>JAECWI010000937.1:0-600000 GCA_018150345.1 Drosophila equinoxialis | reverse complement strand
CATCGACTTATCATGGTGGACATCATAATCGGCTTCCATCCCTCAAATTACCTAAATTCGACGGCAAATATGGGGAATTCAAAAAATTTATTACTTCATTTACAAATATGGTACATGAAGATAACTCATTGTCCAATGTAGACAAATTTAACTATCTAATAAGTTGTCTATCTGGCCAAGCTCTAAGCGTAGTCTCGCCATTTCAAGTCTCAGACGAAAATTATCCTAAGGCCCTAGAGCGCCTCAACGAGCGATATGACAAAAAGGTTCTTATTTTCGTAGAACATATTTCAAGTTTATTTAACATTGCTAGCATGAAAAAGGCAGACGCTGTTACCCTACGTACAATTTTGGATACGGTTTCAGCTCTCCGCGGATCATTGTTGTCTCTTGGTTCTGAAGCTGATGTATTAAACACAGTACTTATTCATATTGTTATGTCAAAAATTGATCTTGAATCCAAACAAGCATACGATCGGGTTCAAGAATACGATAAATTGCCAGACTGGGCCGACTGTTATCAAATTCTCAGTCGACACTGTCAGTATTTGGAAGGGTATCTGCGAAACCGACAAGAGGAAAGACCCGTCAGAGACAAAATTCATAGTACTTCAAAAGTATTTGTTGCAGCCCAAAGTAGATGCATTCAATGTCAGTCGACTGAGCACAGGTTAGCATTCTGTCCAGTTTTTATTTCGCTACCGTTTATTGAGCGATTTAAGATTGTTAAAACAGCGTCACTTTGTTTGAATTGCCTCAATAAGGGTCATCCAGCCTCAAAATGTCCTTCATTGAATAGATGTCGACATTGTGGAGGTTTACATCACACAAACATGCATAAGGATTCAAATGTCCAGGGAAATTATCAACCAGATGAACCTTCTATTCATCATCAATCGCAACAAATCAGTCATAATACACATAACGAAAGTAAAACATTTGCAACATCAATGTTGACTCGCCACGCTCGGCGGGGATTACTTCCAACAGCCATTGTTCTTATTCAAGACAAACTTGGTGGGTTTCAGCTCGCAAGAGCATTACTTGATTCGTGCTCTGAGCTTACCTTTATAACTGAAGAATTAGCCAAAAGGCTTCAGCTTCCGTTTCGTTACGATCATTATGAGATTGCTGGAATCGGTGAAATACGTACACATATGAAACATTCCGTATCTACCAAAATTCGTTCAAGAATATCTCCTGATGAATGGAATATGGAGTTTATCGTGACTAAATCTATATCCCTACCTCAACCTGAGAAAAGACTAGATATGTCAAATTGGGCCATTCCCAAAGAAGTTGAGTTAGCCGACCCATTCTTTTATAAGCCCGGAAAGGTAAATTTATTGCTTAGCGTAAAGGAGTTTTTTGATCTAATTAAAACGGGTAAAATTAGTTTAGGAATTGGTCTTCCTCATCTAGTGGAAACTGCATTAGGCTGGATCGTCGGTGGCAAGATTGCTGAGCCTCAACCAACTCAACGCTACACTTGTAATTTAACGCAACAGCAAGACCTTAACATATTATTACAAAGGTTTTGGAAAATGGATGAACTACTTGGAATTCAAAATAAAGATATTTCGTTAACCTCAGAAGAACAAGCATGTGAAGCTCACTTTCAGGTGCTCACACAATTCTTGGAATCAGTGCTCATACAGGTTCGGTTGCCGTTCAAGGAATCGCCTGAGAAACTTGGAGACTCGTTGTCCTGTGCAAAAAGACGTTTTCTTCAACTCGAAAGACGGCTTGCTTCTCAACACCAATTAAAGGAAATGTACAGCGAATTTTTAGATGAATATCTTAAGTTGAATCTCATGGAGGTAGCTTCGTTAGACAATTTGCAATCGGGAAATCATTACATTATTCCTCACCATTGTGTCCTTAGACCGCAGAGCTCATCAACTAAACTTCGAGTAGTATTTGACGCTTCGTCTAAATCATCATCAAATATATCATTAAATGATATTCTCATGGTTGGTCCTACTATTCAACAAGATCTGATCCTAACATTACTCTCGTTTCGTTTGTATCGCCATGCCATTAAAGCTGACATAACAAAAATGTACAGACAATTTCTCGTCGCACCAGAGGATAGACGTTTCCAACAAATCTTGTGGAAAAAGTCACCGCAAGAACCTATTCAATTATATCAATTGAATACTGTTACTTATGGGATGTCGTGTGCTCCATTTCTCGCAATCAGGTCCTTAAAGTTTTTATCAGAGACGTATAAGGAGTTGTTTCCAATTGGATCTGCGGTATTAGCTGAGGATATGTACGTCGACGATCTACTTTATGGAGCTGACTCAATCGAAGAACTCAAGGCTAAGACGAATGAAGTTACCAAATTGCTCTCCAAGGCAGGCTTAGAATTGACAAAGTGAAATTTTAGTGGGGCACCAACAGATTATGAATATAATCTCAATATTGACAATAGTGATGTCACCAAGGCTCTTGGCATATCGTGGCTGCCAACTGTAGATCTTATATTATTTCGATTTGATCTTCCATTAACTGCAATACCAACAAAGCGAAAAATAGTATCGATCATGGCCAGGCTCTATGATCTGATAGGATTATTAGCTCCAGTCGTAGTACGCTACAAAATTTTGATCCAAGACTTGTGGATCGAGCGTTTGGACTGGGACGACCCGTTGCCAGAGATCCTAAGGACTAGATGGCAACAACTTGAAGCTGATTTATCTAATCTTGACATGGTTCGCGTAAATCGATTTGTCAACACATCACCAAAAAATAAGTGTGAAATTCATGGATTTTCGGATGCTACGCAAGGGTATTGAACAACGGAAAATATGTAACTTCATTGATCATTTCGAGATCGAGAGTGGCGCCCACTCAATCTCAAAGCATACCTCGTTTAGAGCTTTGTGCTTCCGTTTTACTCTGCCAAACATGGACTAAAATCAAACACAACTTAAATTGTCTTGTCGGCAAAACATATTTTTGGACAGATTCAACTGTCGTTCTTCATTGGATTAAAATGCACCCATCAACTCTAAAATGCTTTATTGCCAATCGCGTATCAACCAAACAAACTCAATCGCAGGATATTATTTGGAGTCACGTGCCTGGAAAGGATAATCCAGCCGACATTGTTTCACGTGGCTGTGCAGCGCGCGATTTGATGCAGACAATTTGGTTTCATGGACCAAAGTTCTTAACATTTGATGCATTACATTGGCCGAAATCTGAAACAAAGACAGATTTCGAGCCCAAAGAATTAGAATTGCGAAACACCCTTGTATTGAAATGTAGCACTAGTTATAAAGAAAAGAGCATAGTTGAGCAGATCATTAGTAGACTATCATCGTTTCGTATGATTGTGAGAGTCTTAGCATACGTTTTACGAGTCTTCAACCGAGTTCCTATCACCGCAATAATACGATTAATGCTACAAAAATCATTTCAGTAGAAGAATTTAAATTGGCTTTTAATTATATAATCTCTTCCATTCAGAGTGATGTGTTTGCGAAAGAATTAAAGGACTTACAAGCAGGACGAAGTCTGAAGCCGGAGTTTCAAAAATTAAATCCATCCATCTCAAATGAACAGATAGGTTCTCAAACTATTCGACTTATCCGTGTTGGAGGCCGTCTAGCAATGGCTGACATACCATTGGACGCAAGAATGCCATTATTGCTTCCAAAGACTCATCATTTCACTTATAAATATATTAAAGATCTACACTTGCGAAACCTTCACGCGGGAGCTAAGGTTCTGATAGCGATTCTGCGCCTAACAGTATGGATTGTAAATGCTCGCGAATTGGTCCGAAAGGTTGTTCGAAGTTGCACACATTGCTATCATTACAAACCAGTATTAATGCGACAAATCATGGGTAACCTCCCAGCTGACCGTCTCCTGGCAGAACGCCCGTTTATGATATGCGGAGTGGATCTATGTGGACCATTCCTTACTTCGTACCGCATTCGAAGCAAAGTTCCTTACAAAACATATTTGGCCATATTTGTTTGCTTTTCTTCAAAAGCTATTCATACAGAACTAATCTCAGACCTCACTGCTAATAATTTTATTCTCTGTTTGAAGCGATTCATCGGACGACGTGGTATACCCAAAAGGATTTATTGTGACAATGCCACCAACTTTGTCGGAGCACGTTCGCAACTTGAAGGCTTCAAACGGCAATTCTGTTCAGAACTCAATGCAAAAAATCTGGAGGAATTTAGCCGAAATGCAGGCTTTGAATTCATCTTCATTCCACCGCGTGCTCCCCATTTTGGAGGCTTATGGGAAGCCGCAGTAAAGTCAATGAAGACTCTGCTCATCAAAAATTTGACCTCTTCTCATTTAACGTACGAAGAGCTTCAATCGATTGCAATTGAAGTGGAGGCGATATTGAATTCCCGTCCAATATCCATTCACAGCGATGATCCCAATGACGGAGAGGCCCTGACGCCCGGTCACTTATTGATCGGATGTTCACTGCAAGCGATCCCTGAACCGGTAGTAAATGACTCAAAACTTTCTTATCTATCCCGTTGGCAAAGGGTGACCTATCTCAAGCAACGCTTTTGGGAACTCTGGAAGCGCGACTATGTCCATCACCATCTAAGTGGTTGCATCCCAAAAACAACATCGCAAGGGATCAATTAGTTCTCATCCATGAAGACAATCTTCCACCGCAATGCTGGATCACTGGTCGTGTGGTCGAAGCCATACTTGGAGCAGATGGAAGGGTCAGAGTAGCCGATGTTCGCACCAAGAAGGGAATAATTCCTCGCCCAATCTGCAAACTTGCTCCATTGCCTTTGAGAGATGACGTTTATGTAAATTGAAGGAGTCACACTTCATCCTTCAATGGGGGAGTATGTTAGAGGAGACGTCATCGTTAACTTAGATTTGTATATCTTAAAATTTCTTATATTATTTGTTTAAGATTATTGGAATTTCTACCACTGTATTTACATTAACATGTTCTAAAAGCTTCATGTTACATGGCTGAAGAGCTTCTAACTCATGATACCGAAATATAAAAATGACTTCTTTATGGAATTCGAAGAGGAGAAGACTTATTTTTCCTTACTCCACTCCACATGCTATTGAGCATTGGAGTTTTGTACCATCTGCAACTTGGCAGATCAAACAATAATTTCAAATGATCTCTAGGACTTTAGACTTCAACTCAAATGCTAAAATGTTAAAGCTCTAATTCTGACGAAAAGTTTTCGACTCTCGCAGTCAATATTTGCCCAAACGTGTTTTGCAAGTCTTCTATGGGACTTACATTTCGTACTGGGGGTGGATATTGTGGATTACTATAACGAGTAATAACTTGATATTCCCCAACCGATTGATTATTCCCGGAAAACACTAATCCTTGTTTTCCCATTGTAGCATTTACGACCTCAAATACGTCATTTCCGAGTACACCATCATATAATGTATCTCTATCTCTAACAACATGGAAGCACATCTTAATAGGAACACCATCTAAAGCCGTATCCAACTCAAAAGATCCTTTGGTGTAGATTTTCTTACTTCCTATTCCCAATAACTCTTTCACATCCGAACTCAAGGGAACTGGGTAAACTCGTTTGTACGCGCTCTCACTTATAGTCGAGACATCACTACCTGAATCGAAAAACGCTGATATAACATCATTGCCAAAACGAACATCTTTGAAGACACGATTATATAATTTCTGCACTTTACTACTATCTTTTTTGAACATTTTTCCTTGCATGCTGCACTCATTCGCCTTAAGACCACTCATTCGCCTTATGACCTGGCTGGTTACATTTAAAACACTTCAACTCGCTCTCTTTACAGTTTTTTTAGAACACTTTGACTCTTTCTCAGTAGAGATCTTCTCATACATTTTCATGTTTTCTCGTAATTCTGTAAAATTCTTGGCTTGATACAACACAGTCTTGTTTGGCTTCGAATCTGGTATACCCTCTATTATATACTCTATAACACTTTCTTCATCCAATGTGCTCTTTTTCGCCAAACTCTTCATTTCATAAAAATATTCGATCAAACTCTCACTCTGTTTTTTCTTTCTATTCTCGAGTAGCTTATGTACTTATTTTGCGGACGACTTCTCTGAAAATTATCTCTCTAAAGCTGACTTTAGACTAATCCAATCGGTAAGACCGTCTTCGCTACTGACAAACAATTTCGCAGCCCCTTTTAACAATTGTCTACTATAAATGAATTTCTGTAAATCGTTCCATTTGACTGTCTCTGCACAGTTCTCAAAATCTGCAAGCCAATTGCCGACATCTTGCTGCTGGCTGCCATCGAATACAGTCTTGGATATCTCTTAGTGTAAACGCCAGTATACACTGTACCTCTTGTTGATCGTTTACTAATTGTAAGCTACGCTCTAGTGAGCCCTCGTAGAAGGATGCTTCTTCAACTCCTGACTCGAAAAAGGATATTAGTCTTCCTTGTAACTCTGCATTGTTACCCTTAATACTCAAATTGTTTTCTTTCAACTTTTCTTTAAGCTTTGCTACCGTGAGTTGCAAGATTTCGTCGTGTGGCATAATTTAAATTCAAACAAATTATATAACAAATTTTGAATATGTATCTTAAGCTAACGTTAGTGGGTTAAGTTAATTGATATCAATCTATAATGTTATACAAATATTTTACTCTTCGGTTATGGCCCTTTCTTGCTCAGTTAATACTTGCTCTTGTATCTCGACTCTGTTGCCGTCCCTGTCGTAAGTCAAAATCACCTTTGTACGCCTCTGTTCTCGATCGTGGCGTCACACACACTTTTGGGGTTGATGCCGCCGTCGGAGTGAGTGTTGCTCTCTGGAAACTCTTTGTCGTCGTTTGTGTGAATGCTGCTCTCTGGATACTCTTTGTGTGTTGTCGGCCTCAATAACGCACTCTACGTTTTACTACTCCAACTTGCGATGGTTGATGCCGTCGTCTGTGTGAGTGTTCTCGTCTCGGTTTTGCACTGTCTGTACCTCGATATTCCCACGCTCTGTGCCTCGATGCCTCCTCTCTCAGGTCTATGTCTTGCCGCTATCTCGTTTTGCTGCTCTTCTCGTCATGTCACGCACTCTTCTGGGGATGATGCCGCCGTCAGTGCGAATGTTGCTCTTTCGTCTCGTTCTCACACTCAGTGCCTCGTATTTGCACACTCAGTGCCTCGTTGGCTACTCTCTTAGGTCTTCGTCTTGTTGCTGCCTCGTTCAGCTTCGCACGATCACGTCGTTTTCTCCGTGGTTTGCTGCCGTGTTGCCGTCTCTGTCGCTCTTGTGGATTGTGTTTTTTTTTTTTTTTTTTTTTCTTACGACATGGCGTCAAAATTTTTAGTGGACGCTCGGTGTGCTTTTTCTTTCGTTTGTCGAGAATCTCTGTTGCTGTCTCACTCTTACTTGTGTGCGACTTCTAACGCTCCCGGACGAGCCCCCAAGTTGTGGAGTTTCAACTTTGTCCTGGAATTTCCTTAACGAGTCCCCGAGATGAAGAAATTCGATTTGCACACACTGGGTTTTAATTTTATCAGCTTTATTTTATATATTTTGTTAGTTTAATAGCTTTTGATCAACTTATTAACTACTTTACAATATTTCTCTTGCACTGCACACACTTCGAGATGCAACTTTACCGGCTCACTCTATGCCACTGACTCTCTCTTCTCGACTCCCCATGCATCGTATATCGTTGCTTATCGATATTCTATCGATACCGATTCAAACTCGAAATCAACTCTACCATACCGCGATCCTACATAAATACAAAATATAAACAAGCCCCATTAGTTAGGTCAAAAACGACAAAAAACGAACGACCCTTTAAGAAAACAGGAGAAATTACCCTAGTTGTTGACAAACATTATATGGAAACATACCGAGTTAGACAAATAACACACTACGAATCATAATTCAAAAAGAAAAAAGAAAACTCATCAAAGTAAATATACTAATTAATTTCAGATTTATCAATGGTACACTCAACGTACAATCAAAGTATTGACATTAATCCCATAAACGCACCTAATGGATATCTTGTACTCAAAACAGAAACCATGGACTTACCTCAGATTTCGAATATCATTACATAACTGCTAATTTAACCAACTTACAAAACACTTACAACAACCTGGTAGAGCAGTCAGAACCATATAAGAACAAGGTCCACATTCACTATTTAGTTGAAAAATTACATCCAGAAATGAACGGCATAAAAATAATAATGAGAAATAAGCGAGGACTTATTTACATATTAGGTACAGCACGTTAACTTAAACAGCACATTACCTTTTCGGCACTTTAGATCAATACGATAAAGAAGAGCTTGAACAAAAAGTCTATCAGCAAATAGCGCCCAAAATGAACTTAATCATGATATCGAAGCAGCCAACAAAAATATAGAACTCCTGAATAACCTTACTCTTAAACGAGGTGCAGACAAAAAATTAAATCTACTAATGTTCAACTTAGAGCATTTTACAGAATACATAGAACTAGGAATGCAGTTGACAAGATTAGGAATATTTAATCCAAAACTTTTAAATCATCAAGAAATATTTAACATAAATACAGAAAAACTTTTAAACATAAAAACATCTACTTGGTTAAAGTCAGACACGAATGAAATATTCATAATCTCACATATATCTAGAAAAATATCTAAAACATCACTGCTTAAAATTATAGTCTATCCAGACGAAAATAATAACACCTTGACAGAAAATATTCAAGAAACTTACTATGTTCAAGACTATAAAATTTATGCAAAATCCACCAACAAACAAGAAATATGTATGAATGTATAATTGGCATTATTACACAAAAACCAGCAGAACACAAATACACAAAAATATTTAAGACAAATCTATTTAGTTATGTAGAACCCAATATTATCGTAACTTGGAACTTGCCCAAGATAAATTTAAAAAAAATTGTAACCAGAAAAAAATATTCATAGAAGGAAATAATATAATAAAAATATACGACTGTATTGAGCAGTTAAATGAAATATCAATAGTAAACACATTACAAGATTATACCCAAAACATTTACGTAACCAACAATGTAACGAAAGTAGAACCAATCTCTTATTTCCAAACTAAACAAATCATTTCCGAAAAGACTGCTTCTAACAAAATATTCAACATAATAACTACAACAAAATATGTAATTACACTAATAAGTTTAACCTATATCTTATCTATAAATTTAAGTCAATTTAAAAGAAAATAATTATTACACAAATTAGTGTTGGGGGAGTAAGATCCGCCTCTCCATCCACCCACATAACGTTACCCCCTTTTTAAACGGATGTTTATTGGAACCGAGACTAAACAAAACTTTATAAACAAATCTGTCCTCAAAAAACATTCCAGCGTGAGAGCTCAACATTTTAAACAAATCTGTGCCTAAAAAATCTTCCAAGCGTGAGAACGCTTAGTAGTCAAATCAATAAGCCAATCAAATTCCAGATCAAGATATCATTCCAGATCATATATCATTAGATAACATAAAAAGCTTTCTAACCAAACTTTAAACTTAATTGTCTGAATAATGATAAGTTAGTTCTTAAGACGCATCCTTTAAATAAAGATCGTTTCTTTTGAGTTCGATAGATCCAATTTTTCTTTTTTTCCACTTATAAAGGACCCCTTTCTCAAAATACTCATCAAGGTCGCTGCTCGGGCGCCATCTGTAAGGAAGCTCTGTCTGGGGTATAATTCTCAGTCTCCAGAGTCCCTTCTACAGAAAATTTTTTTGATTCTGGAGACCTTGAGAGTATTAGGAATGAAGCGGTAGCCACCTAAATAGATGAAAAATGGGAAAAGGAAAGGGAAAAGGAGAATCCAAGAGAAGCTGTAACAACTGATCTTGTCTGCCAAGCGAAGACTGCTGGGCCAAGATCCGTTACCTCTTGGACTGTGAAATAGAGAGGGGAGGGAGATGTGAGAATAAATGTTAGTTAGGTTAAGTGAGGAGGGGTGGTGAAGAGAAATTACAACGACTGATCTTGACTGCCAAGTGGGATCCCGCTGACCAATATCCGTTGCCTCATTACCTGGAGTGACTGAGCCTTAAGATCAGTGACTGACTTCGTCTGCAGGAGAATATCTCAACCTGCCGAAGTCCACTGACCTTTGGGCTCCACTCCAGAGTATTCCGGGATAATGGTAAAGGGAAGGGGGTAGGATGGACGTAGTTTAATTATGCAAAGCGTGCCAATTAAAAGAGCTGGAAAAACCATCGATGTCAGCATCTATATTATCGATGGAACCGATGGACTGCGATAAATCGATGCAAATTTTTCGATGTCGATAAATCGAATTCCTTTTTCTTTCCAACACGTGTGTAAGTAAATTGCAATATATAGTAAGATTTTGTTATTATTAATTTGTTCTGCCTTTCTTTACATACACGTCTACTTACTTTTATTCTATTAGAGTACCTTTTTAACCCTGGCAGT
Organism: Drosophila equinoxialis; assembly: GCA_018150345.1. Classification (NCBI taxonomy): domain Eukaryota; kingdom Metazoa; phylum Arthropoda; class Insecta; order Diptera; family Drosophilidae; genus Drosophila; species Drosophila equinoxialis. The sequence goes on along the minus strand of JAECWI010000937.1, from coordinate 589,557 downwards.
TTAAGAATTTTTTTTTGTTTGAAGAAAAATGTAATGATACCTCTGCAACATCATCAAATGAACCATCTTGTTCAAAATGTCATTATTGTGGCAAAGAATATAAGACAAGCGGAAACAGCAAGTTAATAACGAAACTACGTCTTCTCAGTTAGAGCGATATTTAACACGGACAGACGTTTACGGTCAAACATCTTCCAAAAAATTAGCAATTAACAAAAGCCATTGATGCAGTGGTCGCATATTAAAAATATGAACGAGAGTATGACGGAGAAATTGAACAACAGATGCATGGACATCTCGTGCAAATGTTAGTTATCTAACTGTAACGTGTCACTTTTTTTTAAATTTCTAGCTTAAGAGGGCAGTGCTATCTACAAAGCCACTAATGGTTGAGACAAACCATTCAAGAAGAGGATCTTAAAAGACTTGTGCTCGCTTTTGGAACCGTTCGAAAAAGCCACAAAACATGCGTCTGCTGCAAAGGGCGTTCTTTAATTGCTCCTGCAATTTTTTGCCTTATCGCAATGTTTGGAAGAGCTCTATGTGCAGATGTTAACACCTGTAGGGAGCCAAACTCGCGAGTTTTTACTGAGCAACGTAAAAAAAAAGGCTATTCTCGTATGAAATTAAATCGGCACCACGCCTTGGAACGCTTCTTGACCCACGCTTCAAAAGGAGGGTTTCCAAAGTTTGGAAATCAACCTTTGCTTTGTAGTATTTAAGAGTAGCAGCTATCCACTGCATAGTACAATAAGAACCTCTTATTAGCATTATGTTCGAAAATCGCCATTTGTTTTGTTGTGCTTAACGAGTTTTTTTTGTTTTCGTTTTTTTAGCTAGGGACGAGTAGTCACTCTTTTTTATCTTAAAGGTTAACTTGAAACTATAAATTTTGTTTTTATATTTAAGAACATTTCAGAAATTACAAGCTTAAATCTTTTTAATATATTTTTGGTTGAATTAATTTATAAAGGGCTAACTTTTAACAGTTAAATTATATGTATAAATTATATATATATATAATTAGATAAATCGCATCGATGATTATAGACAAGGTCATGAGTTCTAATAAGTTTGGTTGACCCTTTTTGAATATTTGAAACTTTGTAATATTGAAAAACGACAGAAAAATATATATGTTGAATAACTCGCTTAAATTTTCGATGGAACCATCGATATTATCGAAGGTTTTTTCCATCGATGGAAAAAATATCGAGTGGAGCAACCATCGATAGATTCCATCCTCTACCAATTAGTATTACGGTTATAAAATAAAAACCCGAGGAGTTCATCATTATAAAACACATCACATTTATTTATAGTTACTTAAATTCTTCAATAATGGGTTCAGTTTCCCTACCGCACTCAAAGCTAAAAATGAAACCTGGGTAATGAGCTTTCCTGATTGATATCCTTGCTTAGTAAATATCCTGGTTTTGTAGGTATTATATTTGGTAAACACATTATAAGATTATACCCAAAACATTTTCGTAATAACAATGTAACGAAAGTAGAACCAATCTCTTATATCCAATGCTTCTGCTTAATTCTCACTGTCTTCGCACTTCGATTGTCATTTGCTGAGTCTTCGCACTTTGATGGTCCCTTGCTAAGTGATTTTTCCTAATTCTATGCCTATGTTCCAAACTCACCCTTGCTGTGTACTTATATCCTAGCTGATCTCCGTCGCTCTCTTTCGCTTTCGATTTCTTTGGTTGTTTTTAATTGGCGGTGATTTTAATGCCACGACTCGTTAATCAACACAGTGTCCAAGAAAACGTTCAACAGAGCAGGTATGGGACCAATAATAGATTTTTGACATTTGTAAGCGATCCACTGGTGCGATTTTCCAACTGGAAAGTATGCGATATTTACTCCGCAAGTGATCATGAGGTAATATTGTTCTCCATTGGCAGTAGTACACCTCCTCACCATACTAATGTGAGCGAAGGAGCATTCATAGTGGATAATTCCTGCTTTCTGTGGAAACCTGCTATTCGGCACGAGTGAAAACAGCGCAGAAAACCTGGCGAACAGCATATTGCATAGCATGGAGACAGCCTGCAACGCTAGCATGACACGTCGATAGCTTTTTAAACGCCCCTATGAGGCTGTACATTGGTGGTGCGACTGTTTCAACGCTTAAGAGGTACAGAAAGTTTTGAATCTCTTAGGCTGGAATACCATAGCAAACGGCTGGAACTAAAGCATGCAATCAGAAGTAGCAAAAGAGAATGCTTCTTGCGTCTTTGCGATTCTGCAGAGCACGATCCCTGGGGGAACCTGGGGCAAACCAGACCGTGGTCAAACGCGTTGATGTCGGGAAAACATATCATCATATAGGCCTATCTGCCTTCTGGACACAGCAGGGAAAATATTGGAATCGCTCATAGCGCGTAGGCTCAACATGGCTATTGAGCAAGGAGTTGGACTTCTTACCAATTTGGATTTAGAAAGGCAAGATCAACGATGAACGCGATAAACACAGTTGTGGACACAGCCAGAGACGCCATATCTGGTAACCGATGGAAAGGGGGAACCAAACAATACTGCATTGTGGCGATTCAGCTGAATGGAGTCGTATAATGGGCAGTCTGGTTTCTTTCGGCGTTCAGGGTAATCTGCTGCACATAGTGGACAGCTACTTCACAAAAAGGCGCCTCCGATACTCGACGGTGGACGGTTCGGAGGAATACAGCATCTCTGCTGGAGTACCACAGGGTTCAGTCCTGGCCCCTCTCCTGTGGAATTCCATGTACGACGGAGTCCTCAGACAAAAATTTTGATCCGGGCATACGTATAATAGGCTTTGCAGATGATATCGCGGTGGTGATAACGCAAAACGAGCTTGCAGCTGCGGAACAAAAAATGCAACAACGGCATTGCAACTTTTGGCCACTGGCTGGCTGGAATTGGCAGCCCACAAAAATGTAGCCGTTTTAATTAGCAGCAGGAAGAAAGTCGAGACCGCCTCTATAGAAGTTGGTGGCAAAACTATTACATCTCAGAGGGCCATAAAATACCTTGGTGTAATGCTGGATACACGACTCTGCTTCCGTGAGCACTTGGAGTATACGTGCCAGAAGGCACTGCGCTCTGCAGGCCCAAAGCAAGAGAGAAGGCAGTTGTTAACTAGTGTGACAAAATCCATTTCCTTGTACGCTGCTCCAGTTTGGGCAAGTGCGCTTCGGGTGAAAAACTACAGGCGAGGGCTGGAATCGGTTTTTAGACTCTGCGCAATGAGAATTTGCAGTGCGAGATGGTCTGGTCTGTCTCCAATCTAGTGTGCGAAGCAGACGCGGTGTACAGATCGCTACACTCCACACCACCGGTGGTCGAGCGATTGCATTTAGCCAGTATACGGCAAGAAATACGAGGCGAACATGCGCTCAATGGCAGCAACGATGGACGGCATCTGCGAAGGGCCGTTGGACTTACTGCCTTATTCCAGACCTTCAACAGTGGATAGGCAGAAGTCACGGGCAAGTGACGTTCTACCTGACGCAAATTCTGAGCTGCCATGGCTGCTTCAGAGCTTATCTAAAGCGTTTTGGGCACGAGGCATCCGACGAATGCACGTGGTGCGGAGCCGGCATCGTCGAGGACGCATGGTTCCAGGCTAGTGTCCCGCCCCGCTCTAGCTATGACGGTCAAAACGTACAGGAGACGCCTAGAGAGCACATACCCTCTTACTGCGTTGAGGGTGTGTTGCGGCTTTCGGACAATATCGGACGATGCTGCTTTTGTGATAGCAGGTATGACGCCCATCGACCTGCTAGCATATGAAGCACAACGCATCTACGACATCACGAGGGAGTCAGCTCCGAGTACTGCTGAGCTGAAGGCTGTCATTGCAGCAGCGCGTCAGGAAACCTGGGACGCATCGCAACTTCGCTCGACCAACTCGACGAAGGGCAGGCTGACATTCAAGCCCATTCTCGACCTCAAATCAGCACGGAATCTGGTTGCACTGATGACTATTTGCACTTTTGCGGCTCAGGTGAGCTCCAAGCTTCGCGTGGGTGAAAGGCAGCGCAATATTGAGAAGTCCACAACCCCCCACCACCGATGCAATGCCCCCAGGTTGTCCCGCAGTCTACCAAACCAACAATCTTTCACTATCGTTCTTTGATCAAAACTCTATTTTATTTGTTCCCCTCTGTTCTTCTCTCTTCTTTGTTAACTTTTTCCGTATATCTATTTGTAAATATACGAATTAAAAAAAAAAATATCAAAGAAGCTAACTTCGGCTATGCCAAAGTTTTTATACCCTTGCAGTCCTTGACAATAACATTTTACAATTTTAAAAATTTCTTTCCCTGAATTACAACAATTGTTTCTTCTTTTTGCATCATTCCCTAAGCAAAGCACGGCATGCATACACATACAGTTTGTGTAGCGCTGCGTCTGTTGTGTGTATGCATGTGTTCTGTTGATTTCATGATGACGTAGTAGGCAGCAGGTCGATTTGAGCAGATTTATATTATCTGTAACTTGTGTTCTATTTAGTCGATTAGATTCAAATTTGACATTTTATATCCAATACTATCGTTTTGGTAAATTTCATGGGGATACTCCAATTTTTGTAGTCCGATCCTGACAATTTTCATACTTTATCATCTCCGGGCTAAAAAGTTAATTTGCACAGACGGACGGGCGGACAGACGGACATGGCTATATCGACTCAGCTTCTCATGCTCATCAAGAATATATATACTTTATGGGGTCGGAAACGTCTCCTTCTGTGCGTAACAAACATCTGACCAGTTTTATAATACCCTCTGCAAAACACACCTTGCACACTATACTAGCATGAGAAATACAAGTGGATGAAATAAATAAAGTATCTCGTGAAAAGTTTTGTGGGCCTGCTAAAACATCGAACCTTAGAGCGCGAGCCCAAGCAGATAACTGCCCACCTCCCACCCGACCGACCGAGGGGTGCAGCCGTATAACGCACGGCTCGAATCGCGGGGACAAATACAAAATAGAAAAAACAGACAAACAAATAAATAAAAAATACTATATCTATTAACTAAATTATAGATAGGATAGGATAGAAGTTTTAATCATATTAATAGAAAGCTCTGAGCCAATTACAGGGAGTAGAAGGTTGTAATCAGAGCAGAGGACCCTAAAACGTTCATGCAGGGCATAGTTAGAAGAACAACGACTAAGGAATAAAGGTATCAAAGGATGTCTACTCCGTCTACATGGTACCGACAGATTTACCTGAGCTAATAACTCGGGCGAGTCGATATCACCAATTAGGGAGCTTGTGCATAAAAATAACACCGATCATAATTCTACGGTTAGCTAGGGAAGGAAGGTTAATCAAGAGAAGTCTACTAGAACACGAAGGCAAATTAACATTGCTTAAGCCACGAAGAGCAAATAGCAAGAACTGCTTTTGAACTGATTCAAGTCTAATCTGGTGCGACTCATATTGAGGTGACCAAATGCAAGATCCATACTCTAAAATAGGACGGACAATCGAAGTAAAAAGAACTTTAGTTGTATAGGGGTCATCAAATTCTTTTTGACCATCTTTTAATTTACCCAGGACACTCATGGCCTTTGCGACCGTGGTGGAAATATGGGTGTTGAAATTTAACTTATGGTCCATAAGTACGCCCAAATCATTCATATTGTAACGTAGACGGCCTGGGTGGCAACTCGGATAGTAGGCAAACTGTCTCCATTAAGTAGCGGTCCCATTTTCTACGGCTGGGCACACTAAAAACGGCGCCACAGGTAGGGATAGTTTTTTTGGAGCTAGCGCGGCCAACTTAACGATGAGAAGATGAAAAGAGGGAGAGAGAGAAGAAGGGCTTGAAAGTTTTTCGCTCCCGCCAAGAAATTGAATAAACGAAAGAAACTAATCGTCTCTGTTTTCTTTGCGATTCTGCCGAATTATCTGAGGCCTGACGATCGAACGCCCAACCGTAAACCAACCGCTCGGCCACGGGTGGCGTTATTTTGTTCCACAAAGGCAAAACACGTTACATTGGTGTCAGGTGTGGGGTTATGTTCGGTTACTGCGAAGAACCTCACCACGTGTAAAATGCCTAAGAAATCGGCGCAGGCTCGGAACAGTAGAATGGAGGAGGACGGCGGCAGTTCTATTATTGCTATAGCACAATCATTGGAGGCGGTGACTAAAAAGATCGACCGAATGTGCGAGGCCTTACAGCGGTCCTTTATAAACGCACAGCCCACAGCGGTGCCAGGGCCCGTTTCGCCGCCGGAACACCCCACGTGGGATGGGTTACCTCAACCAAGGCAGGACGCGCTGCCACGGGCCGCTTCCACCACCTACGGATCGGCGTGGGCGCGATCACCCCCGTGCCGCAATTTAATCCTGGTTTGTTGCCGTTGTTTGATGGAACTGGATCTTGGGGCGAATTTGAGCGACTGGTAGACATGGTGGCGAATTACTATCAGTGGGCAGAGGATGGGAAATGTTTGGCAGTGGTGTTGAATCTGCGCTGTCGCGCCTCAACATTTTATGGCACCTTGCCTACACAACCTACACTTACCTACTCAGCACTGTGTGCTGCCATGCGTCAACGATTCATGCTAGACTGCCGGTCGAGCTATCAACTGTTGCGCCATCGGATACAAGGACCCAGGGAATCCTTGCCCGATTTCGCATTGGAATTGGAGCGCTGGCCCAATGCGCTTTTAGGGGAATGCCCGGACATATGTATGACCAGATTCTGGTGCAACAATTTATTGACGGTATGCGCGAAACTCCGCTACAGGGATTAGTAATTTCTAGTCGACCGACTCAGCTACAAGAGGCATTGGACGTAGCGATGTGAGTACAAGCCCAGTTTGGACGCACACACGGTAAACCGGTTCTGCACAGTCAGGTGGTCGAGAGTGGAGACATCCATACACCAAGACGTCGCCGACGAAGACGAGGTCGCAGCCAGCTCACGAAAGAGGCACCGCTAACAACAAGTCACCATTCGGAAAACAGCAGCATGCCAATGTAGCGGGGCGAACATTGGCAATAGTAGATCACGCCCCAACTCAACGATACAGCTATTCTAAATCCAACACCAGTGAATGTACCGGTGGCCCTCAGGCGCAATTCAGTGACGAACGCATCAGTCGCCCACTAACGCCGAGCCCCCAGGCATCACGAACGGAGACGCTAGATGAAGGTGAAAGCGCGGAACCGGCTGGGGAAAATAGTCTGGCCCCTATCGTCCGTCCGGATACCCGAAATTTAGCCACCAGTACCAGGAACGTTCGCCATTCTAACGTTTCCACCGTTAATGGAGTTGAGCGGTCTGCCATATTTGAGCATTCCGTTCCTACCATTTTGGAGCCATCCACCGACCAGAGCAGCAGGCATCCAACCACGCCGTTGCACGAGTCACTATGGACAGAGCCCGCGGTTGGAAGCGAGAACTCTGGCTTGAACGAAGAAACCGTATTGGCGCGATTGTTTCGTGAACCTTTGGCCGCCGTCCCAACAAATATATGCGCTAAATGCCCTACCGAAGTAAACAGGAAAGATGCTACCATTTTAAATGGCCGACGTGGGACGGGGAATCCTATCCAAGCTACGTATTCGCCTGTACCAAATGCTAAGGACAGCTTACATTGTATTGTTTTCTTTCAGCAGAGGCCATTGCCAATAGTGGTGGATACCGGCGCGGCAGTCTCGGTGTTGAATTGGCGAGATGTGCGTCAGCCAATACGAACCTCACCATGCCAGGTAACCATGTATGGTATGGCGTCATCAACGCTCACCTCCACTGAAGAAACGATGGTAGAGTGTGAAGGCTGCGCAAGCCCCTGACTCATCGATTTGTCCTGGTGAATGATTCTACGCCTACACTGCTGGGTACTGATTTTTGGCTAGAACACAAGGTTCTAATCGACTTTGATAAGATGCACCTAAGATTCCACTGGGGTACCATGCCCTTGTTCCGCGCCTCCGAAGCGCCACGAAATCCGATATACTTGATGACTCCCGTCTGTTTGGCGCCACCCTCCGACACGCATGTCAGATTGCAATGTGCGACGACTAAGCCGGCGTTACCAAGCCTACTGAAGGAAGACTGTTACACAGAGCTGCCGGACGATATCGTCCTGAGCACCGGCGTCGTCCAACCAGTGGCTGGCCAATTCTCTGCCAGGATATCGAATCTAAGCGCACACGAGAGAACGCTGCCACCCACACTAGTTTTGGGCGACTTAGAAACCGTAGAAGTGGTATTACCCGACAGATGCGAAGATGCGAGCTCAGATTCTGTCGATTGGGACCGATTCGGGGGAGTGGACCTGCCGCCTACAAAACAACTAATGCTAAAGGAACTATTGAATCGCTTTCTGCATATTTTTGCCCGAAACGATGACGAGACTGGTCAAACCAACTTAGCCTCTCACCACATCGATACGGGGCCGGCACGCCCTATTAAACAGATGGCCCGAAGAATACCCCTGGCGCGCAAAGCTGAGGTGCACCAACTGGTTGCTGACATGGAGAACAGAGGCATAATTCGCCCGTCCGTCAGTCCGTGGTCGTCGCCGGTGGTGCTAGTCAAGAAGAAGGATGGAGCGACACGATTTTGTGTGGATTATAGGCGCCTAAATGAGATAACCGTCAAGGACTCATATCCGCTGCCCAAAATGGACGACATCCTATCAACGTTGTACGGCTCCCAGTGGTTTTCGACGATGGACTTACACAGCGGATACTGGCAGGTGCGGATGGACGAACCCTCCCGACCAAAAACAGCTTTCGCTTGCGATGCTGGACTTTTCGAGTTCAATGTGATGCCATTTGGGCTTTGCAACGCCCCCGCCACATTCGAACGTTTGATGGACAATCTTCTGTCTGGGGTGATGTGGAAGTTCGCGCTAGTCTATCTCGATGACGTGATTGTTTACTCTCGCACAACCGAGGATCACCTCACACACTTGCAGGACGTGTTTAAACGACTATCAGGGGCTGGTCTTAAACTTAGTCCGAAAAAGTGCAGCTTTTTTAAGAAACAAGTTAGTTACCTAGGCCATATCGTGAGTCGTGATGGATTACAGGCGTGTCCCAACAAGATTGATAAAGTGCTGAGCTGGCCTATTTGGGGCTTTGCTCGTACTACCGCAAGTTTATCCCCAACTTCGCTACTATCGCTCGACCGCTCCACCAGCTGACTGAGAAACTTCGACGCTTTGAATGGGACACTCACTGCAGTCACTCCTTTGAAACCTTGAAGCAGTGCCTAACGACAGCCCCCGTCTTGGCTTTTCCTAATGACACCGGTCCTTTTATTCTAGACACGGACGCTTCGAATTCTGGGGCAGGAGCGGCGCTCCATCAACTACAAGATGGACAAGAACGAGTAATCGAGTATTATAGTAAATGTTTCCAACCAGTAGAACGTAACTATTGTGTAACACGTCGAGAGCTCCTCGCCGTAGTCCGTGTCACTAAACACTTTCATCATTATTTGTATGGCCGTCCGTTTCTCGTACGGACCGACCATGCATCTTTACAGTGGCTGTACAACTTCAAAAGAACCAGAAGGGCAGATGGCACGTTGGATAGAACGTCTGCAACACTACGACATGCAGATTCAGCATCGAAGTGGTACACAACATGGTAACGCTGACAGTCTCTCTCGCCAACCTTGTAGCGACTGTCCCACATGCAAAAGAGTCGAACGGAAAAATGGAGTGGCCGTGTTGTTTACCCAAGTCCTGTTACCCGACCTTTGTAAGGAGCAAGAGGCCGACGAGGCCCTCGGTAAGGTGCGCGATTGGATGAACAAGTCCGAACGCCCGCCTAAAACTACATTGTGGGGCGAGAGCCCAGAAATTAGAGCTTTGTGGCATCTCTACGACCGATTAGCCTTGGATGAAATTGGAGTGATTACCATAAAAAACTTGGAGAATATACCAGTAGCCCTTGTGCCTCGCTCACTGGTAGATACTGCCATTCGAGGCGTGCACGACTCTCCATCTGGAGGTCACTTCAGTGCTAAAAAGACTTTAGCTAAAGCGAAGAAACGATTTTACTGGATCGGCCAAAGTGCCGATATAACCTTTTGGTGCGCACGCTGCACCATCTGCAACGCACGCAAAGGACCACCTCAAAGAACCGTTGGTCGCCTGCAACCAAGCCTAATGGGAGCCCCTTTCGATCGTCCTAGCGATTGACATTCTAGGCCCTCTACCAACTACGCCTCGTGGGAACCGCTACGTCGCGGTCGTTATGGATTATTTTACCAAGTGGCCGGAATGTGCAGCCGTACCGGACCAGACAGCCGAAACTGTAGCTCGAGCATTGGTACAAGAAGTCTTCTGTCGATTCGGCGTTCCATTCGTCTTACACTCTGATCAAGGACGCAACTTCGAAGCGGGGGTATTCCAGGCCTGTATGCGGCTGATGACTGTTGAAAAGACACGTACCACGCCGCTGCATCCACAGTCAGACGGCATGGTGGAACGCTTCAATCGCACGTTGCTAGATTACCTGGCAACGTTTGTATCGACTAGCCAGCATGATTGGGATGAACTGCTGCCCATGGCGTTATTGGCCTACAGGTCAGCGGTTCATGAAAGCTCCGGTTATTCGCCCGCAATGCTAACGTTTGGAAGAGAACTTAGGCTGCCCAACGATTTACTATTTGGAACACCAGCTCCTGTCCCTACGGAAGTCCCGGAATTCTTGGCTAAGCTGCAAAATCAACTGCGGGTGGTAAATGCGAACGCTCGCCGCCAACTGCTAACGGCTGCCCAGACTAACAAAACCCGCTACGACCTACGATCGCACCCTCAGGAATTCCGTCCTGGCGACGAAGTATGGCTCTATTCTCCAAGCCGAAGAGTAGGCCGTTGCCCAAAGCTACAATCCGATTGGATTGGGCCCGCTACAATAGTACGTCGGATTTCGGATCTTGTCTACGAAATTCGACCCCCTGGAAAAAGAGTTATCAGACCCGTGCATGTGAACCGTTTGGCTGTTTACCGTCCCGATCCTCGCAACGACTTGGTACTCGGGCAGGAGCCTCGAGTCTAAGGAGGGGGTAATGTAACGTAGACGGCCTGGGTGGCAACTCGGATAGTAGGCAAACTGTCTCCGTTAAGTAGCGGTCCCATTTTTCTACGGCTGGGCACACTAAAAACGGCGCCACAGGGAGGGATAGTTTTTGGAGCTAGCGCGGCCAACTTAACGATGAGAAGATGAAGAGAGGGGAGAGAGTCCTCATTGGTCGTTGGTCCTCATCTTTACACTAGTGAGTAACTCAAATGGAGAAGTGCCAATACTTCTGGTGTACGTCGAATTGATAGCCTGCTGAACCTTGCTAACATGTCGATACCACTTCGTAAGCTCAACTTCGACAAAACAGAAATGATGATCGCATTTAAACGTTCGACTTGGCCGTTTACTCTCGGAAGTGCTGTAGTCGTCTTAACGTGTTTGATAACCCCGTTGTCGCAGTGCTTCAGAAAATCTTGGGATGTAAAGGCGGAACCCCGATCTGAGATAATAAACGTAGGGTTGCCAAAAATCGTGCTTTGAATCGTCAGCTTCGTAATAACTTCATTGCTAGTCGTCGATTTGGTTGGGTATAACCAAATAGTCTTTGTGTGAAGACTCGAGAGGACCTAGAAAATCAATATGGTAAGTTAAAAGTGGAATTTCATCTTTCTGAAGCGGGTGCAACAAGCCTTCATGCTTGCCAACTTCACGGCTACTGATACGGTGTTCGCTGCAAATCAACTCTTTCTCCTTTTTTGCCGCGAAATGTCCATTGGCCGGACCAACAATCTGTTTCTGCATTGCAACAGGGACAACAACCGGCTCATCTTCATGCATCTTTACAAGTACCACAGGACTTGTGTACTCAGAAGTTGACTCTTTAATTGTGCCTTCAGCCAACCATTTTTCGACTTCCTCGTTCACGCAATCTTCCTCTTTAAAAGCAAGTCTACTTTCGTCGTTAAAAATAAGGGCCATTTCTACTTTCGTCGTTTTTGTTGCTACCGGTTGATAATTAGATATCAAATCGAATACCTCTTTTTTAGCACTTGTACTTGCACATTCGTCTATTTCAAGTTCTTCCTTATTATTCGCCACATCGATTTTTAGAATTTTTAGTTCATTCATTCTTTTTCGAACTTTTCTACTCTTACACCATTTCGACTAAATATAATGTCAGCTTGCAAACATAATTCCTCGCCTATGATCATTTCGACATCTAACAATCTAATCGGGACTACATGAAAATCTAACACAAACGATTGGTCGTCAATTAAAATGGAATTCACAAAGTGTCCAATTGGTTTTATCTTATTTGATTCTCCGCCACCAAATCCTATTAAAAACCCGTCAAAGCTACTCAACTCGGGTTGTTTCAAACGTTTATGCAAATCTTCGCGAATGATACAAAATTTACTTCCGGTGTCGAACAATGCTTTACACTCAATATTATCAATTTTAATAACTTTACAGGTTATTTCCTTTTTCGACTTAAAACCTCTTGTGTTTGGTTCAAATTTACCGTTCATTTCTCTTTTATTACAATTTTTAGCTATATGACCAAATTCATCACATTTGTAGCACTTTCTACCTTTCTCTTTATCATAACAATCTTTTGAGTAATGTCCTTTAGCTCCACAGTTGTAACACACAACATCGTCTTTATTATTAGTTTTCATCATTTTGTTTTTCACTCTTGCACTGTTCTCGTCGTTTTTGTATTTACCATTGCCTTTCTTACTTTCTTTTTCACTCATTATTTTATACTGCTTTAATTTCTCTTTAAAATCAATCAAATTTTTCGCACCATATAAAATCGACATATTCTCACTTTTTTCATCAATGCCGTCAATTAAATATTCTATTAATGAATCGTCTTTAATTTGTCCACGTGAAGCTACATCTTTCATTCTGTAAAAATACTCATAAACAATGAGTGCGTCATTGTTTTTACGCTTCATTTTCATCAGTTGCTCATGTATGTCTTTACTACTCACGCACGATTTGAATTCACTCAAAAGTGCTTTTTCGAGAGAGTTCCATGAATTTATTCCTCTCTCACTCAAGACAAACAGTTTCGCGATACCCTTTAACGCCTTCTTCGCGAACAGAAACTTCTGGAAATCGTTCCAACACATCAACGTTGCTTGCTCATTGAATTCGTTAATCCAAACTTCTACTGCAATAGTGTTAGTGCCGTCAAAAATACGAATGTTCTCTTCCACGTCGCGAAAACTAATGGCAAAACGCGGCGTCATCATTCTATCTCTCTCTTCGTTTATTCTTCTGTACTCATCGTTGTTGTTCTCGCTTGCTCTCTCGTGCGGTATGTTCCTCAAATTATTCTCTGTTGCTACGTTCCTCTCTGTAGCTACCGACTCATGATCTGTCTCGTCGTCTATTTCATCATCTACTTCGTCGTCTAATTCGTCTTCGACTTGTGATGCCAACAAATTGTTCAGCTTCAAATTCGTGAAAATATGCAATGCAAGGTCGTCGACACTGTACTTGATTCCCAATACATAGCAAATCGAAACCAGATCACCGTTCGTCAAATTTCGTCGTACTTATTCCGCTTTTTCTTTGTATTTTGCGTTCGCTTCATCGTAATCGAAACCAGAAAATTCTCGAATTCTTTTGCGGTTGTTTCTATCTAACTCGCTCTCATAGATAAATTTATGCAATGCTCTGATATTGTCTACTTTACCCGTTTTCAGAGTACCACTTATTAAATCATTTAGACACGACATAGTTAATGTTTTAATTTCACCACTAACAGAGCAGGACCGACTTAATACGACACGATTGTTAAAGAAAAAAAATTCACTTTCTTTTTTTTTTTTTCACTCTTCTCCCGCAAGAACGCACAAAAAATGTATGTGGGGTGTTCTCTTGTATCCCGCACTCTTTCTATCACGGCAAAATATGTGGAAAAACTCTTTGTAACCGGATGAGCGCCACTCTTACTCGAATCTATCCCGGTCGAGCACCCAAAATATGTGGGGTTTTATTTAACGATATAATTATAGTCTAGGGGGTTTACATGAAAATACGACTTTATAGAGATTACACTACGTGAAATGACAATCGACGTTTGGCTCGGCTCGACTTTGGCGTCCGTCTATGACGCTTCGACTTTTCGCGCCCGACTTTGGCGCTCGACTTTAAGTGTCCGACTTTGACACACGACTTATAGCACCCGTCTCTGGTACTCGACTTTAAGTGTCCGACTTTGACACACGACTTATAGCACCCGTCTCTGGTACTCGACTTGACCTTGCATCCGACTATGACGCAAGACCTCAAAACACGTCCGTCTTGTTTGACGCGCAAAAACCATCTCTTTCCGTCGTCATCTCTCATTTGTCATCCCTCTTGATCGTCTTTTCTTACACGCTCACGTTCTCTCTTGATCGTCGTCTCGTCTCTCGTGTACAGTGGGATTGATACACTTCGCAAATGCACATCCCACATATATGACATCAGTTTGTTTACCATTTTTGAACCCCCTTGATAATTACATAGGCCGACAATTTTTAGGTCATGAAAAGGTGTTTTAGGTTCAATAGGTGCCCTATAGTAATTGAGGGGTGCTGAACACGCCCATGTACTTAGTTTTTGTCCATCACATCAGATTTTCGAGAAACGTGTGTTGAACTTGTTCAAATTGACCTTATTTGCAGTATTTTATTGTATAATATAAACATAATATTAAGCTAAAAACAGTTTTATTTTAACCTATTAATATATTAAGTATTAATTAATACCAATTTACAAAAAATCAAAGAGGTACTTCTTTGTTATAATGAATAATATCTTACGCTTTGGATATGGTTCTATATTGATTTAAATCTGAACCAAAAAGTATGCTATAGAGATTCCAAGAATTATCTGCTTTTTAATTTTAAATAATTATGGAACTCTTATGCATCTCACCAATTGTTTATTGGTAATGCTTGCAAACAATAGCTATTTTTCTTACACAGAATATTCTGAAAGCTGCTAAAAAGATAAAATTTTGTTTTAAATTTTCTATAGTTTACTTTTGGGTGCCCATTTTCCGATCCCAGATCCTTTGATATCACAGAATCTGGATGTGACGGACAAAAACCAAGTATGCAGTGAGAATCAGCGTACCCGAATTAGTCAAGAACACCTCTCCAGTTAAGGTCAGCAAAAATCATGTCGGCCTGCGTTATTGATGTAAATTCTGAAAGGTTAGTGGTTGTAGATCTACGTTTCACCAACCCATGTTGGGATGGCGAAATAATAGAGCTGCAAAAATGTTGCAATTGAGAAGTTATAATTTTCTCAAAAGCTTTCAGAATAGCGGACAATTTTGAGATACCTCTATAGTTAGAGGCTTCGGACTTTTTGCCATTTTTATGCAGAGGTATGATATGATATGATATGACGACTCCTTCCAAATAGTCGGAAAAGAGGAAGATTCGACAGACAATAGAAACAATTTTAAAATGGGTTTGCATATTGCGTTTGCACAGAACCTGAGTGCACATCCAGGAAGACCATCTGGCCCCGGAGAATAAACAGGTTTAACTAATTTAAGTTCGCTAAGAATAGAACTTTCATCGATATTCCGTTGAGGAATAAGTTGTTTTGAAAAACTCGCAAACATATCGGCAATTGCCTGATCAGTGCTCGCTTTTTTATTTTGTAAAGACAAAAAAGATGGGTGCACGGAGGTCTTACGTTTAGAATTGACAAAATTATAAAATTGTTTAGGGTCAGAAGAAAACTGAAGCTTACACCATTGAAGATAATTCTTATAGCACTGTATATTAAGCATCATGAATTTTGAACGAGCGACTGTATACAGGGCATAATCTGATGAACGACGTGTTTTTTGAAACTTCTGATAATATCGTGGCGTTCCAGCCTACCAAGAGGCACACAAATATCAAAGAGTGAATTCAGAGTATCATAGAAAAAACGAACAGCTGAGTTCATATCTCTACAATTGTACAGATAAGACCAATCGGTATTAGTGATGTTTTCATTAAGGGTGACAAAGTCAGTCTTACGAAAGCACCTAGTTAGAGGTAAATCATTTGAACCAAGTAATGGTGAAAGCAAGGGCAGATCAATTTTTAAATTTAATGTCGGATGAAGTTTGTCTTCTGGAAGAACGAATGGTTCGATCCTAGAAACCTCACAATAAGAAGTATCTAATACAAAAATAAGATCTAACGATTTTCCATTAGAATTTAAGACAGGATTGACTTGGGATAAAGATAAGCCTAGAAGGCCGTCAATAAAGTCATGTGACAAAGAGGGCAGCAACATGGTATATTCATCTGTTAGTGACCATACTAAAGCGGGTAAATTAAAATCACCTACAACTATGAGCATCTCTTGACTAGAAACTAAAGAGGAGACAAACTGAATTGCCTCTAAATGATTTAAATATACCACCATGTCTGACAATGGTGGAATATAGGAATGAGTAATAAAAGCATTAAAAGATTTAAAATTTATTTTAACACCGACAAACTTTATCTCCTGAATCATTTCAGATGATAAAGCAGCATCAACAGCTATTAGAACGCCAGCACCTATGCGAGAAATCCGGTCAAGTCTGAATATAGAAAAGTTTGTGGAAAACACCGATGCATCAGCAATATCAGGTTTTAGCCACGTCTCTGTAAAAGCTAGAATGTTATGCTCAACAGAAAGACTATCTACATAGAGATTAGGAAGTTTGGATTTCACTCTCTAACGTTCTGGTAACCCAGGTTAAGGGACGAAGCTAGTTTTTTGACACACCAGCAGATGCTGATGTGGCAGGAATAGTATTAGTTGTTATTGTTGGCAAGCGAATCGGTTGCCGATTTTTCTTTTTTTACGGTATATTCCTTAACTATTATATGTTTCGGGCAAAAATCTTCTCGACATTGAGTGTCGAAGATATTGGCAGAAACACTAATTTTAAAGGACGAAATGTCCCGAGAATAAGAAAATTTAAACTTCTCCACCGCAATATTCGAGACGTTAACTTTCTTACGAATATAGGCTATTACATCATCAGATGTGACAACAGGGTCTAGCCTAGAAACAAATATATGTTTCTTTGGGTGGTATGCCAACAAGAGGCCGCGGTCCCGAAGTGTCAGCCGTAGCAGTAACGTTGGACAAGTCACC
The DNA here is from genome assembly GCA_018150345.1 of Drosophila equinoxialis. Lineage (NCBI taxonomy): Eukaryota > Metazoa > Arthropoda > Insecta > Diptera > Drosophilidae > Drosophila > Drosophila equinoxialis. Next base: position 572,393 of record JAECWI010000937.1, on the reverse strand, counting down.
CACTGCAGCAGTCAACTTGTTTACGGGGCCCTCAATACTTTTAGAACTATCGGCAATTTCCATTGGAATGGGTAATTGCCCGGACACATCGGACACTACAATAGGCATCGTTTTTAAGAGATCAATCCCAGGTGATACCGGTAATTCGTTACTAATAGCATTCACAACCGGGCTCTTAAACGATATCAACTGCTGTACATTAGGAGTGGACGGTGCATGAGACCGGTCGGGGACGATAAGAGACGCTGGCGGATCTACAGATTCTGAAACACCCCAAGGACTGGTCCTTTTACGTTTCGGAGACTCATTCATAAGCGATAAACTCCTGAACTGAGTCTCCACCGCATTAAACTCCGCTTGAGTTTATTAAAACCTGCCCTAAAAGTCTCAAAACTATCTTTTGCGCAGACAACCATTTTATCAAAATTTAATTAATTCAGTTAAAAAAGGAAAATACAAAAAAATAAAAATTCTAAAGGTTAAAAATCTGTGTATAAGAATATACTGACCAGTTCTGACACAAGGGTTAATGTGCAGAGTAAGCCTTCACAACTAAAGAAAAGAAATTACAAAAATACACAAAACAAAACACGTATCACAGAGTCGCGGGTAGGCAAAAGACGAGAGCGCAAATCAAACAAGGATAGGAAAGAGCGGGAGAGGGCGTCAAATTGAACACATGCAATAACAATTTGTACGCAAGAGCGCGAGATTTAGTTAAAACGGTAACGACACAAAAGCAAAAGAGATAAACAAAACAAGAAAACCGCTAACGCAAGTACTGCTGTAAGTTTTGATTTTCTTTAAATTTAAACAAATACACAAAAGCGTCAGCAAGAATTCGCGAAATGAAAATAAAATTCGGATGTTGGAAATATTAGCCGATAATGAATTTATGTACAAGTTATAGAAAAGAAGTTAATCGCGAGAAAAAATAAAAGTTGATAAGCGCAAAGAAAACACGTCCGTTCTCTGCAACGAGTGAAAGTTATTGTTCATCTTATTTAAAATTCTTTTTTGTTTTTTTTTTTTTTTTTGTCAAATTCGGTAGGGTTATTTTAAATTTTCAAGCTGCACAAATTTACTCACCACTTTTCATTTCGCTTCAATTCAATTTACGGAAATCATTATATTTTGTTTTGTTATTTGGTTGTTCATAAAACGCTAAAACAGAAATTACATCAACGAATCAGAGTATCAATTAACTACCATCACCTTATAGTTCGCAAAAACTTGGTTGAGAGTCGGCGAATTGATACCGCTTAATACACTAGGCACTTACCCCATAGTATAGTTGCTGAGATTCCTTCCATCGATGCACTGTGGGAGGGTGTTGCGCTTTATGACCAACATTAAAATCCGTTTCTCTCACTTTGTTTTTACATTTACCCTATTTACCGTTACTCTTGACTTGAATTATTTAAAAAAAAACCTTAACCTGACCTAAATTGATTTTACATTTGAATCTAGAATCTATACTCAAATTTTGGAACACAGCTCTTATTCTCCAACTTTTCTCATCCGTGATAAAAGAAATGACGCATAGCAAAAAAATTAAGCCCGTTTCCAACTCATAAAATGAGTGATCGCATATCGCAATCCCAATATTATTCTTTTATCGATTGATTGATACCAATATTATTTAATTATGGATTGATCGCTATTAGAAATGAGGCGCGTAAACTAGCGCACGCTACAAAATACATATGTAGGTTAACATCTTTAAGTTTACGCCATTGCCCATTAAACTAACCCAATTGCACTAAAAATATAACAATTAGTATTAACACATTATTATTTACATAAATTTCTTCCAATTGTATTTCGTAATAACGAAAATGTTTTAATCAACAATCTATTTGGATATGACGCAAAAATTTAAAAATGGAGGAGCGTGGTGGCGTTTTGTCCGATCTGTAAAAACTGTCCTTTGCTCCTCTAGCAACTTTAATGACGAAACTCTTCGAAGTGCCCTAATGGAAGCCAAATTTATAAAACTCCAGGCCTCTAACGTTTGTTCCTAAAGATACAGGTGACGATGAAGCGCTTACACTCAATTACTTGCTTCTGGGATCAAAGGCTGGCTACTTCCCGCCGGTTCTGGAAAAGATGGATGAAGGAATGTACATCCCTCCAACATGGGGGAATGTTACCGCCGTCATTACAAATTTAAACAGTAACTTTCGACATACAAATACTGGTTGGCAGCCCTGGAAGAAACGAGTGAGAACCAACCGAGAGTTTGGCGTCAGTGTGTAATAGTACCAGGGAGAAAAGCCACAAACTTTTTTAAAGCGTCGAAGCGTCGTCATCATAGCTTCGGATTGCATAATTAATAATTACATCACACAACCTCTAAGCAACGATAAAATTAATCTAAATAAACTGAATAAAAACGGTAACTTAAGGTTGGATTTAGTACAAACGAAACCCCTTATGCCAAAATGGCTTAATCAGATTGCACCATGTATTATAATTTTGTGCACAGAAGACGGCAAGTAAAAACAAGGATATTCATTAACAAGTCTCTTAGCAGTTAGCACCGTTATTGATATCATATCCGCTAACCATCACGTGTAAAATTAAACTAAACTTGTAAATTAGTATTTCGCTTACTCCTGTTAATTAAGCGACCAACTCCGGACTTAAAAAAAAATCCTGTATTGCCCGACTTGTGGTGTGTTGATAATCCGTATTAATATCAACTGAAATGTGTTGCTATCAAAGTCAGTCGATTCTTTTTGACTTATTAATTTTATGGACCGAATATAGTGAGTTGAGGAAAGGCGATTCCAATTTGAGTTGCAGGGGAACAAGGCGGACCTTGTTTTAACTCTCTATCGTCGGGCAGCTCGTTGGATTTCAGCTTATTCACAATGTCAACAATATCTGGGTCCTGTTGCTGTTCGGCCAACAGCCAATTGCTTGATATTTCAGCTATACTAACTCGCTTTTCAGGTATTTTATCCAAAACCAATGATGGTGTTGGAGGCACTGGGTTTCTAGATAGAAAATCTACGTTTGTTTTTGGTTAAGTGTTTTTTTGTTAGTGTATAACTAGATTTTTAGGAGAGTTTTGAAAGTCAATTTACAATAAAATAAAATGTTCAAAAACCACATTTATTTGTAAATTAAAGGACAGCTAATTTTACACCAAATTTTCGTGTTTGAGTTCAAAAGGCTTCTATGAAATAATTAGCCATGGGATATCCAAAATATATGCGATTGCAAGAGAAAAATTAGACTAACATGGGTTCTGATGGATGGCATAACGTTGCTGTTATACAGTGTTTAAAATAATTAGAATTATAAATCTAAATATATAATTTTGTCGGCTTTTACGTCTTACTTTGAGTTGTTTTATTTGCTTCGAGTGCCGATGGGTATTTCGAATGGAAGTAGTGTCTCTAAAAAAAAAAGGTAAAATTTTTTATTTTTTGTTTTAATATTTTTATATCTATGGACTTACTCAGTAGTGCAATCATCTGGTCCAATGCTATACTTTGAAATGGACAGGTTTGATGGGATACTCTTTAAATTTTGAAGACAAACTTTTGCGTTTTCGATATCCTGCTCAAGGCGCACAACTGAAAAGACAAACACCAATGAACGGAGCAAAACTTCAAACCCACACTCTATTCCTTTCTAAACCCTTCACCATAGCAATAAATAGATTAAATACAAAGATTTATTCCAATAGGTTTCAAATTGGACGGACTTAGCTTGTCATGATAATCATAAATATAAACCAAAACCCACGGTAGGAATAGCCAGTCTTACCTTTGAGCATAAGTTTTTCCCTCGTTAGGATCACAGCATAATGTGCTCTTGCAGGTACAGCACTGTTGATTTGGTATTGGCTGTGATTGACATTTACCACTGTTAATATCCCTTAGAATTGTGTTAAAGAGACATCCAGGAAGAATATTTTCGGCAGCAGCAAAAATTCGTTTATGCATGTAGCCAAGTTCCTTAAAGTCCAGAGTGTGCAACCCATGATGGTAGAGCTTATGACAAATGGCGTAGAAACGACTTTTTGGTATATTGCACTTACAGAAGCAGAAACCGCACTCATCGATGAACATATCAAGAATTTTGCGAAGCTCTTTTTCTAACCCAGCTCCATCAACTTCGCCAGCCGAGAATGACTCGACAGTATGTTTTACAAATTCGTCAAACTGTACAGAACTACTTTCTTTTTAGGTCGCGTGCCGTATGTTGCTGATGTTTTTGTCCTCCAGTTCGGTCCCTAACTCTTCCGTAATATAAACTAGCTGCGTTACCGTCGCCAGGCACATCATCCTTATGAGTCCCTTTTTGTCCCATTACATTCCTTTTTCGTGAACCTAATGTCTGCTGATCGTTTATCCCTAAACCTTCAAGTTGTTGAATCTGTCCGGACTTGGAATTAGATGTGTTACCAGGTAGCATTGGAACTCTTTTTTGTATTCCTTCTTTTCACCTTGAGAAATCCGATTTTTTTTGTTTTTAAATTCATCGTCAAGCTCAATTTCAGTTTTTCTTGAAATTTTCCCTAAACTTCCGTTAAGATTATTCTTTTCACTGGTTTCTCTAAAAGCGTCCGATACCTTTGGCTTTTCCCCTACTGGAACTACTAAAGTCTCATGCTCAACCCTTTCATTTTCTTTATAATTATTTCGGGAGTTTTCCTTTCTTTTCATTACCCCTAACTGTGGGCGTGTTTTTACTACTAGGTAGGGATTTGTCTTTTAGACTTTTCCTTTGGACTGTATTGATTCATTTCTTGATGCTGATATTTTTCATTGCCTGAAAAGATATTCTCAAGATCTTCTTTTCTGTCTTTTGGTGGTATTCTGGGTTTATCTGTAATATCTTTTTCCGCTTTTTCTAATATATTATCAAGTTTCGCAATTGAGTTAGGCTCATGCTTTTCATTGGTTTCAGGTCGATCCTGTTGTTTTAAACTTACTTCTCGCTCTTCTGACATTTCTCGAATATTATACTTCGCAGCTACACCACTTTGTTCTTTGCTTTCATCTTGTTGTAGTTTTTCCAGTCTACGGGTTTCTTCGGGTCCATCACTACGCCTTTCTTCTGATTTGTTTCCAAGTTCACCATCCTTTTTTATCTCTATGGTGTCCCCAATATCTGGTGACCTACGACTCTCGTCTTCTATATTTCCCCATTGTTTTTTGCCCTTTTCAATTTTTGTCAGATTCTCCCTTTCATCAAATTCTTTCTGTATTGACTTAGGATCGCCGCCTATATTATCTAAAGCATCGCTTAGTTTCTTATTAATTTCCTGCAACACACTCATCTTTAATCGGCAGTCGTCGAGTTGATCCTCATAGCTTTTCAACAGTGTATTTGCTTCCGTGACTTTGAAATTATTTAACTGATCTTTTAAAGCTATCATTTTCTTTAGCCACATGCCCAATGTCCTGAATGAGGCCTATACTCTCCCGCATACCATCCTCCATAAATTTTGTGTCCTCGTCTAATTGCTGAACCTTTCGATCCAATTCACCTAAGCGGTTGTTATTGTCAGCGGCATCCTGACAAAGACATTCGTTCTCTTCCATCAACTTCTCTACCTGCCCATTCTTTTGATAAAGCATGTCCTTAAGACGATCCAACTCCCCTCGAGCAGTCATCTAGCGAGTTTATATGGGGTGCTCCTGGTGACTTCCTTAGATTAATTTGTTTAAAGCAATCTGCCTGATTACATAGTTCGTTCATGATGTGCTCGAGTGTTGCTCCTGTGTAAACTGCTAAATCATCGCCAACATCTGACACTCGGAAGACGAACCAACACAATTACCCGGCTGAATGGTAAACTTCTGGTTGAGGTCGCAAACAATATTCTGATAAAATTTAAGACAATTGAAGTTTTTAGAGTTCGCAAACATAAACAAACGAAATTTAATAAGGTTAGGAATATATTAAGAGAGTTTTTGACGATAAATTATAATACCAACTAATGAAAGGCATTTTAATTAATAATATTATGAAAGTGGGCAATGTTTTTAAATATTTTGGCTATCGGAATAATAACCGAGAATAACTATTGAAGATGACGGGACACTAGTGTAGTGAATGGGTGCAATTGAGAAATACAAGCTGTCAAGTCCAATCAGACATTTGAGTCAGTTTAAATTAATTCGAGTAAAGCGTAAGTCTAATAATAATAAATAATTTTTACAAACTAAATTACCATTAGTTGTTGGTATTGGCAGTCATACGCTTTTAAGGCATTGTCTCTCTTAAGCAATTCACCTCGCAACACATCGATCTCCATAAGCTGACATTCAGCCCGCTGAGCTGCGCACTTGGCCGTCATTAGCTGTTGCCTCATGTCATCACAGTGACACTAATAGCGAGATCGGTTATTAAATTTCTGGATTGAAAATTTTATGCAGTCGACTTACCTTTAAAAAAGCCTCATTGCATTTAGACTTGTCTACCTCAGATTCATAATATTTCTGCATTTCCTGCATCTCGTTCTCCATATCATTTATATACTGATCCTGTTCGTTTAAATTTCGAAATAGGTCATTAGAGATGCCCTCCGCCAGATTGGTCTTGTGCTGCAGTTTGTTTACTTTAATTTCAAGATCAGATAATGCCTGAATCTTCTTACGCAGTGCGTTTCGCTCTGCAATAATCTTATGAATGTTATCTAGACTTGTTTCCATTGATAATACCTTGTCTGCTCTCTTTTCGTTTTCTTTAACTTCTATATTTTTCTTTGTGCCGCCTCCGTCAACACCGGTTCCAAAGCCAGCAGTATAGGTCTCCTTACTGCCTGAATTAAAGGCACTAACGTGTGCGCCTAATTGGGTAGACTTAAGCTGCTTATCTTCTGCCTTACGTAGCATATTTAACTCCTTGGCAAGGTTATTTATCTTATTTTGGAGAAATGGAATGTCATTGCTTTTTCGGGGTCTATAATCAAAGATTCCATCGCGCAACGCTTAGATTGTTTCTCAATAAGTCGCCTTAGTATCGCATTTTCTGCTTTGAGAATATGGTGGGCTCTGATCATGTCTTCAATGAACTCTTGCAAGTCGTTGAGCTCTACGACGTCAACAGGAGAGATGCTTTTAGTATTAGCTAACTTTTTAATCCTTTTCCGAATAGCCTCAATTTTATCTGGATCGTACCGCTGGGATAAAATACTTTTGATATCGGCATTTGAATTATTGGTTGTTTTAATTTTGTCATCAGACTTAAATAGTTGGTGAGGAAGGGTATTATTTTTGACCATTAATTCATGCATACGGACAATTGTGGCATCAGCTGCAGTTATTAGACTGTCACCATCTAGAAGATAATCACTATTATGACCTACAGCTTCGTTACCATATCCCCTTGATTGGCTACTACTACTTGATGAAACATCTCCACCTCCATTTTTAGCAGTTTCATTTGTGGGTTGATTGGGAATGCCTTTTCTCGGTCCAGCCCTTGAAGTAACGCCTCCGTGGTCAATACCCTGGACACGTAGACCATCATTTGGTGTATTGCAAGCAACCAAATCTGCCACAAATCGGGATTTCTTGTGTACATCTGCTGCCCAAGATCTGTCATCTACAGTCGAAGGGTAGCTTTTCAGCTTGACACAAACTTCTTGGCATTCAGAATCGAAGGATTGATTCATGAACGGCACATAAAAGAACTCTTTTTGTGTGGAGAAGGCCATCGGATGCGTTAAAATTAAAGTTATTTACGCACACGGATCTAAATTTTTTTCCGTCACTATGTTTTATGTTGAAATGTAATAAAAGACTCTCACACAACATTGGGCAGAATCTTCTATGAAACTTTCATTAACACTTTAGAAGTGTTTTGAAGTACTAGTTTTATTTGACTGGCTTCTCAGTAATAGCTGCCCGCCGTCTATGATGATGAGAAGTCTTGAAAATACTTACAATGTATACTAGATATTGAAAAGTTTTTCGCAACATAATCAACAAATGTTTTATTATACCCTTGCAAAAGGGTATATTAATTTTGGTCAGAAGTGTGCAACGCATAGAACGAAGCATCTCAGACTATATAAAGTATATATATTCTTGATCAGCACGACGAGACGAGTTCAAATAGCCATGTCCGTCCGTCCGTCCGTCCGTCCGTCCGTCCGTCCGTCCGTCCGTCCGTCCGTCCGTCCGTCCGTCTGGATCAACGCGAACTCCTCCGAGACCGTAAGAGCTACAGAGCTGAAATTTTGCACGTAGGCTTGCATATACTGCAGGCATTGTATATCTCGGATTCAGCCGGATCGGACCACTATATCATATAGCTCCCATACAAACGTCAAAGTCACGAAACAGTGACTTTCTCAATAACTTCATTAATTTTATAGCTATTGTCATGAAAGTTGGTATTTGTCAGTTTTATGTTCTTGTTAATGATTGTGCCAAATTCGATCAAGATCGGGTGACTATATCATATAGCTCCCATACAAACGGCAAAGTCACGAACAGTGACTTTCTCAATAACTTCATTAATTTTATAGCTATTGTCATAAAAGTTGGTATTTGTCAGTTTTATGTTCTTATTAATGATTGTGCCAAATTTGATCAAGATCGGGTGACTATATCATATAGCTCCCATACAAACGGCAAAGTCACGAACAGTGACTTTCTCAATAACTTCATTAATTTTATAGCTCTTGTCATAAAAGTTGGTATTTGTCAGTTTTATGTTCTTATTAATGATTGTGCCAAATTCGATCAAGATCGGGTGACTATATCATATAGCTCCCATACAAACGGCAAAGTCACGAACAGTGACTTTCTCAATAACTTCATTAATTTTATAGCTATTATGATAAAAGTTGGTATTTGTCAGTTTTATGTTCTTATTAATGATTGTGCCAAATTCGATCAAGATCGGGTGACTATATCATATAGCTCCCATACAAACGGCAAAGTCACGAACAGTGACTTTCTCAATAACTTCATTAATTTTATAGCTATTGTCATAAAAGTTGGTATTTGTCAGTTTTATGTTCTTACTAATGATTGTGCCAAATTTGATCAAGATCGGGTGACTATATCATATAGCTCCCATAGAAACGATAGGTGGAAAACAGTGACTTTCATCAAAAAGTTCGTTATATCCTATGCTAAGATTGAAGGCCGCTTTTTCGCAAACATTAGTCTTTTTTGGATAAAACGTTTTTACACTTTGATGGCTGTGGGTAAGGAAAGAATTACCAAAACAGTTGCAAGGGTATACAAATTTCGACGCGGTCGAAGTTAACCCCGGCCCTCTGGTTTTTTTTTTTTATTATACACAATTAGATAACAATATGAAATATTATGTCTAATATAGTTTAGAGCGTACTAGCTGCTATGGCCCGTCGACAGCTTTTTTTTTTTTTTTTTATAGTTTCAATCAACAAATTTTAAATTTATTATTGATTGAAATTTTTTATTTTTTCCTTGCAGTCCTTGGCAATAATATTTTAACATGTTGAAAACTTATTTTCTCGTCCCATTATTCTACCTGCTGTACACTGCAGCTTACCGAAATTCCAATACATCCAGCCTCTGGAAAATTAGTGAACCACCTAAAGGTGGTAGAGGACTGGCTAGCAACCTAGCGTATCCGAGTCAACGAGCAAAAATGCAAACATGTTACATGTTACATGTTAACAGAAGTAATTGTCCAGCTATAATGCAGACGAGTTCAAATAGCCATGTCCGTCTGTCCGTCCGTCCGTCTGGATCGACGCTTACTCCTCCTAGACCGGTAGAGCTATAGAGCTGAAAATTTTCATGTAGGCTTATATATACTGCACAGGTTGTATATTTCGGATTCATCAGGATCGGAACACTATATCATATAGCTACCATAGGAAAAACCGGTTGACAACAGTGACTTTTATAACTTAGGTACTTTTGCGATTTAAATAAAAATTGAAATTTGTCAATATAAAATTGCTACAAATGACCCTGCGAAATGTGATCGAAATCGGCGAAGTTAGCCGAAGTTAACCTATGGGTCTCAGGGTTTTATACCATACAACCATAGGATGAAATGGTATATTAAGAAGGAAGCTTTTCCGACCCCATAAAGTATATAGTATGTATATTCTTGATCAGCATCTACAGCCGAGTCGATCCAAGTTTGTCTGTCTGCCGTCCGCCCATCTGTCCGTAAGAACACCTAGATCTCGAAGACTATAAGAGATAGAGCCACCAAATTTTATATGTAGGCTCGTGTGTTATGTAAAGTGATGGGGTTTATTTCAAATTTTTGCCACGCCCCTTTCCGCACCCGCAATTAAAATAAAGGGTTATCTCAAAAGCTTTTCTAGCTAGAGACACCATATTTGGTATGTACATTTGGTATTTGGTATGTATATTTGCTTAGTAACTGCGCACATTTTGTATATCTAAAGATTTTGCCACGCCAAAAAAACTCGATTATCGGATTTAAAATACCCAAGTTACGGCCGTTAGCTGGTAGGTTTAGGGTATATCTCAGATTTAGCCGGATAGGACCACTATATTATATAGCTCCCCTACAATCGGCAGTCATGAACAGTGACTTTTCTCAATAACTTCGTTATTTTCTAAGCTATTGTGAAATTTAATATTGTTAAGTTTATTACACATATAAACAACTATGAACAATTTTGTTAAGATCGGGTATATATATGATATATCTATATCATATAGATCACATAGGAACAATCGGTCGAAAAAAGTGACTTTTGTGATTATATCATATAGCTCGCATAGGAACGATCGGTGGAAAACAGTGATATTGATCGTTATTTAGTACGCTAAGATTGTAGTCCGTTCTTTAGCAAATATTTTTAGATAAAACTTATTTCACTTTAATGGCTATAGCTAAGGAAAGAGTTACCAAAAAAGTTGCAAGAGTATACAAACTTTGACGAGGTCAAAGTTAGCCCCGGCCCTCTGGTTTTAATGATGAGTTAGCGTTTACACGCTTTGATTTTGTGGGGGACAATTGTTATTGAAAGTGTCCAGAAAACGGATGTTTACTTCAAAGGTATAAATTTTAGGGTGCGAAAAATTTATAAGATATTGGGTATAGGTCTTTCCAACAAACTTTTTTTATGTTCACACGTAACCGGATTTCTCGCGTAGCCGGTGGCCTTCCGATAGCTGTTGATGCTGCTTTAATCATGTGAAGTAATTCAATTTTCTTATACCCAGGAGATTGAGTTTGTCGGTGTTAAAGTAAATTTTAAATCTTGTAATGCTTTTATTACTTGTTCCTATATTCCCCATCGTCAGACATTATGGTCTATTTAAATCATTTAGAGGCGATTCAGTTTGTCTTCTGTAGTTTCTAGTCAAGACATGCTCAATGTTTTAGGTGATTTTAATTTACCTGCTTTGTTATGGTCACTAACAGATGAATCTACCTGTTGCTGTCCCCTCTATGTCATATGACTTTATTGATGGCCTTCTAGGCTTACCTTTAACCCAAGTCAATCCTGTCTTAAATTCTAATGCAAAACCGTTAGATCTTATTATTGTATTGGATTCTTCTTATTGTGATGCTTCTAGGATCAAACCTTTTGTTCTTCCTGAAGATAAATTTCATCCATCATAAATTTAAGTATTGATTTACCCTCACTATCACCATTACTTGGTTCAAATGAGTTACCTCTAACTAGGTGTTCGTAAGACTGACTTTGCCAGCCTTAATGAAAATATTTTTACTACCGATTGGTCTTATCTGTACAATTGTAGAGATATGAACTCAGCTATTCGCTTCTTTTATGATACTCTGAATTCACTATTTGATATTCGTGTGCCTCTTAGTAGGCGGGAGCGGCTTATCTATCGAGAGTTATCCGATTTGAAAAATGTGAAGACTCGTTATTATAAGAAGTTTCAAAAAAACACGTCGTTCATCAGATTACGCTCTGTATACAGTTGCTCGATGAAAATTCATGATGCTTAATATACAATGCTATAAGAATTATCTTCAGCGCTGTAAGCTTCAGTTTTCTTCTGACCCTAAACAATTTTATAATTTCGTTAATTCTAAACGTAAGACTTCTATGCACCCATCTTTTTTGTCCTTTCAAAATAAAAAAGCGAGCAATTGCCGATATGTTTGCGAGTTTTTCAAAACAACATATTCCTCAACGGAATATCGAGAAAGTCCGTATCCTTATCATTTAAAAAATGCTAATTGTATTTTTACTCCAGTGATTGATCAAAGTTCTCTTGATGGTCTACCTGGATGTGTAGTCAGGTTCTGTGCAAAGGCATTCTGTAAACCCATTTTAAAATTGTTTTCCATCTTTTCCATCTATTTTGAAGGAGTCGTATATCATTCCTCTTCGCGATTGCAACATTTTTGCAGATCTTTTATTTCGCCATCCTAACATGGGTTTGTGAAACGTAGATCTACAACCACTAACCTTTTAGAATTTACCTCTATAATCATCAAGGGGTTCAAAAATGCTTCAGTAAAGCCTTTGATTCTGTTAAATTAACAATGTTAATCATACCCTATTACTCTCTAAACTGAACGACATTGGATTCACACCCCTTTTCCTTTCTTGGGTTTGAGTATATTTAACAAACAGAAAACGGAATGTACTTTTCAAGTCTTTTTTTCCTATTCCATTCCTGTGACATCTGGGGTACCTCAACGTAGTCATCTTGGCGCCCTGCTTTTCACTTTATTTATTAACGATCTTCCATCAGTCATTATTCACTCGCGTGTGCTTATGTATGCTGACGATGTTAAGCTTTGTCTTACTTATAAAGATATAGATTCACTTAGTCGGCTACAAACTGATCTTAAACATTTTCAATCCTGGTGCCAGTTTAATTTATTAAATCTTAACACTACCAAATGTAAGGTAATGACTTTTTATCGTAATTCTTCTCAACTGGTCACTTATTTTCTAAACAATAGTCCTTTAGAACGTCTAAATAATATGATTGATTTGGGCGTACTTATGTACCATAAGTTAAATTTTAATACCCATATTTCCACCAAGGTCGCAAAGGCCATGAGTGTTCTGGGTTTCATTAAAACATGGTCAAAAGAATTTGATGACCCCTATACCACTAAGTTCTTTTTACTTCGCTTTTCCGGCCTATTTTAGAGTATGGATCTTGCATTTGGTCACCTCAATATGAGTCGCACCAGATTAGACTTGAATCAGTTCAAAAGCAGTTATTGCTATTTGTTCTTCGTGGCTTAAGCTGGAATCGAAATGACAATTTGCCTTCCTTCCTTAATTAACCGTAGAATTATGCTTGGTGTTATTTTTATGCACAAGCTCCTAATCGGTGATATTGACTCGCCTGAGTTATTGGCTCAGGTGAATGTGTCCGTACCATGTAGGCAGAGTAGACATCCTATTATACCTTTAACCCTTAGTCGCTGTTCTTCTAACTATGCCATGCATGAACATTTTAGAGTCCTCTGCTCTGATTACAACATTTTATCTCCTGTGCCGTGCGTTATACGGGTACACCCCTGGGTCGTTCGGGTGGTAGGTGGGCAACTATCTGCTTGGGCTCGCGCGTAACAGGCTTTGCCCTGGTGTCGTAGGGGCAACTTGAACGTACTGCGCATATTTAAAAAAAATGGAGCGAAGGTCACATTGGAACAATTAAAAAAGTAAATGTAGTTATTTTTTAAAAATTCTCCACCTTATAATAAGGCTGAAAGTCAGCACAGTAATGCACATCAGGAGTAGGTAGATATCCCAAAAGAAATCGTTGGGTAATATGCCAACTATAGTATAAAAACCAGTAGAAGTCCAACTCAGTAATACATAAGGGAGAACTGGTGAGAATAAGTTAGTGACAATCGTAAAGGAACATCAGATTGACTAGGTTGATCGTCCATCATGTAACTGATCATGCTTCTGTAACTATAGTTATCTTACTAATGATATTATTAATAATACTAATTTGTATAAGACAACGTAATAAAAATATAAGAATCCCAACACCTATTTGGCGGCCCCTCGCAGAATGTTTAAGAATTAACATAGTGTTCATCTGAGCTGGCTTCACCAAATCCGATGCACTAAAGAAAACAAAATACAACTGTACCTTTGTACCAAACAACTAACTCAGCATATGACTAGAATTTCAATCAGCCACACACAATGTGGAAAAACACTTGTAATTCTAAACTAACACAAAGATAACAACGGCAGGATGTCAAGTGGCCACGCCGTCCCAAGAATAATAATTTTTCAACCCCCAAATACGTGGGGGTAAGTCGTACTAGAATAAGATCCTCTAAGAACAATTGTTACCTCCTAGAGCCTAATATAATTGTATATAAACTTAAATATTATTTAAGAAGATTGGGTTATTTTCTTTCTCTACGGGAATCCCCATTCATTTTGGTCCTTCGAGCCGGATGGTTCATTTTGGTCCTTCGAGAAAAATGAACTCTGCAGTTTTCCCCCACCCGTGGTAAAAGACTCAGAGATTGAAACAGCTCCTTATAGTCTGAATTCCTATGCAAGTGAGAATACTAAGATCAGCAAAAGGTAGCAAAAATTAATTAACTCTTTTTTTCCCCCACCAGTGGTAAGAGACAGAGTATAATATAAAAAAGCAAAATATTGCTTAATTAATAAATAAAAGGTGCGTGCGTCCGATTTAAAGTCAGTTTGGCTAGTGGAGCAACTATAGTAATTTCGGCGGGGGAGATTTCGTGTGTGGCGTATTCGAAGCCCTAATATCGAAAGTACAAAAAAAAAAAATTTAATATAATGTAACATATTGTCACTCATAGAAGTCGGTCGTGTCTTTTTTGCGCTCTCGCTTAATTACTGTCATTCGTTCTTTCGTCAAGTTAATTTATAATATTAAGTTTAAAATCATTGCCTTTTTTTGCCAATTGCCAATTTTTAATAACGCTATACTCATCGCGAAGTTTGATTAAATTTATTAACATTTACTTATATCAATATTAAAACTTTAACAAACGCAAATATAAAATTTTGTTGTTGCGCTGCTTAGTTTCTGATTTCGTTCTATTTTTTTCCTCCCACCCGCGCTCTCAATTTACAGTTCTTAGTTTGTTTTTGTTTGTGTGGTGTTGGTGCTCTCTATTCTTCTGCTTTCTCTTTTGATCGCGCTCGCGGCCGTTAACTTCGCGCTTGTGACAAGTTTTTGTTGTTGTGTGTTGTAATACAAAAAAAAATTCTCTTTTTTTTTCTTCTTGTTTTTTCTTTCTAATTTGCATATTGCAGTTAGCTTTTCGCATTGGTTTGAATACACCTCTCTTAAAATATATACAAATAAAATTTCCCTTTTTGTTTACATATTGATTTATAATTTGTTTGTGATAAATCAATTATTTAATAATGTCTGTCTGTTGCAAATATAATTGCAATAATCCCAGCAAGACCAGTGAAGACTTTCTTTACTGTTGGCTGTGTGACAATGTAATGCACTTTAAATGTGCTGGTTATACAGTCAAGGTGCGGGGTAGTATTGCACAGGGTGGCGGCCTTAAATGGGGCTGTGATTCGTGTCGTGGCTTGGAGCTCGAGATGCGAAGTTTTATGAAACGGACTGGGGCGCGTTTAAAACCCTGTCAGCTGGCGTTCATAAGCTCCAAGAAGAGCTTTTGGCGATGGAGGTTCAATTCAGAAGTTCTAAACTTTTGATTGAATCTCCGACCCGAAAGAGGGCCAGGTTTCAGGGCGCGTCCCTCAGTCCGTCGGCATATCGTTCTCTACCAGTTCCGGCTTCCGACATTGACCCTATGTCACCAAATATACAGCAGCTGATATCGTTAAGGAGTCCGGCTTTGGAAGGTGTGGAGTCTCTTCCCATTTCCCCTGGTGAAAGTATCCCACCTACTAACACTATATCGGTTGAAGTTTCCGAACCGTCCGGGCAAACATCCGTTTCCAGAAATATTGCCAATAAAGTAGTTACAAGAGGAGCTAGTAAAGTGTTGGCTGCTTCAGCTGCTGCTGCATCTGCTGTTGCTGCTACTGCTGTGCCTGGCACTTCTAGTTCCCTTGTTGTAGTTCCACCCAAAAAGCAAAATTTTATTTCGCGGCTTGATCCTAATACTACTTCTGAAGAAGTCATAGCCTACATCCAGGGAACTTTGCCCTGAAGCACCAAACATTGCTGTGGAAAAGTTCCGTTTTTCACATACTCGAGATATTTTGTCCTTTAAAATAAGTGTCTCCCCAGATCTTTTTTGGCCAAATATGTCATAAAGATTTTTGGCCGGAACACCTTGTTTTAAAAGAGTATACAACAAAAAAAGAAGAATCGGCCGCCGATTAGCCTGCTACCTGCCTCTGTGGATAACGTTCCTTCCGGCTCGACTGCACCTGTTGGCGAGTCAAAAAACTAATTTCGTCCCTAACTCTGGCCTATCAGAACGTGCGGGGACTAAAGTCTAAACTCTATAGACTCTATGTAGATAGTTTAGCTTTTGACTTTCATATTCTTGCCTAGAGACTTGGCTGAAGCCTGATATTGCCGATGCTTCAATTTTCCCCTCAAAATATTTAATATATAGACATGATCGGACTATCCGTAATGGTGGTGGTGTTTTGATCGCTGTTGATTCGGCGTTCTTGTCTGAAATTGTACAGTCTTCCAATTAGGAGATTGAATTTCTTTGTGTTAAAATTTCTCTTAATTCTTTTTCTGCTATATTTACTTGTTCGTATATTCCACCACAGTCCGACTTCGCAGTATACATTCATCATCTGGAAGCTATTCAACTTGTTTCCTCATATATCTCTGACAACGACTTGCTCGTTGTTCTGGGAGATTTTAATTTACCTGAGATTGCCTGGACCCTCTCATATGATTCTTTATTACTGTTGCCCTGCTCGTCACATTGTTTCATAGATGGTCTGTTTGAGTTATCCCTAACTTAAATAAATCCTGTCCGGAATAGTCGGAACAGATCACTAGAACTGGTATTTGTGTTGGATTCTTCCAACTGCGATATTTCCAGGACTGATCCCTTAGTTATCCCTGAAGACAACTTTCATCCAACTCTGGATGCAAGACAAACTTTACTAAACTTAAAAAACTCTTGTTAACTAATGATTGGACATATATGTATACTTGCACGGATATGGATTCTGCCATTTCTGTCTTCTATAAAACTCTTAAGTCGTTCTTTGATGTTTGTGTCCCGCGTGTGACTCAAGGATGGTCTAATAAACCTCCTTGGTTCTCACGTGAGTTATGTAACTTGAAGAACTTGAAGAAAGCATCGTTCTATTTCCCTATACGTAGTTGCTCGGATCAAATTTTATGGTGCTGAATTCACAATGCTATAAGGATTATCTTCAGAGATGAAAACTTAGGTTTTCTCACGATGCTACCAAGCAATTTTATAAATTCGTCAATGGAAAACGTAAGACATCAGTGCACCCGTCTTACTTGTCTTTTGAAAACAATAAAGCTGAGAATGATCAGGCAATCGGGGATATGTTTGCTGATTTTTTCAAGGCAACTTATTCCTCTTCGATTTATCAAGCTAATACTCATTATCCTTATCATTTGCAATCGTCTAATTGCATTTTAGACCCTGTGTTTGAAAGTTCGGTTCTTAGCGTGCTTAGTTCCGTCAAACCAATATATGCACCTGGCCCTGATGGAATACCAGGCTGCGTATTAAAGTTTTGCGCAGAGGCCCTATGTAAGCCAATACTTAAGTTGGTTACACTCTCCGTTACATCTTCCGCCTTCCGGTCCATCTGGAAGGAATCATATATTATTCCTCTTCATAAAAAGGGGAAAAAGTCCGAAGCCTCCAATTATAGGGGTATTTCTAAACTGTCTGCCATACCCAAAGCGTTTGATAAAATAATAACGTCTCAACTGCATTTTTGTAGTTCAATCATTTCGTCATCCCAACATGGGTTTAAAAAACGTAGATCGACAACTACTAACCTATTAGAATTTACATCTCATTCAATCAAATTTTTTTTTTTTTTTGTTTTTTTTTTTTTTTTTTTTTTTTTTTTTTTTTTTGTTTTATTTTTTTTTGCTTCCCCCCTTTTTTTTTTTTTTTTTTTTTTTTTTTTTTTTTTTTTTTCTTAAAAATTTTTCTTTTTTTATTTTTTTTTTTTTTCTTTTGTATTTCTTTTGGGGTGCCTTGGGGTTGTTTTTTTGTTCTATTTTTATTCAATCAATGATGTTCCATTGGTAATGTCACATTCTGGGGTGTATATGTACGCGGATGATGTTAAGCTTTACCTCAGTTTTAAAGACATATCGTCTTCTTGCCTACTTCAATCGGATCTTAATGATCTTCAGAGTTGGTGTGAAACCAACCTATTAAACCTATTAAACCTTAACGGCTCTAAATGTAAAATTATGTCTTTTTATAGATGCACTCCACACTTAGCAACTTATTATCTTAACGACACTGCCTTAGAGAGGTTAGATATTATCAATGACTTAGGTGTTCTTATGGACCATAAATTAACCTTTAATCCTCATATTTCTACTACAGTTAGTAAAGCTATGAATGTTCTTGGGTTTGTGAAACGATGGTCAAAAGAATTTGACGATCCGTACATAACCAAACTTCTGTATACTTCATTATTCCGTCCTATCTTAGAGTACGCATCTTGCATATGGTCACCTCAATATGACACGCACCAAAGTAAAATTGAATCTGTTCAAAAGCAATTTTTGCTATTTGCTCTTCGCGGTCTAAATTGGGATCGCAATGTCAATTTGTCATCATACTCCAGTAGGCTTCTTATAATCAATCTTCCTTCATTAATTAATCGTAGAGTAATGCTTGGTGCTATCTTTATTCATAAACTTTTAATAGGTAAAATAGACTCTCCTGAGCTATTGAACCAGTTAAACCTATCTGTACCCAGTAGACCTACTAGAAATTTTATTCCTCTATCCTTAAAACATTGTAGTTCTAACTATTCTTTGCATGAACCTTTTCGAGTCCTATGTTCTGATTACAATCTTCTGTATCCCGTAATCAAATCAGAAGCCTCTCTTGCTCTTGTAAAAACCTCTATTTTAGCTCATTTAGCTCGTAGTTAGCTGTAGTTAATCATATTTTAATTGTTTGTCCGTTATACTTGTATTGGTCCACGCGATCGTGCCGTCCGATATACGGCTGCGCCCCACGGTCGGTCGGGCTGGAGGTGGACAGCGCTCTGCTTGGGCTCGCGCGAAACAGGCTATGTCCTGGTGTCGTATGGGCCACTTGAACGTACTTCGCATTGTACTCGTCAACGTCCAGACAATAGTAATACGCTATATATATAGTTGCAAGTCGGCAACTAGAAACAACAGCAGAGCAACAAAATAGTTGCAAAAAAGAGGCGACTGGAGTCGAGGCAGTTAGAAGCACTAGATCCCAGAAATGTAACTAGCAAGGTGATCGAGGAAGTAAAAGAGATTAGTAACCGATGGATGCCTAATCATAACAAATTGCTACAGCAGGGGACTTTCGATCATCAGTATTTCAGAGATAAAATACATGAAGAACTGTTAAAGATAGTTGCCAAAATAATTGCTACAGGAGAGTCAGAAAAACCAGGCACTAGTAAGTCGGTGTTAGTTAAAACAGAAGCAAATATATTGATGATAGCAAAGGAGAGTCGCGTGGGAATGCGATCTCCAGTAATGAAAACGCTAATGTTAGCCAGAAAAAAGTTCAAGGAAAAGTCCGTCAGCTCCAGCAATATTTGGACATGGTGAGTAAAGATTTACGTATGATGAAGAAGGTACAGATGTGCCAAGCTTATACAAATGAACTTATATGTAATCAAACGCTTAACAAGGTCATAGAAGAATTGGAATTCAACGTTCAGAATACCTTGGTAGCATTAGAAGAGAAAATAAATGATCAGAAAAGTTGGAATGTTGAGAATGCAACCGTGAAAAGCGAACTATTTGCGGAATTAATTGAAAAAAGAGAAGATTTAAGTCTGACTCTTAAATTCAATTATCTAAAATCTGCGTTAAAGGGCGAAGCAAGGAGCATGGTAGCCCATCTATTGTCAAGTTCAGCTGACAATTATAGTACCGCTTGGGAATTGTTAACCAAGCGATATGAAAATAATCGGCTAGGTATTTTCCAAAAAATTAAGTCGGATCGTTGGTTTACCGATGATCAACAATGAATCCGCAAAAAATGTTAAAGGAGTGATTGACATGGTTAATGAGTCTGTTTACTTAATTAAAAGAAAAGCAAATTTGTCCGATGACGTTGACGTCACATTCACACAACTCCTAATACGGAATTTTGACAGGCTCTACAATTATATGAGAGTCAAATTAGAAAAACAAGGCAGACAATTGTAAAGCAATTGTGCTTTCTGATGTAATGGAATACTTAGAGCAAAGATAATGCTCGCAAAGTGCCATTGGAGGCAGAAGAAAAAAGATGATATAGAACTAATCAATGTGAAGAAAATTTTAACAAGACAACAAAGATTGATAATTCTTAAAGATACGTGGTAACGGCTCGATTCCTTTACTTGGAGAAAAAGTTTCAGAAAAATCCAAAACTTAAGGAGGAATACGAAAATTCATTAAAGAATATTTGGATTTGGGCCATATGGTAGAAACTAAGCATGAAGGTGCTTATTACTTGCCATCAAGCAATAGTAAAAAGAAGTTTGCCAACTAAATAAAGAGTTGTATTTGACGCTTCTGCGAAAACCCCGAATAACAAAAGTCTCAATGATATGACGTGGATCGGGCCGCGACTTCAAAAACACATATTCGACATAATAATATTAAAATGCGAAAATGGCAATACGTAGCATCTGCAAATATTGAAAAAATGTATCGGCAGATAAACATTGAACAAGACGATCAAAAATATTTGCATATTTTGTAGAGAAATTCCCCACAGAAAAAGATAAGAAAATATAAATTGACAGATATCGCAAACAGATGTCAGGATAAAGTGATAAGTGAAATTATCCAAGATGAATTTTACATGGATGATTTAATGACAGGGAGTGATACCGTACAAGAATGAAAACACCAAAATCAGCAGGTTACGAGAAAGCTGAAAAAGGCAGGAATGAATTTGAGAAAATGTATTTAGAACAGATCCGAAATTATTAAAGAGGTTATTGATACAGGCGATAATAAAGTCCTAAAAATTGTTGAGAACGAAGCAATTTATACATTTGGGTTGCAGGGGGAGCCATTTAAAGACGAATTTAAATTTAAGGTAAAATGTGACGAAAACAGGAAGGTGAATAAAGGAGGGGTGCTATCTATCCACACTAGCCAAAATTTATGATCCACTAGGTTGGCTAGCACCAGTAAGTTATTCATGTAGAAGTGGTGGCTAGTGGGGCAAAAAAATCCTTCAGGGACAATTTTGTGTATCTGGAGAAAATCAGATTACCCCGATGGATCAAGACAAAGCCTAAAATGTTGTTACAGATTCCTAAAAGGCTCCAGCAATCTCTTTCTGTTGCAGCTGAAATATATGCTTGGAGTGACTCTACTATCACACTGTGCTGGATAAAGACGGTGCTTGTAAGGAAAAATTCGTAAAGCGTCGCATAGAGAATATCCTAAAAATCAAAGAAATAACATGGAACCATGTAAAATAAGAAGATGCAGATATAGCTTCAAGGCGTATTTGTCCAAATAAGTTAAAATATTATGAATTGTGATGGAATGGACCATGTTGGAGATTTTTTGCAAAGTGGTGCGGAGAGGCAAATGATAAATGGCCTAAAGGCGATATCTTCGTGCTTCTAGGTGGTGACGAGTTTATAAACTGTTGCACCCTACCTACATGTTTATACCATGCTCCGGGATCATTGACACACAGTTTCGTCAATAATGCTATAACAATCCGATTAACTCGCTCTACTTGCCCGTTTCCTCTCGGAACTCCTGCCGCAATCACTAAGTGTTGTATCTTCTGCGACTCGCAGTACTCTTTAAAAATGTGAGACGTAAAAGCGCTACCTTGATCACTAACGATCCTCTTTGGATTTCGAAACAACTCAGACTGTTTCTGCAATTTCTCAACAACCTCTTTTTGAACCCGTACTTTTCGTCGGATATAACCATACGTATTTCGAAAAAGAATCGACTACTACCAATATGTGGTTATATGGTTTCTTAGTCAACTCCATCGGCCCGAAATGGTCCACATGAAAGGTTACCAAAGGCTCATCTCCTTTATCAATAACATTCAAGAAACCCTCCATTCGACCCTGTTTCGACTCGCTCACGATACATTTCATACACGACCTCACCACTACCTCTACTTTGCTCAACAGACCAGGAATATAATACTCTCTTTCCATTAGATCAATCGTTTTTTTAACTCCAAAGTGCCCTTGTTGATGAGCAACCAATATTATCTCTTGCTCCATGCTAGCAGGAGCAGGATCCCTAACGGGATCTTTATACAATATTCCGTACTGCACGTAATAGTCGGCCTGCGCTCCCTTTTCTAACACTTTCATAATCGTGCTGATCCATTCATCTTTCTCTGTGCAAATTGTATTTTGTTCTTCAAATCTCCTGTCAGTAAGCAATATACCCGACTTAATGCGTCGGGTACCCCTGATCTACGCTCAATTTCGAAATTAAAGTCTTTCAAGAATATAGCTCATCGGGCCACCCTTAGCAGAACGTCACGTTTCTTTATCGTCATCGCAAAAGCATTACAATCGGTTACTATCTTTATCTTTATGCCTATCACGTATATTCTCCACTTCTTTAATGCTTGAATTATAGCTAGCCCCTCTAACTCGTACGAGTGATATTTTTCCTCAGCAGGGGTAGTTTGTCTGCTCATGTACTCCACCGGATGGTATTGTTGATCCTCTGAATCTTTTTGAAGTAAAATCGCGCCGTACCCATCCAAACTCGCGTCACAATGAACTTCTGTCACACTTTTAGGATTAAAAAGACGCAAAACAGGTGGATTACTCTATCCCGCTTTTAACTGTTTAAAAGAAACTAGCTCTTCTATGTCCATTTTAAAAGGTACGTCAGCTCTCAACAAATTTGTTAATGGCCTAGTATCCTAAGAAATTTACCTTACCCTGAAGAAATTGACATTTTTTCCATTTTATCTTTAATCCCGACTCTTCTGCTAAACTTATAACTCTTTTCAATCTCTCAATACCCTCAAACTCATTTTTTGCTGGAATAATAATATCATCCATGTACAACATCAATATGCCTTCATTAATCAACGGTCTCAACATTGCAAAAATATATCTAGTAAACACAGCTGCTGAATTATTAATGCCGAACGGTACAAAATTGAATTCAAATTGCCCATTTTGAGTAACAAACGAAGTAAGTTTCTTTGAGTTTTCTTCGACTGGCACATAGAAATAGCTTCTTCCTCTTCCTTCTTGTTACCTATGTAATACATCATCAATCACTGGAGGAGACGTCATCGTTAACTTAGATTTGTATATCTTAAAATTTCTTATATTATTTGTTTAAGATTATTGGAATTTCTACCACTGTATTTACATTAACATGTTCTAAAAGCTTCTGTTACATGGCTCATGAAGAGCTTCTAACTCATGATACCGAAATATAAAAATGACTTCTTTATGGAATTCGAAGAGGAGAAGACTTATTTTTCCTTACTCCACTCCACATGCTATTGAGCATTGGAGTTTTGTACCATCTGCAACTTGGCAGATCAAACATTGGCGACCGTGACAGGACATTGCACTTCGCAAGTCCCAACATAAAACCTTAAAAACTATTTAAAGTCGTTTATTCGTTAATTATATTGCATTCGTCGTTACATCATCTTGGACAGTCATCATTGGACTTTTCAGCTTACATCATCATCTTGGAAATTCATCATTGGACTTCTCGATTATTATATAATCATCTTGGATAGTCGTCATCGGACTTCTTCATCATTGACCTTTGCGAGATATATCATCGTGGGACATTTACATTGGAGCCCTATCATAACCTAAGTCAACTTGAGTGTGCAAATTTACATTATCATTTTCCACTCAAATTGTGACTCAATTGCCACTCATTAGCGATCGTAAAGCTTTCGCATGCTTTACACTCACATGTAAAACACTCGTAAGCTTTAACACGTGCTAAGTATAAAGCACAGCGGAGTAAGTACTCAAACTATCATATAGAGAAACGATCTACATATCAAAGCTCACTTATTAGGCTCTTGAGTGGAACTTAATGCATTGAGTGTTTTTCTTTAAAAAACTAGAACTCGTTTAGCTTACGTTTAATTCATTTCTAACTTGCTACATTTCTTTCGTTAAGGGCCCAAAATGTCTCCACCAGTTGAAACGCAGCTTCTACCTCTTAGACAACAACGGAATCAACTACAATCTAATATTCAAAGTTTAAGAGCTAGAATCGATCTTGAAAATGACCCTATTATATTAGAGTGTCAGTCTCAAATTGTTGAGTCGTATTTTAAACAGGCATTACAAGTTCTAACCAATATTGAGAAGCTAGATCCTGCAGACGCGAGTCGGGCAGAGATAGAAAATCTTTTTATAGAAACAAAGGCGATCATATTACGGCGCATCGGCGCAAGTAAGAAGGAAAAGCCAGAAGAACTTAGTTTCTTTAACTCATCGACTTATCATGGTGGACATCATAATCGGCTTCCATCCCTCAAATTACCTAAATTCGACGGCAAATATGGGGAATTCAAAAAATTTATTACTTCATTTACAAATATGGTACATGAAGATAACTCATTGTCCAATGTGGACAAATTTAACTATCTAATAAGTTGTCTATCTGGCCAAGCTCTAAGCGTAGTCTCGCCATTTCAAGTCTCAGACGAAAATTATCCCAAGGCCCTAGAGCGCCTCAACGAGCGATATGACAAAAAGTTCTTATTTTCGTAGAACATATTTCAAGTTTATTTAACATTGCTAGCATGAAAAAGGCAGACGCTGTTACCCTACGTACAATTTTGGATACGGTTTCAGCTCTCCGCGGATCATTGTTGTCTCTTGGGTCTGAAGCTGATGTATTAAACGCAGTACTTATTCATATTGTTATGTCAAAAATTGATCTTGAATCCAAACAAGCATACGATCGGGTTCAAGAATACGATAAATTGCCAGACTGGGCCGACTGTTATCAAATTCTCAGTCGACACTGTCAGTATTTGGAAGGGTATCTGCGAAACCGACAAGAGGAAAGACCCGTCAGAGACAAAATTCATAGTACTTCAAAAGTATTTGTTGCAGCCCAAAGTAGATGCATTCAATGTCAGTCGACTGAGCACAGGTTAGCATTCTGTCCAGTTTTTATTTCGCTACCGTTTATTGAGCGATTTAAGATTGTTAAAACAGCGTCACTTTGTTTGAATTGCCTCAATAAGGGTCATCCAGCCTCAAAATGTCCTTCATTGAATAGATGTCGACATTGTGGAGGTTTACATCACACAAACATGCATAAGGATTCAAATGTCCAGGGAAATTATCAACCAGATGAACCTTCTATTCATCATCAATCGCAACAAATCAGTCATAATACACATAACGAAAGTAAAACATTTGCAACATCAATGTTGACTCGCCACGCTCGGCGGGGATTACTTCCAACAGCCATTGTTCTTATTCAAGACAAACTTGGTGGGTTTCAGCTCGCAAGAGCATTACTTGATTCGTGCTCTGAGCTTACCTTTATAACTGAAGAATTAGCCAAAAGGCTTCAGCTTCCGTTTCGTTACGATCATTATGAGATTGCTGGAATCGGTGAAATACGTACACATATGAAACATTCCGTATCTACCAAAATTCGTTCAAGAATATCTCCTGATGAATGGAATATGGAGTTTATCGTGACTAAATCTATATCTCTACCTCAACCTGAGAAAAGACTAGATGTGTCAAATTGGGCCATTCCCAAAGAAGTTGAGTTAGCCGACCCATTCTTTTATAAGCCCGGAAAGGTAGATTTATTGCTTAGCGTAAAGGAGTTTTTTGATCTACTTAAAACGGGTAAAATTAGTTTAGGAATTGGTCTTCCTCATCTAGTGGAAACTGCATTAGGCTGGATCGTCGGTGGCAAGATTGCTGAGCCTCAACCAACTCAACGCTACACTTGTAATTTAACGCAACAGCAAGACCTTAACATATTATTACAAAGGTTTTGGAAAATGGATGAACTACTTGGAATTCAAAATAAAGATATTTCGTTAACCTCAGAAGAACAAGCATGTGAAGCTCACTTTCAGGTGCACACACAATTCTTGGAATCAGGGCGCATACAGGTTCGGTTGCCGTTCAAGGAATCGCCTGAGAAACTTGGAGACTCGTTGTCCTGTGCAAAAAGACGTTTTCTTCAACTCGAAAGACGGCTTGCATCTCAACACCAACTAAAGGAAATGTACAGCGAATTTTTAGATGAATATCTTAAGTTGAATCACATGGAGGTAGCTTCGTTAGACAATTTGCAATCGGGAAATCATTACATTATTCCTCACCATTGTGTCCTTAGACCGCAGAGCTCATCAACTAAACTTCGAGTAGTATTTGACGCTTCGTCTAAATCATCATCAAATATATCATTAAATGATATTCTCATGGTTGGTCCTACTATTCAACAAGATCTGATCCTAACATTACTCTCGTTTCGTTTGTATCGCCATGCCATTACAGCTGACATAACAAAAATGTACAGACAATTTCTCGTCGCACCAGAGGATAGACGTTTCCAACAAATCTTGTGGAGAAAGTCACCGCAAGAACCTATTCAATTATATCAATTGAATACTGTTACTTATGGGATGTCGTGCGCTCCATTTCTCGCAATCAGGTCCTTAAAGTTTTTATCAGAGACGTATAAGGAGTTGTTTCCAATTGGATCTGCGGTATTAGCTGAGGATATGTACGTCGACGATCTACTTTATGGAGCTGACTCAATCGAAGAACTCAAGGCTAAGACGAATGAAGTTACCAAATTGCTCTCCAAGGCAGGCTTAGAATTGACAAAGTGAAATTTTAGTGGGGCACCAACAGATTATGAATATAATCTCAATATTGACAATAGTGATGTCACCAAGGCTCTTGGCATGTCGTGGCTGCCAACTGAAGATCTTATATTATTTCGATTTGATCTTCCATTAACTGCAATACCAACAAAGCGAAAAATAGTATCGATCATGGCCAGGCTCTATGATCTGATAGGATTATTAGCTCCAGTCGTAGTACGCTACAAAATTTTGATCCAAGACTTGTGGATCGAGCGTTTGGACTGGGACGACCCGTTGCCAGAGATCCTAAGGACTAGATGGCAACAACTTGAAGCTGATTTATCTAATCTTGACATGGTTCGCGTAAATCGATTTGTCAACACATCACCAAAAAATAAGTGTGAAATTCATGGATTTTCGGATGCTCCAAAGAGCGTATGGATGTTGCAATAGAACAACGGAAAATATGTAACTTCATTGATCATTTCGAGATCGAGAGTTGCGCCCACTCAATCTCAAAGCATACCTCGTTTAGAGCTTTGTGCTTCCGTTTTACTCTGCCAAACATGGACTAAAATCAAACACAAATTAAATTGTCTTGTCGGCAAAACATATTTTTGGACAGATTCAACTGTCGTTCTTCATTGGATTAAAATGCACCCATCAACTCTAAAATGCTTTATTGCCAATCGCGTATCAACCATACAAACTCAATCGCAGGATATTATTTGGAGTCACGTGCCTGGAAAGGATAATCCAGCCGACATTGTTTCACGTGGCTGTGCAGCGCGCGATTTGATGCAGACAATTTGGTTTCATGGACCAAAGTTCTTAACATTTGATGCATTACATTGGCCGAAATCTGAAACAAAGACAGATTTCGAGCCCAAAGAATTAGAATTGCGAAACACCCTTGTATTGAAATCTAGCACTAGTTATAAAGAAAAGAGCATAGTTGAGCAGCTCATTAGTAGACTATCATCGTTTCGTATGATTGTGAGAGTCTTAGCATACGTTTTACGAGTCTTCAACCGAGTTCCTATCAACCGCAATAATACGATTAATGCTACAAAAAGCATTTCAGTAGAAGAATTTAAATTGGCTTTTAATTATATAATCTCTTCCATTCAGAGTGATGTGTTTGCGAAAGAATTAAAGGACTTACAAGCAGGACGAAGTCTGAAGCCGGAGTTTCAAAAATTAAATCCATTCATCTCAAATGAACAGATAGGTTCTCAAACTATTCGACTTATCCGTGTTGGAGGCCGTCTAGCAATGGCTGACATACCATTGGACGCAAGAATGCCATTATTGCTTCCAAAGACTCATCATTTCACTTATAAATATATTAAAGATCTACACTTGCGAAACCTTCACGCGGGAGCTAAGGTTCTGATAGCGATTCTGCGCCTAACAGTATGGATTGTAAATGCTCGCGAATTGGTCCGAAAGGTTGTTCGAAGTTGCACACATTGCTATCATTACAAACCAGTATTAATGCGACAAATCATGGGTAACCTCCCAGCTGACCGTCTCCTGGCAGAACGCCCGTTTCTGATATGCGGAGTGGATCTATGTGGACCATTCCTTACTTCGTACCGCATTCGAAGCAAAGTTCCTTACAAAACATATTTGGCCATATTTGTTTGCTTTTCTTCAAAAGCTATTCATACAGAACTAATCTCAGACCTCTCTGCTAATAATTTTATTCTCTGTTTGAAGCGATTCATCGGACGACGTGGTATACCCAAAAGGATTTATTGTGACAATGCCACCAACTTTGTCGGAGCATGTTCGCAACTTGAAGGCTTCAAACGGCAATTCTGTTCAGAACTCAATGCAAAAAATCTGGAGGAATTTAGCCGAAATGCAGGCTTTGAATTCATCTTCATTCCACCGCGTGCTCCCCATTTTGGAGGCTTATGGGAAGCCGCAGTAAAGTCAATGAAGACTCTGCTCATCAAAAATTTGACCTCTTCTCATTTAACGTACGAAGAGCTTCAATCGATTGCAATTGAAGTGGAGGCGATATTGAATTCCCGTCCAATATCCATTCACAGCGATGATCCCAATGACGGAGAGGCCCTGACGCCCGGATGTTCACTGCAAGCGATCCCTGAACCGGTAGTAAATGACTCAAAACTTTCTTATCTATCCCGTTGCTTGATCACTGGTCGTGTGGTCGAAGTCATACTTGGAGCAGATGGAAGGGTCAGAGTAGCCGATGTTCGCACCAAGAAAGGAATAATTCGTCGCCCAATCTGCAAACTTGCTCCATTGCGTTTGAGAGATGACGTTTATGTAAATTGAAGGAGTCACACTTCATCCTTCAATGGGGGAGTATGTAGTAGGAGACGTCATCGTTAACTTAGATTTGTATATCTTAAAATTTCTTATATTATTTGTTTAAGATTATTGGAATTTCTACCACTGTATTTACATTAACATGTTCTAAAAGCTTCTGTTACATGGCTCATGAAGAGCTTCTAACTCATGATACCGAAATATAAAAATGACTTCTTTATGGAATTCGAAGAGGAGAAGACTTATTTTCCTTACTCCACTCCACATGCTATTGAGCATTGGAGTTTTGTACCATCTGCAACTTGGCAGATCAAACAATAATTTCAAATGATCTCTAGGACTTTAGACTTCAACTCAATGCTAAAATGTTAAAGCTCTAATTCTGACGAAAAGTTTTCGACTCTCGCAGTCAATATTTGCCTAAACGTGTTTTGCAAGTCTTCTATGGGACTTACATTTCGTACTGGGGGTGGATCTTGTGGATTACTATAACGAGTAATAACTTGATATTCCCCAACCGATTGATTATTCCCGGAAAACACTAATCCTTGTTTTCCCATTGTAGCATTTACGACCTCAAATACGTCATTTCCGAGTACACCATCATATAATGTATCTCTATCTCTAACAACATGGAAGCACATCTTAATAGGAACACCATCTAAAGCCGTATCCAACTCAAAAGATCCTTTGGTGTAGATTTTCTTACTTCCTATTCCCAATAACTCTTTCACATCCGAACTCAAGGGAACTGGGTAAACTCGTTTGTACGCGCTCTCACTTATAGTCGAGACATCACTACCTGAATCGAAAAACGCTGATATAACATCATTGCCAAAACGAACATCTTTGAAGACACGATTATATAATTTTTGCACTTTACTACTATCTTTTTTGAACATTTTTCCTTGCATGCTGCACTCATTCGCCTTAAGACCACTCATTCGCCTTATGACCTGGCTGGTTACATTTAAGTTTTTTTAGAACACTTTGACTCTTTCTCAGTAGAGATCTTCTCATACATTTTCATGTTTTCTCGTAATTCTGTAAAATTCTTGGCTTGATACAACACAGTCTTGTTTGGCTTCGAATCTGGTATACCCTCTATTATATACTCTATAACACTTTCTTCATCCAATGTGCTCTTTTTTCGCCAAACTCTTCATTTCATAAAAATATTCGATCAAACTCTCACTCTGTTTTTTCTTTCTATTCTCGAGTAGCTTATGTACTTATTTTGCGGACGACTTTTCTGAAAATTATCTCTCTAAAGCTGACTTTAGACTAATCCAATCGGTAAGACCGTCTTCGCTACTGACAAACAATTTCGCAGCCCCTTTTAACAATTGTCTACTATAAATGAATTTCTGTAAATCGTTCCATTTGACTGTCTCTGCACAGTTCTCAAAATCTGCAAGCCAATTGCCGACATCTTGCTGCTGGCTGCCATCGAATACAGTCTTGGATATCTCTTAGTGTAAACGCCATTATACTCTGTACCTCTTGTTGATCGTTTACTAATTGTAAGCTACGCTCTAGTGAGTCCTCGTAGAAGGATGCTTCTTCAACTCCTGACTCGAAAAAGGATATTAGTCTTCCTTGTAACTCTGCATTGTTACCCTTAATACTCAAATTATTTTCTTTCAACTTTTCTTTAAGTTTTGCTACCGTGAGTTGCAAGATTTCGTCGTGTGGCATAATTTAAATTCAAACAAATTATATAACAAATTTTGAATATGTATCTTAAGCTAACGTTAGTGGGTTAAGTTAATTGATATCAATCTATAATGTTATACAAATATTTTACTCTTCGGTTATGGCCCTTTCTTGCTCAGTTAATACTTGCTCTTGTATCTCGACTCTGCTGCCGTCCCTGTCGTAAGTCAAAATCGCCTTTGTACGCCTCTGTTCTCGATCGTGGCGTCACACACACTTTTGGGTTTGATGCCGCCGTCGGAGTGAGTGTTGCTCTCTGGAAACTCTTTGTCGTCGTTTGTGTGAATGCTGCTCTCTGGATACTCTTTTTGTGTTGTCGGCCTCAATAACGCACTCTACGTTTTACTACTCCAACTTGCGATGGTTGATGCCGTCGTCTGTGTGAGTGTTCTCGTCTCGGTATTGCACTGTCTGTACCTCGATATTCCCACGCTCTGTGCCTCGATGCCTCCTCTCTCAGGTCTATGTCTTGCCGCTATCTCGTTTTGCTGCTCTTCTCGTCATGTCACGCACTCTTCTGGGGATGATGCCGCCGTCAGTGCGAATGTTGCTCTTTCGTCTCGTTCTCACACTCAGTGCCTCGTATTTGCACACTCAGTGCCTCGTTGGCTACTCTCTTAGGTCTTCGTCTTGTTGCTGCCTCGTTCAGCTTCGCACGATCACGTCGTTTTCTCCGTGGTTTGCTGCCGTGTTGCCGTCTCTGTCGCTCTTGTGGATTGTGTTTTTTTTTTTTTTTTTTTTCTTACGACATGGCGTCAAAATTTTCAGTGGACGCTCGGTGTGCTTTTTCTTTCGTTTGTCGAGAATCTCTGTTGCTGTCTCACTCTTACTTGTGTGCGACTTCTAACGCTCCCGGACGAGCCCCCAAGTTGTGGAGTTTCAACTTTGTCCTGGAATTTCCTTAACGAGTCCCCGAGATGAAGAGATTCGATTTGCACACACTGGGTTTTAATTTTATCAGCTTTATTTTATATATTTTGTTAGTTTAATAGCTTTTGATCAACTTATTAACTACTTTACAATATTTCTCTTGCACTGCACACACTTCGAGATGCAACTTTACCGGCTCACTCTATGCCACTGACTCTCTCTTCTCGACTCCCCATGCATCGTATATCGTTGCTTATCGATATTCTATCGATACCGATTCACACTCGAAATCAACTCTACCATACCGCGATCCTACATAAATACAAAATATAAACAAGCCCCATTAGTTAGGTCAAAAACGACAAAAAACGAACAACCCTTTAAGAAAACAGGAGAAATTACCCTAGTTGTTGACAAACATTATATGGAAACAAACCGAGTTAGACAAATAACACACTACGAATCATAATTCAAAAAGAAAAAGAAAACTCATCAAAGTAAATATACTAATTAATTTCAGATTTATCAATGGTACACTCAACGTACAATCAAAGTATTGACATTAATCCCATAAACGCACCTAATGGATATCTTGTACTCAAAACAGAAACCATGGACTTACCTCAGATTTCGAATATCATTACATAACTGCTAATTTAACCAACTTACAAAACACTTACAACAACCTGGTAGAGCAGTCAGAACCATATAAGAACAAGGTCCACATTCACTATTTAGTTGAAAAATTACATCCAGAAATGAACGGCATAAAAATAATAATGAGAAATAAGCGAGGACTTATTTACATATTAGGTACAGCACGTTAACTTAAACAGCACATTACCTTTTCGGCACTTTAGATCAATACGATAAAGAAGAGCTTGAACAAAAAGTCTATCAGCAAATAGCGCCCAAAATGAACTTAATCATGATATCGAAGCAGCCAACAAAAATATAGAACTCCTGAATAACCTTACTCTTAAACGAGGTGCAGACAAAAAAATTAAATCTACTAATGTTCAACTTAGAGCATTTTACAGAATACATAGAACTAGGAATGCAGTTGACAAGATTAGGAATATTTAATCCAAAACTTTTAAATCATCAAGAAATATTTAACATAAATACAGAAAAACTTTTAAACATAAAAACATCTACTTGGTTAAAGTCAGACACGAATGAAATATTCATAATCTCACATATATCTAGAAAAATATCTAAAACATCACTGCTTAAAATTATAGTCTATCCAGACGAAAATAATAACACCTTGACAGAAAATATTCAAGAAACTTACTATGTTCAAGACTATAAAATTTATGCAAAATCCACCAACAAACAAGAAATATGTATGAATGTATAATTGGCATTATTACACAAAAACCAGCAGAACACAAATACACAAAAATATTTAAGACAAATCTATTTAGTTATGTAGAACCCAATATTATCGTAACTTGGAACTTGCCCAAGATAAATTTAAAAAAAATTGTAACCAGAAAAAAATATTCATAGAAGGAAATAATATAATAAAAATATACGACTGTATTGAGCAGTTAAATGAAATATCAATAGTAAACACATTACAAGATTATACCCAAAACATTTACGTAACCAACAATGTAACGAAAGAAGAACCAATCTCTTATTTCCAAACTAAACAAATCATTTCCGAAAAGACTGCTTCTAACAAAATATTCAACATAATAACTACAACAAAATATGTAATTACACTAATAAGTTTAACCTATATCTTATCTATAAATTTAAGTCAATTTAAAATAAAATAATTATTACACAAATTAGTGTTGGGGGAGTAAGATCCGCCTCTCCATCCACCCACATAACGTTACCCCCCTTTTTAAACGGATGTTTATTGGAACCGAGACTAAACAAAACTTTATAAACAAATCTGTCCTCAAAAAACATTCCAGCGTGTGAGCTCAACATTATAAACAAATCTGTGCCTAAAAAATCTTCCAAGCGTGAGAACGCTTAGTAGTCAAATCAATAAGCCAATCAAATTCCAGATCAAGATATCATTCCAGATCATATATCATTAGATAACATAAAAAGCTTTCTAACCAAACTTTAAACTTAATTGTCTGAATAATGATAAGTTAGTTCTTAAGACGCATCCTTTAAATAAAGATCGTTTCTTTTGAGTTCGATAGATCCAATTGTTCTTTTTTTTCCACTTATAAAGGACCCCTTTCTCAAAATACTCATCAAGGTCGCTGCTCGGGCGCCATCTGTAAGGAAGCTCTGTCTGGGGTATAATTCTCAGTCTCCAGAGTCCCTTCTACAGAAAATTTTTTTGATTCTGGAGACCTTGAGAGTATTAGGAATGAAGCGGTAGCCACCTAAATAGATGAAAAATGGGAAAAGGAAAGGGAAAAGGAGAATCCAAGAGAAGCTGTAACAACTGATCTTGTCTGCCAAGCGAAGACTGCTTGGCCAAGATCCGTTACCTCTTGGACTGTGAAATAGAGAGGGGAGGGAGATGTGAGAATAAATGTTAGTTAGGTTAAGTGAGGAGGGGTGGTGAAGAAAAACTACAACGACTGATCTTGACTGCCAAGTGAGATCCCGCTGACCAATATCCGTTGCCTCATCACCTGGAGTGACTGAGCCTTAAGATCAGTGACTGACTTCGTCTGCAGGAGAATATCTCAACCTGCCGAAGTCCACTGACCTTTGGGCTCCACTCCAGAGTATTCCAGGATAATGGTAAAGGGAAGGGGGTAGGATGGACGTAGTTTAATTATGCAAAGCGTGCCAATTAAAAGAGCTGGAAAAACCATCGATGTCAGCATCTATATTATCGATGGAACCGATGGACTGCGATAAATCGATGGAAATTTTTCGATGTCGATAAATCGAATTCCTTTTTCTTTCCAACACGTGTGTAAGTAAATTGCAATATATAGTAAGATTTTGTTATTATTAATTTTTTCTGCCTTTCTTTACATACACGTCTACTTACTTTTATTCTATTAGAGTACCTTTTTAACCCTGGCAGTTTAAGAATTTTTTTTTTTTGTTTGAAGAAAAATGTAATGATACCTCTGCAACATCATCAAATGAACCGTCTTGTTCAAAATGTCATTATTGTGGCAAAGAATATAAGACAAGCGGAAACAGCAAGTTAATAACGAAACTACGTCTTCTCAGTTAGAGCGATATTTAACACGGACAGACGTTTACGGTCAAACATCTTCCAAAAAATTAGCAATTAACAAAAGCCATTGATGCAGTGGTTATAAGGATTGCCTTGTTTATCTGGATGACATAATAGTGTACTCCACTTCATTGGAGGAACACATACTATCACTCAGAATGGTATTTAACAAACTAAGAGAAGCTAATCTTAAACTCCAACTCGACAAAAGCAAATTTATCAAAAAAGAAACAGTATTCCTTGGTCATATAATAACAACAGAAGGTATAAACCCTAATCCAAGAAATTAAAAATTTTCCAATTCCAAAGACTCAGAAAGAAATAAAATCATTTTTGGGTTTATGAGGATTCTTCTGGAAATTCATATTAAACTTTGCACATATTGGAAAACCTTTAACTTTTGGATTAAAGAAAGCAGCTAAAATTAACATAAACGACCCACATTATATTTAAACCTTTGAAAAATTAAAATATCTTTTTATATCCATATCCCGATTTCGAAAAACCATTTTTTCTAACCACAGATGCTAGCAATATAGCTTTGGGTGGACCATAGACATATTTCTTATGCTAGTAGAACACTTATCGATAGAAGTGTAGAAAAGAAACTACTTTTTATCGTAATAAAAATATTATAGGCCATACCTTTTCGGTAGACATTTTGAAATCCTAAGTGATCATAAAGACCTTGTCTGGTTGAACAATATCAAAGAACCTAACACGAAATGAAAGAGATGGAGGAGAAAAATTAAACGAATTCGATTACGGTTAGTGTTTATATTAAATAAAATAAGATAACAATAAGACAATCATAATATAGATCAAATGTAAATATATGTCAAGATTAGTAAGTAACCCGGTTATAGATATAGATGGCTCATCAGATATAAGTAGATCTGATATGGTCAGCAGTTAACAATAAAGCTGCTATAGTTAGCTATTATCAATAAAGATGTATTTTGATGACCTATGCACTGGTGAGCTCTCTAGTTTTACTATAAAAGAAATGCATTATTCATTGTAAGATCAGATACCAATTGCAGCTACATCTGGTGTGCATCGCTGTGTCTTTGGCCCCCATCTCTACCTTTGTAATCTCGCTCCGAAGTCCACCCAATTTATGTGTTGGGTGACGACTATTGGTCACTGGTTTATGTGCTAGTGCCTAAATAAATAAACAATTAATAAATAAACAATTAAACAATCTTATGCTAGTAGAACACTTATCGATAGAAGTGTAGAAAAGAAACTACTTTTTATCGTAATAAAAATATTATAGGCCATACCTTTTCGGTAGACATTTTGAAATCCTAAGTGATCATAAAGACCTTGTCTGGTTGAACAATATCAAAGAACCTAACACGAAATGAAAGAGATGGAGGAGAAAATTAAACGAATTCGATTACGGTTAGTGTTTATATTAAATAAAATAAGATAACAATAAGACAATCATAATATAGATCAAATGTAAATATATGTCAAGATTAGTAAGTAACCCGGTTATAGATATAGATGGCTCATCAGATATAAGTAGATCTGATATGGTCAGCAGTTAACAATAAAGCTGCTATAGTTAGCTATTATCAATAAAGATGTATTTTGATGACCTATGCACTGGTGAGCTCTCTAGTTTTACTATAAAAGAAATGCATTATTCATTGTAAGATCAGATACCAATTGCAGCTACATCTGGTGTGCATCGCTGTGTCTTTGGCCCCCATCTCTACCTTTGTAATCTCGCTCCGAAGTCCACCCAATTTATGTGTTGGGTGACGACTATTGGTCACTGGTTTATGTGCTAGTGCCTAAATAAATGAACAATTAATAAATTTAAGAAATACTAACATATTTCATTGAACATTTTGGTGACCCCGACATTGGTGGCTTGAAAAAGTAATAGACTTGGTGATCCCGTCATCAAGAGAGAATTAGTTTGGTTAAATCAGGCCACCAATCTCTCAACAACAAGGAAACTGCATGCTTTGCACGCTTTGGACACAGGATTGTTCTGTGCACAAATTGGTGAACATTTCACATCAATCTGGGGTCCCGATTGAAAAATCGAAATTGATTAACTTGGCAATCATTGCGAAGCCACCTTGGCGACAAAAACACTTTATTGGAAAACTAGGATTTAGTTTTCCGCGACGGAGTAGCAGTACATACCCATCGAATAAAAGTTGATCAACCAGACGATCACTTTGGCAAAAACATTTAACAACGATTTGTGTCAACGAGGCGAACAAATCATAAAAAAGTTATTTTTATAAAATAAAAAGTGATAACTTATAAACTTGTTGCCCTGGCGTCAGCAATCTCTGACCAGCAACATCTCAGACCATATAAAGTATATATATTCTTGATCAGCCGACAAGACGAGTTCAAACGAGTATATAGTCTGTCCGTACGTTCGTCAGTCAATTTTTGAAAATACATAATAAAGACAAGAAACTCAAAAAAAACTCGGTCACCGAGACGGGCGTTTATCAGAAAGGCTACATTGGAAATAAAAAGTTGCACGTAGGTTTGTATAGACGTCATCGCCGATCTTAGGATCAGCCGGATCGACCAGTATAAACAAATATCTCCCATACAAACTTCAAAGTAACAAACTAATGCATTTGCCTATTTTATAAAATTCTGTTCAGCTATTTTCTAAAAGCATATGGTTCAGTTTCTCGCGCTTACTTATGCATAGTAACACATTCGATCAAGATCGCGTACTACCCGCCAACGGCCATCTCAAACGGCCTTATGCAAAAACAAGCTTTTCATATGCAATAACTTCATTAATTTTTTGTCCGATTTTGATCAAAGTTGGTATTTTGCTGGGTTTTACTATCAAATTTATGATTGTGCCAAATTCGATTGCACAAGGTAAAAAATTACGGAAGATAATCGAGTTTTTCCCATTTCGGGGGCGGCAAAGGGGCTCAGCAAAAACGTTATACATACAATAATGTGCAAACATTGACGATGCAAATATACACACCCGTCTCTAGCGTTATTAAACTATAAATGTTCAAATTTGAGATAAGATCGGTTTCATATCATATGCTCCAAATTGGGGCGATAGGTGGAAAACAGTGACTTTCATCAAAAAGTTAGTTATATCCTATGCTAAGATTGGTGGCAGTTCTTTCGCAATAGTCTTTTTGAGATAAAAGTTTTTTTGACTTTGATGGCTAGGGGTAAGGAAAGAATTTGAAACAAAACTTGATCACTCTACATACTACACGAGCCTACATTCCAAATTTGGTGGCTCTATCTCTTATAGTCCCCGAGAACTAGGCGTTCATACGGAACGTTTGATCAGATTTAAAGACGGACGGACTTTCCAGACGGACATGGATAAATCGACTCGGCTATTGATACTGATCAAGAATATATATACTTTATGGGGTCGGAGCAGCAATTCCTTCTGCCAATGTTACATACATTTTGAAGACTTAAAAATACCATTTCTCCCTAGGTAGATTGGAAATAAAAATTAACTATTGTTAAAACGCAAATCAAAAGGCGATTTCGATTTATTTCATATTCTTATTTGTGCTACGCTTGACCAATTTTAGGAACGAGTCGGAGCGTTCCCTGTCTTTGACAAAATAAATAAACTCCCATCGGGTCAATTACTTAAAATAAGCAATTACATAAGAATATAAAAACATGGAGGAGTTTAATAAGCAGCAGACAGAACGAGGTGAAGCAATTCAGGCTTTCATTCGGAATACCAAAAAGGATTCTTTCGCCAGGAAAATGAAGCCATCTTATTTCGAGGAGAAACTTAAGCTCCTGGAATACATGTAGGAGAACTTCATGGAAAGTCCAAGAGTAGGGACAAATTAAAGAACTGCCAACAAGGACATCACAAAATGAAGGCGATGAACTAATAAGGGAAGTTAATGGACTAATTTAAAGCTAAAATAGAGTCGGGATCAACCCACTGGTTCGCAAACAAAGTGCGCTGCTGGATTCATTGTCTAGGACATTAAGTCAAATTGTGCCTGAAGAAAAAATGAATTACAAATCGGTAGTCGACAAATTATGGAGGCAAATTGAAGAAATCCATTATGAGATTCATCGGCTAATAATGCGAAGCCATATAATATAGCTACGTTTGTGGCCGCAGAAAATACAATGCTAAAATTCTATGTGGCACCAGCAGAAAATATAGTGATACAATCACCGCCTGTATTGCAATCGATACAATCATTGCAACTACCCAAAATTCCCATTCCAAAATTTGATCCGGATTATCTAAAATGGCAACAATTTCATGACATTTATAGAAAGGTTGTTCATGAGACAAATGTATACACAATAGAGAAAATTTGGTACTTAAAATCAAACCTTTCTGGAGAAGCAGAGAGATTGATACTGCACCTGGAATTAACAGAAGTCAATTACAACACTGCTTGGTCAGTGTTGCAGGAACGATTTAATAACAAAAGAGTTCTAGTAGCAGCGATACTGGCAAAGCTGTTTGATCACCCAAATAACATTTTTGAATCATTGCATGCTTTAAAAAATGTATAGGCGTCAATGTGGAATCGTCAGATGCTGTCATAATGTTTCATATGACAAGGAAATTGGATAGATTCAACCACGCACTATATGAGCAATCTCTTTCCAACACATGTAAAGGATTTCCCATCATTCTTGGAACAGCGCTTCCTAATATTAGAGGCGATTGGGAAACCAAGAAACGAAAATTGCAGCATTGAGAAACCCAAGGAAGACATGTGCAGCAGCATTTGTGTGCTCTCTGCGAGAAGGCAAAGCACAAACTCTTCCAATGTAAAAAGTTTAAAATGAAATCCGCAGCAGAGCGGCCTAATCGGGTGCAGAGATACAAATTGTGTTTTAATGGCAAAAAAATTGCCCTTTGAGGGAATGCTTTAAATGCAAAAAAAACCAGAGGGCCGGGGTTAACTTCGTCCGCGTCGAAGTTTGTATACCCTTGCAATTTTTTTGGGTTACTCTTTACTTACCCATAGCCATCAAAGTGTAAAAACGTTTTATCCAAAAAGTCTAATGTTTGCGAAAGAACGGCCTTCAATCTTCGCATAGGAAATAACGAACTTTTTGATAAAAGTCACTGTTTTCGACCGATCGTTCCTATGGATATAGGTATATGATATAGCCACCCGATCTTGACCAAGTTTGGCACAGTCATTTATAGCTACAATAAACTAACTTATATTAAATTTCACGACAATAGCTTAAAAAGTAACGAAGTTATTGAGAAAAGTCGTGACTTTGCCGTTTGTATGGGAGCTATATGATATAGTCACCCGATGTTAATCATATTTGGCACAATTATTAATAAGAACACAAAACTGCAAGGGTATAAACACACACTGTTCCATTTGGAAACAGGCAACCAAGTTGCTACATCTGCTTCTGCAGCTTCTGCTTATGGAATTAGCAGAAAATACTGTTGGCAACGGCCAAGGTAGTGGTAAAAGGGATCAATGAAAATAAATGAGAGTTTCGAGCACTCCTAGATAGCGGCTCACAAGTAAACATCGTCTCAGAGAGGCTAGTAAAGAAGTAATAGGTAAAAATTAACAAGACTAATGTGCACATAAATGGAGTGGGTGGTCAACCACGTATAAGCAAGGCGACACGACATTGCAATGGTATATCACGCTAACTGCTCAGATGACAGTTATTGCAGGTAATTTGCAATGATGCCCATCATAGCAAATTAAGCCCGTTACTACTATCCAGCTTCGGGAACATCTGAACCAACTTAAGAGACATCTTCCGTTTGGGTTGGATTTGCCAGCTAGAGATAACGATGTCTTGCATTTATATGGCTTAATGAAGGCACAAGGCTCAAGAGCCGATTTGGAACAATGCCATCAGCTCAACAACGAGCAATATATCTGTTTTGATAAACAAACAACGTTTACGGCTAATAGCAACTGTGAGTTCCAGCTATTCAAAAACACAAAATCATAAACCTGCCAAATACAAAACACAAACAGGTCATTCGTTTGGTATAACATGTATCAGAAAAATCAGTGGATTTTCGCCACCACCGGACCAGTTAAACTCGCAGTGACCGGTGACGATAACATACAAGGTGTCACTATCAAGAAGACACTATCAAGAAGACTGGATTGTTAACTCTAGAACTCTAGGTCACCGTATCACTACGACAGACACAATGAAATTGTCATATGTCCGATTTGGCAACTTCAGCATTGGCCCAACAAAAGTAG
Source organism: Drosophila equinoxialis (assembly GCA_018150345.1). Taxonomy (NCBI): domain Eukaryota; kingdom Metazoa; phylum Arthropoda; class Insecta; order Diptera; family Drosophilidae; genus Drosophila; species Drosophila equinoxialis. The sequence goes on along the minus strand of JAECWI010000937.1, from coordinate 531,167 downwards.
CGCCAACAACAACACAATTCACTAAGATGCAGCTAAGCTACGACGAACTAACGAAAACTGGAAACTAAGCAAATCTGGGAGTTACCAGAAGAACCCAGCTAGCCGGCACACCATGTTATCGTCTCCTACGTAGCGCTAACAATACCATTGGTTCTTGTGATGGTATATGGAATCAGAAGATGCTCCCAACCCCCAAGACACAATGGTCCAGAGCAGACAACCGTGAGGATCGTCAATCCTATGCCGACTCCCGCTGCAGCAAACCCAGCCCCCCAGCAATTTTGCAATCAACGCTGGATAACATTGAACAGTTGTTCAATGGCCGGAAGTATGTTGGTGTTTAGATTATATAAAATAAGATAACAATAAGACAATCATAATGTAAATATATGTCAAGATTAGTATGTAACCCGGTTATAGATATAGATGGCTTATTAGTCATAAGTAGATTTGATATGGTCAGAACTTAAATATAAAGCTGCTATAGTTAGCTATTATCAATGAAGACGTATTTTGCTGACCTAACACTATGTCGAACTATGCACTGGTGAGTTCTCTAGTTTTACTATAAAAGAAATGCATTATTCTTTGTAAGATCAGATACCATCTACATCTACATCGGGTGTGCATTAGAGCTGGAGAACCATCGATAGTGGCGTTAGTCGATAGTTTTTCCATCGATGGTTTTAACCATGGTTTCATTGAAAATTTATTTGCTGTTAAAATTTGAATTTTTGGAAAATCAAAAATATTGTTTTCATGCAATGAAGGCCAAAATTCATAGGAAAACAAAACAAGTTTATTGATGATACTGTTTTTCTTACAGCTATAATACAAAATTTCATTCAGTTCTTTGTTAAAAAAAAAAAATTAAAACAAATTAACATTCATATTTCATATGTACTTAGTCTAAAAGATCTATGTTTGGTTTCAAATCTTCATTAATGTTCGTATTCTTCCAACCATTGATTCTTATTCACAATGAAGTAAGTAAGTCGTCTCGCCGACTTGGGTATACCATACACCAGTAAAACAAATATTTCAAATTTGTAATAACTAATGCATTTGCCTATTTTAAGAAATTCTGTTCACATGCTTTTTACAAGCATATTTCAGTATCTCGCGCACTTATGCATATAAGCACCCTAGCGCCCCCCACCCGCCAACGGCCATCTCCGGCCTTATGCAAAAACGTTTATATGCATAACTCAGCTATTTTTTGTCCGATTTTCATCAAATTTGGTATTTTGCTGGGTATTAGTATCAAATTTAAGTGTGCCAAATTTGATTGCACAAGGTAAAAAATTACGCGAGATATTCGAGTTTTTCAAATTTCGGGGGCGGAAAGGGGCGTGGCAAAATCTTTATACATGCAACATGAGCGCATTTACTAAGCAAATATACATACCAAATATGGTGTATCTAGCTACAATAGTTTTTGAGATAAACGTTTTTTTTGAATTGCGGGGGCGGAAAGGGGCGTGGCAAAAATTTGAAATAAACTTGATCACTCTACATACTACATGAGCCTACATACCAAATTTGGTGGCTCTATCTCTTATAGTCTCTGAGATCTACGCGTTCATACGGACGGACGGACGGACGGACGGACAGACGGACGGACAGACGGACATGGCTAGATCGACTCGGCTGTTGATGCTGATCAAGAATATATATACTTTATGGGGTCGGAAAAGCTTCCTTCTGCCTGTTACATACATTTTGGCGACTTTAATATACCATTTCACCCTATGGGTGTATGGTATAAAAATTATTTGGTTAACGTGCTTTTCCTTTAAGGATCTCCGGCGGTCCGTGATAATCGCCCCTGCCTTACTAAAAATGCGTTCTAACTCTACGGAGCTAGCCGGGATTCACAAGAATTTTAAGTAATTAATCTAAAAGAAGAGAAAAATAATAAAACCAATTAAGTAAAAAAATGTTTTTGGTTACCTTCCAGTACTGAAGCGGATCGGTATCGTGAATGATTTGCGTTGCTCCATGTCCATGCAGCATTACAAATGCATCCGCCCGGCGATTTGATACTTTAAAATTTTTCGCTCCACAAATTTGAACAAAAATGGTGATCTGTTCTCCTTTGGCAGTTCCTCATTGTTGGGTTTTGTCGCATAATCTTTAGAGGTGCACAACTCTTCTTCTAGTGCTAAGGCAGTTTGTTGCGCATTTCATGCATTTTGGAATCCCTCCTTTTTGAAGCGAGCATCAAGAAGGGTTCCAAGTCTTGAGCCAGACCGATTCTCGTAAGGGTACAGGAACAGGTTTCCGTGCCAAGTCAAACTTTTTTCTAGGTGCTGGTTGAAATAAGCTGTGAGCCACTGTATATAAATATAAATAAAATAAAATGACTAAATTTCTGACTTACTTGCGGAACTTCTCAACTTTTTCTGAAGCGTCGATATATCGACATCGGCAAATTTCCATCGATATATCGAAAAACTAAATTTCCATCGATACTATCGATGGTCCCATCGATGGTTCTCCAGCTCTAGTGTGCATCGCTGTGTCTTTGGCCCCCATCTCTACCTTTGTAATCTCGCTCCGCCCAATTTATGTGTTGGAAAGAGATTTACGTAGCAGATGCCCTTTCCAGAATTAAAACAGATAACAATTTTTTAGGGACAACAGAAAACAGTCATGGACTTTTACATGATCGACAATCTACAATTCTGTTCATGCATTGACATTTACTCCAAATTAGCAACACTTGTAGAAGTAAAGTCTAAAGATTGGATCAAGTATTCACTGAAGTGGGCAATCCAATAGAAATCAAATCAGACAAAGGTTCAGCATTTCTGTGTATAGCACTAAAAACTTGGCAGGATCACCCGACTATAATACCCAAACGAATAAAACACATCAAATAAACAATTTAAATAGAGATAGACACGACTTTAAAATCAATACAAGATTAAAACAAGCCCCATTAGTAAAGTTAAAAACGACAAATACATTCAAAAAGACAGGAGAAATAAATCAGATGAGAAACATTTCGAAGAAAGAAATAGTGGACAAAAGGTCACACACTACAAATCAAAAATTAAGAAGAAAAATAAAGTTAATAAAAGCAAATGCGACAATTGATTAATTACAGGTCAACAACTCAGGATGACAAAAACATCCACATGGCTTAAACCAAATTCAAACATGATTTTTATCATTTTTATCAGGAATTTACCAAAAAACAAAACGATTGTGCCTCAATATTAAATGAAATATCAATAACAAATTCATTGCTTGACTACAGCCAAAGCATTTATGTAACACACAATATCACTAGGCTAGAATCTATTTCTTTTATCCAAACAAAAGATATAATTAACGAACACACAAAATATTATACTGTATTTCAAACTATTACATTGACCACATTTGTACTTACTATAATAAGTTTGATTACATACTTAATCTATAAGTTTAAGGCAATGCCACAAAAATTAATAATTAAGCATTTTCGATCAAATAACAATCAGAAAAAAATCGAAACTCCAAATGTTGAAAAAATTGAATCCCAAAGTATAAACAAAATTGATACTCCAATCTTTACAGCTGAATAAAACATCTCGGTATATCCCAATGTATCCGCCTGTAGTATTCATATATCCAATATCAATCTTAGCGGACGTTGACACTTCTATACGCAGTACGTTCAAGTGGCCCCTACGACACCAGGGCAAAGCCTGTTACGCGCGAGCCCAAGCAGATAGTTGCCCAACCTCCCACCCGAACGACCGAGGGGTGTAGCCTTATAACGCACGGCACGAATCGCGTGGACCGCTGCACAATGGAAAAACAGACAAACAAATAATACTACAACTATCCATGAACTAAATAGCAAAGGATAGATGTTTTAAGTGTGTTAATAAATGACTCTGAGCAGATTACAGGAAATAAAATGTTGTAATCAGAGCAGGGGACTATAAAATGTTCATGCATGGCATAGTTAGAAGAACAGCGACTAAGGGTTAAAGGTATAATAGGATGTATACTCTGTCTAGGAGCTTGTGCATAAAAATAACACCAATCATAATTCAACGGTTAATTAAGGAAGGAAGGTTAATCAGCTTAACCACGAAGTGGTAAAGGGGTCATCAAATTCTTTTGACCATCTTTTAATGAAACCCAGAACACTCATGGCTTTTGCGACCGTGGTGGAAATATGGGTATTAAAAAGTTATCTTATGGTCCATAAGTACGCCCAAATCATTCATATTATTTAGACCTTCCAAAGGACTATTGTTTAGAAAATAAGTGACCAGTTGATTACGATAAAAAGTCATTACCTTACCTTTGGTAGTTTTAAGATTTAATAAATTATATTGGCACCAAGATTGAAAATGTTTAAGATCAGTTTGTAGCCGACTAAATGAATCTGTTTCTTTATAAGTAAGACAAAGCTTAAAATCGTCAGAATACATAAGCACATGCGAATGAATAATGACTGATGGAAGATAGTTAATAAATAAAGTGAAAGCCGGGGTCCAAGACTACCTTGTCTACCTTGAGGTACACCAGATGTCACAGGAATGGTATAGGAAAAATAAGACTTGAAAAGTACCTTCTGTTTTCTGTTTGTTAAATATTCTCGAACCCAATAAAGGAAAAGGGGTGGGAAACCAATGTCGTTCATGGTTTTGGAATGTAATAGGGTATGATTAACAGAATCAAAGGCATTATTGAAGTCGGTGTATATGACAACAGTTTGTTTAGCATTTTTGAACCCCTTGATGATTATAGAGGTAAATTCTAAAAGGTTAGTGGTTGTAGATCTAGGTTTCAAACCCATGTTGGGATGACGCAATAATAGAGCTGCAAAAATGTTGCAATTGCGAGGTTATAATTTTCTCAAAAGCTTTCGGAATAGCGAACAATTTTGAAATACCCCAAAAGTTAGAGGCTTTGGATTTTTTGCCATTTTTATGCAGACGAATGATATACGACTCTTTCCAAATATATGGAAAAGAGGAAGGTTTAACCAGTTTAAGTTCACTAAGAAGAGAACTCTCATCAATTACTGGATTAAAAATACAATTAGCCTTTTTTAAATGATAAGGATACGGACTATTCCGTTGACGAATAAGTTGTTTTGAAAAAACTCGCAAACATATCGGCAATTGCCTGATCAGTGCTCCCTTTTTTTATTTTGAAAGAACAAAAAAGATGAGTGCACAGAGGTCTTACGTTAAGAATTAACGGAATTATAAAATTATTTAGGGTCAGAAGAAAAATGAAGCTTACAGCGCTAAAGATAATTCTAATAGCATTGTGTATTAACCATCATGAATTTCAAAAGAGTAACTGTATACAGAGTGTAATCTAATGAACGACGTGTTTTTTGAAACTTCTTATAATATCAAGTCTTGACATTTTTCAAAGTGGATAACTCTCGAGAGAACCAGTGAGGTTTATTAAGCGGCTTCTGCCTACCAAGAGGCACACAAATATCAAATAGTGAATTCAGAGTATCATAAAAGAAGCAAATAGCTGAGTTCATATCTCTACAATTGTACAGATAAGACCAATCGGTAGTACAAATGTTTTCATTAAGGCTGGCAAAATCAGTCTTACGAAAACACCTATTTAAAGGTAACTCATTTGAACCAAGTAATAGTACTAGCGAGGGTAGATCAACTTTTAAATTTAATGTTGGATGAAATTTATCTTCGGGAAGAACAAAAGGTTCGATCCTAGAACATCACAATAAGAAGAATCCCATACTAAAATAAGATCCAACGATTTTCCATAAGAATTTAAGACAGGATTGCCTTGGGATAAAGATAAGCCTAGAAGGAAATCAATATAGTCATGTGACATAGTTAGCAACTATGGCAAAGCATGTAAATTAAAATCATCTAAACCTATGAGCATGTCTTGACTAGAAGCTAAAGATGAGACAAACTGGATTGCCTCTAAATGATTTAAATAGACCATAATGTCTGACGATGAGAGAATATAAAAGCATTACAAGATTTAATATTTACTTAACACCGACAAACTCAATATCCTGTGTATAAGAAAATTGAATTATTTCAGATTATAAGGCAGCCTCAACAGCAATGAGAACCCCACCGCCCACGCGAAAAATGCGATCAATTATGAATATAGAAAAGTTTGTGGAAAAGACCGATGCATCAGCAATGTCAGGTTTTAGCCACGTCTCCGTAAAAGCAGGAATGTTATGTTCAAAAGAAAGACTATCTACATAGAGATTATGAAGTTTAGATTTCATTCCTTTAACGTTCTGGTAACCCATGTTAAGGGACGAAACTAGTCTTTGACACATCAGTCAAAATAGGAATAGTGTTAGTTGTTGTTATTGGCAGGCGAATCGGTTGCCGATTTTTCTTCCTTACAGTATATTTCTTAACTGTTATATGCTTTGGCCAAAAATCTTCTCGACATATAATGTCGAAGAAAATGGCAGAAACACTAATTTTTCTGCCAGAGGCTGGTTTGCGACGATAAGAGACACTGGCGGATCTACAGATAAAGAAACACCCCAAGGACTGGTTCTTTTACGTTTCGGTGACTCATTCATAAGCGTCAAAACTATCTCTAGTCCGCCTCATGGAGAACGCATCTCATTATCGAACTCCCGGCAAGCATCACATCCATATTTTAAGCCACCACTTGATTCTGCCTGTGTAACCTGCACACCTAACGTGACCCGCATTGTCACACAGCCAACATAGAATATAATCATGGGAGTCAACCGCATTAGTGGCAACTAAGCAATTATTTTTCGAGCAGAAAAACAAAGGAATAAGAAATATAATAAAAAATTTTAAAGGTAATATACTGACCAATTCTGACACAAGGGTTAATGTGCAAAGTAAGCCTTCACAACTAAAGAATACAAATTATAATGAAGTAAGTAAGTCGTCTCGCCGACTTGGGTATACCATACACCAGTAAAACAAATATTTCAAATTTGTAATAACTAATGCATTTGCCTATTTTAAGAAATTCTGTTCACATGCTTTTTACAAGCATATTTCAGTATCTCGCGCACTTATGCATATAAGCACCCTAGCGCCCCCACCCGCCAACGGCCATCTCCGGCCTTATGCAAAAACGTTTATATGCATAACTCAGCTATTTTTTGTCCGATTTTCATCAAATTTGGTATTTTGCTGGGTATTAGTATCAAATTTAAGTGTGCCAAATTTGATTGCACAAGGTAAAAAATTACGCGAGATATTCGAGTTTTTCAAATTTCGGGGGCGGAAAGGGGCGTGGCAAAATCTTTATACATGCAACATGAGCGCATTTACTAAGCAAATATACATACCAAATATGGTGTATCTAGCTACAATAGTTTTTGAGATAAACGTTTTTTTTGAATTGCGGGGGCGGAAAGGGGCGTGGCAAAAATTTGAAATAAACTTGATCACTCTACATACTACATGAGCCTACATACCAAATTTGGTGGCTCTATCTCTTATAGTCTCTGAGATCTACGCGTTCATACGGACGGACGGACGGACGGACGGACAGACGGACGGACAGACGGACATGGCTAGATCGACTCGGCTGTTGATGCTGATCAAGAATATATATACTTTATGGGGTCGGAAAAGCTTCCTTCTGCCTGTTACATACATTTTGGCGACTTTAATATACCATTTCACCCTATGGGTGTATGGTATAAAAATACACAAAACCAAAAACACGTATCACTGAGTCGCGGGTAGGCAAAAGACAAGAGCGCCAATCAAACAAGAATAGGAAAGAGCGGGCGAGCGCGTCAAATTGAACACATGCAACAACAATTTGTACGCAAGAGCGCGATAGGTAGTTACAACGGTAAAGACACAAAAGCAAAAGAGATTAGCTAAACAACAACACCGCTAATGCAAGTAATTGTTGTAAGTTTAATTTATGTATATTAAAACAAAAAGCACAAAAACGACTGAAAGAAATCACGGAATGAAAATATAATTCGAATGTTAAAATTTTAACTAAACCGATAGTGAGTTTGAAAGTTAAAGAAAAGTTATTATACAACGAGTGAGAAGTCAATGCATTGGCAGACAAGCAGCAGCAGACTTTTGGCAAAACCTACTTGGCAAACTCTACTTGGCGGACAACAGTGAACGGTGTCAACAACAGGATCATCAGATCTATCTATTTTTATTATTATATTATATCGATATGCTAATATACGCATAGGACAAAAATGTTCCCTACCAAACCTAAAAAAATTGTTAGGGACGCAATACGAGTTGCAAAGATTAAAGAAGTTAGAAGAGTTAGATGCTAGTAAGTTAACTAGCATACTTAATGAAGTAACTAAGATTCAGAAGCAATTGATTAGTTACCATAGCCAAATGCTACAGAGTGGAGTAAACAAACACTACTATTTTACAGATAGGAAGTATGAGGAAGGTTTAGATATGACAGCCAGATTAATAGCCAAAGGAGAGTCAAGTAGGCAGGGCACTGTTGAGTCGGAGAGCAGTGAAGCAGATGCAACGATGTTTGAAAATGAGACATGCGTAATATATGTTAATAAGATCAATTATTTATGGGAGAAAGTACAGGCGTGCCAGGGTTTGACAAAAGATGCTAAATTTAAAAATGCTATGGATGATTTAGAATTCGATGTCCGGAATTTAGAATCAGCACTAGAAATGAAAATAAACAATAAGGAAAGTAAGATTGAGAAAGTAACCGTGAAAGGCGAACTACCGGTGTTGCCGAAAATTCAGGAACCCATATTTTCTGGAGAGCCTCGAGAATGGGACCTGCTTGTGGAATTATTTGCGGAATTAATTGAAAAAGAGAAGATTTAAGTCTGACTCTTAAATTCAATTATTAAAAATCCGCGTTAAAGGGCGAAGCAAGGAGCATGGTAGCCCATCTATTGTCAGGTTCAGCTGACAATTAAAGTGCCGCTTGGGAATTGTTAACCAAGCGATATGAAAATAATCGGAGGGTATATTCAGAACAATTAAGTCGGATTGTTGAATTACCGATAATCAAAAATGAATCCGCAAAAGGTGTCATTGACATAGTTAATGAGTCAGTTAACCTAATTAAAATAAAAGGGAAATTTGTGCGATGAAGTTGGCGTAATAGTCGATCAACTCATACTCGGAATTTTGACAGAGAGACCTATAATTGTATGAGTGTCAGATTAGAAAAACAAGGCAGATACAATTGCTTTCTGATATAATGGAATACTTAGAGCAAAGATATTGCTCTCTAAGTGCCATGAGGAAGAAAGAGAAAAAACCGTTACAAAAAACGTCAGCTGCAGTGTTTAAAGATATTTGTCCGATCTGCAAATGTCCTTGGCATAGCCCACCTCTGTGCTATAAGTTTAAAACACTAACACCTAAAGAAAGGGCGGAAATAGCAAAAAAAAATTACAACTATGTACAAGATGCATGAAGCATTCAAGAAACTAGAGATGCACCAATGAAATAGTCTGCTCATTGTGCAGCAAGGGGCACCATACCTTACTCCATTTTGAAGAAAATCAGGAGAGAGTTAATACTTGTGTAACAGCACAACCAATACTGTTGGCCACAGCTGTAATATAAGTAAGAAATGTAAATGACTTTAGACTTTAAGAGACCTTATTGATTGTAGTTCACAGACCACTATCTTGTCTGAACAGGCCGCTCAAATATTACCTAAAACGTTCTAGCTGATCCTACTTTTAATAAACCTGGTAAGGTTGATATAATAATGGGGGTAAACGTATATACCCAAATCTTAAAAGAGGGATTTACAAATTTTGATCGCCTGCTAGGCCAAAATACTCAATTTGGTTGGATCGTTTTTGGGATGCACCAAATCAAATCAGAATAAATCTGTAGTGGCAACAACAATAGATGTCTTGAACAACGTTGCGAGAAGAATAAAGGTAAATGTCAAAATAGATACAAGAAGTCACTGTTCGTGACTTTTTCGTTTGTATGGGAGCTATATGATAAAGTGGTCCGATCCGGCTGGATCTGAGATATACAAACCCTGCAGTATATACAGGACTACATGCAAAATTTTAGCTTTGGAGCGCTAACGGTATTTATACCTGTTCGTCCGTTTTTACCTAAGCAGGTAAACGAAAGAAAGAGATGGAAATAGTTTGGTCGCTTTGCTAAATAATACCTGTTTTTGCAGGGCAACGAAGTCTATCTATTTTTTATCCGATTTTGATGATCAATATCTCATTCGACAGAATATTTAATTCACTATCGAACATAGTTCAAGTATAGCTATACTTTAGTATGAATTAGTGGCGAAAATTGACGCCAATCAGAGAGACCATAAAAATCCATACAAAATTGAGATTTTCAATTGGCTCCAAATTGAACCCTGGGGCGAAAATGAAAATTTTTGGTACGCAGTTTATCTTATTTAACATAATCTCAATAGAATTACCAATTGAACGCTATAAATTTTAACATCAAAACTTTCCACTAACATAAAATAAAAAATCGAATGAAATCAGAATTTAAGGGAAAAAAAACTGTCTCAAAATCTTTGCCGCCACTGTATATACTTTCTATGGTCGGCGATGCTTCCTTCTATGTGTTCAACACTTCTGACCAAAACTAATATACCCTTTTTACAAGGGTATAATAAATTCCAGAACGCCGCATTTGGTGGCCCTCTGAAGAATGTTTATGAATAAAAATAGTGTTCATCTGAGCTGGTATCACCAAATCAAATGCACTACAGAAAACACAATATAACTGTACCATTGTACCAAACAACTAACCTAGCATATGACTAGAATTTCAATCAGCCACCACGATGTCGGAAAAACACTCTCTCTGGGAATCCCTATTCAAGGGTTTTGGGATCTGTGAAAATTTTGGCACAAATTGAGACACAGTTTGGGGACGTACTAGTCCCAGCAATGCTTCAATATTTCGTCTGTTTGGTCTGATTGCTCCATTACTTATTTCATAGCGCAGAGACTCTAACCTAGTTTTAAGAAAAGAACATTTAGCGTTAAATGAAAATCCCGCCTTATTCAAAGTATCTAGGACTATCTGCAATCGATCTAAAGCTTCTTCTTTGGTTTCGGATATATTCAACACATCATCGATATACACGACTGCGCAGGTGTGTGCCAAAACTTCTAATGCTTTTATTATCGCCTGCTAAAATACAAAAGGTGCATTTTTTAGACCAAAAGGCAAGGTCAAGAACTCATACTGCCCTTCCGGCGTAACAAAAGCGGTTTGCTCTACAGAAATCTACATGTATCGGAATTTGATAGAAGCCACTCGTCAGACATGAGAAATATTTAGAAATATTTAATGATGGGTACAGTGTGTAAGGAAGCTCTGGCTGCCGTATAATTGGAAAAGGGGAAGGGAAAGGGTATGAAAAGAATCCAAGAGGAGCCGCATTGACTGATCTTGTCTGCCAAACGAAGCCCTTTTGGAGAAGAAGCATTAGTCTTGCTGAGAAACCAAAGAACTACAGTTAGCTTTGAGATTAAAATAGTTTAATGTGCCCTCAATGGGCGTAGCGAATAAAATAAAACGAGTAATGTGATTCGTCACACGGTGTCTTTACTTTGCGCGGACGAAGTGGACCGTGGTCGTGCACGGGCCGCAGAGGGTGTCTGATACACTTGGAGCGGGCTTGGATCCATAGTCAACGGCGACGGGAGCTCTGTAGTCCTCCATGAGGACGGCGATTACATCAGGGTCTGATCCGTTGTAGGGTAAGACAAACATTTCTTCGCAGAATACTCGCTCCGCTGGCCAGACGAGGGGCTCCAGTTGAGGGAATGGATGTCCCTTCCATCTCGATATTGATTTAGTGCCATTTGACACTGTTCGGTCCTCCAGAGGGCGACGGATAGGGTCGGGCAACTCCGAGGGTTCGGCGACTGTGCCTCCGGCGGGAGTGATAGAATCACTGATAGAATCACGGCGCGCTCCGGTCGGGGCATACCCGAGGTTAGCTGAGCACCGTCGGGTGTTTTTTTCCAGTCGGTTGCTCCCCGAGGGTCACTTGTCCAGGGTGTCGGTCGTAGCCACTTCCATCCAGCAAATCCGGACCGGATCTTCGGGTCGGTCGCCGTCTTGAGGTTGGACCGGGTATGGCTGACAGGGGCATGGTCTCTTTCTCATACGGCGATTACTCCTAGACGATGCGGGCTATGTCGGCTTCGCGATCGCCGTCGCCTTTTCCTGGCTGAGACATACTGTGAAATATAGAGTGTGTTAAAACTACCCTGTATTCTGAGTGCACCTAACGAGGCCCTATGAGTGCGGTTTGCAAAGGTGCTGTGATTAAAACTAGGATACAATGCTTAGATAATTTACGCCGAGCGCAATCGCGAAGACCCCTCTCTTTTAGGAGGGAGGGGAGGCCTGCGTGGGCAGGCGCACCTACCAACAAGAGAAAAATCTTTAGTCGGTGGCCTCGGGCGAACCGTGGGTACGAGCTGTCCCGATGCCGATGTCTTCAGAAGGACCGAGTTTTTGGAGTTCGCTGTCATCACTATTAAAGGCCTTCAGTACGTCGCTCACCCCCGTGGGCTTCTTGTAGTCTAACGGCTTTGCTGGAAAGAAACTTGATTATTTTATGCGGACCTTTATACTTAGGCGCCAGTTTTGCATTGAATCCTTCATTGGCTTTACACAATATATGTTGCCTGAGCATGACCATACTTCCGATACTTGGACGCCAGTCGCGTCGTCTGAGATCGTAGTGGTCGCGTCGTCTGATTCTGGGTGGTATTGGTTTGGTCCTCGTGTAAAAGCTTGAAAACATCTTCCATTCGTCTGACGCGCTCAGTGGGACTAGGGACATCCGTTACTTGGTCATAAAGGGCACCGGAAATACGCGGTTCCCGATCTAAAATGATGTAGGCCGTACAGAATGCGGTATTATTGACGCTAGAGTTGATAACTAGTGTTATTTCTGGAAGCCATTGATCCCAAGTGTTTTGAACCCTTCTCCAGATATTGTGCTATTATGGTCTTGACGGTCCTGTTGGCACGCTCGATAAGATTCTGTTGTGGAGAATATGGGCCTGTGTGCTGAAGGGTAATTCCAGACGTCTTGCAAAAGTTTTTGAAAACATTGCTAGTGAACTGGGTAACATTATCACTCACGAGGGTGCGAGGGTTACGAAATCGAGCCCAGATCCTTTCCCGAAACGCCTTCCCCAAGGCTGCCGAAGTGGCTTTACGGAGTGGTACCATCACCACCCATTTACTAAACAAATCGAGGAAAACTAGTAACATCGTACTACCTTGCTTAGAGTGCGGCAGAGGACCGACAAAATCAGTACACATGGTATCCAAAAAGACTCTGTGACTTGACGGGTGAGCATTTTGCCAGCTGGTTTCGTTTTGCGCCGGCTTGAACTGCAAGCAGGTGGGGCAACCTGTAATGTAACGGGTTACGTCTCGGAAGAGGACATGCCAGTAGTACCTTTGTCTCATTCGCAAGGTGGCTTTCCTGATTTCCAAGTGACCGGCCGTGACTGCAATACGACATTCCTTGAGTACTTGCTCTTGATGTTCCAGGGGAACACATAATTTCCAAAGTGTGTAGAATCGTAGTCATCTGGGTGTGGGTTTCGCCGACGATGAATCTGTCCGTTTTTGAGTACATATCCTGAAAAATCCACCGGGCGTTCCATGACCATCTGCCGTAGTTTTAGCCACCATTTACATTCCGCATCCGCTTGCCGTGCCAAGTGCAACACATCAAAATGCTGTCACAATAGGGCATCGGCAATTACGTTCAGCTGGCCTAGTCTATAATATACTTCAAACTCGTATTGTTGGAGTTCTAGCGCCCATCTTTCTATCGTTTTTAACCACTTCAGAGCCAAATGGTCAGTGATTACGTGAAAACGATAGCCTTCTAATAGCAGCGTTATTTCGTGATTGCCCAGATTATTCGTAGGCATTCTCTCTCAGTAGCCGGGTATTTTCCTGCGCCTTTAAGAGGCGTCTATTTACTCTGAGTGAGCATCGCACCGAGGTCAAAGTAGGTGGCATCAGTCTGTAAGCAGACTGAGACATCGACGTAATTTTCGGACATTGGTTGGTGGCGGGATGTTACGGATAGCTGCTACCTTCTCATGGTCCGTATGAATACCCTCCTCGCTGACGACGTGAAATTGGATTCGTTTTTTTGAAGAAACGACATTTGTCTCGGTAGATTCTAAAATTGGATGAGGTCGAAAGACTTCTAACAGGTGTGAGTGGTGTTCCTCGAACGTCTTTCCAATCACGATAATATCGTCTAGATGCCGAATGTACAGGGATCTTCGTTTAAAGTTTCTTTCTCTAAATAAAATGGCCAAATAGCTGTCTAATGAGTGTGACTCTAGCATACATTTATTGTCGCAATTCAAGTTTGGTCCACCTTCTAAGAAATTGCCCAAGAAATGTACCCTTGAGTTGCCTCATAAGCAGTCGCCCGAGTTACCAACCCAACACCCTGGTTACTAAATTGGGGAACGAGACCACGAAGGAAGACGTGTCATCGACTCTTCCCTGTTCCCAGAACGATTGATAATATATATATGATGATCATACATACATAAAACATACATACATAAAACATGCATACATAAAACATACATTCATATGAAACATAAAACATACATACACAAAACATACATACATTTTACATACATACACACATGCATTATTTCGATTGTAACAGACACACAAAGATAGACAAAACTTAGAGACCCAAAAACATTATTAATAAAAGTCACTCCTGTTTTAACATCTGAATCGAACAGACGTTTGAGTTACTCGGGGAAAAACCAAATACACACACATTTCACACACCCTGATTCAAACCATCTAGCTCCCGGTGGTAATTGGCGCAGCTGGGTCAGGAATGGACCTACTTATGTTCACATTGAGAACTATTATTATTTTGTTTCGTAAGTAAAGTGCATTGAAAACCCAAAAAAAAAAAAAAAAATTGCTGTGCATTGGTAATTGGAACGGAATCAATTGTTGATAATCGTTTACATGGCAAAACCAATCACACAACACAAAAAAAAAAAAAAAAAAAAAAAATAATAAAAACCTTACAGTATTTACATGTGTATATACATGCATGTACATGTTGCACACATGAAAATTGGCCTACAGAATCAATTGCTGATAACAAACAAAAAAAAAAAAAAAAAAAAAAAAAAATTTTCTTTACAGCATTTACATATATACAAACATACATACATGTACATGTTCCACACGTGAAAATTGGCCTACAGAATCAATTGCTGATAACTAAAGGTCAATCATAAGTGAAATTAAAATTATTTTAGTAAAAGTGTTAAAAGGTGTGGGCTGAAATCATACGTTGATAATCACCACATGAAAAAAAAAAAAAAAAAAAAAAAAAAAAAGTGGAATATGTATATACATGGATGCATATACACATGTGTATGTGTAAATCTCATAATTCAATGGAAATGTTTATATGCTGCAAAGCTACAAGATCTCTTTTACGAAATACACATTGTTTGTCGCTCATTCTGCTTTCAATTTCATTATTCGGCGGAATTGCCAAAACGCTCAAAACCACAATACTTAGTATTGTATTTCTAGTGAAATCGATCTGCTAGCAGAACTACGCTGATAAGTCGACGCCAAGAAGCTACAATTTCTGGCGAAGCTGAGAGAAGATGACGCTGAGGTGACGACGCTAAGAAGCCACAATTTCTGGCGAAAGTGATCAGCTAGCTGAGCTGCGACTGGCAGACGAGGCAGCAAAAGCGGCAAATTCTAGTGAAATCGATCTTCTAAGCAGAGCTGCAATTAGCAAACGAAGCATTCATAAGTAGTAGCGTTTTATTGTAGGCTCATTTACAAAAGTGAGCTTGAGTTGCAAAGACGTGAATAAAATTAGAAGTTCAGTGTAAAGTTGTGACACCAAGTTTAAGAACAATATACTATTAATACATAATTAAAGTAATAAAGGTTTGTTACAAAATATTTTGAAAGAACATTAAGAACAATACAAACGTTGCAATGTTAGTGACATACAATGAAAAAAAAAAAAAAATAATAATAAAAAATGAAAATATATATATATATATATATACGTATATATGTATGTATATATATATATATATATATATATATATATATATATATATATGTATGTCGGTATATATGTGTGCGTGTGTGTGTTTGTGTGTATGTGTATGTATATAAATAAATATAATAATGGTTAAAACATTACAGAATTTAGAAACACTCACGTCGACAAATCACGTCAACATAAATGCCAAAAAAATCTACATACCAAGCAGCCACAAAAAGAACATCTGCCAGACGAAGGGCACTCATTTATAAAGTTCCAGTTCATTCACCCAACGACGTAGCAATGGATTCTGGAAACGCTTCAGTGTCACTTCCCACAACTATATCGACTCCAAACGTTACGCCTACAATAAGCAGCATAGCCAACAACCCAACATCTTTAAATCCAACTGACATCCTCGCCTTTATCAAGGAGCTACCTACTTTTGACGGCATCCCTAATAAACTGCAAGACTTCATTGTCAATGTGGAAGAAGTCATCGCTTTGATCAGAGGAACTGACCAGACGCCATACAGCTCCCTTCTGTTAAGAGCCATCAGGAACAAAATCGTAGGTAGAGCTAATGACGCCTTAAAACTATCCAATACTGCACTCATCTGGGATGACATCAAGGCTAATCTCATACAGCATTATGGTAGCAAGAAAAGCGAAGCTATGCTTATTCGCGATTTACAAAACTTTCCCGATAGCTTGTCATTAGGTCAACTATTTTATAGTATTTTAAAAATAAGATCACAATTGACTTAGATTTTACAAAACACAAATCACAACTCAACTGACAAACCAAAATTATATGACGAGATATGCTTGAATACCTTTTTAATTAATCTACGAGAACCCCTTAAAACTTTAATAAAATCAAAAAACCCACAAAATATCAAGGAAGCCTATGAACATTGCCGTGTCGAAAAGACCTTCTATTCGCAAAAACCAAATACTAGCCAGAATTTTCGAGCACAGGTAACACCATACTCACGCCCCCAAAACATAAGAAATCAACCAAACAGCAACCCCTATTCTAACAATAGAAGCCAGTTATTTAGAAATAATTCAACCATTTCTCAGCCTAACATTAACAACCACGCTAATAATAACTACCATAACAGAAATTCAACTGTAAATCCTTTCAATTCAACAGGCCCAACTAGGAACCAATTACACAATATCAATGAGCAACAATCTTCAACTGAACTTTGTAATATTAATGACGCAGGAAATTTTTTCGAAACTGCCTCCGAGAACCAACAGGGTACTTAACAAAAAAATCACACGGATCGACACTCCCTTTTATATGGATAAATTCCGTTACAACTCAACCCATAAAATTCTTAATAGATACAGGTTCCACAAATTCATTTGTAAGCCCAACCATAGTGAGCAATGTCGATCGCAAAACTCTTGATAACCCTATAACTGTACAGTCAGTGTTGAACCAACACGTCATAAAAGAAAAAACCACGATTCAATCACTTAAAGAGTTTAATGAACAAATGAAGGTAGACTTACTTCTTTTCGATTTTCACCCACATTTCAAAGGTTTGCTTGGGATGGATGTCCTAAGTAAGTTAAAAGCCAATATTAATCTGGACAGTTTTTGGTTAGAAACTCCAAAATCATGCTTAAAAATTTGTTTACAAGACAACCCAGTAACCGAAGTACACATTATCCCAGCTTCTTCAAAATGTTTAATAACCCTTCCGGTTCGGATGAAGGAAGGTAATTTCTACTCTCAACAGACAATGTATAATAAGGACTTAGAGATTTCAGAAGGACTATACAATTCAGTTAACGGATATAGCAAGATGGTAATCGTAAATAATTCACTCGAAGATCAGCAATTATATTTAGAACAGCCATTAGAAACCATACCCTATGATCAAAATCACTATTTTGAAATATACAATATAAATTCGGACAATCAAAGTCTCCCACATGTCGACAAATACGTTACCAAATTAAAAACCGATCACCTAAACTCCGAAGAAAAAATTGCATTAATACAACTCTGTAGCAAGTACACAGACCTTTTTTATGACGACAACCAAAAACTAACATTTACCAGCGATATTAAACATTATATACGCACAACTGACGACACGCCAATCTTTGTTAAATCATATCGATACCCCTACGCCTTAAAGAAAGAAGTAAAAGACCAAATAGACTCAATGCTAAAGCAAAACATAATTAAAAACAGTTATTCGCCTTGGAGCGCCCCTGTTTGGGTAGTTCCGAAAAAAATCAAACTCCCCTGAAACGCAGAAATGGAGATTAGTTCTAGATTATCGTAAACTTAACGAAAAAACAATTTCAGACCGTTATCCAATTCCAAATATAAATGAGATTTTAGACCAACTTGGTAAATCTAATTACTTCTCAACTCTTGATTTAGCTAGTGGATTTCACCAGATTGAAATGAACCAAGCAGATAGGAGCAAAACAGCTTTTACAGTTGAAGGTGGCCACTTTGAATTCATCCGTATGCCGTTCGGGTTGAAGAATGCACCTGCAACGTTCCAAAGAGTAATGGACCATGTCCTTGGAGATCTAGTAGGTTCCATTTGTTTAGTATACCTAGACGACATTATAATTTTTTCACCATCTCTACAAAAACACCTGATAGATATAAGGCAAGTATTTGATAGACTCAGATCCGCTTAATCAAATCGCAAAATCTGACTTCCTTCGGAGAGAGGTTAATTTTCTAGGTCATATTGTAACTCAAGATGGGGTCAAACCTAACCCAAATAAGATAAAATCCATTCAGGAGTTCCCTATCCCAAAAAACAGGAGACAAATTAAATCATTTCTAGGTCTCCTTGGCTATTATAGAAAATTTATTAAAGACTTTGCCCGCATAACAAAGCCATTAACACAACAATTTGTAAATAGACCCAGACACAGGGCGACAAAATCTCAAAAAAAATGGGACATCCCGCCTTCTATATGTATTAGCTAAAGAGAACTACACATATAGATCATAAAATAAAGAAGCAGTCTAACACTCCTGTTTTGCACCCTGTAACTGTCGACAGAGGTCAGCAAAACACAAAGGTTAGGGACACTGCGAACCTTTTGCTCAAGAAGATGGAGGCAGAACGGATAAACTAACTCCCGCGGTTCCACCAGGACTTCACCTCGATTTCCAACTAGAGTTACCCGATCCACTTGAACTATCTTGAGAACGCGTGTGATAGACTTTAGAAAAGATGTTTAGTATGCATATGACTGCTCAATGGGATTCATAAACAACTAGCAAAAACAGCCTGTGGGGGGTTCTTTGTGAACGTCATAGCTAGTATTTTCACAGCGTATTTTATGTATGTCGGCTATCCATATCAACCGAATCCCTTGCCAGGGTTTTTTTAGAGAAGAATATAATAGAGTTTCGGACATCACTTCTTGCAGGCACTATAGATGATAATTGCGCTCCGCGTCTGTACCCACCCTACCATGAGCCTGCCAGCGAAAGTTATCGCAGACTCCCAAAACGAAAGCTAGGACTTCTTCTTCTACATCAGGGAACTAAAGAAATTAATACTTCATAATGAACTTAATATTTATTCAAAACATTTCAAAATAATTGGCATCATTGTGCGATAGGTTCGATCAATTTGATCTACAAAAATTCTTCATTTTCAAAACAATGTTTAGCTAAGTAGCTGAATCTCGGAACAAATCCGATTATAAAGGTTGCAAATGTTGCATATGGTTTCTTATTACTAATAATTACTTTACTATCTAATATTCATGATTTCCTAACTTTACTGTAATTAAACTTTTAACATTAAGTCAAAAAAAAAAAAAAATAAAAAAAAATACATTTATGTGGCGTGATTATTATTCCTCGCAAAATTCATTCTCTAACAATATTTTACTTTATATATGTCCATTGACAAAGTATTAAATGCTAATGCTCATCCAAACAAATTCATTTCATCAGATAAATTTTATAAAAATATAGGGAAAATTGGTTTTTGATACACTTACAGCTTGTTAATTTTTCCCACGCAGAAAGATCTTTCGTTGTGTTGTTGTCGCTGTTGAAAATAGGAAGGTTTACGTATTCCAAATAGAGCTAAAGCATCATACATTGTGAATTTACATGCATACTCAAATTCTGAAAAAAGGAAAATTATTAACTAACGAAAATATAGACTGGCATTGAATTCCATTTCCTTTTAAAAATTGAACCATTTAGCCAACAAACAGAAAAAAAAGGAAATTCAATGTAAACTTAGCTGAAAATTAATTCTAAACTACTGAGGAGCCTTAGGTTGACTCATTTCACTTAATCCTGGTTATTTCGTCCGTATCGATGACGAATAAAAAAATCTCCTTCACAAATTAAACGCCTTGGTTATACTTGAAAATAATTCCAAAATGCTCTTCTCCTCTACATGACATGTTGAGTGAGGTTAGGTTTTGTTCGTAGAAAGGTTAGATTTTGATACATCCTTCTACTGGTCATCCTTCATGCTTTAGGTTAGGTTACGATTGGGAAAAAGGTTAGGTTTTCGTACATCCTTCTATTTTTAGAATCCTACACGTGTTCTGCTGGTATGGTCTGGATTACATGTGAGGCAGGATAAGCGAAAGTGCGATGTTGACAATGATAAATGTCTCAACATTCGAAATTTCCACTTTGCTTCGCTAAGGCCGTATCCTTTATACCATCCGAGGCAAAAGTTAAATATATTTAACTTTCGGATTTCCACAATCGATCGTCGGTTCAAGCTGACTGACGCAAACAGTTCACTCGCAAAAATCTTGAGACTGCTGAGGGCAAGTCTGCCGAAGACAGGTGTCTCAATTGAAATGTCAAGCAGGGCAAATTTTTAGAAAAATTGCCAATACTTGATGGAAACTATTTCCAATGCTGTTGAAGAGAAAATGTATAAGTTAAATGTACAATAATTCGAGAATTATTGCAATGAAATTAACTTACATTAATCTCTTGAACACACACACACGGATTAATTTTTTTTTTTTTTTTCCGCACACGCGTAGGGGTTATGATGCACTCCCCTATTGGGTTATTTAAAACTTTGGACGAATACGTCCGATCAGTTGGAATTCACGTGGAGGAAAGAAAGAACACTTTTCCAAAAACCACGCTGTCCAATAAGTCTCTTTTGCCTTATTTTTCTTATTGTTTTATCCAAACTCCATTTATAGAAAAATAATGTAAAGCAATGCAAAACAAACCGATCAGCTGTGTGGCGTTGCCACTTAGTTCGTAGTTTTACAAGCTGGTTACCTACTTTTTCGATTCTCACCACTTTAGCCAATATCGATAATAAAAAAGAAATACTAACTAATCGAAATCAGTTGAATTTTAAAATAACTGAAATTCCTGTACATTACACCACTGTTTAATTCGTAGTTTCTTCAACGTCACGAATTCAACAGAAATGTGAAAGTCTGTGATATTACCGTAATTATTGACGAATATCCTTCGCATGGAAAGTTCCTACTAATTTCCCTTGTAGATCTTCTAGAATATAGTATGAATTCCCTTGTTTTTCACGAACACGAGCTTTAATAAACGCCGGGCAAAGTTTCGCATTAATTCCTTTACTAAAATTGCTCTGAACAAAATTCCTTCTAAAAACTTCCTGACCAACTTTGAAACAGACAGGCCTGGTTCTTAAATTATATTGCTGGGCTTGTTGTTCATATGCACTTTTCAAGTTTTCCCGTAACCTTGATCGTAATAATTTAAGCTGATCATCTCGATCGAGCTGTACTACTGGTTCATCTAACATTGTTAAATTCCTTAGCAGTTTATATTGACTTGCATGTGTTATCATATCTAATCCATATACCGCATGGTATGGAGATATCTTTAAACTTTGATGATAACTATTTCTTAAGGCACAACTTATTTCTTGGATATGGGTATCCCACTCTGTCTGATCAGATTTTAAATACGAACGAATAGCGGACACGATCGAGCGATTCACTCTCTCTGAAGCATTTGATTGAGGAGAATATGCAGCTGTATAAGTATGCTGAACTCCAAACGTAGTAAGAAATGAATTAAATTCGTTTGATTTAAACTGCACTCCATTATCACTTACTAAAATTTCTGGTCCTCCATAGGATAGAAAAATCTGACTTTGAAGAAACTCAATAATTGGTTTTGTCGTGAAGTTTTTCACTGGACAAAGCCAATGAAATTTCGTTAAATGATCTAACACAATAAGTAAACCTATGTTTCCTTTTCTACTCCTTGGATATGGTCCTAAGAGGTCGATGTACAAACGTTGAAACGGTCGTTCAGACACTGCCTGTTTACCCATGGGTGGTTTTAATGTCCTATTAGGAGGTTTAGTACACTTACATACCTCACAATTACGCACATATTCTCGAATCTCGGAAACCATCCCTGGCCAATATAAATGTCTTTTTATTAGTTCCACGGTTTTTACCATGCCTCCATGAGCTGTAATAGTGGAATCATGCGCACGTGATATAACTTCGCCGGTCATTCTTTGCGGCACCCACAATTTCCACATTTTCTTTTCGCACTCCTCTGTACCATCATTATGTTCAGTCCTAATATACACCAAGTTATCCATGACTTTGACATCAGGGTATGACTGCACATTTTGTAGTACTTTCTCCTTTAGTTTTTGATACTCTTCATCCCTAAAACAGTCTGAAGATAAATCAATTTCTGGCCCAAATGAGTCTAATTGCGCGATCTCTTCAGAGTACATACGCGACAATGCATCTGGTACTATATGTTCTCGTCCCTTTCTATGACTTATCTCAAATTTATATCCTTGCAATTGCAAAGCCCATCTCGCTAGACGCCCTTTGAGATTGGACTGCTTCATCAACCAAGATAAACTGGCATGATCTGTAACAATCTCAAAATCTTGAAGTTCTAAATAACAACGATAGCGTTCTACACCCCAAACTACGGCTAAGCATTCACGTTCCGTGACACTATAATTTCTTTGTGCCGCATTTAGCTTTTTGGACATATAGGCTATAGGTTTTTCTTCGCCTTCCAAATCCAATTGCACCAAAACTGCACCAACACCAACATCGCTTGCATCACATTGAAGAAAAAACTTTTACTAAAATCAGGGTTTTGCAAAACTGGAGCAGTCGTTAGTCGTCTTTTGAGATCATCAAAAGCTTTCTGCGCACTATCTGTCCATTCAAACTTCGTTTTCTTTCCTAGCAAATCTGTAATCGGCGCTGCAATTTCTGAAAAGTTTGCGATGAATCTTCGATACCATCCTGCTAATCCTAAAAATCCACGCGTTTGTTTTAGGGACTTTGGTGTAGGCCATTGCAAAATAGATTCAATCTTGCTTGGATCAGTTGAAATTCCGCCTCTGCCAATTATGTACCCTAAATATTTAACTTCGGTCACACAAAACTGACTCTTCTTGAGATTTAACATTAGATTCGCTTTACGAAATTGATCCGCTAATCTCATTAATACCGATATATGTGAATCAAAATCTGCTGTTACTACACATAAATCATCAAGATATCCAAAACAACAATACTTTAAATCCGCTGGAATAACTTCGTCCATTAACCTGCACATAGTTTGCGGGGCATTGCACAATCCGAATGGCATTACTCGAAATTGGTACAAAGGCCTTCCTGGGATAGTAAATGCTGTGATTCCACGAGATTCTTCTGATAATTCCACTTGCCAATACGCATCTTTAAGATCGATTTTAGTAATGATTTCGGCACGAGGAAGCCGTGCGAATATCCCATCAATACTTGGTAATGGATATGCATCCTTTGTCGTACACGCATTTATCTTTCTAGCATCTAGACATAATCTCACTTTCTCAGGTTTAACTACTAATCTCATCGGAGAACTCCACGGACTATTTGATAACTCTATAACTCCTAACTCAATCATTCGATCAACTTCGCTATACATTAATTTTTCCACTGCTGGGGATACGGGGTAAAACCTTTGCTTAATCGGTTTTGCCGATCCAACATCTATATGATGCTTAATCAACGTAGTTCGCCCAAGCCCTTTCTTTTCAAATGACGGAAATAATGCAATAATGGCTTGAAGTTGTCTCTTTTGACAGTCAGATAATGGGTATGATTGTTCCTCTTTACTATCTGGAATTCTGAATTCGCTTTCGTAATCTAAAGCTGATAACAACCCTGGCGCTACTTGAAACGCTTTCCAAAAATCTATTCCCAATATCATCCTTTTCTGAATGGACGGTATGATGAATAACTTTATCGGTCTGGTTTTATTTTTATACGTAATATCTAGCGTAATGAAACCGATGACTGGTTGATCTTGTCCATCCGCTGTGTTAACTCGGGAAGAAATACGACGAAACTTTGGATACTTTGACCAATCTTCTGAAGCCAAAGTCGAACCCACGCAACTTATGTTCGCGCCGGTATCTAAAAGACCTTGTTCACGAAAATTTAAAAATGATACTTCCGCATACAATCTTCCATCCGACTTTTCATGAATTATTGACGAAATAAGTAAACGCTTAGTTTGTCGAACTGCTTTCCAAAAAGTTCGCAATCGAAGAGTAGATCTCTTTGGTCGTGACCGAGTTAAAATTTGGTTGCTTCCAAAATTCTACTACGCACTTTGAGATAATTTCTCAAACGTTCTTGATAGGGTTTTACTGACGATATAACTTGCGTCTTATCGTAACAGTTAAAGGGTAAGTCTGGTATTTGGTTTGCTTGCTCTATTGGTTCTGAGCTAGCCGGTAAATCAGGTAAAATTTCAATTAAAGATTTTTCGGGGCCATCCGAGCTTTCACAGATGGACCCTTCACTAAGTTTTCCGCTTTCTTGGCGATACAATTTTTACATTGGGGCTTATATACGTTTTTCGAGCCACACCCGTAACAAAATATAGTGCGAGGCTCTAAGCAGTTGTCCCAGCCATGTCCCTCCGCATCACAATTCCAACACCGAAATACTTTAACCGGAGCTTGCACTGCTTCAACATTGTACACATTTAAATCCATCTTTTCGGAGAGTTCGAACCTTTCTGGCTCTTCTACTTCCGCAATGTTGCGTTTAGCATACTGAAAATTGCCTGAAGTTTTATTTGCTCTCTTAGAGACTACATCACCTAATAAATTTTCTCGCATTTGCACTAGCTTTCGAAGATGAGGTATAGAGAGAATAGGTATATACAACAATTCATGACGAATGTCTGGCAATAAATTACGTGTGAGCAACTGAATAAGTTGTTCCTCGTCTATGCTTTTCGACATACGTGACATCTGAGTCATAATCTCATCGTAAAAGTTTTCAAAGGTTTCTCCTACCTTTTGTTTACGCCCACGAATATCTTCTAGTATATCTACATCACTTCTGTAATCTTTATATTGATATTTCATGGCTGCACAAAATTCTGACCACTCTAAGTTTACTACATCTCTACGGTATCTCCAATACCACTCTTTAGCTTTGCCTACTAAAAGAATATGCAAATTTTTGCATACTGCATCAAAATCTTGGTCTAAGCAATCCTCCGTTAACGTTTTGATACGATAAAGAAACTCTTCGACCGTAACTCCTTTTGACGAACCGTCAAATTTTACATTCCAACTATGAATTAGCTGTGTAATTTTCTCTGGGTTATGACCTGTTCTGTTTGGTCGGACTGAAGATGAACTCCTAGGAATACTTTGGTTTTGCGCTGACGCATTTACATGTTGCTCTGTAATTCCCATTTGTCCTATTCTTCGGTCTATTATGGACTCTAGTTGATTGCAAATTCTGTCATAATCAATTTCTACCGATGCTCGCGCTGGTCTTCTACAAGCGTCTAAGCTTCTACGAGGTATATTAGACCCATTTTCTGGAGGTCTTCCTCGTTGTTTTCTTATCGTTGTGGGTCGGTCTCCTGCAGACATCTCTCTATTTGCAGTTGCTTTATTAGCTTGTTCACCCCCACTAAAATTTCTACGAGAGCGTGTATTTGGGCCTTTCGGCACCGCTCCTGTTGTGATTGCACCTATGTTTACAGGACGTTCGGATTCTATCTCTGCAAATGGCACGTTTTGCACTTCTAAATCTGCTCTACGTATCGACGCATTACAAACTTGACATACATTAAACTGATCAATCCATTCTGATATACAATTTTTATGAAATAGATGATGGCATGGAGTTTTCACCACCAACTCTTGCGTGGCCCATACTGCTTTCTGACAAATTGAGCATAACGCATCTGAGATCTCATGAGCTAAGTTTTCTTCACTCCTAGTGAGAACCATTTTGACAAATATCTGATTAATTTTAATATTTTAAAAATATATCGTGATTAAATTTTAATTGGTATTTTATCTTAAATCATATCGTTCCCTTAATGTGAATTTGAAGTCACTATCTTATTTTTCTACTAATGAGTCCTATATACTCTAATATATCCCAAAACAAATTTACGAAAGTGAAAGAAAAAGATTAAATAATACACTGGGTTGCTACTGGCAAATAATTTTAGATGCATCACTCTCTTAACTGGTCAGGATTTAGCTTAGCAAAAAACCTGAATTTCCTAGCATAGTTTATGACTGCACTATTTAAGTTATAAGATTCCAATTGCCCCTGGTGCTTTCGAAAAAGAGAAAAAAAAAAAGATTGGTTGTTAATTGTTTTCTTTTTATGCAATGCCAATGTGAATGTAACCCTGAATTGATTGGTCTTTATAGCTGCTTCGCTATTATAAAGAATTCCAAAAATTCAATCCGTTGATCGACTCTTATAGCAAATACATAACAGAAAAGGAGAAAAGAGAAAAAACAAAGTAGAAAGAACCAACAAGATCCTCCAAGCTATTGGTTTAGCGCTCTAGTGGTCGTAGACGTAAACACACTACGTTACGAATTCCAAACTAGATTTAATTCGCTAATACCAGTATTAGAGTAACAGTAATTATGCGAAAAGACGAAGTTTACTTAGCCAATCCTACTACTAGAGGTCGCTGTGGCAGAATTACTACCATACGATTTCCATTTAGTTGCATAGAGACCGCATCCATAACATTCGAACTTTACACAAAAATAGAATGAAAAGAGATTACCATCTACGTCCTAAGGAGAGTTTTAGTGGTCGCTATTGTAGTCTGGCTACAAGACGAATTCCAAGCTAAATTTCCCTCAGTCAGTAGAGAGCAAAACAAAAAAAAAAAAAGGAAAAAAAGAAACTCAATGACACATTCGGTCTTTTCTGACGAAGGTTCAATATGGTCTGATGTTATTCGACCCCCTTTACTCAAAGTGTAAAGAAACAAAAATTTTAAGTCAACCTCTCGTCCATGGGACCAACTCTTGCCCTAAAGAGTAAGACCACGTTTTTTTAGCCTCGCCATTCTAGGACCTTTCGTTAGGGCCCCACGTTGGGCGCCAAATATGTAAATAGACCCAGACACAGGGCGACAAAATCTCAAAAAAAAAATTGGGACATCCCGCCTTCTATATGTATTAGCTAAAGAGAACTACACATATAGATCATAAAATAAAGAAGCAGTCTAACACTCCTGTTTTGCACCCTGTAACTGTCGACAGAGGTCAGCAAAACACAAAGGTTAGGGACACTGCGAACCTTTTGCTCAAGAAGATGGAGGCAGAACGGATAAACTAACTCCCGCTGTTCCACCAGGACTTCACCTCGATTTCCAACTAGAGTTACCCGATCCACTTGAACTATCTTGAGAACGCGTGTGATAGACTTTAGAAAAGATGTTTAGTATGCATATGACTGCTCAATGGGATTCATAAACAACTAGCAAAAACAGCCTGTGGGGGGTTCTTTGTGAACGTCATAGCTAGTATTTTCACAGCGTATTTTATGTATGTCGGCTATCCATATCAACCGAATCCCTTGCCAGGGTTTTTTTAGAGAAGAATATAATAGAGTTTCGGACATCACTTCTTGCAGGCACTATAGATGATAATTGCGCTCCGCGTCTGTACCCACCCTACCATGAGCCTGCCAGCGAAAGTTATCGCAGACTCCCAAAACGAAAGCTAGGACTTCTTCTTCTACATCAGGGAACTAAAGAAATTAATACTTCATAATGAACTTAATATTTATTCAAAACATTTCAAAATAATTGGCATCATCGTGCGATAGGTTCGATCAATTTGATCTACAAAAATTCTTCATTTTCAAAACAATGTTTAGCTAAGTAGCTGAATCTCGGAACAAATCCGATTATAAAGGTTGCAAATGTTGCATATGGTTTCTTATTACTAATAATTACTTTACTATCTAATATTCATGATTTCCTAACTTTACTGTAATTAAACTTTTAACATTAAGTCAAAAAAAAAAAAATTAAAAAAAAAATACATTTATGTGGCGTGATTATTATTCCTCACAAAATTCATTCTCTAACAATATTTTGCTTTATATATGTCCATTGACAAAGTATTAAATGCTAATGCTCATCCAAACAAATTCATTTCATCAGATAAATTTTATAAAAATATAGGGAAAATTGGTTTTGATACACTTACAGCTTGTTAATTTTTCCCACGCAGAAAGATCTTTCGTTGTGTTGTTGTCGCTGTTGAAAATAGGAAGGTTTACGTATTCCAAATAGAGCTAAAGCATCATACATTGTGAATTTACATGCATACTCAAATTCTGAAAAAGGAAAATTATTAACTAACGAAAATATAGACTGGCATTGAATTCCATTTCCTTTTAAAATTGAACCATTTAGCCAACAAACAAAAAAAAAAGGAAATTCAATGTAAACTTAGCTGAAAATTAATTCTAAACTACTGAGGAGCCTTAGGTTGACTCATTTCACTTAATCCTGGTTATTTCGTCCGTATCGATGACGAATAAAAAATCTCCTTCACAAATTAAACGCCTTGGTTATACTTGAAAATAATTCCAAAATGCTCTTCTCCTCTACATGACATGTTGAGTGAGGTTAGGTTTTGTTCGTAGAAAGGTTAGATTTTGATACATCCTTCTACTGGTCATCCTTCATGCTTTAGGTTAGGTTAAGATTGGGAAAAAGGTTAGGTTTTCGTACATCCTTCTATTTTTAGAATCCTACACGTGTTCTGCTGGTATGGTCTGGATTACATGTGAGGCAGGATAAGCGAAAGTGCGATGTTGACAATGATAAATGTCTCAACATTCGAAATTTCCACTTTGCTTCGCTAAGGCCGTATCCTTTATACCATCCGAGGCAAAAGTTAAATATATTTAACTTTCGGATTTCCACAATCGATCGTCGGTTCAAGCTGACTGACGCAAACAGTTCACTCGCAAAAAATCTTGAGACTGCTGAGGGCAAGTCTGCCGAAGACAGGTGTCTCAATTGAAATGTCAAGCAGGGCAAATTTTTAGAAAAATTGCCAATACTTGATGGAAACTATTTCCAATGCTGTTGAAGAGAAAATGTATAAGTTAAATGTACAATAATTCGAGAATTATTGCAATGAAATTAACTTACATTAATCTCTTGAACACACACACACGGATTAATTTTTTTTTTTTTTTTCCGCACACGCGTAGGGGTTATGATGCACTCCCCTATTGGGTTATTTAAAACTTTGGACGAATACGTCCGATCAGTTGGAATTCACGTGGAGGAAAGAAAGAACACTTTTCCAAAAACCACGCTGTCCAATAAGTCTCTTTTGCCTTATTTTTCTTATTGTTTTATCCAAACTCCATTTATAGAAAAATAATGTAAAGCAATGCAAAACAAACCGATCAGCTGTGTGGCGTTGCCACTTAGTTCGTAGTTTTACAAGCTGGTTACCTACTTTTTCGATTCTCACCACTTTAGCCAATATCGATAATAAAAAAGAAATACTAACTAATCGAAATCAGTTGAATTTTAAAATAACTGAAATTCCTGTACATTACAAATTAAAAGGTACAAAAGCAGTAACGATTGATGAAGAATACTGTAAAACTTTTGAATTCTGTAAAACATTACTTTGTAACAATCCAATATTGACCTACCCAAACTTTAAAGAACCCTTTATATTAACTACTGATGCAAGCAATTATGCCCTCGGCGCTGTTTTATCCCAAAAATCATCTGGAAGCGACAAACCTATTTCTTACGCCAGTCGCACATTATCCGATGAAGAAACCCGTTATTCAGCTACAGAAAAAGAAATGCTTGCAGTCCATTGGGCAGTAAAACACTTCAGACCCTACTTATTCGGAAAAAAATTTATTTTAGTTTCAGACCACAAACCATTAACATGGAACACAGGACCATTTTCCACCAACGACAAGGTCGCCCGTTGGAAACTACAATTACTAGAATACGAATACGAATTTCAATACAAAAAAGGCTCTCAAAACGTAGTTGCAGATGCACTGAGTCGTATCCGACCCGAAGCAGATATTATTGTTAACAATATAGATGTCGAAAATTTTTCAAATAACAAAGTAACATCTTCTCTGTATAATCTTGAATCAAGCATAATAATTGTCGAAAAACCACTTAACGATTTTAATTTGCAGATTGTTTTAGCTGAAGGTTCTCCTGCTTCTTACCAGGTTTCTACTCCCTTTAAAAACAAATTAAGGAGAACAATCACAGAGCCCAGACTTAACTCAGAAACTGTACTAGACATTCTAAAAAAAAATTTTAAAGATTAACAGGACATTAGCAATTTACACATCAGACAATATTTTTCAAATAGTACTAGATGTGTTCTCTCAACATTTTTCTCACAATAAATTATTTAAATTACTTAGGTGTACAACTCTTTTAGACGATATCACTAATACGACCGATCAAGAAAAAATAGTCAATGATTATCACAATAATAACAATCACCGGGGTATTGATGAAACATTAATGCACCTTAAAAGAAAAGTCTACTTTCCACATATGAAAAGCAAAATAGCGCAAATAATAAAGGGTTGTGAAATTTGCCTCACACTTAAATACGATAGACAGCCGCAGAAACCACCTTTTGAAGTACCAGAAACTCCTTGCAAACCAATGGACATAGTCCATATAGACATATACACGATTAACAAAAACTATAATCTTACACTAATAGATAAGTTTTCAAAATTTGCGTGTGCCTACCCTATACCCAACAGGACCTGCATAAACGTCGTTACCGCCATGAAACATTTTTTCAGTCTTTTTTGGAATCCCTAAAAAAAATAGTTTATGACCAAGGTGCGGAATTTTCTGGCAGTATATTTAAAGATTTCTGTAATCAATACGACATCCAATGTCATATAACTTCCTTCCAGCAGTCATCCAGCAACTCTCAGTAGAACGATTGCATTCGACACTGACTGAAACCTATAGAATAATGACAGAATTAAAAAAAAAAATAAGCAGATTAACAAACACGAGGAAACTCTTTTCGGAAACACTTCTCACATACAATAACGCTATACATTCATCTACAAAATACACACCTTTTGAACTTTTTACTGGACGCACACCTATATTTGAACAAACAATTAAATACGACACTAATCATGAATATTTACAAAAATTAAATTTTTTTCAATCAAAATTATACCAAGAGGTAAAAGAGATTTTACATAAAAATACTAAAAGCAAACTTGATAAACTCAACGAAACTCGGAAATCCGCAGCCCCCCTTATCAACTAATGAGAGCATATTTCGAAAAGAAAACCGTAGAAATAAGTTAACGCCAAGATTTTCTAAACATAAAGTCTTACGAGATAATGGTAACACTCTTATCACCACACGCTTGCAAAAAATCCATAAATCTAAAATAAGGCGAACAACAAAATAATAATTAGTATAATCTTTGCTTTTTACATATGTCATTCATTATACCCAAACGCATTGTAAACAATATACAGCATTCGTTTTAACATTTGAAAAAATTTTTGTAACATAAAATGCTACAAAAACAACTAGAAAAATTAAGTTTTCAGCATACCATTAGATCCTTTTGTGTTGCGTTGGAATCACAGTGTCACAGTGTCCACAGTCAAGTGGACAACAAGCCCAAGTCACAAGGAAAATCAGCGGTATCCACCCCGACACCCCATTCTAAACGCATTTGCTTCATTTTGGGGAGGGAGGAGTTACCAACCCAACACCCTGGTTACTAAATTGGGGAACGAGACCACGAAGGAAGACGTGTCATCGACTCTTCCCTGTTCCCAGAACGATTGATAATATATATATGATGATCATACATACATAAAACATACATACATAAAACATGCATACATAAAACATACATTCATATGAAACATAAAACATACATACACAAAACATACATACATTTTACATACATACACACATGCATTATTTCGATTGTAACAGACACACAAAGATAGACAAAACTTAGAGACCCAAAAACATTATTAATAAAAGTCACTCCTGTTTTAACATCTGAATCGAACAGACGTTTGAGTTACTCGGGGAAAAACCAAATACACACACATTTCACACACCCTGATTCAAACCATCTAGCTCCCGGTGGTAATTCCCGCACTTTCTATTACATCTTCTCCCATTTTTCTTTCGCCTACACCATCTTCTTGTCCCTCTTTATGCTCTTCTTTTCAGATTGATGTACCCACTACAAGCCCTGGTGTACCTCAATCTATCCCTCACGGGAACTCTGATCAATTACTGGATCATGCTGGCTTTCAATCGCTTGCGGATCCCAATGCTCCTCCGCCTCCACTAACTGTAGTGCCTCATCGTAAACAATTATTTATCTCTAGGCTTGCTCCAGATACTTCTGAATCGTCTGTGGCAGCTTACATTGGTAATATATGCCCTGCTAAGGTTTTAATTCAAAAGTTTAAGTTTTCTAGGCCTCGCGAAATCTCCTCTTTTAAAATTACTGTTCCAAATGAGTATTTCTCAGCTATGGTTGACCCTAACTTTTGGCCAGAGGGCCTAGTTGTACACGAATTTGCGCCCAATAAACGCTCCCGCCCTTTGCCTGTCCACCTTCCAAATGTATCTTCTGCTTCAAAAAACTAATAACGTCTAGTCTTTGCATTCACTATCAAAATGTAAGAGGACTTCTTACCAAGCTCTCTAAATTATTCTGTGATAGCTTAACCTTTTCGGCTGACATATTAGCTTTCTCTGAAACTTGGCTTAATTCCTCTGTTTTGGATAATGAAATTCTTTCTAATAACTTTATTTCTTATAGGCTTGATCGTGTTGGTCGTCGTGGTGGAGTACTCAATGCTGTCAACTCGAATCTGTGTTCAAGTGTTGTGCCGATTGATCTCCCCTTAGGTGTTGAGTTTATTTGCGTCGAAGTTACATGTTCTAACTTTAGCTTATATATCTCTTGTTCATATATTCCTCCAACTTCTGATATCATGATCTACATGCACCATGCTGATGCTTTGCGAACTATTTTTAGTCGTCTTAAAGATCGTGATTTTTTTTATAGCTTTAGGTGATTTTAACTTGCCTAATGTTTCTTGGCTTGCTGATGATAATCTATCTTTCTTAATTCCTTCATCTCAACATGTTTTTCTTGATAGCCTACTTAAATGTCCGCTATATCAGTTGAATTCTTTTCTTAACTCTTCTAAAAGAATCCTCGATCTTGTTTTTGTCTCTGATCCCACTGATAGTGCTGTATCACAAACACAGCCCAAAATGCCCACAAATTTCAATCTTCTTAACACCCTTATTTTCTCTTTTGATTGGTCATTTCTATTTGAGTGCTGTGATATAGATTGTGCAGTAAATTTTTTCTACTCTGCTCTTAATTCTCTAATTGATAAATGCGTTCCTTATGTGAATGTCTCTACCGTCTCCAGTGCGCCAGTCTGGTTTACACGTAGGCTCTCTAATCTCCGTAACATTAAATCGAGATATTTTAAAAGATTTAAAAAAAACTGGTTCGCGACTTGACTATGCAAATTATTGTGTAGCCAAATCTCAATTTTGCCTTTTAAATACTCAATGCTACAATCATTATATCGTTGGCTGTAAGGTTGAATTTTTATAAGAACCCCAAAAGATTTTATAACTTTGTTAATTCCAAAAGACGCTCTAGTTTACTACCTTCCACCTTCAGACTTAATGACTAGACTGCTAATTGTGATTCAGATATTGCAGATCTGTTTGCTAAATTCTTTCAGTCGACTTACTCTTCTACTTCTTCGGATCCCACATCTTATCCCTTCACAATTCCACATTTAAATTGTATGTTTTTTTCCTAGTATTACTGAAGACTGTATTATCTCTAGCTTGTCATCTATGACGTCTTCCTTCGTACCCGGGCCTGATTTCCCTATCTAAGCCTTTATCTCTGTTATTCTTTATATCGAGTGAGACTTGTCGCTTCCCTGATATTTGGAAGGAGTCTTTTTAAAAAGGGTAACAAATCGGATATTTCTAACTACCGTGGCATTGCCAAACTTTCGGCAATACCTAAGCTGTTTGAGAAAATTATTACGTCTTCCCTTCAACACCTATCCAGATCCACTATTTCTGCTTGTCAGCATGGCTTCATGAAAGGTCGTTCGCCGCTTACCAACCTTTTAGAATTGACTACCCTTGTACACCATGGCTTCCGTAAAAAGTGTCAAACTGATGTTATTTATACTGACTTTAGTAAGGCTTTCGATACGGTTGATCATTCCTTGCTTCTCATGAAACTTAACATCATGGGTTTTTCCCCGAAACTATTGGCTTGGTTAAAGTCGTATCTTATTGGCAGAACCCAAAAGGTGTCTTTTCCTTCCTCGATATCTAAAACTGTTCGAGTTACGTCAGGTGTCCCCCAAGGCAGTCATCTGGGCCCACTGTTATTTAACTTGTTTATAAACGATTTGCCTTTGGCCTTGGCTCATTCACGCGTGCTCATGTTTGCGGATGACGTCAAGATTTGTTATTCATATAATGATCCTTCTTTCCAACAGTACTTGCAATCAGATCTCGATGCGTTCTGTGTTTGGTGTCACGTTAATAAAGTACACCTTAATGCCTCTAAATGCTCTTTTATGACTTTCAGTCGTTTGTCGCCGTTCCTAGCTCATTACTCTATTAAGTCTGTTCTGTTAGATTGTGTACCATCATTTAAAGACTTAGGCGTTATGTTTGACCCAAAACTTTCTTTTAATATTCATATATCTTCAATTGTTAATAGAGCATGCAGTCATCTTGGCTTCATTAAACGTTGGGCCAAAGAATTTGATGATCCATATGTGACAAAGGTTTTATACACTTCGTTAGTTCTCCCTACTCTAGAATATTGCTCACCAGTGTGGAACCCTCAATATGATGTTCACCAGCGTAGTATTGAATCGGTACAGAAGCAATTCCTTAAGTTTGCGTTACGCGGTATTAATTGGGACCCGAATCTTCGCCTACCTTCTTATTCTGACAGACTTCTTCTTATTAATCTCCCTTCACTTTACAACCGTAGGCTCGTATTTGGGATTCTCTTTCTACATAAAGTAGTCAACGGCGAAGTCAGTTCTACCAATTTACTAGATACGCTATATTTTTGTGTTCCCTCACGTCGGACCAGAAACTTTTTTTCTCTTCACCTTAGTAGATGTTTGACTAACTACTCTCTTCACGAACCTCTTCGTGTTCTTTGCCAATCTTTTAACAACCTTTCTCACCTTATTTCTCCTCATCTATCTGTCACTTCTCTTCGCGCTATACTTTTTAATTATCTACAGCGTAACCACTGAAAGTATTCTGGACTGGATATTGGATTGGCTGCAACTCATCCCTGACCACATTGGCTGTGAATCGGGGCATAGCTGGCACCTTGTTGCAAATAAAACACCTCCACCGGGTCGGGGATGTTTAGTTGTGCATAAAGCTAAGCTACCTTCATGAATTAATTACTATCTGTATTTTAGCTTAAGCTTTTTCGTCGACTGCTGACTTAGTTGACGTAAACAAATAAATAAATAAATAAATAAATAGATAAGGGAAGGCATATGGTTCCATTTCGGGTCCAATTACGCTATCTAAAGCCCTCTGGAAAGTGGCAGATGCCGAGTGTAAGCCGGGCATGACATTCCAATGGAATAAATACTTTTGATATCTAGGGTTATTTTCCAATAGCCATCCTTTAAACCTATGGTAGAGATGTATTTCGCGTTCCTTCAGCCTTCAGTTGTCGAAAGTCTATACACATAGGAGTGTCGCCAGTTTTCTACCTACCAACATAATGGGTGCACTGTTAGGGCTTTTGGATGGTTCGGTACGGACTTCCTTCAAAAGTGCGTCTACTGGTTCATTGATAATCTGTTGTTGAGCCGGATTGCGGGGATAATATCTCTGCTTCATGGCTCTATCGTGATTTGGACCGTTGAGTCCATTAAATTTAGCGATTTCTGCCTCGAGAATAGCTTGAAGTTCTGGCTCTAGTGTCTAGTGTCCCATACTGGATGAATGATCTGGCTTTAATTCCTCGTCACGAATCTCAGCTTCTACTGAAGCTAATCGGGCGTCCATCTGGTTCCTTTTTTCTGCCGGGCTGGCGGAATGGGTTTTTAAGAACGGTGTCTGGTGCTGGAGGCGGCAAGACTGAGCCCGACTGACTTACTGGTTTGGTGCTATACTGATAGTCAGAGGTATGCTTGGGCGTAGCAAGACCCAGTCGATTTATGAGGACATTAGACCGGGTGTGGTCATCCGATACTAGCGATGGCTGAAATATATCCTTGACGGGACTGTTGGGCTTATTCAAAGGGGGCAAATGTAACATGTACTCCCAGGATAAGGGGGGTCCATCATCGATGGCATTGCTAACAAAATCATAAGTATGGTCTGTGCCCCGAGAACGGTGCTTGCATTGAGAGAACTAGTAATCGCTGCACGAGTATTATCGGCAAGGTTAATATTAGTATGAATATCTCCCAGGAGGAACGCCGCGAAGTGCTGAAAACACACCTTCTCGTTTATCAAACTCTTGTTCGCTCCTGAATCCGAGGTAGCTACCATTGGTTTTCTATTGACGGTTACTGGTCTGGGGTCCTGGGCTGGTTCCTGGCCCAGATGAGACGAAGGTTCGGCAACATTCGATGGTACATACCCCCTTCGTCCGCATTGCCAAGAGAACAACATACGGGGCTTCGTACATTCTTGTGCGAAGTGATTAGCTTACGCACATTTGTGGCAAGCTGTACCGGTATCAACGGGTGGTGCGGAGAGTTGGCATATAGCAGTCCCGTTTAGGCTGGAGCTTGTATGATCAAAGGACATGTTTTGAACAACGTTTTTCCTTTTACAAGAATGCGCTGGGTCATCGCTACCTTGCTCCGATCGGATAGTTAAGCCTGGTAACGTTTGGAAATCATTTCGTCGGGTATACAGCTTATACTCTGGTAATAGATTTTCGTAGATCCTGTCGAGTCCCTGTAGCGTCGAGTAATGAGCTCTCTTCATCATTCATCGATGGTCTACTAGATACTCTTTGTATGGTTCCTTATGGCGTTGCTTTCGAGCGCGTATGCTAACCTCAAGCTTCTCAAAATAACGTGATACCCGGAGCGAGAACCAGAATGCGATTCAGAACGACAGTTGGTGTCTTGTGGCACCGGTAGTTGGGAAACAATTTTATTAGGAGTGGGCGGTTTTACATCTAATTTCTTGTCCCCGACACTAAATTGGGCTTCGATTTCGGCAAGTCGACTCAATACCTCAGGATGATGATCCTCCCTTGAGGCGAACTCGCGGAAACGATTCCTTAGGTCCTCCCCTATTCCTCCGGTGTCCAATCCGAATTCGTCACAAAGGATTTCCAACTCGACCTTGCGACGATGTTACTAGTATGTTAGTAAGGACTCGGGGTCGTAAAATAAGCGATTAGCAGCCAAAGGATATCGAAGTTCGCCCAGTAGGCTACGCGATACTATCTAAAGATGGCTACGGTAAACCGATAGACTATGATATTGGGATGTGAAAGTTGACCAATGCGTATATATATATTTTATTGTTATTCTTTGATAATTTTTTATATTTTTTATACCCTTGCAGATGGTATTATAAAATTGGTCAGATGTTTGTAACGCACAGAAGAAGACTTTTCCGACCCCATAAAGTATATACATATATTCTTGATCAGCATGAGAAGCTGAGTCTATATAGCCATGTCCGTCTGTCCGTCTGTCTGTGCGTACGCGTTTTACTCAGCCATCTTAAGAGCTATTGGGATGAAATTTTTTTTGTGGGCTTTTTTATTACCCGGGTGAGATAAAGTATGAAAATCGTAAGGATCAGACCACTATATCATAGACCACTATAAAACAGCGTTGCTTGCTGCCTACTACGTCTTCATCATATCAAACAGATCACATGCATACACACACACAGACGCAGCGCTACAGGAACTGTATGTGTATGCGTGTTGTACTTCGCTTAGGGAATGATGCAAGAAGAAGAAACATTTTTATAAAAAGAGAAATAATTTGAATGTTTTGTTTGTGTATTGATGAATTGAGTTGCAGGGAAAGAAATTTCAAAATGTAAAAAAATTATTGCCAAGGACTGCAAGGGTATATAAACTTTGGCATAGCCGAAGTTAGCTTCTTTGATATTTAATAATAAATTCTGCAGGGGAGTGCTCAGAAAATATAAAAATATATATACGTTTGTTCCAAGAAAAGTAAGTAACGGTGTCGCGTAAATGTGAGTTATCCCCGCGATTGGAAACTTTCGAGGTGGTTTTAAAAGAATCTTTGCAAT
Source organism: Drosophila equinoxialis (assembly GCA_018150345.1). Classification (NCBI taxonomy): domain Eukaryota; kingdom Metazoa; phylum Arthropoda; class Insecta; order Diptera; family Drosophilidae; genus Drosophila; species Drosophila equinoxialis. The sequence goes on along the minus strand of JAECWI010000937.1, from coordinate 492,414 downwards.
GGTTCGAATATATAAGAAAGATCTTGCCTGGTGACAGAATTAAATCCCGTTTGTTCATTTGAATTGTGATAATCCTTGAATGTAGAATATAGTTATTGGAGAAGTGAATAAATCTCCCTCGATGATGCCCAAATAAAATAAAAGTTAACTCCGATTAATGACAGGATATCCTTGGAAAAGTAAAGGTCCTTGCTTCCGAATTTCCCGATGTCCTTTGCATTAATCTCCTTGGGTGCTGAGGTATCCCTGAAGTTTAGTTCACCTTAGCGGTGAATGTCCTTGTCATCTGTCCTTGTTGATCCTTCCGTGGTAAATCCTTGTATTGATGAGTAGTCCTGTTGATGATCCTTGTCAAATTGTTATCCTTCCGGAGTGAAGCACTTTTTTCTTTCGATGTTAGCTTGCTGAGTTCCAAACACTGACTGCCCTTTCGAGTGCATATGCTTGGACTTAAATGGCCCTTTGTGCTTTACTGTTCTATCTATTTCACCCCGCTGTTTTGGGTGAGAGTGGTGGATTTCTAGGTTACCCATACCCAGGTCCCGTTCAACTCGAAGTACGGTAGGTTATAGTCTCACTAATGACTCTATGAGAGAGGCAACTTGACTCGCTCTATCTGCTTCTGGTAACTTTCACTCTATTCCTTCTCTCTTGTAAAATTTTTTTTTTAATAAAACTAATTTCCATGTACGACTCTGTCGATGGCTCCCAATGGTTTTCTTTTGAGGGTGGGTTTAACTTAGGCGATGTACTCATGCATACCCTTAGGTAAGGTACGTATGGACGAAACCCATACGAATGTGTCCAATGTCTATGAATCGCCTCTTCGCACATATGTACGTCACAAGACCAGACATTTTTCTGCCTAGGAGGAAATGTGTGACGTAAGCGTCACGCACTCAGATTTTCAGACTAATCTCTACAATTCGTATCGTGAGCGCACACATACACGAGAGTCAGCGACGCTCATACACACTCACACGCTCGGATCCGGCCTGTCAATAATTGTACATACATATATATATATTTTAACACTCATCAAGGTCCCTGCTCGGGCGCCATCTGTAAGGAAGCTCTGGCTGGGGTACAGTTCTCAGTCTCCACAGTCCCGTCTACAGAACATTTATTTGATCTGAAGACCTTGAAATGGAGACCACATAAAAGGAGCAATGGGAAGGGCAAGGGGTAGGCGAAAAGTCCAAGAGAAGCTGCAACGACTGATCTTGTCTGCCAAGCTAAGCCGGCTTGGCCAAGATCCGTTGCCTTTTGAACAGGGAAAGGGAGGCGTGAAGGGAAACGTTCGTGGGGTTATCGGAAGGGACGGTGAACAGGAACTGCAACGACTGATCTTGTCTGCCAAGCGAAGCCCGCTTGGCCAAGATCCGTTGCCTCTTCACCTCGAGTGACTGAGCCTTGAGATCAGCGACTGACTTCGACTGCAGGAGAATAACTCATCCTGCCGATGTCCGTTGATCCTTCGGCTCCACTCAAAAGGTTAAGTGACCAAGGAAAAAGGGAGGGAAAGGGTAGACATAACTTTAGTAACAAAAAAAAATAATGCTGGGTGGGTTAAGTGATGATAGTACAGATTTTATTAATATTCAACTAACTTCTAAACATTTGGTATTCATGGGGCTAAAGGGTCCCTACCGCAGTCAAGCTAAGAGGATTTCTGAATATTGGGCTCACCTGATATAATCCTTGCTTCGCGAAAGAAAGAAAACCTGTCCTTGAACTTTGCTGCTGCTATTTCTTGGTTGCTATCACTGCGATGGTCACTGGCTAAGTGATTTTTCTCTAATTATAGCTCTCTGTTCAAACCCACCCTTGCTCTGCCTACTTATATCCTAACGGTGAAAACATACGATGCGTCTTGTGCTTTGGCACGCGTCACGATCGCCGTCCCTCTCTTTCACTCTCGATTTTCTTATTGTCTCCTTTGTGTCGGCATGCACCGTGGCGTCCGCTGTCGCGAGGTTGCCCTCTGCGCGACGCGTTGTCGTTGCGTATATTAGAATATTAGAATATTTTAATGTGCCCTCCATGGGCGTATTTAATAAAGAGTAACAAAGAAAAGGGGCCCTATATGGGCGTAGTTAGGTTATAGAAGTAATGATTCGTCACAATATATACATAAATAAACTATGTAATTAAAATTTTTTTTTGACTTTCGATATTAGGGCTTCGAATACGCCACACTCCAATTCTGTAATTATATTTTTTTTACCGCCGCCGAAATTATTGCAGTTGCTCGACTATCCAAACTTCCTTTATTTAACTCGGTCGCACGCACTTTTTATACCATTGCAAAAAGGGTATATTAATTTTGGTCAGAAATTTGCAACGCATAGAAGGAAGCATCTCCAACCATATAAAGTATATATATTCTTGATCAGCACGACGAGACGAGTTCAAATAGCTATTTCCGTAATCGCGAACTCCTCCTAAACCATAAGAGCTACTGAGCTGAAATTTTGCACGTAGGCTTGTATATACTGCAGGTGTTGTATATCTCGGATTCAGCCGGATCGGAGCACTATATAATACAGCTTCCATATAAACGGTGAAGTCACGAACAGTGACTTTTTTCAATAACTTCATTATTTTCTCAGCTATTGTCATGAAATTAAATATTAGTGAATTCATTATAGCAAACATTACTCTTTGTAGATGAAACATTTTTCCACTTTCACGGCTCGGAGGAAAGAGTACTAAACAACTTACAAGGGTATACAAACTTTGACGCGGTCGAAGTTATCCCTTGCCCTCTGGTTCTTTATTATTATTATTTTATTTTTGCTACCTTTAGCTGATCTTAGCATTTATACTTGCATAAGAATTCAGACTTCCAGGAGATGATTCACTCTCTGAGTCTCTTACCACTGGTAGGGGAAAACTGCAGAGTTCATTTTTCTCGAAGGACCAAAATGATTAGGGAATTAGAAACACAACTAAAAAAACACACTCATCATTCGTTGAATTCAAAATATGAACTCATTTTATTTACAAAAGTACGGAGTTTATATACGATTATCTTAGGCTCTAGGAGTTAACAATTGTTCTTAGAAGATGTTATTCTGATGCCACTCAAACCCACATTTACGGTAGATCTGGAGAACCATCGATGGGACCATCGATATATCGACGCTTCAGAAAAAGTTGAGAAGTTCCGCAAGTAAGTCAGAAATTTAGTCATTTTATTTTATTTATATTTATATACAGTGGCTCACAGCTTATTTCAACCAGCACCTAGAAAAAGTTTGACTTGGCACGGAAACCTGTTCCTGTACCCTTACGAGAATCGGTCTGGCTTAAGACTTGGAACCCTTCTTGATGCTCGCTTCAAAAAGGAGGGATTCCAAAATGCAGGAAATGCGCAACAAGCTGCCTTAGAACTAGAATAAGAGTTGTGCACCTTTAAAGATTATTATCACGGACCGCCGGAGATCCTTAAAGGAAAAGCACGTAAACCAAATAATTTTTGTGAATAAGAATCAACGAACATTAATGAAGATTTGAAACCAAACATAGATCTCTTAGACTAAGTACATATGAAATATGAATGTTAATTTATTTAATTTTTTTTTTTAACAAAGAACTGAATGAAATTTTGTATTATAGCTGTAAGAAAAACAGTATCATCAATAAACTTGTTTTGTTTTCCTATGAATTTTAGCCTTCATTGCATGAAAACAATATTTTTGATTTTCCAAAAATTCAAATTTTAACAGCAAATAAATTTTCAATGGAACCATCGATAATATCGATGGTTAAAACCAAGGATGGGCACGTAGTGGCTCTTTTGGCTCCCGTGGCTCTTTACTGGCAGAGGCTGGGCAGAGAAAAAGGTCATTTTTTGGTCTCGACGCACACAAAAACTCGTCGAACTTGTGGACAGAGGGACGGACAAGTCCCGAATTTTGCGGAGAGGGGGAAAAGGTCGCGATCGCGAGCTCGCAGCTTGTTGGCAGAGGGACGGACAAGTACCGAATTTTGCGGAGAGGGGGAAAAAGGTCGCGATCTCGAGCTCGCAGCTTGTAAACAGAGGGACGGACAAGTCCCGAATTTTGCGGGCAGGGGAAAAAGGGCCAAATCGAGCCATGTTTGATCGTAAGACATGGGTTCGAGTTGGTTCGATCGAGCCATGTTGGACTTGGTTGCCCATCGCATGTGTGTGCATATCGGTTTTTGCATTACGCTTCCCACGCATCTTCCCGCTTGTACGAAATCGCCAGCGGTTGCGTGTGGTTCGACTGGCCAAGTTTGATCGTAGACCACTTATATTGAATCGGTTCGATCCATCAGCAGCAAGTTCGGTCGCATATCGTACGTTTGGTTTGTGTCTCGGCTGTATATTGTATTTGGTGCATTCTTTGCACCGTTTGATTGTGTTGCTGCTAGCCGTCCTTCAGGTCTAGGCTGCTTATAAATTTCGCTTCACGTAGTTGGTTTAAGATGTAGTCGATGCGTGGCATTGGCTATGCATCTTTTATAGATTTTGCGTTAATCTGTCAAAAATCTACGCATAATCTCCATTTGCCCGTCTGCTTCTTTCTCACCATCACTATGGGTGAGCTATATGGGCTTTGTGATGGTTCGATGCATCCCATTGTCAACAGTTCATCAACCTTTGTGTTGATTTCTCCCTGTATTTTTGGATTTTTTGGGTAATACCTTTTTTTTTATTGGTATATCATCCTTCATTGTGATCCTGTGTATCCCTACTTTTGTTGATCCCTTGATTTTCCCCAATTCCATCAGTTCGTGTTCTAGAAACCTTTGTATTTCTGTTTGCTCTTCCTTCTGTGTCATCACGATCGATATGCGTTCGGTTATCCTGCCCTGTATCCTCTTCACCGTTGGAATTTTTATCCGGTGGCCTCCGCATGCTATTTCGGTATTCATCAGCCTTAAGAAATTCCATCCTAAGATTATAGCATCTATTCCGTGTGGCATGATGAGAAATGTTAAATTCATTTCTTTGTTTCCGAATCGAACGTATCCTGTCCAATGCTCGTTGATGTCTCTCACCTTCCCGTCCGCCATGTATACTTGCTTGTTCGTGGTCTCTCGGTCTCCTTTGTTTTCCACCGTTTCCAACATTTGTTTGCTGTAAAACTGCTCGTGGCTCCGGAGTCAATTGTCGCTTTCATCTGGACTCCTGCTGCTTCGATAATTGCTGACAATTGATCCTCTTCCTCTATTAGTTGGACTATTAGTGGTGAGGAGCTTGTTGGCTGGGTCCCTGCTCGCCCCTGATAGGCTGGAACCGCCTTTCGTTTCCCGAACTCCAACAACATTCTTTTGTTCTTTTCCCAATCCTTCCATACTGCCAACAGAAATTGTGTCTCTGATTGTTGCACTCCCTTGCCCAGTGTCCGGCTCCCCCGCATCTGCGGCATGCCTGGTTTGGGTTCAAGACTCTTCTCTCTTGGATGTTTTTATTTTCTTGGCTTGGTCTTGAATTGTTCTCCATGCTGTTGTCTTGGCATCTTCGGCACTGTGTGACTGGTGGCCGTAATTATTTCCTCCTCTGTGGCTTGATTGGTTGTTGTGTGTTCTTTGATCATTGTTTGGGCGATGGAAATCTGATCGTTCTTGTTCAAGCATCTCATGTTCTTCCGCCAACTGCATCAGCTCATCTAGGTTTCTGACTCTGTGCGGCCGAACGAATATCCTCAAATCTGGAGTGCAATTTTCTAATATAACCTCCAATTGCTCGTACTCTGGTACTTTAATGGGTCTCATCATTGTTTGCATGTCGACCATATAGTTCTTGAAATATTCGTTTCTGTTTTGTTTGCGATTTTTCACTTGATCACCCAATTTGTTGAAGAATCCTCTTGGCAGGAAGTATTTCTTGAAGCCCTCAACGAACTCCTTCCATTGCGACGTACCACTTGAGTGCTTTGTCTTTCAGTAGTTGTGGCATTGCTCTTGGGATCATGTCCAGCTCGATGCCATACATGTTTGCTGACCACTCGATTTGTTCTATAAACTCTAGCGGTCTGGAATTGCCATCGAATCTGAAAGTCCCTCACGTGTTTTGCCACCTTGGCGTATTCGGTGGTCCTGTTTGTTGTGTGTGGTGCCGCTTTCTTGGGGTCTATCGTTTGTCTCCTTCTTCCCTCTTTGTGTCGGTGCTGTCTAATGCTCCTTCGCTTCCCCATCTTGGTGTTGCAAATGGAGGAATCGCTAGCGTAGCGATATTTATTTTTTGAACTCCTCGGCCTCCTTGTTCTCACCATTCTCGTCTGACTGTGCTGCGCTTGTTTCTGGCTTTTGCTTGGACATTTTTGTGAACTTGAGTTCTAATCTTCTTATCTCCTCTCTCCACTCTGGATCAGACTCGTTGTTGTCTATCCATTCGCCGAGTTGTTTTCTCATCTCCTCTACCGTGCCGTTCATGTTGACTCCGATCCTTTGGCCTGTTTGTAGCAGATCCTCCTTCTTTATGTGGTACATCCATCCTTTCCCCATTTTGATGTTTTCTTTACAATTTTCAAACTTCTGTTTTGTTTAAAATTTCACCAGTATAGCACGTTGGGCGCCAGTTGTAACGATCCTTTTTCGTCCTTCGGGATATTTACAATATCTCTTGGGCTATGTTCGGCGCAACAAATTTATTTAGTGCCCCGGTGAAATTAAAAACACGTTTGATATTGTTGTATATGACGGTTCCTCTACGGTAGTTTTGGACTTGGACAGCGTTGGTGAGTCACTTCGAATCCCTCGTCGTCCTTTCTTGCCTTCCCTTTGCTACGTGCGATGTTTGTTATCCTTATTTAAGGACTTGTTGCTATCGGATGAACTGTACAGGTTACTCGTAAGGCCTGTATAGTTCCCAGTTTTTTGCTGCTCCTTGTGTTTCCTTGATAAGTTCTTAAGGTTACTCGTAAGGCCTCAATCATTTGTTACTTGATCACGACTTGATGACTTGATGATTACTCTGATTTGTGCCGCCTTTATATAGGCAGCTCCTCTGGCCTCAGGCACTGGCTGGTGTAATACCGCTATACAGCTGGTAATTTTCCATCGTATTCTTGACGCATATGTGTCCACTTTCTTTGTAGCTGCGCGCCCATTTATTTCCTTGTCCTTGTCTAGCTCCCTTGCATCTATGTGCTTCCATCACTTTCACCCATTGGCGTCGCCTTTCCATTGGCCGCCCATCGTATCCCGTTGACTTTCATACGGTCGACATTATGCATTATGTCTCGCCTGTGGTTCGATCGAGCCATGCTTGATCGTACGTCATGGGTTCGAGTTGGTTCGATCGAGCCATGTTTGATCGTAAGACATGGGTTCGAGTTGGTTCGATCGAGCCATGTTGGACTTGGTTGCCCATCGCATGTGTGTGCATATCGGTTTTTGCATTACGCTTCCCACGCATCTTCCCGCTTGTACGAAATCGCCAGCGGTTGCGTGTGGTTCGACTGGCCAAGTTTGATCGTAGACCACTTATATTGAATCGGTTCGATCCATCAGCAGCAAGTTCGGTCGCATATCGTACGTTTGGTTTGTGTCTCGGCTGTATCTTGTATCTGGTGCATCCTTTGCACCGTTTGATTGTGTTGCTGCTGGCTTGTTGTGTGGGATATTATGGTTAATTATAATGTTCCTCACCGGTTTTAAACTTGCTTTCATCTGGTAAGTTTTCTTTATTTGTACATTTGTTTCTTAAAAACATAGCTTCATGTCTGAAGAAAAAACATTTGTCTGGATGTATCTTTAAATTATACTTTTACAGGTTTCAAAAACATTTCTTCAACTTCTGATCATTAGGTTATATTAGGTTATCCATATATAGGAATGATTGATAAGGTGTTAAAACCCTGAATGCAAGGGACATCATTCTTTGTAACGAGTTTGGTGCAAATATTAATCCATATTGCAATCGTTTAAATCTGAATGATCAGTTGAGAGCTATGTTATATCCTAAGAGTTTTCTCTAATTCTAATTGCAGTCCGGACATTAAGTCGAAACAAGAGAAATATTTAGCACGACCTAGTTTGACCTATTCGTGGTAACATAATGTAATGTGTCTGCTAATAGTTGTTTATTAATTTTTCTACAAACAACTACCAAGCTCCACCTTTTTTCATTGATGACAGGTAGCTACTTTCAAGGAACCAATAAAATTGAACCCACGATTTCTCAGTTCAATCATATTGTCTCTGACCAATTTGTCCACTTATTTATTGATGTCCTTTTTTGGCTATGCAGTATTTTTGTAATTATACCATACACCCATAGGGTGAAATGGTATATTAAAGTCGCCAAAATGTATGTAACAGGCAGAAGGAAGCTTTTCCGACCCCATCAACAGCCGAGTCGATCTAGCCATGTCCGTCTGTACGTCCGTATGAACGCCTAGATCTCGGAGACTATAAGAGATAGAGCCACCAAATTTGAAATATAGGCTCAAATTTTTGCCACGCCCCTTTCCGCCCCCGCAATTAAAAAAAACGTTTATCGCAAAAACTATTGCAGCTAGAGACACCATATTTGGTATGTATATTTGCATAGTAAATGCGCACATTTTGTATGTATAAACATTTTGCCACGCCCCTTTCCGCCCCCGTAATTTGGACAACTCGATTATTTCCCGTAATTTTGTAACTTTTGCAATCAAATTTGGCACACTTAAATTGGAATACCTAGCAAAATACCAAATTTGATCAAAATCGGACAAAAAATAGCTGAATTATGCATATAAACGTTTTTCCATAAGGCCGGTGATGGCTGTTGGCGGGTGGGGTCGCTAGGGTGCTTATATGCATAAGTGCGCGAGATACTAATATATGCTTGTAAAAAGCATGTGAACAGAATTTTTTAAAATAGGCAAATGCATTAGTTATGACAAATTTGAAATATTTGTTTTACTGGTGTATGGTAAACCTAAGTCGGCGAGACGACTTACTGACTTCATTTTTGATGTAGACTGGTGTTGTGTCTTTCAGTTTTATTTTTTGTTTATAGAAGTTATTTGAGAAAATATTTTCAGATCCTGTAGTCAATATATCAAATTCTGTGTATAATTTATGTAGAGATTTCTTCACGAAGTCGGAAAAATGTGGCGACAGCGGTTTTTTTTTTTTTTAGAATTTCGTAATGTAGGATTATCTTAGGCAGGTAGCAATTGTTCTTTGAAGATCTTATTCTAGAAAATTTATTATTATTTTGGGCACGGCGTCGGCCACTTGACATCCTGCCGTTGTGATCTTTTGGGTTAGTTTAGCATTACAAGTTGAATTCTTTTTCCCACATCGTGTGTGGCTGATTGTAATGCCAGTCATATGCTAGGTTAGTTGTTTGGGACAAAGGTCACGTTGTAGTGCATCTGATTTTGTCGTTTCAGATGAACACTATGTTTATTCTTAAACAATATTTTTATTATTTTATTTTTATTTATTTTATTATACCATACACCCATAGGGTGAAATGGTATATTAAAGTCGCCAAAATGTATGTAACAGGCAGAAGGAAGCTTTTCCGACCCCATAAAGTATATATATTCTTGATCAGTATCAACAGCCGAGTCGATATAGACATGTCCGTCCGTCCGTCCGTCCGTCCGTCCGTCCGTCCGTCCGTCTGTCCGTATGAACACGTAGATCTCAGAGACTATAAGAGCTAGAGTCACCAAATTTGGTACGTAGACTCGTGTATTACCTACGGTGGTCAAGTTTATTTCAAATTTTTGCCACGCCCCCTCCGCCCACGAAAATTAAACAAATTTGATTTTCTTAAAGACTACAATAGCTAAAGACATCAAATTTAGTAGGATTAATCCTTTAGTAAGCGCGCACAAATTTGTTGCAAAAAAATTTGCCACGCCCCCTCCGCCCACGAAATTTAAACAAATTTGATTTTCTTAAAGACTATAATAGCTAGAGACACCAAATTTTGTATGTGTATTTGTTTAATAAATGCGCATATATTGTATATGCAACGATTTTGCCACGCCCCTTTCCGCCCCCGTAATTTGGGAAAACTCGATTATCTCACGTAATTTTCTACCTTTTGTAATCAATTTTGGCACACTTGAATTTGATACTAATACCCAGCAAAACACCAAATTTGATCAAAATCGGACAAAAAACAACCAAGTTATGCATTTAAACGTTTTTCCATAAGGCCGTAGTTGGCCGTTGGCTGGTGGGGGCGCTAGGGTGCTCGTATACTTGAGTGAGGGAGATTATAAGATATGCTTGTAATAAAAAGCATGTGAAAATGCATTGGTTTAATAAATTTGAAATATTTGTTTTACTGGTGTATGGTATACCTAAGCCGGCGAGACGACTTACTTACTTCATTTTTTTTATATTATACTAGCTGGCCCGGCAAGCGTTGCTCTGCCCCCTTTTTTACTTGCTGGCGAATTAAATGTTTAGTTCATCCATTAAATGTTCGACGTGGCAATTTTCAAATTTTTTGCTACGCACTTAACTTAGTTTAATACTATTGAGTTTACAAAATTTTTTGTTTTGTTTGGAACATGCCACGTATAATTGTCCGTGAGAAAAGACGTTTCAATTCGAATGGCATGTCAGTTGATATCAATGGAATCCTTGGTAATTTCTTTGCCAGTTATAATTGTTGCTTCCATTAAATTAGGCATTAATTTTTTTATACAAAGTCTTGTTTCATTGCAAAGTTTTGGTGCATTGATAGTTCTTAATAGTATGATTGAGGAACCCACTTTCAATTTTAAAATATGTGGTGGCATACCGGGTAGCTCCAAAGAATTTAGAAATTACACAGGATAATTATGAGCCGCCAATTCCATGTTGTTGCCAACCGTGTTCGCACTACGTCTACGAAATTCTCTAACAGCAGCACCACTGGTATATTAAAGCTATATGTTAGAGGTTTATATTGTATTGAAATGAATTCTTTTTATTCATTCGTTTTAAAAACGCCTTAAGTTAAATTCAAAATTAGCTTTCTTTTGGAAAAAAACCTTCTTTGGGCCACAACGAACATTTGCAAAAAAAAAAATTGGCAAAATAGGTTGATTCCTGAATGACTTATTAAATTACAAAAAAACGGCTTACAATACCGCAATACCAGGCTATTAAGATTTTTTTGCACAAGCTCTATCTACGCCAATACTAAAGTTGTTTATACTCTCTCTGTCATACCTAAAGCATTTGAAAAAAAATATGATCTCAATTGCAGCATTATTGTACCTCAATTATTTCGTCATCCCAACACAGATTTAAAAAACCCAGATCGACAACTACTAACCTATAAGAATCTACATCTCATTCAATAAAAGGATTCAAAACTGCCGTTCAAACTGACGTCATTTATACTGACTACAGCAAGGCCTTTCACTCTGTTAATCGTACTCTGATTTTATATATGTAATTATCCCCACACGTTTGCTTGATTGGATTCCTCAATATCTTTCTAAGCGTACACAAAGGTCCTCTTTATGTCTTCTCTTTCTAAGACCATCCAAGTGACCTCAAATGACTACCCCATTTGGGTTTATTGCTATTCACTCTTTTAATAAATGATCTTCTTTTGGTAATGACACATTCTCGTGTGCTTATGTACGCGGATGATGATAAGCATTACCTTAGTTTTCAAGACATATCGTCTTCTTGCCTGCTTCAATCCGATCTTAATGATCATCAAAGCTGGCATGAAACCAACCTATTAAACATCAACGGCTCTAAATGTAAAGTTATGCCGTTTTATAGATGCACTCCATACGTAGCAACTTATTACCTTAATGGCACTGCCTTAGAGCAGTTAGATATTACAATGACTTAGGTCTTCTTATTGGCCATAAATTTAACTTTTAATCCTCATATTTCCGATACAGTTAGTAAAGCTACGAATGTTCTGGGGTTTGTGAAACAATGGTCAAAAGAGTTTTACGATCCGAACCAAAACAAGACAGATTATAATTTATATTTACACAACTAAACATCCTCGACCCGGTGGAGGTGTTTTATTTGCACAAGGTGTCAGCTATGTCAGGGATGAGATACAGTCCAGAATATATTTAGTGTTTTTGCTGCATATAATTAAAAAGTATAGCGTGAAGAGAAGTGACAGGTAGGTAGGAGAAGACTCAGGTCCCAATTAAGACCACGTAATGCGAATTTAAGGAATTGCTTCTGTACCGATTCAATACTGCGCTGGTGAACATCATATTGATGGTTCCACACTGGCGAGCAATATTATAGAGTAGGCCGAACTAAAGAAGTGTATAAAACTTTTTTTCCCGTTTTATGAAGCTCTATTGACAATTGAAGATATATGAACATTAAATGAAAGTTTTGGGTCAAACATAACGCCTAAGTCTTTGAATGATGGTACACAATCTAACAGAACAGTCTTAATACAGTAATGAGCTAGAAATAGAGACAAACGACTGAATAATACAGTAATGAGCTAGGAATAGAGACAAACGACTGAATGTCATAAAAGAGCATTTTGTGGCATTAAGGTGTAGTTTATTAACGTGGCACCCATCGGAGAGCGCCGATTCCCAAGTACTGTTGGAAAGAAGGATCATTATAAGAATAACAAATCTTGCCGTCATTTGCAAAAATGATCACGCGTGAATCAACCAATGCCAATTTATAAACAGGGTAAATAACAGTGGGCCCAGATGACTCCCTTGGATGACACCTGAGGTAACAGTTTTAGATATTGAGGAACGAAAAGACACCTTATGGGTTCTGCACATAAGATACGATTTTAACCAAGCCAATAGCCTTACTAAAGTCAATATAATTGATATCAAGTGTAGACAATTCTAAAAGATTGGTAAGCGACAAACGACCTTTCATGAATCCATGGTGACAAGGAGAAATAATGGAAACAGGTGTTGAAGGGAAGACGTAATAATTTTCTCAAACAGCTTAGGTATTGCCGAAAGTTTGGCAATGCCACGGTAGTTAGAAATATCCGATTTGTTACCCTTTTAAAAAGCGGAATAATAAAAGACTCCTTCCAAATATCAGGGAAGCTACAAGTCTCACTCGATATAAAGAATAACCGAGATAAAGGCTTAGATAGGAAATCAGGCACGGGTACGAAGGAAGACGTCATAGATGACAAGCTAGAGATAATACAGTCTTCAGTAATACTAGGAAAAAACATACAATTTAAATGTGGAATTGTGAAGGGATAAGATGTGGGATCCGAAGCAGTAGAAGAGTAAGTCGACTGAAAGAATTTAGCAAACAGATCTGCAATATCTGAATCATTATTAGCAGTCTGGTCATTAAGTCTGAAAGTGGAAGGTATTAAATTAGAGCGTCTTTTAGAATTCACAACATTGTAAATTGAGTATTTAAGGGACAAAATTGAGATTTCGTTACACAAGTAAGTTGTCAAGTCGCAAATCACTTTTTTTAAACCTATTAAAATATCTCGATTTAATGTTACGGAGATTAGAGAGCCTACGTGTGAACCAGACCGGCGCAATGGAGACGGTAGAGACATTCACATATGGAACTCAATCTGAAAAGAAGAGCATAAAGAGGGACAAGAATATGGTGTAGGCGAAAGTAAAATAGGAGAAAATGGAGCGCTAGCGACTGCTTATGAGGCAACTCAAGGGTAAATTTCTTGGGCAAGTTCTCAGAACACCTTCTTAATGAACTTGAATTGCGACTACTAATGTACGCTAGAGACACAATCGTTAGACAGCTATTTGGCCAGTTTGTTTTAAAGAAAGAAACTTTAATCGAAGATCCCTCTACATGAGGCTAAGACGGGCAAGTTCAGCGCATTAACCCAAGCTCAGGCTTAAACAAAGATATTGCTCTATTCTGATCATCAAAACGATCAGAATGCTTGCAAGTAGGTAGACAACAAGCCAATTAAGCACAATTAAAAATTGAGAGAAAACAATAAATATTTATAAAAAACTCAGGAGCTATGCAAAAACACGATTCTCACGTCACATAGAAGAAGCTTTATGGTAAATATTTACTTTAGCTACTGGAGATTTCAGTGTTGGAAAATGAAAAAAGGCTTAAAATCAGCTAGATTGCAGTTTAGTGTTGGTAAACGCAGTTATTCTACATTTTGCCGTTGCGTGTTTTGAACAGTGTTGTGTTCTGGCGGGGCAATTGAAACCATATTGTTAATTTCAATATTTTTTTTCTCCAACCGTGAAAAATATTGCCTAAAAATACGACTTTAAATAAATAAAATATTAAAACCAAAAAAGAGTTAATTAATTAAAAATAATATAACTTACAAAGCAAAAATTATAAGTTTCTTTCCTATTTAGTTTACCGTCAAGACTTGCTCATAGTTTTATGTGATTTAAATTTTCTTGTTTTTAGCACGGTCACTAACAGATGAAACTACCATGTTGCTGCAATCTATGTCAGATGACTATTAATGGCCTTCTAGGCCATAACTAGGCCTTTTTCCCAGTTATGGAAAATCGGTAGATCTTATTTTTATACCCTTGCAAAAAGGTATATTAATTTTGGTCAGAAGTGTGCATTGCATAGAAGGAAGCATCTCCGACCATATAAAGTATAAAGTATGTCCGTCCATCCGTAGACCGTAAGAGCTACAGAGGTGAAGGCTTGTATATACTGCAGGGGTTTTATATCTCGGATTCATACTATATCATATATCTCCCATATAAACGGCAAAGGCACGAACAGTGACTTTTCTCAATAACTTCGTTATTTTCTCAGCTATTGTCGTGAAATTGAATACTAGTGAATTCATTATAGCTATAAACGATGCCAAATTTGGTCAAGATCGGGTGACTATATCGGGTAGCTTCCATAGGAACGATCGGTCAAAGACAGTGACTTTTGTCAACTTTTGACTTTCGTTACTTTTGACGCGATTGCTTTCCAAATAAACATTTGTTAGTTTAATGTATCTGTTAATGACTGTGCCGAATTTGATAAAGATCGCGTGACTATATCATATAGCTCTCATAGGAACGATCGGTGGAAAAGAGTGACTTTAATCAAAAACTTATATATTTCATATGTTAAGATTGTGGTCCGTTCTTCCACGGTTATATTGGATTCTTCTTGTGAAAATTCAAGGATCGAACCGTTTGTTCTCCCCGAAGACAAATATCATCCTACATTAAATCTAACCAGAGGGCCGTGGCTAATTTCGACTGCGTCGAAGTTTGTATATCAGAATTACAAGTGTTTTTCTCCCACCGTGTAGCTGATTGTAATTCTAGTCATAGGTTAGTTGTTTGGTACAAAGGTATAGTTGTATTTTGTTTTCTTTAGCGCATCTGATTTGGTGAAGCCAGCTCAGATGAACACTATGTTTATTCTTAAACAGTATATTTTATCCGAAATGTTTAGCATCCGTTGGATACAGCTCCTTGCTGTATTTATTATCATCGTCTTAGGGTGTTTTGAGTTGAAATTGATGATTCGTCCTAATGCTGTTGGCTTCCTATACCATTTTAGTTTTAATTCGTTTCCTCGTCTGATGATCATAGAGTCCAAATATGTGAGTTTTCCATTGTCTTCCAGCTCCATAGTGAATTTAACATTCCTGTCAAATGAATTTAGGGTGTCCAGTGTTTTATCGATGTCAACTTGGTGTATTATTGAAAGAATATCATCTACATATTTTGTCAATATTCTTTGTGGTCTGGTTGGTTCATCCAAGTTAACACAATACAGCAACATTAGCGGCTGCAGCAGCATCAGCCGCAGCCGCAGCGGCATCAGCAGCAGCATCAGCCGCAGCGGAATCAGCAGCAGCAGCATCAGCGGCAGCAACAGCATAAGCAGCAGCAGCATCAGCGGCAGCAGCAGCATCAGCAGCAGAAGCGGTATCGAGCAGGAGGAGCAGCAGCAGCGGGAGTGTGGGCAGAACGTTTCAATTGCTCTGCGTGTGCCAAAGTTCCTTAGAACCTCGACAAACGCAACAACTTCTTGTTGCTCTGTGACCCCCGTTAAGTACATAAAATTCCTATGAAATAAAAACAGCGCAGATCAAATATTTCAATTATTCTGCGTGTGAGTGTAGCAAACGCAATAATTCTAGTTAATCTGCGATCGTCGCGAAGCAGTTTAAATTCAAGTGAAATAGAAAGAAACGCAGATCAGGCCTGGATTTGATGTACAATTTTCGTTTCAAGATCACTCTCCCTAAATCTGTCAAACAGACAAGTCGTGGTTTGTTTTTAATATCACCTTGCCAAGAATAAATAAATTCTCTGACAAATCCATAAATAAATAGAAAGAAACGCAGATCAGGCCTGGATTTGATGTACAATTTTCGTTTCAAGATCACTCTCCCTAAATCTGTCAAACAGACAAGTCGTGGTTTATTTTTAATATCACCTTGCCAAGGATAAATAAATTCTCTGACAAATCCATAAATAAATTTTTGTTGGGTTTCAAAACCCTGTCAGTGAATGGCATAGGTAATAAATTCATAAAATAATCAAAAAGAAAAAAAAATATTTTATTTGTGTTGCCAAGTGGATGTAGTTTAATAAAGTTTTAATTTTTTGTGTTCGGGGTTCAAATCTCGATCAGTGCATGATATAAAAATTAAGAATATCCTCTGAAAATTAAAATAGTTGGAACTCAAAATGTTAATTTGGAAGTCAAAGTTTGCATCCTCATTGGCGACTTAGATAAGTGAAAGTTATAAAAAAAATAAATGGGAATAACATTCGTTCAGCAATATATGGGCAGTTTTAAATTCACCGCGAGTGACAAGTTTATGAAGAATACAAAAAAAATAATAATAAAAAATGCGCAGGTATTGGTTATCAGTGGTACTTCCCATCCAACGTATCCTCCCGAGTGAGGATGTCGAGTCACCTTCACCTAAGTAGGTCCTTGTTAGGACTAAAAGGAATAATGGAGATCTCCCTCAACCGACATAGGGGGCCATCACGATAGACAGCCTTGCGACAATTAATAACGAATATATGCTAAAATTGAAAACAAAAAGCAAATAAAATTGTGAATTAACAAAATAAAAAAAAGAACAAATATATAAAGAATTAAAGACATTAACGAAAAAAATTTGTACATACAAACACTTATTCCATTTTTCATCTTTTCCCGTAGCACCATCGTTCATTGGAGAATTTGGAGTCTTTGAAAAACGGAAAAACTGCAAACTATTATACTATTATACTATATACTATTATACTTATAAAAATCTATACGGACCACCAGCCGCTTACGTATGCCATGAGCAATACGAACTTCAATGCACAGTTGAAACTTGAAGGCGAAAATTGAAAAATATATTCTCGAGCTGATCTATAAACCGGGCAAGACAAACGTGGATGCGGATGCGTTATCGCGTATCCCCCATGTCCCTGACCAGTCGGACACGAATCTATTGGTCCTCCATTAGATAGACTCGTTAGCAACAATGCATAGTGGACAACAAGACGCTTCTGACCTTATTTCCTGTTGTCGCTAACTGCCCAGCAGACACGACGCAGCCTCCAATGGGTTAACCCATATCACTAATTCATTTCGTTTTCATATTAATTAACCGTTGCATCTTGCGCTTTAAGCTTGCATGTTAGGTACTATGCTTGTTACTAAGCAGCGGACAAAACAGTTTGGTTCCAACCGCGAGTAAAGGCGATTAATTTATAGCGACCGAACAAAACTCTCGCATACACACACACCTTTCACAATACATTACCATAAGAAATACACGTGGAAGAAATAAATGAAGTATCACGTGAAAAGTGAAGTGGGTTTTGTGGGCCTGCTAATACATCGAACCTAAGCGCCAAACTCAACAATTCTATAAATTAGAGCCCTAAATTAATTTTATAGATCAATTCTATAAATTCCAGATTAATTCTATAAATTAATTCAATAGATTTATTCTATTAATTAATCCAACAGTGGTATACCACTAAATGAACCGAGAAGTTTAATTGTTTAAATCAACTCAACGGGTCAACCCACGGTTCTACACACCAATCATATAGTGGTTAACCTCGATGATTGCATAACCAATCACTAAATTGTGATACATAACCTCAACCGTCAACCGTTTACAACCGACCTAAATAGGTCTAATAACTAATCAACATCGCTTTAAGAGTAGAAACCCATTGCTAAACCATGGCAACAAAAGACATATAAAGTGGAATATATCACTGCAAGAAATGCATGCAGGAAGACAATGGACGTGACATGGAGCAATTCAATCGATGCTGTTCCTGGTATCATTACGACTGCGTTGGACCAATAGACGAGAAATCTGAGAACAGCTGGAACTGCGACTGCATCAATGTGTCATCGGAGGTCATCACAACCATATTGAGCAACGCTCTGCAGAACCTCGGAAATACCACACGAGCAGGCGAACCTCAGGCTACTTCGTCACCAGCAAAACCATCGGTACTGCTACCAGAACCGGATCGTGACTGATCGTGAATATTCCCGGACACAGCTAGGACAGCCGTTCCTATTTTTATTGTGCCACACAAAAAGCGATGGTCACACACTCAGCTGTGCGTGACACGTGGCATAACGATCACGAGTCACCGCAGCTGACGTTCCTAACTTCAAACAACACGCGTGCTACGATACGACAACAGCACCTAAGTGCTACGTAGCACTTCAGGGGCGCCCTGGAATTTTACAAATACGCAAAACAGGGCTACGTCGAACTATCAAGAATGTAAAGAGCAAATGCACGTAGACAATACAACAATACCAAGCGCGGCACAACTTGGAGCCCGTCAAGCGATACCGAAAGAACTTCCGACATTTGATGGCAATCCCCAAAACTGGCCTCTGTTCTACAGTAGTTTCCAGACAGGTACGGAAATCGCTGTATGTACGAAACATCTACTCAACGATGGACGCATGTGGACTCACAGGTTACATGCAGAACCCAATGCTCGCACAAGAGCTAGTAGAGAAACTCCTACACAACTGAAGCTTCAGCTCTAACCAGACTTGAATCTACTGCCGCATTCCAGAATGACAGGTACGGGGTCGGTCTAATGTCAAAAGACCCTGAAGTTTTATTGCCTGATAGCTACGCAAATGCACTAAAACGGGCTAAAAAGGGCTACGCTCGCATGCTGACGCCGGAGGAAATAGCTGCACCAAACAAACGGACATGGTATCTACCAACCTTCATAACTAAAATTCCAAATAAACCGGAAAAGGTCCGGCTTGTGTGGGATGGAGCCGCCCTATCCTGCGGCAAGGCCATTTTGAGTGGCCCAGATCTCCTAAATTTCCTGCTTGACCTCTTACTCTTATTGCGAGTGGGACGAGTGGTATATGCGTCGATATCGCCGAGATGTTCCACAAGATCCGAGTGAGACCAGCAGATACACAGGTTTCTTTGGTTTGACAACAAATCAGAGAGGCAAGTACTTGCAAGTACTTATGTCGATGTACGACCCACTCGGCTTCATCTCATGCTTTACAATAGAGCTGAATATTCTACTACAAGAAGTCTGGAGAAGCGGCATTGGCTGGGACGCTGGCTGACCCAAATGGATACGATGGAAACCCATCCTTACAACAATCGACGGTTTGACCATCGCGAAATGTTACTTCAACGGCAGCGAACGAATCCATGATGTCCAGTTACACACGTTCGTCGACTCCAGCGAATTGGCATACGCAGCAGTCTGCTATCTCCGCATACGTCAGGGGGAAAGAATCTACCTCAGCTTCGTGGCCTCCAAGTCAAAAGTGGCACTGCTGAGTCCACTATCTATACCAAAGATGGAACTGCAGGCCGGAGTTATCGGTTATCCAAGTTATCCAAGATTGTCAATTAATACGAGTTGTTATTGGTCCGACTCAAAGACTGTTCTCAAATGGCTTCGTATGGATCCCCGAAATTTTTAGCAATTCGTCATGCTCCGCGTGGGCGAAATACTGGAATTCACAAACGTTAACCAATGGAACTGGGTTCCTACCAACCTTAATCCTGCAGTTCTTGCTACTAAAATAAACAATTTTCCGACTGGCGCAGGCTATATCGAGCTTTAGCGCACTTTATTCTCTGTATTGATAAACTGAAGGCGAAGCAAAAGAAGTCATCGCCACCTACAGAGGTTTCTTACGAGATGATTCAGCAGGCACGCACACTCCGACTGCGGTATGCGCAATCGTCTGAATTCAATCCAGAAATTCGCAACTTAACGAGAGGTAAACCTTTAAAAACGAATTCTAAACTTATATCTTTGAATATCTTCCAAGACGAAAACCAGCTCCTGCGTACCCGAGGGCGAGCAGAAAACCTAAACGGCCAGGACCAAATACTGCTCCCATATGGGCACCATATTACTCGGCTCATAGTAAACTGGAATCATCAGAAAATGCACAACACATCCCATTGACTACTTCGGGCCCTTCCTGGTTACTGTGGGACGGCGAAGCGAAAAAGATGGGGCGTTATTTTCACCTGCCTAACCATACGGGCAGTGCATACAGAACTGGCGTGCTCCTTGGACACTGCATCGTACATAATGTGCATCCGTAATTTCATCAATCAGCGCAAGACTCCAAGAGAAATTTACAGCGACAATGGCACTAACTTCAAAGCCGGCCGGTATTAGCAGATATTGTATTTCTCAGCGAACCATATAGAATAGATAGTATTTGAGGCTGGGACTCACACTTGAAAAAACAAGGCTTCTATTTGGACCTGCAGTGCACTTCAAGAACCTCTGGTTAATGTGCGATCAAACGAAGGCTTCGTCAGAGCGCAGATCTGCGGTAGCTACTGGGTATATAGCTGCTACCTACTTATCTATCGCTAGATTTAGAGAGGTCACTGACGAACTAGTGGACGATGCAAGGGGCCGCAACCCAGTTATAATTGGCGGTGATTTTAATGCATGGGCCACGGAATGGGGCAGCAGTCACACAGATAGAAGACGCCGTTAGCTTCTTGAGGCCCTGACGACTCTCGACGTTTCGTTACTCAACACAGGGCCTAAGAAAACGTTCAACAGAGCAGGTATTTGATCAACAATAATAGACTTGACATTTGGAAAGTATGCGATCTTTACTCCGCAAGTGATCATGAGGTAATATTGTTCTCCATTAGCCGTAGTGCACCTCCTCTACTACTGTGAGCGAAGGAGCCTTCAGAGTGGATACTTTGAGCATTCCTGCTTTCGGTGGAAACCTGCTATTCGACACGAGTGAAAACAGCGCAGAAAACCTGACGAACAGCATTATGCAGAGCATGGAGACAGCCTGCAACGCTAGGATGACACGTCGAAAGCTTTTTAAACGCCCCTATGAGGCTGTACATTGGTGGTGCGATAATATAGCGGCAGCCAGACGAGCATGTTTTCGTCCGCGGCGACTGTTTCAGCGCTCAAGAGGTACAGAAAGTTTTGAATCTCTTAGGCTTGAATACCATAGCAAACGGCTAGAACTAAAGCGTGCAATCAGAAGTAGCAAAAGAGAATGCTTCTTGCGTCTTTGCGATTCTGCAGAGCACGATCCCTGGGCATACCAGCCCGTGGTCAAACGCGTTGATGTCGGGAAAACATCAATACCATCTAATGCAGCGAGCCTGAACCAAATTGTCAACTCACTTTTCCCACAAAAACAGGTCCAGCTACCACTGGCAACTCGAAGCAGTGAAATAGAAATAAAAGCGGGCACGAAAACAGAACTGTTAGAAATCGTTAATAATAACGGGTGTTTTTTTACGCTTTTGGTTTTTCAGGTTGGCAACACTGACATACCGCATGATGTTCATGACAGCTGTGAATATGAAAAATGCTCAGTTTAGTTTGCCATTTCATCATGGAAAGACTTACGCCCGAACAACGTTTACAAATCATTGAAATTTATTATCAAAATTCGTGTTGTGTGAAAAATGTGTTTCGCAAATTACGTCCATATTATGGTCGACACAACCGACCAACCGAGCAAGCCATAAAGGCAATTGTGGACAAATTTCGCACACATTTTATTTTATTGGACATTCAACCATCGAATCGTGTACGGAGAGTGCGCACAGAAGAGAATATTGCAGCTGCAGCGGCCAGTGTCAAGGAAGATCGTGGATTGTCCATTCGTCGGCGTTCTCAGCAATTGGGACTCGTGTCCTTCGACTACGTGGAAGATTTTGCGCAATGATTTAGGTTTAAAACCCTATAAAGTTCAATTGGTTCAAGAATTGAAGCCGAATGACTTGCCACAACGTCGAATTTTTGCTGAATGGGCATTGGAACAGCACGATGAAGATCCGCCGTTTTACCGTCGAATAATCTTCAGCGATGAAGCCCATTTCTGGCTCAACGGATACGTCAATAAACAAAACTGACGTATCTGATGTGATGAGCAGCCAAGAGCCATTCAAGAATTGCCTATGCATCCAGAAAAAACCACTGTTTGGTGCACTTTATGGGCTGGCGGTATCATTGGACCATTTTTCTTCAAAGACGATAACGGTCGCCACGTCACCGTCAATGGACAGCGTTTTTGTTCGATGATAACAGACTTTTTTGCCCAAAATGAGAGATAATGATCTGGTTGATATGTGGTTTCAACAAGACGGTGCCACATGCCACACAGCACGTGAGACAATGGACCTATTGGAAGATGAGTTCGGTGAACAATTAATCTTTCGTTTTAAACCCGTCAGTTGGCCACCGCGGTCATGTGACATTACACCACTGGATTATTTTTTGTGGGGATATGTAAAGTCATTGGTTTACCAGGACAAACCAGCGTCATTTTGTGCATTGGAAGACAATATCAGTCGTGTTATTGGCAGGGAAAATATTGGAATCGCTCATAGCGCGTAGGCTCAACATGGCTATTGAGCAAAGAGTTGGACTTTCTCCTTACCAATATGGATTTAGAAAGGCAAGATCAACGATGAATCGATAAACACAGTTGTGGACACAGCCAGAGACGCCATATCTGGTAGCCGATGGAAAGGGGGAACCAAACAATACTGCATTGTGGCGACTCTCGACATCAGAAATGCATTTAACTCAGCTGAATGAAGTCGTAAAATGGGCAGTCTGGCTTCTTTCGGCGTTCAGGGTAATCTGCTGTACATAGTGAACAGCTACTTCACAAATAGGCGCCTCCGATACTCGACGGTGGACGGTTCGGAGGAATACAGCATCTCTGCTAGAGTACCACAGCATTCAATCCTGAGCGCTCTCCTGTGGAATTCCATGTACGACGGAGTCCTCAGATTAAATTTTGATCCGGGCACACGCATAATCGGCTTTGCAGATGATATCGCCGTGGTGGTAACAGAAAAGGAGCTTGAAGCTGACGAACAAAAATGCAACATCGCCATTGCAACTATTGGCCGCTGGCAGGCTGTTGCAGGTCTGGAATTGGCAGCCCACAAAACTGAAGACGTTTAAATTAGTAGCAGGAAGAGAGTCGAGACCGCCTCTATATAAGTTGGTGGCAAAACTATTACATCTAAGAGGGCCATCAAATACCTAAGTGTAATGCTGGATACACGACTGTGCTTCCGTGACCACTTGGAGTATACGTGCCAGAAGGCACTGTGCAAGGATCATGCTTAATACAAGAGAGAAGGCTGTTGTTAACTAGCGTGACAAAGTCCATTTCCTTGTACGCTGCTCCAGTTTGGGCTAGTGCGCTTCAGGTGAAAAGCTATAGGCGAGGGCTGGAATCGGTTTTTAGACTCTGCGCAATGAGAATTTGCAGTGCGTTCCGCACAATCTCAGACGGTGCTCCGCATGTCATCGCTGGTGTGTCTCCAATCAGTGATCTAGTGTGCGAAGCAGACGCAGTGTACAGAGTGCTACACTCCACACAACCGGTGGTCGAGCGATTGCCCTTAACCAGTATAGGTCAAGAAATACGAGGCGAACATGTGGCACGATGGCAGCAACGATGGACGGAATCTGCGAAGCGCCGTTGGACTTACCGTGTTGGAGTTCCGGATCGGTACGCGCATCACCATCGAGAACCTAGTGCCTCATATGTTAGAAAACTGTCGCGCATGGGAGGCAGTGTGCTGGGAAGGGAGGTATAGTTTAAGCCTGCCGCTGCGAAGCAATACCTCGCGGTAGTCCAGCAGTAGCTTGTTTGAGCCACACCGCCAATAACTTTGTATATATGTGAAGTAAATGTAAATTTAATTTGGTTGTAAATAAAAATGAATATAAAAAAAATAAAAAAAAACATGCTAGCAAGCTGTACAAGAATTCGCCGATCAATTCTGGCGATGATGGTTACGTAAATACGTTCCAGCTCTAGTCAGACGGTGAAAATGTTGCCGCCGAAATCCGCTAACTGCCCAGGAGACACGATGCAGCCACCAATGGGTTAACCCATATCACTCATTCATTTCGTTTTCATACTTATATTTAAGCGCCATCCTACATGCTGCGAAATTAACCGTTGCATCTTGCGCTTTAAGATGTTAGGTTCTATGCTTGTTACTAAGCAGCGGACAAAACAGTTTGGTAACAACCGCGAGTAAAAGCGATTAAAAGCGACCGGCCAAAACTCTGGCATACACAGATAAATGAATAAAGTATCACGTGAAAAGTGAAGTGTTTTTTGTGGGCCTGCTAAAACATCGAACCCTAGCGCTAAACTCAACATTCCCCATATGGAGGTCCCAATAAATGTTTATAGAAACCAGATCTGTGTATTCTTGTATTAACCCGCACCCCCGGGTTCAAGCGTCACCTAGTCACATTGAAAACATTGAGACAACTTCAGAGACAACTAGTTTGCTAAAGACTTACATCAATCCATCTGTAATTAATGGAATAAAAACACCTGAAAGCCATTTACAGCTCCTACAAACATGTTACCTATGTTTCTTTAAGTCCTACAAAGACTGGTAACTGATTTAGTAGGCGAAGACGAGATTCTCGAAGCAATTGATAACGAACATCGCAAAGCCCATAGAAATCCCGAAGAGGTCAGACGTCAGCTGTTGGAACAATGTTATTTCCCAAAAATGGCAAACAAAATAAAAGCGTTTGCGGCAACTTATCAGATCTGCAAGGCACACAAATATGACAGACACCCTAATAAGCCCTTTCTACAGCCAATCCCTGTACCGAACTATCCGTGCGAAATTCTACACGTGGACGTCTTCATGTTGGAAAAGCACAAGTTTCATAGTTGTATAGACAAATTTTCCAAATTCACCAAGCTTTTCTAGAATCCAAATCGGCTCTCAAACAACGTGAAATATTAAGAAGTGCTTCACTATTTCACGGCACCTAAAATTTTGTAATGGACAATGGACATAATTACCTAAGATCATTGTAAATAGAGGTATACCCCAACGCTGCGAAGCGAAGTAAACGGTCAAGTCGAAAGATTTCATAATATTTAATGTCCCACCAACAAAGATGCCCTCTTTACAAGTCTGTTACAGCTCATTTCTTCAGCTCCAAGTATGCCAAAGCTAGCTCAAACCGCTGACCTGCGCCATACCAACTTTACAAATGAAGATGCAAGACAAAAAGCAGCTCTGATTGCAGATAGTTATGCTGAGAAGACATTAAATGGACTTGGCAAAACGTAAACCGTTGTCCTTTCTTGCCGACCCATAACCTATCGATTGGGCATTCCTGGAAAACATTACGGGTATCACCTACACAGCGAGGCTGCAACGTCCGCTGGACGCAAATCTTTAGAGCAGCAGCGGGAGTGTGGGCAGAACGGGCCAAGAGGCCGGAGACGGAGATGGCTGGGTGGAGAAGACCCGAGACAGTTTAGCAAAGGAGTTTCGGGGGTGTGCATGCCATTGGAGGTCCGCGATGACAGGTGAGGCCGGAGATCCCATCGGCATTTGTTTTAATTGTATGAATGTTTGGTCCTTACAGGTAAAATATCTATTCCCTTGGATGCAGAATTTTACTATTTCCATAACTAAAGCTTTTGGTAGCCTTGTATGTTCCTGTACTTTAGTCCATTTAGTCCATTTAGTTCCTGATTGTTTCCAATGCAAAATCCGTTGGTATGCTTGTAAATAATGATACCACGTCAAACGAAATGAATTGCGTATCGTCAGAAATGTAAGTGTTATTTATGCGTTGTTTGAATTCAGTTGCGTTTTTTATGTTATATTTGGAGTCCAATGTTATATTCCTTAAAATTTGTATAATGTATTTACAAAGTCCATAGGATGGTGAGCCAGTCGACGAACAAATTGGTCTCAATGGTGTCCCTCCTTTGTGTATTTTTGGTAGTCCATATATTTTTGGAGAGATCACCGTAGTTGTCGTCATTCTGTTCTTTTCAATCTTTGAAATGACCCCCATCTTATGTAGTTTGTCCACCAGATTGTTGTTCTTTGTCTGTAATCGTATTGTTGGGTCTTTCCTGAGGATTCTATAGGTGTTTAGATCCAACAATATGTCCAACATTCTGTGGTCATAATCAATCTTTTTCATTGCTACCGTCTTATTTCCTTTGTCAGATGCTAATATCAAAATATCGTCATGTTGTTTAAGAAATTTGTATGTCCGTTGAGTTATATCTAATATTACACGATCTGTTGAATTTATGTATTTCATCGATCTGTGCTCTTTAACCATTAAAGAGAACGCAGTACGCGCTGCCTGAAGTATTTTCTCTCCATCGGCAATGTATTTAATAAGAGAGAGCTTCTCGTGTTCTATGGGAAGAGCAAACTTTGGACCTTTTGATAGTAATGATTTTATATCCGGCGAGAACTCCACTTCTGTCTCATTTACAAACCAATCGTCAGTTCTGTTGTTGTTAAAGAGAGCAAAATTCCATTTGTTGTTTAGTTTCCCATGTTTCATCCCATAATGTTCTCGCAATGTTTTTGTTAGTCTTTTTACTGCGTATTGTTCTCTCTTCAAAAATGCGCTCATGCTCTGTTCGTCCAGCTGTTTTCCAAGAGTTTTTGTTGTCTAAGTTCATTTGTTGTTGAGTCTTTTAAGAGTGTTATGTTTATGTTTTATAAGAAGGTTTCATATTTTTGTGTGAAAGAAACATGTGTATCTGTCCAATGTTATGTTAATGTCTGGAAATGTGTTATTGTCAAACTTAAAAATATTATCACATCGTGTGGTATTTTTGATTAAATTGGGAATTACTTTAAAATTTCTACATTTTAACAGGAATTTCAAACTACTTTTCAGTCTTTCTTGAAGGTAGTCTGATGTCAATAAATTGTTGATTTTGTGTTGCTGTAGTTCAGTTTTATTTTCGCAAATCCCATGGTTTGGGTTGCGATCGGCGGGCCATCCGTTGTTGTCATTGTGTTTGTTTTTGACACCTCTGTGTTGTTATCTTAAGATTTTATCAGGCATCAGGTCATTTCTTAAAAATAAAAAATTAAAACGTAGTTATTCACGCTACCGATTCTGTTTTTACATTTGTGGCAATAAGGCAATTTATTGCAGCTATCGTTTGTTCAGAGGTTATCAGATTTCTGGTGAATCCCTTAAACTTTGATTTTTATAATGCACACCGCTGTTTCTTCATGTTTGCCTTTTATTGAATATAACAAATTCAATGCGTCTATGAGCCTCTGGAGATTTTCTGTTCTGCCATCAAACTCTGGAATTAGGTTTGCCATCTTCAAGAAATCAGTGCTTGTTTGAGACATCCGAACTCACCGATGGTTCTTTTTTAACATTTCCTCCTTCAGCCGTTAACTGGTTTCGTCTTCCATTAATATTAATATTTTCAAATCAGTTGTTTGTGTAAGATCCCAATTATTTACAAGTCTTTTAAATACTCACGCATATGTCGAAACCAGTATTGTAATATCGATTGTTAGTAATAAGTATCGATTGTTAGTAATAAGTATCGATTGTTAGTAATAAGTATCGATGGTTAGTCATCGATAGGCGACGAGACAGCTTCTCTCTTCTCTTCCGGCAATGCAACGAACCAGTCGCACTCGCGGAGAACTAAGAATAAAATCTGAAGACTCTAAACTAATCCTTATCATTTTAACTCAATAAATAGGTGTTTACAACTCAGAAGTGGGATGACCACCCGAAAGCCTACATATTTCGGGACACGGCAGGCCACACGTTCCACATCTAGGACGGACGCCTCCACGCCCACCGCTGCTGGTATACCCACTGCTGTGACTGCCGCTGCGGTACCGGCTGTCACTGGAGCCGCCGCTGCTGCAGTACCGAAAGCTGCTGTGCCGACTGCGGCCACATCCGGCCCTGCCGGGCCCGCCGCTGTTATACTCGCCACGGCTGGGCCAACTGCTGACTTACTCGCCCCTGCCGGGCCAACTGCTGACATACTCGCCCCTGCCGGGCCAACTGCTGACACATCCGCCCCTGCTGGGCGAACTGCTGCTATACTAGCCCCTGCTGGGCCAACTGCTGCCACACGCGCCCCTGCTGGGCCAACCGCTGATATACTCGCCCCTGCCGGGCCAACTGCTGACACATCCGCCCTTGCCGGGCCCACTGCTGACACATCCGCCCCTACTGGGCCAACTGCTGCTATACTCGCCCCTGCTGGGCCAACCGCTGACACATCCGCCCCTGCTGGGCCAACCACTGCCGCATCCGCCCCTGCTGGGCCAACCGCTGTTATACTTGCCCCTCGGGTCAACTGCTGCCATACTCGCCCCTGCTGTGCCAACTACCGCCATACTCGCCCTTGCCGGCCTCGCTGCGGCTATATTCGCCCCTGCTGTAACCGCTGCCGCCGCACCCGCCCCTGCTGTACCCACCGCTGCGGTGTCCGCCGCTTACAGGCCACCTCTGCAGACTGCCGCCGCTGCACCCGCTGCCACCTCTGCACCCGCTGCCACTGCTGTACCCGCTGCCACTGCTGTACCCACCACCGCTGCCGCCTCTGCACCCGCTGCCACTGCTGTACCTGCCGCCGCTGCCACATCCGCTGTACCTGCGGATGCTGGTCCTGCCGCCTATATGTCTGCCATGCGGGCTGCGGCCTCGCTCGCCGCCCCCGTCACTGGTCCCGACGCGGACCCATGGGGAAGAGATGCCCGCTTTAGTGCCCTCCGTATCGACTGACGCGGCCGCCATCACTCCGGCCACTTCTGCCTCCCCCAGCCTGGATGAGCAACTGGTGACGCTGCGGAAACAACATGAGTTGCTACAGCTACAGCATCAAATCCTCAAACTGCAGCAGGGGATAGACGAATCCCAAGCACCGAGGCAGCAAGTCAGTGACGTGAGTGTCATTGAGAGCATGGTGGCTCGATTTTCAGCGGATACCGCATACGATGTGAAGAAATGGCTGAACGATCTGGAAGACGCATTTGAAATTCTGCAGTTGAACGACCGCCTACGTTTGGTCGCATGCCGTCGTATGCTGGAAGGTACGGCGGCGGTGCTGCTGCGCACGGTATCGGTGCACAGCTACGAAGAATTGAAGGCAATCCTCTTGCGAGAATTTGGACGCTCGCGTAGCATCGGGGAAGTGTACCACGCTCTGCGGGGCCGGGGCATCAAGGCAGGCGAGGGATGTTTAAGATTCGCAATCGAGATGCAGGAGATTGCCATGAATGGTCGAACAAATCGTCAGGCACCGTCACGAATGAGATCAGATGCTTCAACTGCTCAGGAGGGGGGCATTACAGGGGAGTCAATGCCCGAAACCAATGAGACCTCCGAATTCATGTTTCAGGTGTGGCATAGTGGGCCACATCTACAAAAACTGCCCGTCTCGAATTGGAAATGCCACCAATATCACTGCTGCCGCCGCCGCTGAGGAAGCAGGAGATCGACTAGACCATTTACAACTGGTGAGTGTTGCTTTTGTTTGTGGTGAAGTGCAAGATAGGAAATTTATAGATATGTTTTCTCTCCTTGATTCGGGCAGTCCAAAGAGTTTTATCCGTCAATCTGAAGTCCCCTCCGACTGCCGTCTTACCCCCCGTACATTGAACTGCCGTGGTTTAGGAAATAGCCAACTTCTGTCCTTAGGCCAAGTCCAGTGTAGAGTTCGCCTCTGTAACACACAGACAATACATACGTTTGAAGTCCTGACGAACCAAGCAACCGAACTGCCGATGATTATAGGTAGAGATCTTCTGTATAAAATTAATATTAGACTATGTAAACTGAAAGAACTGAAATATGAAAAAGAATCGTTGATACTCATGAATAAACCGACTGAATGTATAAATCCAAAACTTACTGCTGTTCTGAAGTCTTTTAATATATTGAGGAAAGATCTAGCGGTACTACCGCACGATAGGAATGAGATTGTATCTGCCGAATTGTTGTCTGATTCTCCCCTTCTAGAAACTTCTGCTGTACCTTCGGAAACACTGAATGATGCACTTATGGCGATAAATGCCATTCAGCTCCCTGCTGTCAGTTAGTTAGACTTTGATATAGAGCCCACGTTACGGGAAGAGCAAACCGCAACCCTTAAGTCTATTATTTCCACTTCGTATGTACTAGTTGATCCAGATTTAATCAAGCCCATGAACTATGAGATGAAAATAGAATTGACTAGCCAAACTCCGATTTTCTGCCGCCCCCGCCGTCTGTCGCACCACGAACGCATCGAGGTGCGTGAGATTTGCGACGATCTCTTGAAAGCTGGTATTATTCGCCACAGTAGTTCTCCTTACGCTGCCGCTATTGTCCCTGTCCGGAAAAAGGACAACACAATGAGGAAATGTGTAGATTACCGGCCGTTAAACAAAATTACAGTTCGAGATCATTTTCCGATTCCTATGTTAGATGATTGCATTGAACATCTGGGTGGCAAATCATTCTTCACTATCTTGGACTTGAAGAACGGTTTCCACCATGTGAAAATGCACCCAGACTCGATCAAATATACTGCCTTTGTAACCCCTGATGGCCAGTTTGAATATGTACGCATGCCCTTCGGACTTTGTAATGGCCCTTCCGTGTTCGCTAGATTCGTTTATTTTGTCCTTAAGGAATTTATAAACCGAGGTCAACTGGTGATATATATGGACGATATTCTAGTCGCGTCGCATAACTTTGAAACCCACCTTGAGATTCTGTAGGAAATATTGTATGTGTTAAGAGTGAACGGGCTATGCCTGAAGCTGACTAAATGCCGTTTTCCGTATAGGGAACTAGAGTACTTGGGCTACTTAGCCAATTCCGCCGGTATCACGCCTAAACCAGCTCATATTCAGGCGATACGGGATTTGCCCATTCCAAGGAATAGCAAGGAATTAGAGCGTTGCTTAGGCCTATTCTCATACTTCCGCCGATTTGTATCAGGTTTCGCTAAGATTGCGTGTCCGCTGTCCCGATTGTTAAGAAAAGTTACCCCTTATGTCTTCTCCGAGGAATGCCTTGAAGCTTTTCGAACACTGAAGTTGAAATTGATCGAATCCCCCGTGTTATCTATTTACAACCCGAAGTCTGAAACAGAGTTACAATTGCTAGTTCAATTGGTTTCAGAACAGTGCTCCTCCAGAAACAAACAGACGGTAAATTACACCCAGTGTCCTACTTCTCTAAGATGGCCTCCGCCGCTGAATCGAAACTGCACAGTTACGAGCTAGAGACGTTAGCTATCGTGTATTCCTTAAAACGTTTTGAGACATACCTTAAGTTCATCCCGTTCAAAATCGTGACCGATTGTAATTCCCTTGCGCTGACACTGAGAAATGGTGGACATTCCGCCAAGATTGCTCGCTGGGCCCTGCTGTTGGAAAACTATAACTACACGATTGTACACCGCTTGGGGGTTGGTATGCCCCATGCTGATGCTCTAAGCAGAATAGAAACTGCCGCAGTTAACCCAGAACCGGGACCCTGAGAGTGTCAAACTCCGAGATGAGTTAGAGAAATATGAAATAGCGAATTTCGAACTGCGAGACGGAGTAGTGTACCGCCTTTCCTCGACGAATGTACCCCAACTTTATGTCCCTTCCGAAATGATAAATCATGTCATACGAGTAGTGCACGAGAAGCTTGGCCATATGGCCACGGAGAAATGTTGCACACAGATCAAGAAGCATTACTGGTTCCCGTGTATGAAGTCTTATGTTAACAATTACATTAGAAATTGCCTCAAGTGTATCTACTACTCAGCGTCCGCTTCGGACAACCGTGTCACGCTACATAGTATTCCGAAAGTGCCCCTTCCGTTTGATACCATTCATATTGACCATCTGGGGCCCCTTCCGTCCATACGCTCTAAGAAAAAATATTTTCTGGTTGTCATTGACGCTTTCACCAAATTTGTGAAGCTGTACCCTGCCGTCACTACTAATTCACGTGAAGTATGTCAGACGTTAGAATCTCAGTATTTCGCAAATTACAGTAGACCCCGCCGAATTATCAGCGATCGAGGTACCTGCTTTACTTCCTCTGAATTTGAAGAATTTCTGAAGGCCAATAATATAATTCATGTGCTGAATGCCACTGCCTCACCCCGGGCTAACGGCCAAGTTGAGCGGGCTAACCGTGTTTTGGGCCCCATGTTGGGTAAACTGACGGAACCCGTGAACCACGCAGATTGGGTCCAACAACTGCCAAACATAGAGTTTGCATTGAATAACTCCGTCCACTCCACAACCAAATTTGCCGCTTCAGTACTCCTATTCGGAGTTGAACAACGAGGTGTGTTAGTGGATGAACTAACCGAACGGTTGGGTGAGAGAACAGGGGAGGTCGATGCCTCAGAGGTAGACGTCCGGAGAGTAGCCTTCCGTAACATTGCTAAGTCCCAAGAATATAGTTCGGAGTATTATTCGAAGCATCACCCCCCAGCCGTTAGTTTTGAAGAGGGGGATTTCGTAGTTATTAAGAATGTGGATACTTCGGCAGGCACAAACAAAAAACTTATCAGACGGTATCGTGGTCCGTATGTGGATCATAAAAAACTTCCGAATGACCGATATGTTATCCGGGATGTAGAAGGCTCCCAAATCACCCAACTACCATATGACGGAGTCCTAGAAGCCTCCAAATTAAAGTTATGGGTTGCCCCTAATCAAGATTGCACTTCTGATAGCCAAACAAAGGCGACACCAGCCACTTAAGTTTCTTATTTACCCCCCTTGTTGTTAGCAATTGGAATTGAGGTCGATTCCTCGTCAGGACGGCCGAGTTGTAAGATCCCAATTATTTACAAGTCTTTTAAATACTCACGCATATGTCGAAACCAGTATTGTAATATCGATTGTTAGTAATAAGTATCGATTGTTAGTAATAAGTATCGATTGTTAGTAATAAGTATCGATGGTTAGCGATAAGTCATCGATAAGCGACGAGACAGCTTCTCTCTTCTCTTCCGGACGAATGCAACGAACCAGTCGCACTCTCGGAGAACTAAGAATAAAATCTGAAGACTCTAAACTAATCCTTATCATTTTAACTCAATAAATAGGTGTTTACATTTGTTAATATTCAATATATGTCTTTTTTAGCACAGTTAAAGCGTTTTTATTTTGCAGTCACAATGGAATGCATTTGCAGCTGTTTTATGCCACGTATTTTGCTTACTATAGAATTCTGCTCTAATATTTTTTGAGACTCTGAACTATTATTTTCGAGTGTTTGGCTCCTGTATCTTGGGATGTTTCTCTATTTTGAGAGATGTACTTACAAGACTTATTTAATGCTTGTGCATATACTCTAGCGTTTGTTATTATTTCCTCCCAAGTAATCATAGTTTGTTAAAAATCACTTCAATTTATTAATTCCCTGAGAGATCAATAGTCTCTTTGGGTTGGTCGAATAAGTTGTGTACCCAAGCGGGTAGAATTCTGTTTTTTTCGCTTTATATATACATATGCATGGCATATAACTTAAAGCCCAGATTTGTGGCTACCAAAATTAAAATAACTAGCATTAGTATCCCTATATACTCTAAATTTTCCCTACGATCTATTATTTTTACTCTACTACTACACTACTATGCTCTGCTATAGTTTTTGACGTTTTCAATAACAATGAAATGAAATAAAAAAAATTAAACGAATTTTCATACGTAGCCGTAGCCGTAATTCAAAACCTAGAGCGAGATGAGAGCAGATGAAATATTTTTTTTTGGTTTGCTACTGCTCTCATTATATTAATTTTTATACCCGTGCAGAGGGTATTATAAAATTGGTCAGATGTTTGTAACGCACAGAAGGAGACGTTTCCGACCCCATAAAATATATACATATATTCTTGATCAGCATGAGAAGCTGATTCTATATAGCCATGTCCGTCTGTCCGTCTGTCTGTGCGTACGCGTTTTACTCAGCCATCTTAAGAGCTATTGGGATGAAATTTTTTTTTGTGGGCTTTTTATTACCCGGGTGAGATAAAGTATGAAAATCGTAAGGATCAGACCACTATATCATAGACCACTATAAAACAGCGTTGCTTGCTGCCTACTACGTCTTCATCATATCAAACAGATCACATGCATACACACACACAGACGCAGCGCTACAGGAACTGTATGTGTATGCGTGTTGTACTTCGCTTAGGGAATGATGCAAGAAGAAGAAACATTTTTATAAAAAGAGAAATAATTTGAATGTTTTGTTTGTGTATTGATGAATTGAGTTGCAGGGAAAAAATTTCAAAATGTAAAAATATTATTGCCAAGGACTGCAAGGGTATGAAAACTTTGGCATAGACTAAGTCAGCTTCTTTGATATTTAATATTATGTTCAAATTAATATTTTTTTTATACCCTTGCAAAAAGGGTATATTAATTTTGGTCAGAAGTGTGCAACGCATAGAACGATGCATCTCAGACCATATAAAGTATATATATTCTTGATCAGCACGACGAGACGAGTTCAAATAGCCATGTCCGTCCGTCCGTCCGTCTGGATCAACGCGAACTCCTCCGAGACCGTAAGAGCTACAGAGCTGAAATTTTGCACGTAGGCCTGTATATACTGCAGGCATTGTATATCTCGGATTCAGCCGGATCGGACCACTATATCACATAGCTCCCATACAAACGTCAAAGTCACGAAACAGTGACTTTCTCAATAACTTCATTAATTTTATAGCTATTGTCATAAAAGTTGGTATTTGTCAGTTTTATGTTCTTATTAATGATTGTGCCAAATTCGATCAAGATCGGGTGACTATATCATATAGCTCCCATACAAACGGCAAAGTCACGAACAGTGACTTTTCCCAATAACTTCGTTACTTTTTAAGCTATTGTCGTGAAATTTAATAAACGTTAGTTTATTGAAGCTATAAATGTGCCAAATTTGGTCAAGATCGGGTGACTATATCATATAGCTCCCATAGAAACGATAGGTGGAAAACAGTGACTTTCATCAAAAGGTTCGTTATATCCTATGCTAAGATTGAAGGCCGTTCTTTCGCAAACATTAGTCTTTTTGGATAAAACGTTTTTACACTTTGATGGCTATGGGTAAGGAAAGAATTACCAAAACAGTTGCAAGGGTATACAAACTTCGACGAGGTCGAAGTTAACCCCGGCCCCTCTGGTTTTATTTTAACATTCATTAAACTATCAAGAAAATAGGTAAAAGAACCTCTACAATTTATTTCCATTATTTAGATTAACACACAGTAATTATTTTATAAGTTAGGCTGGCACTGTCCAAATGTGGCGAATTTAGTTTAACGAAGAAGGATGTTTTCCAGCGTTTCGTGGCTCATTCTATTGCTGTAATCCGACAAAACCAACTTCATTGGTGAAAACGCCCGCTCTAGTAACCTGAAAAAATGTATGTTTGTCTTTGATAAAATAATATTGTTAATTAAACAAGATAACTTACCTGAGTTGGGGGAATACCCAAAACATATTTTGCTTAGGGCATAAAGCTCTGGATCGCTTGATTTCCTGTCCTTCCAAAAAGTTAAGACATTTGTATTGGGTTTCATGAAAGAAGTTTTAAGTTTTTAATCTTCTCAAACACATCAGTGGATTCCTTTGGAACCACCATGTCGCAATTAAGTTGTCCAATAGCTCATAATTATTGTCTTGGAAGTCTTCAGAGTGCGTCTCCACTGAGTTATTCGTCGTTTCTGATTCAAGGATAGGTCCGTGAATTAAAATTTGTTCCCACAATGTCGTCAAAAAATTACAGCTCTTTCTTTTTGCTTAAGTTCAATCAAATTATGAAATTTGGGGTCCAAATATAAGCAAGCGTCAAATCCAACGTTTGATACCAAAGTTTTACTTCTTGCATCAATGCTTTCAATTAACTTCTTTCCAATAACATATATAATTGAATCTTTTTTCCCAGAATTAGTTGTTAAAATCTGTTTAGTAGGTAGTTTGCATGTTAGCCACAAAGCATAAAAATATGCATAATGTAACTGTTCTTCTTGGAACTGTACAATAGCTTTTCGTAGTGGAACCATAATAGTTATGTAGGACTCTATAAGGTCCCAAAAAGCTTGATTTGCTTCAAAATTTTCCTCCTCTGTTTTGTCTTTTACAGTTTCAACAAGGCTCAATATACATTTCGCCATATTTTATTTAGTTGGTCAATAATTTTAAACTTTGATCCCCATCTTGTAGGACAATCCAATTGGGGTATTGGTTATTTTCGTAACTAGAAAAAATCACGATAACCGCTTTTTTTATACCCTTGCAAAAGGGGTATATTAATTTTTGTCAAAAGTGTGCTACGCATAGAAGTAAGCATCTCCGACCATATAAAGAATATATATTCTTGATCAGAACGACGAGACGAGTTCATATAGCCATGTCCTTTGGTCCGTCCGTCCGTCCGTCCGTACGTCCGTACGTCCATCCGTCTGGATCAACGCAAACTCCTCCTAGAAATTTTGGGTGTAGGCTTGTATATACTGCTGGTGTTGTATATCTCGGATTCTGCCGGATCGGAGCCCTATACCGTATAGCTCCCATACAAATGTCCAAGGTCACGAACAGTGACTTTTCTGAATAACATTGTTATTTTCTGAGCCAATGTCGTGAAATTTCATATTGGTTAGTTTATTACACCTTGCCTAATTTAATGAAGATCGGGTGACTATATCATATAGCTCCCATAGGAACGATCGGTGAAAAGCAGTGACTTTTGTCAATAACTTCGTTACTTTTAACGCGATTGCTTTCAAATAAAACATTTGTTAGTTTAATATATGATGACTGAAAATGACTGTGCCGAATTTCTTAAAGATCGGGTGTCTATATTATATAGCTGCCACAGGAAAACAATGACTTATTTTTAGATAAAACGTTTTTCCACTTTGACTGCTATAAGTGAGTAAAGAGTACCAAACAACTTGCAAGGGTATACAAACTTCGGCGCGATCGAAATTAGCCCCGGCCCTCTGTTTTTTTTTTTTTTTTTTTTTTGTATTTCCCAACACAAATTTCACTATAAAATGAGACATTATTCATACACAGTAAAAACAGCACTAATGACACACTGTGCAAATAGTAGCCATGCACCGAATTTCTAAGAGATATTTACTTGACAAGAATTAGTTCTTAACTCCACGTCGAACGGAGCTGACGTGTTAAATAATGTAAGTTACAAAATTGTTAAATGTCACATAATTGTTAAATGTTCTTGTATTCTATTGTAGTTGCCATGAAAATGGTTGCAGCTGCGTAACTGAAATATATCGGAGAAAAAAATAAATTAAAAAACTACGTTTTAATTTTTAATTGGAACAAATGACCTGAAGGCTGATAAAATCTTAAGATATTTAAAAAAATACGTTCCATTTCTAGACTTCCTCTTTATCAGAGGTGAAACCACTCCAAAATATAAAGAAATCAAATATCCATAGTAGAAGCACACAACCGCCTAAAGCGGAAAATCAGAATTGCACCCGCCTGGGTACATAACCTGTTCGACCAACCCATGGGGACACCTGATCTCTCATTGAATAAAAAAAAAAAAAAACGGAGTATAAATTCTTTTCAACACAAAATAAATAACAAAAGCTAGAATGTATGCGTAACAATTAAACGAAATTTGTAAATGCCTCTCGCATTACCTCTCGAAACATCCCAATATACAGTAGCCAAACACTCGAAAATAATAGTTGAGAGTCTCAAAATATTAGAGCAGTATTAACCGAATACTATAGTAA
This sequence comes from Drosophila equinoxialis, assembly GCA_018150345.1. Taxonomy (NCBI): domain Eukaryota; kingdom Metazoa; phylum Arthropoda; class Insecta; order Diptera; family Drosophilidae; genus Drosophila; species Drosophila equinoxialis. Next base: position 454,441 of record JAECWI010000937.1, on the reverse strand, counting down.
GCATAAAACAGCTGCAAATGCATACTATAGTGACTGCAAACAAAAGGCCTTAACTGTGCTAAAAAGACATAATATTGAATATAAACAAACAACTTATTTGGAAATTTCAATATTAATGGAAGACGAAAACCAGTTAACGGATGAAGGAGGAACGGATTAAGAAGAACCATCAGAGTTCAAACAAGCAAGAAAATCTTCAGAGGTTCATGGATGCATTGACTTTGATAAATACTCTAAAAGGCAACCATGAAGAATTAGCAGTGTGCGTAATAATGACAAAACTTACACCATACCATACACCAGTAAAACAAATATTTCAAATTTATATTAACATACGCATTTACTTTTTTTTCAAAAATTCTGCTTACATGCTTTTTAGAAGCATATCTCAGTATCTCGCTCACGTAAGGTTACGAGCACCCTAGCGCCCCCACCAGCCAACGGCCATGGAAAAATGTTTATATGCATAACTTGGCTATTTTTAGTTCGATTTTGATCAAATTTGGCATTTCCCTGGGTATTAGTATCAAATTCAAGTGTGCCAAATTTGATTACAAAAGGTAAACAATTACGTGAGATAATCGAGTTTTTCCAAATTACGGGGGCGGAAAGGGGAGCGGCAAAATCTTTGCATATACTAAAGGATTAATCTTACCAAATTTGATGTCTTTAGCTATCATAGTCTTTAAGAAAATCAAATTTGTAATTTCGTGGGCGGAGGGGGGCGTGGCAAAAATTTGTAATAAACTTGACCACCATAGGTAATATACTAGTCTACGTACCAAATTTGGTGACTCTAGCTCTTATAGTCTCTGAGATCTACGTGTTCATACGGACATGTCTATATCGACTTGGGTGTCAAGAATATATATACTTTATGGGGTCGGAAAAGCTTCCTTCTGCCTGTTACATACATTTTGGCGACTTTAATATACTATTTCACCCTATGGGTGTATTGTATAAAAACCTACCCCAAAGAAACAAAACAGCAAGCCAGTACGCTGAAGATGTCGAAAAGCTTACTGAATCTCTGGAAGGAGCCTTTATACACGATGGTACACCCGTCGAAGTTGCCAAGAAGCATACACTTACAATCGCTACAGAGGCACTACTAAAGCAGGGGACAACAAAGTTCGTGGACAGCTGCACGGCAGAATCAGGACAGACGATCTCAGTCCTGTATTACCGGCAATACAATAGAAATGTCCAAAATAATGTTACCCAAAGTTATTCGGAAAACCAATAAATCCCTACAGATATTCAGAAGAAACTGCAAATGTATACACATTCAATCTTAGCCTTGGTATTTTATCAAAATTAAAACTGAAAATCCATGCAACATGTTCACTTTCTTGTTAGATACTGGTGCAGACATATTAATAATAGAAAAAAAAGAGAATACCTTTGAACATAAAGAGACTTCAAATATCAGGAATTGGTGAAGGTTCAATTATTACCAAAGGTCTAATGACAACCAGCCAGTATTCACAAAACATTACAGAATACCACACACGCATAAAGAAGAAATAACGAGACAAGTCGATAAACTCAATAAAGATAAAATAGTTGAACCATCAGTGTCCGAGTATAATAGTCCGTTACTACTGGTGCCGAAAAAGGATCTACCACGATCAGGAAAGAAACGATGGCGATTGGTTATAGGCTATCGTCAAATAAACAAAAAACTGTTGTCCGATAAATTTCTATTACCAAGAATAGACGACATACTTGATCACCTAGGCAGAGCCAAATATTTTTCATATTTAGATTTAATGTCCGGTTTTCACCAAATAGAACTAGAAGACAAATTGCGAAGGATTACATAATTTTTCACTAGCAATGGATCTTATCGGTTTAGTAGACTTACGGATGGTCTGAAAATAGCACCAAATTCCTTTCAAAGAATGATGACAAATGCTTTCTCTGGATTAAATCCGTCACAAGCATTCCTTTACATGAATGACTTAAAAGTCATCGGCTGTTCTGAGAAGCACATGCTCAATAACCTAAAGGATATTTTTAATATATGCAGAAGATTCGTCGCTTTTTGCAACTACCACAGACGTTTTATTAAAAACTTCGCAGAACATGCACGTCCGATAATACAACTTTGTAAGAAAAACGTATATTTTCTTTGGTCTGAAGAATGCCAAAAAGGATTTGAATATCTGAAAAAAGCCATAATAAAACCCACACTGCTGCAGTATACAGGTTTTAGCAAAGAATTTTGTATAATAACAGATGCTAGCAAATATGCATGTGGAGCAGCTTTGACTCAAACTTACCGTGATAAGCAGTTACCAGTGGCATACGCTTCCCGTTCATTCACAAAAGGTGAAAGTGATAAAAGCACTACCGAAGAACTAGCTGCGATACACTGGGCTATTACACACTTTCGCCCATATATGTATATATAAGGTACGAGGGATAGTTACAGAGGTTTAACAGCAGCAAGTGGACAGATGATCACGAACAGCAGAGTTTAACAGCAGCAAGCGGACAGATGATCACGAACAGCAGAGTTTAACAGCAGCAAGTGGACAGATGATCACGAACAGCAGAGTTTAACAGCAGAACAACAGAGAGTACAGTAGGCAGCAGAATTTGAGAGAAGAGAAACACAGTTGAAGTTGGAGAGACGGAACAAGCAGCAGCAGTGAGCGAAAAAGAAGTGAATGGATGCATCAGATTAAGAACAATTGTAACTTTTTTCCAAACTTTTTTTACATTAATACAATCAATAAACTTAGTTGAGTTTACTCTACTCACATTTGAGGGCTCGTCCTAATTTGGAAAGTGCAAGTTATTTGGAGTTGTCCGTAGGTGTCTGAAATTCGTCCAGAAAAGTCTCAAAAACTTTGCCGCGAATTTGCTGAGTGACGCTGATGAGAGGGACGGCACTACAAACACAGCGCTCTTGAATGCCAATAGTGAGAGGGAGACAACGGAACTACCATCAAGGTTTTGCAGCGAATTTGCTGAGTGACGCTGATGAGAGAAAGTACAAATAAAGCGTTCTAGAATACCAAGAGTGAGAGTGAGGCGAAGCGGGTGGCGACTTAAAGCTGGATGAAGTTGCATCTGAAGGCGAACTTAGTGCTACTGGAATTCAGGCCATGGCTGATAACACCAAAATTTTGCAGGAACTGGTGCAGTTGCTCGCTTTAAAAGTGGGATCAGAAGAGCAGAATAGAAACAGTGGTACAATCGCAGCGGAAAGCTTTGGAAAAATCATCCCAGAACACAATCAACAGTCATTTCACGAGTATCTTCTTCAGATGAGAAAGCTGGCTGCGGTTGGTGACGTTGATGCGCAGATCGCCTCATGTTCCAAATAAGAAGAAGCACTGCTTTAACTGTGGATCCGTTGAGCATTTTCGTAAAGATTGCGATGCTGCAACGAAATGCTTTCGGTGCAATAAAGAGGGACATATGGCGAAAAATTGTCCTGGCTTCATGACGCTACACGTGTGAAGAGGATAGCTGTCAATGGATCCGATGTGGAGTGCTTGGTGGATACGGGAGCCGATGTATCCCTGGTGACCAAGTCGGTATTCAACAATATTCCAAGCATCGTGATGAAGAGATGGACTTCGAGGCTGCGAGGGCTTGGAAACAATATGACACGCCCAGTTGGATGCTTTGAAGCAGAGGTTATCGTTGATCAGGAGACGACTTCGCACAAATTTGTTGTTATTGTGGATAGAGACATTCAATACGGCGCCCTGCTGGGATTTGATTTCATATCTAAATTCGATCTTTCATCATCGGCAGGGTGAGAATACTTGTGAGGTGATAAACCAGATAAGTATTTTCAACATTAGTAATGCAATGCGATGTTCCTCCACAGTAAGCAAAAGATGTTAAACGGCTGATTCAGAACCACAAGTTGGCAGATGCTGTAGCTGAAGTACCTGTCAAGCTAAGAATAGTTCCCATGGAGAAATAACTCCTTTTCGCCAGTCAGCAAGCCGATCGGCAATTTTTTTGCGGTGATGGATTTGGAGAACGGCTTCTTTCATGTCCCAATTGAAAAGGAGAGTAAAAAATACACAGCCTTTATCACGAAAACGGGTCTGTACGAAGTTAACAGAGCCCCGCTCGGATTCCGCAATTCGCCAGCAGTTTTTATTCGCTATGTAAATCATATATTTCAAGAGTTGATAAACAATGATGTTTCGATTTATATATGGACGACATAATTATTCACGCTAAGACTCCACAAGAGTGTTTTGACAAAATGTCACGCGTTTTGGAGAAGGCTGGATAATTTCGATTGAAGATTAAATGGCGGAAATGTCACTTTATGCAGACTAAGATATACTTCTTGGGTCACAACATAGAGAATGGAACTGTGTGGATGTGGAACAGGTTTCCGGTACCAAAAAAAATTATGGCACTGCAAGGATTTTTTGGGATTAACTGGATTTTTTAGAAAATTTATCTTGAATTATTCCCAAATCGCCTAAGTCGCAATCCTTGTATATTGATGGCTTCTCTGGAGATTGTTTTGGATAATGAAATTCTTTCTAATAACTTTATTTCTTATAGGCTTGATCGTGTTGGTCGACGTGGCGGTGGAGTACTCATTGCTGTTAACTCGAATCTGTGTTCAAGTGTTGTGCCGATTGATCTCCCCTTAGGTGTTGAGTTTATTTGCGTCGAAGTTACATGTTCTAACTTTATCTCATGTATTCCTCCAACTTCTGATATCATGATCTACATGCACCATGCTGATGCTTTGCGAACTATTTTTAGTCGTCTTTTGATGATCAATATCTCATTCGACAGAATATTTAATTCACTATCGATCATAGTTCAAGTGTAGTTATTCTTTAGTATGAATTAGTGGCGAAAATTGACGCCAATCAGAGAGACCATAAAAATCCATACAAAATTGAGATTTTCAATTGGCTCCAAATTGGACCCTGCATGACATTTGTTACTGAGAGTTCATTTTGCATTTTAAGTGGTATCGTGTGAAGAAATAATTATTTAACATGGAAATAGTGTCAAGTGCATCAAATGTTTTAATGCGTCAAGCCGTAGAAAGATAAAGAAAAGTTGATTTGATTGGATTTACTTCGCTTCAAATTATTGGTGCAAAATTCCCATCAAACCGTCAAGTGCTCAAGGTTTGCAAAGGAGAGTTCTAGACTAACAATCAATGCAGTGATAGTATTTTGGCAAAAACGCCGTATACCGCACAGGGATCTTAATAAAGCTGCAGCCAAATTAATGAAATTATATGAAGATTGGAATCATATTAAAAAAAAAACACTCCCGAGAAAAGATCTGAATCTCAGAAAAAAAATTGTCCACACATTTGTGGAATGTCTGGATGACTTATTCGACATTGCAAGTGTAGATGCACTAAAAAAATTACGATTGAGGAAGATAAGCAGTTTCTACAAATGCAACGACAGAAAGGACGTCCCGGTTGTATGGTTGGTGTTGATATGACATTATATGCACGGGAAAAAGGATCTCAAGAGCGACAAGAAAAACAAGCTACCAGGAAAAGAAAACACGAAGATGAAACATCAGCCCAAAATGTAAAATAATTATTTAAATAAAAAATCCGGGTTTCAGTAGATCATTGCTTAATATTCTTTAGACATTCCCTAATTCATGGATAGCAGTGATGACAATGATATCAGTCAGCCAATTTCTATACCCGTTTTGGATAAACAAAACATAAGTTTTGAATCAAAATCGGATGCAAAACGAGGTTGCAAAAGCTTTATAACATCTCGATTAGTCGCAGCTTTAGACAATGCCAAAGTATCTGATGGAATGGCAGTACATATACTAATAGCAGCCGCTGAAGCATTAGGACATCGTGCAGAGGAACTTGTCATCAATCGTTCAACTATTCACCGGTTCGGTCAGGTATAAAACAATCTACAGAAATTTCTGCTGAATTTAGGGACAAAGTAATAGAGTGGTTTACAAAATTTTTCGGTCATTTTAAACCAATAATCTTTTCATAACTTACAGATGGATAAAACTGGTGGCCTGGTAGTGCATTTTGACGGAAAGTTCATGACAGATTTAGTCGGTTCTAGTAAGGTTGAAAGCATAGCAGTTCTAGTTATCTACAATGGTACTTCAAAGTTCCTAAGTTCACCAAAAGTGGAGTTTTCAACTGGCATAAATATTGCTGAGGCAGTTGACCAAGTCAATGGTTTGTCCTACGACACCACGGCTGTAAAAACAGGTTGTTCAACGAAAGACGTTAGTATTTCTTGAATTTATTAAATGTTTATTTATTTATAATCAAATTGGCACATAAATTGGGTGGACTTCGGAGCGAGATTACAAAGGTAGAGATGGGTGCCAAAGACACAGCGATGCAACTGGTATCTGATCTTACGAAGAATAATTCCTTTCCTTATATAGTAAAACTAGATAGCTCACTAGTGCATAGTTCGACATAGTGTTAGGTCAGCAAAATACGTCTTTATTAATAATAGCTAACTATAGCAACTTGATGAACTAGGTCTTTATTGTTAACTGCTGACCATATCAGATGGTACTACTTACGACTGATGAGCCATCGATATCTATAACGGGTTACATACTTATATTGGCATACATTTCCATTTGTTCTATAATATAATTGTCTTAATGTTATCTTATTTTATATAATCTAAACACCAACATACTCACGGCCGTTGAACAACTGTTCAACGTTATCCAACGTTGACCGCAAAATTTCTGGGGGCTGGGTTTGCTGAAGCGGGAGACGGTATAGGATTGACGATCCTCACGGTTGTCTGCTCTGGACCATTGTGCCTTGGGGTTTGGGAGCATCTCCTTATTCCATATACCATCACAAGAACCAATGGTATAGTTAGTGCCACGTAGGAGACGATAAAATGGTGTGCCGGCTGGCTGGGGTCTTCTGGTTACTTCCAGTTTTGCTTAGTTTTCAGTTTTCCTTGAATGCTGCTTAATTCGTCGTAGCTTAGTTGCATCTTCGTGAATTGTGTTGTTGTTGGCGCTACTTTTGTTGGGCCAATGCTGAAGTTGCCAAATCGGACATATGACAATTTGATTGTGTCATTCGTAGTAATACGGGGACCTGTTATTCGAATAGCAGAACTCCTTGGTAACACGTCGGGTCTAGAGTTAACAGTCTTCTTATTCAATTGGTCTGGTGGTGGCAAAAATTCACTGATTTTTGTGATACATGTCGTACCAGACAAATGACCTGTTTGTGTGTTGTATTTGACAGGTTGATGATTTTGTGTTTTTGAATAGCTGGAACTCACAGTTGCTATTAGCCGTAAACGTCGTTTGTTTATCAAAACAGATATATTGTTCGTTGTTGAGCTGGTGTCATTGTTCCAAATCGGCTGTTGAGAGCCCAATGTATTGATTCTGTTTCTTGACCTTAAATATCACTTGATTGTTTGCGATTGTGCCTTGTGCCTTCATTAAGCCATATAATTGCAAGACATCGTTATCTGAAACTGCCAAATCCAAACCAGACGAAAGATGTCTCTTAAGTTGGTTCAGATGTTCCCGAAGCTGGCCTGGTGATAGTAGTAACGGGCTTATTTTGCTATGATGGGCATCTGTAAATACTCGGGAAATTTCTGTTTGAATTCGTTGCAAATTCCCTGCAATAACTGTCATCTGAGTAGTTAGCGTGATGTACCATTGCAATGCCTTTACTGCATTGTCCTGGACCTTGGTCATGTCGTTCATTTGTTGTTCCATTAGTTTCATCTGATTTTTAATCGTGGCTCCGTCTCGCTTAATGATATTTATCGTTGAGTCAATTACAGATGTCTGATTTTGCAGCAAGTTCAATAAGTATTCTTCATTTGATTTAACCTTTCTTATGGTGCCTGACATCTCTGTTGCTTATTTTTACTAATCCGTCTGAAAATGTCTTCAGGTCGGCCCAATATGGTTCGAGATCGTAAAATGCCACAATAGTCCAGTCAGACGTTGCCATTCTTCCTGTGCCAATACTTTCATAGTATATGCCTGGTTTGGGGTCGAATCGAGTTATGTTAGCCCTTTGAGCAAATACCAGAGGAAGTAACAACAGCATTAGGCAGATCGTTATTGCTAACGGTGGTAGACCGATCGACAAACGTCTTTTTGTCTCTGGTTCTGCGGTGTCCTTGATACCAGGGTTTTCTTGGGAATTCGATCCTATGTCATCTGCTTCGATTTTACGTTTTATCCCCGTCTCTCTAAGCAAGGGAGCCAATTTATGGATAGCCCGCTTGTAGGTACCTCTGGCTGTTTTAACGTCAACCACGCCGACGTATCCATCCAGGCCTGGATATAATTTAACAATTCGTCCAATTGGCCACTGTAAGATTGGCACATTATCCTTCTTTAGAATTACCATCATGCCTTCTTTGACATTGTTATAGGGTTTTTTCCATTTAGATGTACCCTGCAATTCTTGTAGGTACTCTTGAGACCATTGTGTCCAGAATGTATGCTTAAGCCGTTGCACTAATGCCCATTGCTCTGGAATCGATCGCTGTGTTACTGGCTCTGCATCTGGTTGGGCTACTAATGGTTCTCCGATCAATCGATGGCCTGGGGTTAGAGCTGTCAAGTCGTTGGGATCGTCTGAGTTTGGGGTTAACGGACGAGAGTTCAAGACTGCTTCAACATTGACGATGATGGTAGCCAGATGCTCAAACGTTAAGTTTGCTGTCGATACGTTTTTCAACAGTAAATGATTAGCGGACTTTTCCGCTGCTTCCCATAATCCTCCGAAATGTGGAGACCGTGGTGGTATGAACTTAAATTGCACTCCTTTTTGATTGCAAAATTCCTTAATACTACCTGATGCCGTTTCTGAGTGTATTGTATCGGTCAGCTCCTTAAGTTGGTTGTTTGCTCCAACAAAGTTTGTTGCATTATCGCAGTATTATGTCTGGCATCTTCCTCTGCGCCCAATAAAGCGCTGTAGGGCGCCCACAAATGAGGAGGTGGACAGTAGAGCTGTTGAAACATCGATGTTTGGCCACATCGATGTTTCGGTGTTTTTCAGGAAAAAACATCGATGTATCGATACTACATCGAAGTAATATAAATCTTTGTTAAAAATAGCATTCTTTTTTAAAAATTTAAAACTATGTTTGACCTGCCCAGTTGCAGATGGTACAAAACTCAAATGCTCATTAGCATGTGGAGTGGAATAAGGAAAATAGGTCTTCTCCTCTTCGATTTCAGAAGTCTTATTTATATTTTGGTTTCATGAGTTAGAAGCTCTTCATGAGAACATGTTAATGTAAATACAGTGGTAGAAATTCCAATAATCTTAAGCAAATAATATAAGAAATCTTAATATACATATACAAATCTAATTTCAACGATGACGTCTCCTCCAACAAACTATAAAGCAGAAATTTAAACTTTTTCAAACGGAATACATACAGGTTTTTTTTTTATTATTATAGATGTAGTCGTACAACGCTCAGTACGAGCAAGTGGCCCATATGACACCAGTTAATGTTACAACCTCTACCCACTCCGACCTAAGGGCATAGGCGTATTACATATATAAACATAAAATTTAATTAAAGAAATAGGAAATATTAAATGTAATAAGATAATAGGTTACATATAAAAAGAAAACAGGATAGGTTTAAATAAAGATGATTACAACTAATTACGAGCGAGGAAGGACAAGATCGCAGTTTTTTATAACCGGAAGCGATGTTTCGGAACCGATAACGTGCCAAAGTCTGTGGTAGTCACTACATAGTATACGAAAAGGTTCGTGCAGAGAAACGTTAGTTGTGCAAGTGGGAAGTATAAGCGGTGTGGATACTATAAAACATAATAGTATAAAACATAATTCAATCTTTTTCAAACTTAAAAATATAAAATAATGCAATTCAGAGATTCTCTTGTGACAATGTATACATTAAACTTAAGCGAACTTCTCTTCTCGCTTACTATGGTCCAGCCTTACTGAACAATCTTACGGTTTCAGTCGAAATGCTTTATTTGATGAAATCTTTTCTCAGTGATGGAAAAGCTAGCTAACAAAAACATCGAAAATCGGAGAGAAAACATCGATGTTTTTTACGAAAGCAGAAACATCGATGTATCGATACTACATCGATGTTTCGCACAGCTCTAGCGAACAGGTCTCCAACCAACTCCAAGTGTACTGCCTTATGGTGGATCCAGAATGGTCCACAATAGTCTACTCCGGCGTTGAGAAAGGGTCTATTCTGAGATACCCGATGCTCAGGTAAGTCGACCATGACTTGTTTGAAGAACTGAGGCCGGTGCAGCCCTGGATCACAATCCGGACCATTGGTTTCACCTTGATGATATGGTACAGTTGCCGAGCTTTTCCGCGCAATGCCTCATGTCCACAATGAAGATTCTATTCATGAAGTTTCCGTAGAATCATTTTTACCAACCGGATCATTATACGGCAAAAGATATGGATTCCTTGTTTCCATTGATACTGGTGGTTATTGTAGCCGAGTTGCTACTCGTATGATTGAATGTTCATCCAGTATTAGTGGCAATGTTGCCACCGTGCTTTTGCGATCTAGCGGTTGATCAGGTCGTTTCTTTAAGTGTCGTAATTCATATGCAAATCCTGTTTCTTGAATTTGCTTAATAATTACTGTACGCGCTTGGTCTCTTCCAACTCTAAATGAGCCGTATGTTTCTTGTTCTGCTTGTAACAAAACCGTAGCACATACGCCACAATTCGGTGTAGCCGGTAAAATGAATTTCTGTGATTTACCGTATATATCCATTCACTCGTTGGCAGTGGCAGTCACCATGCTGAATACCTTGGTTTTTTTCTCAGAGTTATCCATTGTGTGCTCTGTAGGCTTAAATGGTGCTGGCCAGCCACGTTGTGGTCCATGCAAAATTAGTGGTCCATATAACCAGAGACAGAAAATCTGCTGCGTTGAGCGCTGATGACACATGACGCCATTGCCATGGATGTGATACTGCATGTATTTTGGTCAACCGATTAGCCACAAAAGTGTGGAAATGTGATGCCCGTGAATTAATCGAAGAGAGTACTACTGTTGAGTCTGACCAGAGAAGTGATTCAACACTTTCCGATCCTAATTGAAGATCCTGTCGTACTCTATCCGTAAGTTCAGCTCCAAGTACAGCTGCACATAGTTCCAGCCGGGGCAGTGTCTGCTCTTCAAGGGGAGCCACTCTTTACTTGTCGCACAACAATCTGACCGAAACTTGGCCATTTTTAAAGGTTGATCGGACATAAACTGCCGCTTCATAAGCCTTTTCTGATGAATCAACAAATGTATGTAGTTCCTTTGTGGTGGGAACCTTGCCATCAAAAATATGCCTTAGAATTTTCATGTGGTTTAGTGCCTGTACATCCTCTCGGTAGGCTTCCCATTGCTTCTCCGAATACGACGGCAGGTCACCATCCATCTCAATTCGTTCGGTAGCAACATGTTGAAGAAACATTTTCGCTCTTACCACTACCGGTGCGAACAGTCCTAGAGGATCGAAGATTTGACCGACTTCAGATAGTACCACTCTTCTGGTTATTCCTTTTGTATGTTTTTGAGCCTTTCCACATAATTGATATTCTTAGGGTGCCCACATGATTCCCAATATTTTGACACTTGTTTGTTCCAGTGTGTCACCGAGATTGATGTCAGCAATGGTATCTTCCTTAGGAATTTCCTTTAGAAGTTGACTGCTATTTGAACACCGTTTTCGTAAGTTGAAACTATTAGCTCTCAAGATTTCTAGCAGCTCTTGTGAGACAATCATACAGTATAGCAGTGATTATCAGCTCCCAACAGCATATCAATTTTTCCTGGTTTATCATTTGAAGCATCCCCTCCAAGACCAATTTTTAGCCATATGGTCCGGCTTGAAGCAATTGTTACACAATTTGTGTCTCTGTACCCAAATTAGCCGCTCTGCTGCGGATTTCATTTTAAACTTTTCACATTGGAAGAGTTTGTGCCTTGCCTTCTCGCAGAAAGCACACAAGGAACTGTTTGTCCCAGATGCTGCCGCTCATGTCTTCCTTGGGTTTAGTTTTTCAATGCTGCGATTTTCGATTCTTGGTTTCCCAAGCGCCTCTAATGTTAGGAAGCGATGTTCCAAGAATGATAGGAAATCCTTTACTTCCTGTAGCTCCCTGGTGTTGGACAGAGATTGCTCATATAGTGCGTGGTTGAATCTATCCAATTTCCTTGTCATATGAAACATTATGACAGCATCTGGCGATTCCATATTGACGCCTACATTTTTTAAAGCTTGCAATGATTCAAAAATATTATCATGCAAATTCTTTATATAAGCTGCGTCATTTCCCACATTTGGGTGATCAAACAGCTTTGCCAGTATGGCTGTTACTAGAACTCTTTTATTATTAAATCGTTCCTGGAACACTGACCAAGCACTGTTGTAATTGGCTCTGTTAATTCCAGGTGCCGTATCAATCTCTCTGTGAAGACCAGTCGCGACAGTGAAACCAGTTTTTTTTTTTTTTTTTGAGTTTCTTTTCTATATTATATATTTTCAAAAATTGCTGACCAATGCCAAACTATATACTCGTGCGTACTACCTGGGTTACTGACCGAGTTAACTTGGTCAGAGATTGCTGACGCCAGGGAATGCAACAGAGTTTATAAGTTGATCAAACTTTTTATTTTATGAAAATAACTTTTTTATGATTTGGTCGCCCCGTTGACACAAATCGTGTTAATTGTATTTACCAAAGTGATCGCCTAGTTGATCAACTTTTATTCAATGGGTATGCATTGCTACCCCGTTGCGGAAAACTAACTCCTAGTTTTCCAATAAATTGTTTTAGTCGCCAAAGTGGCTACGCAACGATTGCCAAGTTAATCAATTGCGATGTTTTTAGTCGGGACCCCAGATTGATGTGAAATGTTCATCAATTTGTGCCCTCGCTTATGATTGTTCTGTGTCCAAAGCGTGCAAAGAAAGTAGTCGCCTAGTTGACCAGTTTCTTTGTTGTTAAGAGATTGGACGCCTGAGTTAACCAAACCAATTCTCACTTGATGACGGTTCCACCAAGTCTGTAACTCTTTCAACTTGGAGCCGCCAATGTCGGGGTCACCAAAATGTTCAATGAAAGACGTTAGTATTTCTTGAATTTATTATTGTTTATTTATTTGTAATCAAATAGGCACTAGCACATAAACCAGTGACTAATTGTCGTCGCAACCAACACATAAATTGGGTGGACTTCCGAGCGAGATTACAAAGGTAGAGATGGGGGCCAAAGACACAGCGATGCACACCCGATGTATCTGATCTTACAAAGAATAATGCACTTCTTTTATAGTAAAACTAGAAGCTCACTAGTGCATAGTTCGACATAGTGTTAGGTCAGCAAAATAAGTCTTTATTAATAATAGCTAACTATAGCAACTTGATGAACTAGGTCGGGTTACATACTTATATTGGCATACATTTCCATTTGTTCTATAATATAATTGTCTTAATGTTATCTTATTTTATATAATCTAAACATCAACACAGGTATTTTCTCAGGAACAGCAGTTCTATTGGAAAAAAAAGTTTGGACGCAGTCAAATAAACCTACCGAGCCGCCACCATATGTACAAAATCATATTGCGAAGCGTATTTGAACTGAAGCTATGCTAGACATCTGCATTAGTTCCGATATTTGAAAGGTTTTTCTAAATCATGGCCAAATTTGAAGAAGAATAAATTCGAAAGTGACTTTGCATAAAGAATTGCTTCAGCAAGCTTTAATCTTTCTTGGTGTAAAGCAATATATTTTTCGTACTCCTGGACCAACCAGCCATGCCCGCTGGATGTCAATAGCCATATATTCCTTGAAGATATTTTTATTCAAACATCAATTTCGGCTAACAAAAAAGGAAGAAAATGGGTTCCGTGTTGTTTGCATTTTCTTGTGGAAAATGTATATTAAAGCATGGTTTAAGTGTAAAAACGCTATTGAAGCTCCTTTCCACTGAACCATGTAAAAAATTGTATAAAACATGCAAATACTGACGCGGAAACCTCGGCTTTACTATTGAAAAAAAATGAGCAATCAAATATGGTACCTTGCCTAAGATTTAATAGCTCTGGCGTTTTTTGACTCTAATGTCTCCTCCGAAGGAAAAATCCGAATCTTAACTAATCTTAATCTAATCCTAATCTTAACTTAAAGGAACCAAATGTTCAACTGAAAAATAATAGGCATTATTCTAATTTTGTGGACTCCTTGTCTGACATTGTGTCATTAAAAACAACAAATTTTTTTGAGACAGCTAAGCTACCATAAACATTTTTGAACCAGATCCATCGAATTGGAAGCAAACATGTGAATTAGAGAAAGGTTTATCATTCTGCCGTGATCTTGTTGTGGTAAATAAGTACAACAGAGTTCTCACAAATAATGAGGAAGAAAAGCAATTATTGCTTTATACTGTTGAAGCTTATAAGAAAAATACCCCACTGCAATAAAAAGTCATCTAGTCAGTGATAATAATAAAAATTTACGTTAAAAATATTAATTAACAAACATTTGTTTCTATTATTTGTTCATTTTCGTAAAATATCATCAACAGTGTTAACAAGGTACTAAAATTTTATTTCTTAGCATGGCGTCTCGCTCACTCTAACTCTTATGATATTTGTATGGTGCTATGTAGGCTTATATGGGAGCATCACACTGAAAACTTTTAGGTCAGTTCCGCGGCCATTAAACAATATCCGATCGGCCCAAATTTTTTGAAATTTTTTTTAGATTAAAAGGAAAAAAATGGCGGGCTTTTAAAAAAATATTGATATTTTTTTTTCCCCATACAACTAAGAACACCCCTAATGCACATAAACATATTCACATAAATACACAGCTAAGCATGTTCATATATGTATGTACATTTATATGTGGACATACATATTTATTTTATTATTTATTTATTTATTTATTTATTTATTTACGTCAACTAAGTCAGCAATCGACGAAAAAGCTTAAGCTAAAATACAGATAATGAAGTAAGTCGTCTCGCCGACTTAGGTATACCATACACCAGTGAAACAAATATTTCACATGCTTTTTACAAGCATATCTCAGTATCTCGCGCACTTATGCATATAAGCACCCTAGCGCCCCCACCCGCGAACGGCCATCTCCGACCTTATGCAAAAACGTTGATATGCATAACTCAGCTATTTTTTGTCCGATTTTAATTAAATTTGGTATTTTGCTGGGTATTAGTATAAAATTCAAGTTTGACAAATTTGATTGCCCAAGGTAAAAAAATTACGGGAGATAATCGAGTTTTTCAAATATCGGGGGCGGAAAGGGGCGTGGCAAAAACTTTATACATACAAAATGTGCGCATTTACTATGCAAATATACATACCAAATTTGGTGTCTCTAGCTACAATAGTTTTTGAGATAAACGTTTTTTTTGAATTGCGGGGGCGGAAATGCGCGTGGCAAAAATTTGAAACAAACTTGATCAGTCTACATACTACACGAGCCTACATTCCAAATTTGGTGGCTCTATCTCTTAAAGTCTCCGAGAACTACGCGTTCATACGGACGGACAGACGGACGGACGGACAGACGGACGGACAGACGGACGGACAGACGGACGGACAGACGGACATGGCTAAATCGACTCGGCTATTGATACTGATCAAGAATATATAGATGTCGGGTCACTATTATTTTCGACAGCGAGTTTCGATCGCACTCGAGTTCCAAAGCGTACTGCCTTGAATCTGAACTCTCTTCTTTGTGCCTACCATCGAACCACACTCGGCGACAGCGTCAGAGCGCTGGCGCCCCGCTAAAACGGTACTTCTTAAAGCGAAAAAGTACAAGCAACCAATCACAACACAATTAGAGGCTGATGCAATATCACAATAATGATGAAATTGTCATTAATGTGAAATATCCGAAACTACAACCACACGCACACAAACTCGACATGCGGCGACACGTGCAAAACCATAACCTCACACACACAAACTCGGTATGCGCCGACAAGGCCATCATGACTTTAACACGTCCTCGTGTAGGAAATGCTAACATTTAAACTATGTATCTTCATTTCGTTTTCCTTTTTTATACCATACACCCATAGGGTGAAATGGTATATTAAAGTCGCTAAAATGTATGTAACAGGCAGAAGGAAGCTTTTCCGACCCCATAAAGTATATATATTCTTGATCAGTATCAACAGCCGAGTCGATATAGACATGTCCGTCCGTCCGTCCGTCTGTCCGTATGAACACGTAGATCTCAGAGACTATAAGAGCTAGAGTCACCAAATTTGGTACGTAGACTTGTGTATTACCTACGGTGGTCAAGTTTATTTCAAATTTTTGCCACGCCCCCCTCCGCCCACGAAATTTAAACAAATTTGATTTTCTTAAAGACTATAATAGCTAAAGACATCAAATTTAGTATGATTAATCCTTTAGTAAGCGCGCACAAATTTGTTACAAAAAAATTTACCACGCCCCCCTCCGCCCACGAAATTTAAACAAACTTGATTTTCTTAAAGACTATAATAGCTAGAGGCACCAAATTTGGTATGTGTATTTGTTTAATAAATGCGCATATATTGTATATGCAACGACTTTGCCACGCCCCTTTCCGCCCCCGTAATTTGGAAAAACTCGATTATCTCACGTAATTTTCTACCTTTTGTAATTAAATTTGGCACACTTTAATTTAATACTAATACCCAGCAAAACACCAAATTTGATCAAAATCGGACAAAAAACAACGAAGTTATGCATATAAACGTTTTTCCATAAGGCCGTAGTTGGTCGTTGGCTGGTGGGGGCGCTAGGGTGCTCGTATACTTGAGTGAGGGAGATTCTAAGATATGCTTGTAATAAAAAGCATGTGAAAATGCATTTGTTTAATAAATTTAAAATATTTGCTTTACTGGTGTATGGTATACCTAAGTCGGGGGAGACGCCTTCCTTCTTCATTATACCATACACCCATAGGGTGAAATGGTATATTAAAGTCGCCAAAATGTATGTAACAGGCAGAAGGAAGCTTTTCCGACCCCATAAAGTATATATATTCTTGATCAGTATCAACAGCCGAGTCGATATAGAAAGACACGTCCGGCCCGCCCCCCGCCGTCCGTCCGTGCCTTGCTTCCGTCGTTGCTTATAAATACGTAGATCTCAGAGACTATAAGAGCTAGAGTCACCAAATTTGGTACGTAGACTCGTGTATTACCTACGGTGGTCAAGTTTATTTCAAATTTTTGCCACGCCCCCCTCCGCCCACGAAATTTAAACAAACTTGATTTTCTTAAAGACTATAATAGCTAAAGACATCAAATTTAGTATGATTAATCCTTTAGTAAGCGCGCACAAATTTGTTGCAAAAAAATTTGCCACGCCCCCCTCCGCCCACGAAATTTAAACAAACTTGATTTTCTTAAAGACTATAATAGCTAAAGACATCAAATTTAGTATGATTAATCCTTTAGTAAGCGCGCACAAATTTGTTGCAAAAAAAATTTGCCACGCCCCCTCCGCCCACGAAATTTAAACAAATTTGATTTTCTTAAAGACTATGATAGCTAGAGGCACCAAATTTGGTATGTGTATATATTGTATATGCAACGATTTTGCCACGCCCCTTTCCGCCCCCGTAATTTGGAAAAACTCGATTATCTCAGGTAATTTTCTACCTTTTGTAATTAAATTTGGCACACTTGAATTTGATAGCCAGCAAAACACCAAATTTGATCAAAATCGGACAAAAAACAACCAAGTTATGCATATAAACGTTTTTCCATAAGGCCGTAGTTGGTCGTTGGCTGGTGGGGGGCGCTAGGGTGCTCGTATACTTGAGTGAGGGAGATTCTAAGATATGCTTGTAATAAAAAGCATGTGAAAATGCATTGGTTTAAAAAATTGGAAATATTTGTTTCACTGGTGTATGGTATACCTAAGTCGGCGAGACGACTTACTTCATTTTTTATTACAAACAAATAATATAATACTTCTAAACACAAGTCAGTTTTCCTTTCTTACTTCGTATAAACTCATTATGTTAACAATTCATTTTAATTCAATTCATTTCTATTCATTAAATTCATACAACATATTTTCAGGTTTGCTTACAAATACTTTAGCGTTACCATTAGTAGTATTATTCTTCTTTTTTTTTTTTTAAGTAATTTTTAACAACATTCTTCTTTTCACATTATTTAATTCTCTTCTTTTAACATTACAGTTATACAATCAATGCCCCACACGCCATGATCAAAACAAACATTAGTATGTTTTGCACTTGTGCTTGCATTATCATATAATCAAGTACTCTGCCCTTTTCTTTGGCCAGCCGTACAAATCATTTGTCACCCTCATTGGTGTACTTCACTCTCTTTAGTGACTTCAACATTCGCAAAATTTTCATTTTCACTATCTTCACAGGCTGCAACCGTGTTATCAATCTCAACAGTATTATTATAATCATCACACACATTCAGCTCTTCGGGCACTTGCCCCTCCGGCAATCTTCTTAAATCTTCATGAGCATATTTGTAATTTCGTTTATTGGTTAAAGACCTTAAATTGTACCTGTCACCGTCTAGCACATCAATTATTTCAAAAGGTCCCTTGAACTTTGTACTCAATTTGGTTTGATGCCTTTCTTCGCTTTGAAGTAGCACAAAATCTCCAACTTTGTGTCTAATTACTTTTGCCTTATTTTTATTAAATCGTTCTTTGTCATAAATTGCTGTAGCTAAAACATTCTTTTCAGCTTGTGCTCTTACATCTGACAGATCAACCTCATCTTCAATATCACTAGGTGGAAGTAATCCTAATGGACGTGCTATTTTTCCCAATAACATTTCTAACGGACTAGCCTTCGTCACGCGGTTAGTTGTACAATTGATTGCCAACTGTACCTCTCCTAGCACATCTTGCCAAGACTGAGTTCCAGTTTCAACCGCAGTCAGCATATTTTTCAACGTGCTTATTGTTCGTTCCACTAGGCCATTAGCTCGGCTAGCACCAGTGGCAATCAAATGCAAGTTTATTTTCTTATCTGAACAGAATTGGCTAAACTTTCCACCCGTAAAACACCTATCCTGGTCAGCTATTATTCGGTTTGGTACTCAAAACAACGAAACAGCAGATTGAACAGCCTTTATGCAACTTTCACTGTCTAATTTGAGGCTATGACTAAGATAGACATACTTGGTAAACGCGTCTACTTGAACAATTACATACTCCTTTTGGTCACTTTTGCCACTTAGTTTTCCAGTTATATCGATGTGGATAGTGTGCCAAGGAATATTGACTTTAGGAATGGGATGCAATTCAGCTTGTATTTTTCCTGAGGTTGATTTGGATATTTTACAAGTGATACAGTTATCAACAAATTTTCTAGCGAGTTACAATCAGTAAACACAGTAAAGTTCCTGCCTAACAGATAATGTCGAAAATGTTTAATGGAGTTTACAACAGCCAGAGTTTCCAACTCATACGAGTGGTATCTTGACTCTGCAGGTGAAGTAACTTTACTATAGTACTCAATTACGTGAGGTTTGTTAATAATTTTGTGCAATAAAATTGCACCGTAGCCATCACAACTAGCATCTGTATGCAACTCAATTGGATGATTTGGGTCAAAAATTACAAGTACTGGTTTATCGGTAAGAATAGAAACAACTTTTTTTCGTATCTGCTCATGTTCCGTTTTCCAAACGAATTTACTTTTGCCTGAAGTTAAAAAATACAACGGCTTCATAAATTGTGAAAATCCCCCAATAAATTGTCGGAAATAAGATGCTAAGCCAATGAATTGTCTTAGCGATGTGACTGACTGTGGCGGCGGAAGAGCAGTTAATGCTACAATTTTCTGAGGATTTGGACGAATTTCAGCAGCACGAATATTGTAGCCTAAATATTGAACCGATGTTTTCAAAAAAGAACACTTTGTAATGTTGAATGAAAATCCAGCTTCTGTTAATGTGTTTAAAAAGAATTTCTAATCTTTCTAGCGCTTGATCTTTTGTTGAGGCAATCATTATTATGTCGTCCATATAGACGATAACATACGAATTTGCTAAATCACCTAGAGCTTGCATTACCAAACGTTGAAACACAGAAGGCGCGTTTCTAAATCCAAACGGCATGGATAAAAATTCATATTGACCATCTGGGGTCACAAACGCTGTATACTCAATAGAATCGGTGTGTAAGGGAATTTGGTAATAACCGCTGGCCATATCTAAACATTGGCCTTTAGCAAGAGTAGTGTCTGTAAATGCCGGACCTGATGACAAAATTCGAGTGCTCGAACTTAGGACTGCAAAAGGAATCTTCAAAAGGCCAATTCACAAGATCGCTCCGCTTCCAGAATCATTTAATTGAAAGTTGGTTCTTTCAACAGGAAACTCATCAATTTAATTATTCCGAAATATTAACCATTGGGTTAAATAGCTAAACTATTGATATATCGCAAGCTCAAGGAGAGTTCAATCACTGTTGGCTCTCTTGTTGCGGTTCGCTTTACACTTCACTTTGAATTACTCTCTCTCTCTCTCTCTCTCGTAGCATATAAGAATTTATGAAATCACTGTAACAAGAGAACTCGAATGCGACGTACGCAAAAAATAAATGTAAAACTACATAACGTCGTCTAATCTGTTTCGGGAAGAATGTGGCAAGGGAAGTTTGAATCATCGAATCCAACCGATTAGCAGTTTATTATATGGCCGAGAAATTGGCCAACAAATGACTTATCATCAATGGTGTCCGGGTCTTCACTAGCGCTAATAGATGGCCCACTTTGATGCACTGAAAACAAATTCCTTTTGATCTCTCGGGGCGTGGACAGTAGGTTCTGAAGTGACTAATCTGGCGGCAATTGTAACATCTCATCTCCTTTATAGCAGAAGTAGTGGCCTGCGCACGGTATGAAGTCGGAAGAGCTTGAGTAACGTAGTTTCTTGCTGGTGGCTGAACTATCTAAAGACAGTTTTCCCGCAATTCGTTGAGAGAAGTACAATATTACGACGGTGCGGTCAATCCGGGTCGATCTCGTATTCCGTCAACAATGTATTTGATCACATCTGTGTCTACAAAATTACCCTGCTGAGCCATATTTCGCATAATGATGAAATACTGCAAGAGTGACTCTCCTTTGCCAATCGGGCGCTTTCTCATTTGGGTAGTAATCTCGTGGTTTGTCATTTGAAGGCGAAATACCTTCACAAGGGCATCCTTCAGTTCATCCTTCCAGTTTGTCGTCTTTTCGAATATCATATACGCTTTATCTGATACCTCCAGCAGTCGGTTGCCCAACGACCAACATTGGGCAACACTCAGTACATACACGCTAGCCGCTTTCTCCAGCTCACGAATACGTGAATGGACAGATCACCATCACCAGAAACCATAGGTACAGTAGTTTCGACATCGTTCACGTTCATGCGGCAATTATATTCCGGTCTGCTTAAGTTCTCCTCCAGCTCCATAACACGCGTTTTTAGCTCAACCAGTTTCTTACGTGCTGTATACATTTCGATGGTACTAAGGATCGAAGCCAATTCGTCATTTTTCTCGAATGTGCGCTTTCACGAACATGCACGTTCGCGTCTGGTCCCAAAGAGGTCTCACGAGACATCGTCGGCAATTTGCTGTTCACTGTTTCCTAAGCCGCGCTGCTCAATAGGAGGCTCCGGACCAACATCCACAAGTTGTCCGGCAAGCACATTCGCAGACACTGCTGGGCTGATTGCCTGCTCCCTTATACCCCTTTTAGTCTGACCAAATTCAGTTATCGGCGAAATAATCACTGAGGAGAGGAGCGGGGCTTATTTAAATATTCTTAATGATTACAATCTTAAAAACTATTCTACCTAGAGACACCAAATTTGGTATCTATATTTGCTTAGTAAATGCGCAGACTTTGTATATGTAAAAATTTTGTCACGCCCCTTTCCGCCCCCCGAAAATTAAACAAAACCGATTTTCTCAAACACTATACTTACTAGAGACACAAAATTTGGTATGTATATTTGCTCATTAAACGCGCACATTTAATAATTTAATTATCTCCCGTAATGCTTTACCTTGTGCAATCGAAGTTTGCACACTTAAAAATTGTGACTAATATCCAGCAAAATACCAAATTTGATCAAAATCGGACTAAAAATAGCCAAGTTGTGCATAAAAACGTTTTTCCATAAGGCCGGAGTTGGCCGTTGGCTGGGGGACATGCCGTGTGCATTCCAAAGACATAGGCGTCCAAAGACATAGACGTATTATTTATTCTCGATAAGCTTCTGGATAAGCAGATTTCGATTCCATATCAGTTCCTGCATACAGTTTTG
The DNA here is from genome assembly GCA_018150345.1 of Drosophila equinoxialis. NCBI lineage: Eukaryota > Metazoa > Arthropoda > Insecta > Diptera > Drosophilidae > Drosophila > Drosophila equinoxialis. The sequence goes on along the minus strand of JAECWI010000937.1, from coordinate 432,089 downwards.
CATGAACGTCATAAAAGCGGTCATGTTTTGATTAAGTGAGATCAATATGGCCTCTAAACCACTTGGAGTTTGCTGGCCAAGTTCTGGTGCGTTAGATTGCGGATTGTGTAGAAGGTGTAGTGACGGGGTCTCTTTCGCGGGCTCCATCTGTCCAGTTCGGAGTACACTACCAAAGGATACACTAGGGGTGGTTGTAGCAGGCATGTTAGATGATCTAACAACCTTGGCGAAGAATAGCTCCGGTGAAGTTTTGGAGGCGTTGAATGTGATTTTTAGTCCAGCTGGGGGTTTGCGCCCTTTAGGTGCGATTTAAGATCCTTGAAGACAGGACATCCTCTGTAGTTGGCTGTGTGGTTCCCTCCACAGTTACTGCATAGTCTTAGTGCGACGTTGTTTCTGTCCTTGGTGCAAATGCCATCTTTATGATGTTCGCCGCAGCCAACAGTTTTTATACTACGGTAGTTGGTATCTCTTCTATGCACTACTCTTCGACCACTTTGCATCAAGTTGGAGCTCGATTTTAAGGAGCAAAAAGGCAAACCCTTTTTCGGGCAATGCGTCTGCTATTTCTTGTCTTGGGAACGACAACCATTGGGACAACTGGAGCCCTTTACTGCTTTTAAGTTGGTAAGTATAGAAGTTAATTACGTAGGTACTTTTCGATGATGAGGAAATTATCCTGAGTTTAGGTTTGACATTTAATTTCTTTTATGTTACCCTTGTTGAGAGGGGTTACAACAAAGTTATTTGCCCCTACTGTTTCTACTAGCTTCGAAATCGGGGCGCTGCATTTGGCTCCACGGATGCATAAAGGGGATGGCTAGCGCGCCGTCTTACTGATCAGCAAGAATTTTAAAACGATTCCCGCTTAGAAGTGCTACTCGTTCATTTGGTTTGGTTATTTTCGGTGTATAACCACTTTTTTGCTTTGGCGGGCTTAGCTTCCGCTTAGTAATTTTAATATATTTATTCATTCCAGTTTGGACAGAAGGCGTTGGGTTTTGTTGTCGTTGCTGACTCTGGGCGACTTGTCGTTGACGGGTTGAGGCAGGTCAATATTTCGGCAGACGTTGCAGTAGTTGCTGTCAACGAGCTGACGGTGCTGGTCGGTGCAATCGGTGACCCAGTTATCGATATGGATGGAGAAGCACACTGCTCTCTCCACGGTAAATTGCTGTTGCTTGCTGAGTGGCTTGCACTGCTTACGGTAGCATTCAGCTTTAGTAAATAAAACAAACTCCTACGTTAATTTTAACCTATTGGTATATTAATTTAATAATATTTTAATTTAATTATATTTTAATTTAATCTTGATGATCATTAACAAGGTGATGCATGTGGATTTGTATACCCTTGCCGTCCTTGGCAATAATTTTTTTACATTTTGAAATTTCTTTTCCCTGCAACTGAATTCATCAATACACAAACAAAACATTCAAATTATTTCTCTTGTTATAAAATTTTTTCTTCTTCTTGCATCATTCCCTAAGCGAAGCACAACACGCATACACATACAGTTCTTGTAGCGCTGCGTCTGAGTGTGTGTATGCATGTGCTCTGTGCAGCGGCGTTTGCTGCCGGCAGCGCTGCTTGCTGTCTACTACGTCATCATTTAAACCGATTTGTATTGACTGTAACTTGTGTTCTATTTATCCGATCAGATTAAAATTGGGATCTGTCAATTTATATCAAATACTAACATATTGGTAAATTTCATGGGGATACTCCAATTTTTGCAAAAATGTTTGTTCTAGAGCTATATGATATTGTGGTCCGATCCTTACAATTTTCATATTTTATCTCACCCGGGTAATAAAAAGCCCTTAAGATAGCTGAGTAAAACGCGTACGCACAGATAGAAAAACAGACGGACTTGGCTATATCGACTCAGCTTCTCATGCTGATCAAGAATATATATACTTTATGGGGTCGGAAACGTCTCCTTCTGTGCGTTACAAAGATCTGACCAATTTTATAATACCCTCTGCAAGGGTATAATAACTCAGATTTCATTATACCCAAGGGTATAATAACTCAGATTTCATTATACCCTTGCAAAAAGTGTATATTAATATTGGTTAGAAGTGTGCAACGCATAGAAGGAAGCATCTGCGACCATGTAAAGTATATATATTCTTGATCAGCACGACGAGACGATCCGTCCGTCTGGATCAACGCAAACTCCTCCTAGACCGCAAGAGCTACAGAGCTCTTGCACGTAGGCTCCCATACAAACGGCAATGTCACAAATAGTGACTTTTTCAATAACTTCGTTCTTTCGCAAATTATTTTTTTTAGATAAAACGTTTTTCCACTTTGTCGGCTATAAGTGAGGAAAGAGTACCAAACAATTTTCAAGGGTGTAAAAACTTTTCTTTATTTTTTATTCGTGTCTTAATTCGCTCCCTACTGCTTTCACAGTATTTCACATTCAATTCTTTGCTTGCCAAATAAATTGGGTTGTAGTCCATGCAATTCTCTAAAATAACCTATTGATATCAAGTAGGCTTTGTATTTCTATTTAAACATTTCAATTTATATATGACATCATTCAAGATCGTTTGGTCACACACACACACACACAAATTCTAAAAGTTGTATAATAAAAAGTTATAGTGAAACGAAGAAAAAATTTTTAGATAGTTATTTCTATTTGTAAATTTCGGCATATTTAAACATATGTAAATAATATTTGTTTTTTTGGCATACAAAAAAAAAAAAAACAGAATAACAGTCACCTGAAATCTTAAGAATGGAGGAATATTCACGAGAGCCATGCCCATTTCGCATTGTAGACGACTGCGGTGGAGCATTCGCCATGGGTTGTATTGGTGGTGGAATCTTTCAGGCACTCAAGGGTTTCCGTAACGCGCCGCAAGGCATGAAACGTCGCATGATTGGCGGCATGATGTCGGTTAAGGCACGTTCCCCGTATATAGCTGGCAATTTTGCCGCCTGGGGTGGCGTCTTCAGCATCATCGATTGTACTCTGGTGCATTTAAGGAAAAAAGAGGATCCATGGAATTCAATTATAAGCGGTGCAGCCACCGGCGGAGTGTTGGCCGCACGAAATGGCGTTGCCGCCATGGCGGGCAGTGCCATAATTGGGGGGTATGCTACTATCACTGATTGAAGGCGTTGGCATTATCATTACGCGCATTTCGGCCGAATCATTTCGTAATCCAACACCAGTCTTTGATCCGCGTTACGCTCGAACACCAGGTGCTGGTACCGGTGATTTTATAGATGTGGATACCATGAGTTCGGCTTCAACAGGTGGCCCTATAAGCGAATATCAATAGCTGAATTTGATTAAAGATTTCACTAAATATACCAAATTTCACAAAGTGTGATGACAAATTAATGCAATAATTTCCCTAATAACATCGTATTTAAATACAACAACATGTAGCAAGCAATTCACACATCCTTTTTACAGACATTTACAGACTTACAAAGAACGAACCACAACAAAAACCTGAAACTCGTCACAACCATTGGCGAATAATAACTTTTTTTTTTTTTTTTTTTTTTTTTTTTTTTTTTTTTTTTTCCCTTTTTTTTTTTCTTTTCCCGGTTTGCTTGTTTGGGGGGGGGGGGTTGTGTTTTTTTTTTTTTTTTTTTTTTTTTTTTTTTTTTTTTTGGTGGTTGGTTTTTTTTTTTTTTTTTTTTTTTTTTTAATTTTTTTTTTTTTTTTTTTTGTTTTTAAAAATTTTTTTTGTTTTGTTTTTTTTTTTTTTGGAGGTGTTGTTTTTTTTTTTTTTTGTATGTTTTGTGTTGTATATAATTCTCAACTTTCATTTTTTTTTTTTTTTTTTTTTTTTTTTTTTTTTTTTTTTTTTTTTTTTTTTCCTCGTTGCAGAGAACGGACGTGTTTTTTTTTGCGCTTATCAACTTTTATTTTTTTTCTCGCGATTAACTTATTTTCTATAACTTATTAATAAATTCATTACCGGCTAATATTTCCAGCATCCGAATTTTATTTTCATTTCGCGAATTCTTGCTGTCGCTTTTGTGCATTTGTTTAAATTTAAATAAAATCAAAACTTACAGCAATACTTGCGTTAGCGGTGTTGTTGTTTTGTTTATCTCTTTTTGCTTTTGTGTCGTTACCGTTTTAACTAACTCTCGCGCTCTTGCGTATAAATTGTTATTGCATGTGTTCAATTTGACGCGCTCTCCCGCTCTTTCCTATTCTTGTTTGATTTGCGCTCTCGTCTTTTGCCTACCCGCGACTCTGTGATACGTGTTTTTGTTTTTGTGTATTTTTGTAATTTCTTTTCTTTAGTTGTGAAGGCTTACTCTGCACATTAACCCTTGTGTCAGAACTGGTCAGTATATTCTTATACACAGATTTTTAACATTTAGAATTTTTATTTTTTTGTATTTTCCTTTTTTAATTAAATTAATTAAATTTTGATAAAATGGTTGTCTGCTCAAAAAATAATTGCATAGTGGCCACTCATCCGGTTGACTCCCATGATTATATTCTTTGTTGGCTGTGTGACAATGCGGTTCACGTTAAGTGTGCAGGTTACACAGGCAGAATCAAGGAGTCTATTGCTAAAGGCGGTGGCTTAAAATATGGATGTGATGCTTGCCGTGGGGTCGAGAATGAGATGCGCTCTTTCATGAGGCGGACTAGAGATAGTTTTGACACTTTAAGGGCAGGTTTTAATAAACTCCAAGCGGAGTTTAATGCGGTGGAGACTCAGTTCAGGAGTTTATCGCTTATGAATGAGTCTCCGAAACGTAAAAGGACCAGTCCTTGGGGTGTTTCAGTATCTGTAGATCCGCCAGCGTCTCTTATCGTCCCCGACCGGTCTAATGCACCGTCCACTCCTAATGTACAGCAGTTGATATCGTTTAAGAGCCCGGTTGTGAATGCTATTAGTAAGGAATTACCGGTATCACCTGGGAATGATCTCTTAAAAACGATGCCTATTGTAGTGTCCGATGTGTCCGGGCAATTACCCATTCCAATGGAAATTGCCGATAGTTCCAAAAGTATTGAGGGCCCCGTAAACAAGTTGACTGCCGCAGTGGGTGACTTGTCCAACGTTACTGCTACGGCTGATGCTTCGGGACCGCGGCCTCTCGTTGGCATACCACCAAAGAAACATATATTTGTTTCTAGGCTAGACCCTGTTGTCACATCTGATGATGTAATAGCCTATATTCGGAAGAAAGTTAACGTCTCGAATATTGCGGTGGAGAAGTTTAAATTTTCTTATTCTCGGGACATTTCGTCCTTTAAAATTAGTGTTTCTCCCAATATTTTCGACACTATATGTCGAGAAGATTTTTGGCCGAAACATATAATAGTTAAGGAATATACTGTAAGAAAGAAAAATCGGCAACCGATTCGCTTGCCAACAACAACAACTAATACTATTCCTGCCACATCAGCATCTGCTGGTGTGTCAAAAAACTAGCTTCGTCCCTTAACCTGGGTTACCAGAACGTTAGAGGACTGAAATCCAAACTTCCTAATCTCTATGTAGATAGTCTTTCTTTTGAGCATAACATTCTAGCTTTTACAGAGACGTGGCTTAAACCTGACATTGCTGATGCATCGGTGTTTTCCACAAACTTTTCTATATTCAGACGTGACCGGATTTCTCGCGTAGGCGGGGGCGTTCTAATAGCTGTTGATGCTGCTTTATCATCTGAAATGATTCAATTTTCTAGTACCCAGGAGATTGAGTTTGTCGGTGTTAAAGTAAATTTTAAATCTTTTAATGCTTTTATTACTTGTTCCTATATTCCACCATTGTCAGACATGGTGGTATATTTAAATCATTTAGAGGCAATTCAGTTTGTCTCCTCTTTAGTTTCCAGTCAAGACATGCTCATAGTTGTAGGTGATTTTAATTTACCCGCTTTAGTATGGTCACTAACAGATGAATCTACCATGTTGCTGCCCTCTTTGTCACATGACTTTATTGACGGCCTTCTAGGCTTATCTTTATCCCAAGTCAATCCTGTCTTAAATTCTAATGGAAAATCGTTAGATCTTATTTTTGTAGAGGATACTTCTTATTGTGAGGTTTCTAGGATCGAACCATTTGTTCTTCCAGAAGACAAATTTCATCCTACATTAAATTTAAAAATTGATCTGCCCTTGCTTTCACCATTACTTGGTTCAAATGAGTTTCCTTTAACTAGGTGCTTTCGTAAGACCGACTTTGTCACCCTTAACGAAAACATTACTAATACCGATTGGTCTTATCTGTACAATTGTAGAGATATGAACTCAGCTGTTCGTTTTTTCTATGATACTCTGAATTCACTCTTTGATATTTGTGTGCCTCTTGGTAGGCTGGAGCGGCTTAACAAACCTCCCTGGTTCTCTCGTGAGTTATCCAATTTGAAAAATGTGAAAACACGATATTATAAGAAGTTTCAAAAAACACGTCGTTCATCAGATTATGCTCTGTATACAGTCGCTCGTTCAAAATTCATGATGCTTAATACACAATGCTATAAGGATTATCTTCAGCGGTGTAAGCTTCAGTTTTCTTCTGACCCTAAACAATTTTATAATTTTGTCAATTCTAAACGTAAGACCTCCGTGCACCCATCTTTTTTGTCTTTTCAAAATAAAAAAGCGAGCACTGATCAGGCAATTGCCGATATGTTTGCGAGTTTTTTTCAAAACAACTTATTCCTCAACGGAATATCGAGCAAGTCCGTATCCTTATCATTTAAAAAGGCTAATTGCATTTTCAATCCAGTGTTTGATGAAAGTTCTATTCTTAGCGAACTTAAATCAGTTAAACCCGTTTATTCTCCGGGGCCAGATGGTCTTCCTGGATGTGTACTCAGGTTCTGTGCAAACGCTTTATGCAAACCCATTTTAAAATTGTTTCTATTGTCTGTCGAATCTTCCTCTTTTCCATCTATTTGGAAGGAGTCGTATATCATACCTCTGCATAAAAATGGCAAAAAGTCCGAAGCCTCTAACTATAGAGGTATCTCAAAATTGTCCGCTATTCCGAAAGCTTTTGAGAAAATTATAACTTCTCAATTGCAACATTTTTGCAGTTCTATTATTTCGCCATCCCAACATGGGTTTGTGAAACGTAGATCTACAACCACTAACCTTTTAGAATTTACATCAATAATTATTAAGGGGTTCAAAAATAGTAAACAATCTGATGTTATATACACTGACTTCAGCAAAGCCTTTGATTCCGTTAATCATACCCTATTACTTTCTAAGCTGAGCGACATTGGGTTTTCACACCTTTTCCTCTCTTGGGTTCGAGAATATTTAACAAATAGAAAACAGAAGGTACTTTTTAAGTCTTCTTTTTCCGATTCCATTCCTGTGACTTCTGGTGTACCTCAAGGTAGTCATCTTGGCCCTCTGCTTTTTACACTATTCATTAACGATCTTCCATCAGTCATTGTTCATTCGCATGTGCTTATGTATGCTGACGATGTCAAGCTTTGTCTTACTTATAAAGATACAGATTCATTTAGTCGGCTACAAGCTGATCTTAATAACTTTCAATCCTGGTGCCAGTTTAATCTACTAAATCTTAACACTACCAAATGTAAGGTAATGACTTTTTTTCGTAACTCTCCTCAACTGGTCACTTATTTTCTAAACAATAGTCCTTTAGAACGTCTAAATAATATGAATGATTTGGGCGTACTTATGGACCATAAGTTAAATTTTAACACCCATATTTCCACCACGGTCGCAAAGGCCATGAGTGTCCTAGGTTTCATTAAAAGATGGTCAAAAGAATTTGATGACCCCTATACAACTAAAGTTCTTTTTACTTCGCTTGTCCGTCCTATTTTAGAGTATGGATCTTGCATTTGGTCACCTCAATATGAGTCGCACCAGATTAGACTTGAATCCGTTCAAAAGCAGTTCTTGCTATTTGCTCTTCGTGGCTTAAGCTGGGATCGCAATGTCAATTTGCCTTCGTATTCTAGTAGACTTCTCTTGATTAACCTTCCTTCCCTAACTAACCGTAGAATTATGCTTGGTGTTATTTTTATGCACAAGCTCCTAATTGGTGATATCGACTCGCCTGAGTTATTAGCTCAGGTAAATCTATCGGTACCATGTAGACGGAGTAGACATCCTTTGATCCCTTTATCCCTTAGTCGTTGTTCTTCTAACTATGCCCTGCATGAACCTTTTAGGGTCCTCTGCTCTGATTACAACCTTCTATTCCCTGTAATTGGCTCAGAGCTTTCTATTAATATGATTAAAACTTCTATCCTATCCCATTTAGTTAATAGATAGCTATAGTATTTTTTTAGTTATTTGTTTGTCTGTTTATTCTATTGTGTATTTGTCCACGCGATTCGTGCCGTGCGTTATACGGCTGCACCCCTCGGTCGGTCGGGTGGGAGGTGGGCAGCTATCTGCTTGGGCTCGCGCGTAACAGGCTTTGTCCTGGTGTCGTAGGGGCCACTTGAACGTACTGCGCATAGTATCGTCAACGTCCGCTATATCTAATTATGCTTAGCCTTAAGGTTTTGTGTATGTATGTATAGTTATGTATACAATTATGCTTAGCCTTATGGTTTGTGTATGTATGTATAGTTATGTATACAATTATGCTTAGCCTTATGGTTTGTCGCCCACGCAAAGTCTTGTATATGCTAAAGTATGTATATCTTGAAAAGTGCTGAGGTTGCAATCGGCCGGATGTTGGCATTGCAGACTGGTCGAATGCAATCTCTTAGAATCGGTTGCTCAATAGTAAAATACTTTGTTGACCAGTGGCGATGCCCGAGGGGGTTTTGGTGGGGGTGTGGTGTCTGCTGTGACAACTCCGGCGCATAGAGTCAAGTGGCATCGACTTAATACCTTTGTCCGCACCACTCACTTGTCCACTTCAGATACAACACAGTTGACTGACAAAGATGGGCTAATGATGATCGAGATCATGCCAGGACCGCGACCACGTGTTGAAGCTGAGTGGGAAAATTTCATCTTTAGGAGTAATCTTCAGGAGTCATAAGTATTTTCCCTTAGGTATGTTAGGTAGTGTGGGAAATAAGGATCCAGCCCAGTTATAAAATTGACGTGGGAAAAAAAATGTGTCAGTGAAATTTTCTGGAATAACCATAGCCATTGCTGTTTGGAATCTGGAAAAATCTGTGAAAGTGTTTTTTTGTTTTGGTATTGTATAGAGCGCCGGATAATTCCTGTTTTAATTTATTTTCAAGCCTGGCGCTAAAAAACCAATTTTAGGGAAAATCGCAGGAAAAAGAAACATTATCATGCCTGTGTTTGTATGTTTGTGATTGGAACCTCTTAAGTAATTGGGCAACGGTGCAAGAAGCAATACTGCGCACATAGGTTTAGTACGTGCTAGTGGCACATATGTGTCCAGTGTCCATGCCCAGCGCCATGCCGCATTTTCGTTCGGTTTGTGTTTCTAAAATCCAATTTTACTCACACACTGCTGAATACAAAAAGTAAAGGCACTAAAAATTTTATTCAAAAGGCTGCTGGAAAATTGCTAACTCACACATTGCTGCCTCACATGTTTCTCATGAGCCAAAGAGACGTCGAAGGTGGGAAAATGAAAGTTGTTAGCAAAAGGCAGGGCTGTTGCTTAGGCTAACAGATATATAACTAAGAGGTATCTCAGATCTGAGACTTCACTATAAAAAAACGGGTGTACCTATCCACTGTTTTGTTGATGCGGACTGGGCTGGCGATAGCAACGCTTGAAAGTCGTTCACAGGTTGGTCATTCTTCATTGCTGGAGCGGTGGTGTCATGGGAATCAAAGAATAAAAATCTGGTTACCTCAGTAGCACGGATGCCGAGTACGTAGCACTTCTACATTAGCCAAAGAAGCGGTATACGTTTAAAAGCTGATCAACGAGATGGGATTCGGGCCGATGGCGATGCTATTAATTTATAGCGACAACCAGAGCGCACAATGTCTTGCTAAACATGCTAAATTTCATTCACGTATCAAGAATATTGAAATAAAACATCATTTTGTAAGGGAAATGTAAAAATATAATGTAATAGATATAAAATACATTCGCACAGATAGTATGACCTCAGATATTTTAACGAATAACTTATCTAAGGTCAAACATATAAAGTTCACAGAAATGTTGGGATTAAAATAATCAATTTTTAATACCCCTTGCAGACGGTATTATTAAATCAGTCAGATGTTTGAAACGCACAGAAGGAGCCGTTTCCGACAATTATATATTATATATTATATAGTTTACAAATTGATAAGATCGAAGCAATTAAAACCTTGGGGTTGCAGTGGGAGGCATTTAAAGACGAATTTAAATTTAAGGTAAACTGTGACGAAAACAGGAAAGTGAATTAAAGAGGGGTGCTATTCACACTAGCCAAAATTTATGATCCACTAGTTTGTCTAGCACCAGTAACAGTAATAGGCAAGTTATTCATGCAGATGTGGCGCGCGCCCAAAATTGGGATCAAGAGTTGTCCGATAACGAAACAAAAGAATGGAAATCTTTCAGGGGCAATTTGGTGTAACTGAAAGAAGTCAGATTACCCCGATGGATCAAGACACAGCCTAATATGTTGTTACAGATTCATGGTTTTGCTGACGCTTCACAAAAGGCATATGCAGTAGCATATGTTAAAATAGGTGAAGCAGTTACCTTAATAGCCAGCAAGAACAAAGTTAATCCAATCAAAAATAGGAGGACTATTGGAATTATGTGCAGCACACTTGCTAAAAAGAGTCCAGCAATCTTAATAGTCAGCAAGAACAAAGTTAATCCAATCCAAAATACGAAAACTATTCCTAAATTGGAAATATGTGCAGCACATCTGCTATCGCAATTGCTAAAAAGAGTCCAGCAATCTATTGCTGTTCCAGCTGACTCTACTATCACACTGTGCTGGATAAAAAACGGTGCTAGTAAGGAAAAATTCGTAAGGCGTCGCATAGAGGATATCCTAAAAATCAAAGAAATAGCATGGAACCATGTAAAATCAGAAGATAATCCTGCAGATATAGCTTCAAGGGGTATTTGTCCAAATAAGTTAAATATGTGAATTGTGGTGGAATGGTTCAAAGTGGCTCGGCGAGGCAAATGAAAAATGGCATAAGCCAAAAACAGATGAGGACAAGAGTATGGTAAATTCTGTACTATTAAATACAGAGAGTGGTATTATGCAGGAGCTAATTGAAAAGTATTCCTGTATGAATAAGTTGGCCGTCAATGAGCTTAAGAATGCTAAAAATTTTATAATTAAACACCAACAGGCGTATCAATTTTGCAGAGAGATATCATGTCTTACGCAAAACAAGCAAATTGACATGAAAAGCAAATTTTAAGCTTAAATATATTTTTGGATGACGATGGAATATTGCGCGTGGGAGAAGATTGCAAAATGCCTACATATGTTTTGATACTAAACATCTTGTGATTTTGGATAAATCACATGTAACAATGCTGTTGATTAAGGATGCTGATACGCCCTTAAAAAATCCCTAAGGGAATGCGTCACTTGTGACAGATACCGCCAAGTAACTGCGGAGCAAATTATGGGTAACCTACCCAAAAGCAGGGTAACGGTGTCATTTCCATTTCATAATACGGGGACTGATTTTGCCGGTCCATCTCATATAAGATGCTCATAACACCGGGTACAAAAATCATTTAAAGGGTGCATAGCAGTATTCGTGTGCTTGTCTACTAAGGCAATTAATTTAGAAGTTGTTAGTGACTTGACAACTGTTGTTGCGAGACGGGGAGACTTTAAATAAGCAGTTCAAGATAACGTACAGGTTACTCCTGTCCTAGAACGAGAACAGATAAGCTGGCATTTTAGCCCTCCGGCGGGACCTCACTTCGGAGGTATTTGGGAAGATGGAGTAAAGTCGGTCAAGTATCATTTGAAAAGAGTAATAGGAGATAGTAACCTCACGTGTGAAGAACTAGCAACTTTACTGTGCCAGATAGAAGCGGTCCGTTGTATACGACGGGTGACGATATGGACAACAACGAAGTGTTAACCCCTGGTCATTTCTCGGAAGACCAACATGATTAGAAGACCAACATTAGAAGCAGCCGAGTCCATATCAGAAGAAAAAATTGGAAATTAAGACAGATGGAAATTAATTCAGAAAATGAAAAATGGAATAAGTGGCGACGAATCACAGAAAATTTAGAAAGTGGACAGGTCGTACTGATTAAAGATGAAAATTGTCACCCAGCTAAGTGGCCTCTAGGCAAGATTGAGGAAATTCACAAAGGCAGGGACGATAAAGTAAGAGTGGTAAAAGTCAAATTGCAGGAAGGGTCAATTACAAGGCCTATAAATAAAATTTGTGCACTCATTGGGGGTAAAATCATCAGAAGACATGGAGGAGAACCGATATCGGAAAACTACCAGATTCGATCATCTGTCCAAAGTAGGAACCGTAATGATGTTAGCAATGTTGATGCTACTTTGTCAATTGTCGAATGCAGCAAGCATTAAAGATAATCGACCAAAAATTACGGTAAAAGAACCAAACGCAACAGCCGCATTGTACTTAGATCCAATGAGGGATTTATGTCAAGAGTTATATAATTTCGAAGACCAGTGCCATTTCGTATTAGACAACACGATAAAACGCATTACGGAAATCGAAGAAAATAATAGATTGTTCATGAGTCAAAATAAGCCAAGAAGCAAACGAGCACCGTTTGAAATCATGGGTTCACTGTACCATATATTATTTGGCATAATGGATGCAGATGACAGAGTACAGATGGAAGAAAACATGAGAAATTTACTGACAAATCAGCAAAATCTGAAACATATAGAAGAAAGCCAGACGTCGATAGTAGACTCCACGGCAAACATTCTAAAGACAACTATAGATGAAATAAATGATAGCTTTCGCAACATGAACAACCGGATTGAAATATGACGGAAGTACTAAAAGAAAGCTATTACGTATATAGAGAGTCCATCCAGTTTTTCATGATTGTAAGGCAACTGAGTTCAGTGGTGGATGAATGTGAAAAAATCCAGACACGAATTATAAATCTTTTAATAGACATTAATCATGGTAGGTTGAACCCTAACATTTTAAAACCAAGCCAGATGAAGTTGGAAATAACGAAAATAAAGGACAAGTTGACCGAAGCTTTAGTACTACCAGGTAAAAAGGACAGATACTGAGTTAAAAGATATATATACTCTGTTGACGGCCAAGGGTATCTTTATTGACAGAAAACTAATCATAAATGCAAAAATACGACTTTTTGGCAGGCATCCGTCTTTTTCTCTATAAAGTCATACCAGTGCCTGTACGATTAAACAATAATCAAATGATAATGGTTCTTATAGATAGCCAGTACTTGATATATGTATAACTTTGAAATAGACTCGTATCATCCAATGTCTGAGCCAGCTATGCAAAATTAAGGCAAGAGTCCAATGCGGTAACGCACACAATATGGGGTAGTGGATATTCCAGAGCAAGGAATTTTGAATCTCAAATCAGGCTGCACAGCTAGGGCAGAGGACAAAATTTTAGTTGCTCATCGAGTCAGAATCATACGTAGCTATTAAAACGTCGCTCGTAGGCGGCATTAGCAACATGGCAAGTATCGCACATAGAAAACCTTTCGGCAGAGTTGGAGAAAATAGGAAGCCAGTTACAATCATTAAAGGAACATCATATAGAGTTACTTGGGTTAAACTTTCATTATGCAACCGGTCATGCTTCCTTAATATTAGTTATCTTACTAATTTAAATATCAATAAAAATTTGTATAAGACAACCTATGATTAAACACAGTTTCCAAAACACCACATTTGGCGCCCCGTTGCAGAATGTTTTAAAGAAATATACAAAAACGAAACATAAACAAAAGTAAGTCATAAAATTCATATGACAATTATTGATTAATACTATGCATCATAACATGCATCCACACTCTGTGGAAAACACCTAAGATTATAACAGCGACGCGGTATCAAGTAACCAGCGCTGAGCATGAAATATAAACAATTTTGTACCCCCCAAAAAACGTGGGGCATTAGAATAAGTATTTTTAAGAACAATTGTCGCTTCTTAGAGTTTAAAAGTTTTCAAATAAAATCAGTTCATATTTTGAATTCAACGAATGAAGATTGGGTTATTTCGGAAATCCCTATTCAACATTTTTTTCCACGTCTCTGGCTCACTGTGCAAGACACAGTTGAGATATTTTTTTCCCCTTTTTTCTCAAAAAAAAAAAAAAACGGATAAATATATCGAATTAAAAAAAAACCATCAATTGATTGTCACACATATATACATCCACCATATAAAATGTTCAGTAATAAGACTGTAAAATTGTTAGAGAAGCAGGTGGAGTTGCATAGCAGGTTAAGGCAGTTGGAAGCACTGGATCCCAGAAACATTACTAGCAAGGTGTTTGAGGAAGTAAAACTGATTAGTAGCCGATGGATGCCTAACCATGAAAAATAGCATGCCATAAAAAAAGAGAATAAACCGTTACGAAAAACGTCGGCTGCGGTGCTCAAAGATAGTTGTCCGATCTTCAAAGGTCCTTGGCATAACGCACTTCTGTGCTATAAGTTTAAAGCGCTAACACCTAATGAAAGGGTGGAAATAGGCAAAAAAAGTGGAATTGTATATACGATGTTTGAAGCAAGAAGAGATGCACTAATGAAATGGTCTGCTCATTGTGCAGCAAGGGGCACCATACCTTTCTTCATTTTTGGGAAAAACAGGCAAAGTTAAACACTTGTGTTACGAATCAACAAAAACTGTTGGCCACAGCTCTAATACAAGTTAATAAAATAAATGAAGAATATGAAACATTAAAAGCCTTGATTGATAGTGGTTCTCAGAGCACCGTTAAAATTACCTACGATCAAGAAACAAACAGAAATAAGTGGCGTATCTGCAACAAAAAGTAGAACGTCGAAGTATAAGGTAAATATTGAAATAAAGACACGTTATTCGGAGAAGGAACTTATTAAGGTTGAAGCAATTGTATTACCGCACTTCCATCAAAAATAGCAAAGATGACTCGATAGTAGCTACAACAATAGACGTTACAGATATGGAGCGTTTTTGGGAGTTGGAAGCAGACGAAAAAGATGATATAGAAGCTAATCAACGTGAAGAAAATTTTAACAAGGAACCCATTTAAGCAAGAAACGGAATTAGGAGACTCGAAGGCACAAGCAACTGCGCGATTCCTCAACTTGGAGAAAAATTTCAGAAAAATCCAAAACTTAAGGAGGAGCACGAAAAGTTCATTAAAGAATATTTGGAGTTGGGCCATATGGTAGAAACTAAGGATGAAGGTCCTTATTACCTTTCACATCAAGTAGTAGTAAAAGAAGCAAGTTTGACAACTAAATTATGTGGATCGGGCCGCGTCTCAAAAAATACATACTCGACATAATATTAAAATGGTGAAAATAGCAGTGCGTATTTGAAAAAATGTATTCGCAGAAATCCGCCTCAGAAAAAATTAAGAAAATATAAATTGACAACAGTAACGTACGGTACTGCATCGGCACCGTACTTAGCTACAAGGGTGCTTGCAGAAATCGCAAACAGGTGTCAGGATAAAGTGATTAGTGAAAATATCCGAGATGAGTTCTACATGGATGACTTAATAACAGGGGGTAATACCGTACAAGAATCAAAACACAAAGCTCAGCAAAGCTCCAGTGAGCTGGAAAAGGCAGGAATGAATTTGAGAAAATGGATTTCGAATAGATCCGAAATTGTTGAAGAGGTTATTAATACAGGCGATAATAAAGTTTACAAATTGATGAGATCGAAGAATTAAAACCGTGGGAGGCATTTAAAGACGAATTTAAATTTAAGGTAAACTGTGACGAAAACAAGAAGGTGATTAAAAGAGGGGTGCTATCCACACTAGCCAAAATTTATGATCCACTAGGTTGGCTAGCACCAGTAACAGTAATAGGCAAGTTATTCATGCAGAAGACGTGGCGCACGCCCAAAATTGGGATCAAGAGTTGTCCGATAACGAAACAAAAGAATGGAAATCTTTCAGGGACAATTTGGTGTATCTGGAAGAAGTCAGATTACCCCGATGGATCAAGACACAGCCTAATATGTTGTTACAGATTCATGGTTTTGCTGACGCTTCACAAAAGGCATATGCAGTAGTACATGTTAAAATAGGTTAAGCAGTTTCCTTAATAGCCAGCAAGAACAAAGTTAATCCAATCAAAAATAGGAGACTATTCCTAAATTGGAATTATGTGCAGCACATCTGCTATCGCAATTGCTAAACAGAGACCAGAAATATATGCTTGGAGTGACTCTACTATCACACTGTGCTGGATAAAAAACGGTGCTAGTAAGGAAAAATTCATAAGGCGTCGCATAGAGGATATCCTAAAAATCAAAGAAATGTCCAAATAAGTTAAAAGATTGTGAATTGTGGTGGAATGGGCCAAAATGGCTCGGCGATGCAAATGATAAATGGCCTAAACCAAAAACAGATGATGACAAGAGTATGGTAAATTTCGTACTATTAAATACAGAGAGTAGTATTATGCAGGAACTAATTAAAAAGTATTCCTGTATGAATAAGCTGGCCAGAATTACGGCATATGTATTAGGATTTATTGGCATTAACAAAAGAGATAGAGTGTACCCATCATATTTCACCGTCAATGAGCTTAACAATGCTAAAAATTTTATAATTAAACACCAAAAAAAGCAAATTGACATGAAAAGCAAAATTTTAAGCTTAAATATATTTTTGGATGACGATCATAGCTCGCAAATAACTGTCGACCGTTTCTCGTTGTCGACAAATAAGTGTCTATTCCTGACTCATTACGAAAAGACTCAGCGAGCAACAGATTTTTCGGTTTTTGAATTAGCTCGCTCGCGCTCGGAGCAAAACCGTTTTTTTTTATTCTGTTTTGTTTTGGTTGTTCAAAGACAGTTTCGTCGTGTTCAGTAAAGCAAAGTATCTTTTGCGTTTGCCGAATCAGCTATTTTGTAGCTAGATTTGGCCACTTTTTAGAGCCGATTGCTCCACAAATTTTAAAACAGCTATTAGCTACAAATTTAGCTATTTTCAAAAGTTACATTTAGCTAAAATAATAGTAACAATATCGGAGTTGGTTGCATATTTGTTGGTTGCGATCCTTTTTTAAGAGAAATTTTCCAACACCAACGATAGCGGTCACTCCAAAAGCTAATATCATATTGCAAGCGTCAGCAAACATCGTTATGACGAAAGAAGTATATAATCAAAAATGCCCAGACGAATGGCTTACAAAGCCTCGCTCTACAAATTTTGTCTATTCCCTGGTCGAACGCTGAAGTAGAGCGTCTCTTCAGTCAGGTGAACTTAATTAAAACTAAATTAAGAAATAGAATGAACTGCACGGTGCTACTTTTGGCTATTTTTTGACCTCGCCTTAGCTACTTTTGCTGGAAAAGTTTCAGCAACACTGCTTCACATTTGTTTCCGTTGTTGTGATAACGAAACAATATAATTTTTTTACAGAACAAATTAAATTTATTTTCAAATATTTTTGTTTGTATTTTTTTTTATATTTCATTTCAATTTCATTTAAAAAAAAAAGTTTAAACAATTCATATATATATGTTGATTTTTTTTTTTTGCGACCTTTTTGTTGAAATTTGAATGTTTTGCCGGCTCGAGGTCAAAAGTTGGGCGAATAAAAACAAAAATGAAAAACACAGTTTGTCCTTATTTTCGTTCCGATATATTTCGACCACTCTTCGGTGGTCGTCTTCAGGGCAATTAGTTTTACACGTCCGCACACTGTGACGTGGAGCTACACACAGCTACAGTGCCCAACTTTTGACCTCGAGCCGGCACAACATTCAACTCTAAACAATTCATATATATTTTTTTATTTTTAATATGTTGATTTTTGCGACCTTTTTGTTGTTTAGAGTTGAATTATATCGGAACGAAAATAAGAACAAACTGCGTTTTTTATTTTTGTTTTTATGCGCCCAACATTTTATTTTTAATATATTAAGTGTTAAGCTTAATAACTAATAGGGCGTTTAGATTGTCTCCACTTATCGAACTTCTTCGTTCACTTAAAATAAAGTGTAGTGCTGAAAATGCTCGTCATTGACGATGGAATATTGCGCGTGGGGGAAGATTACAAAATGCCTACATATGTTTTGATACTAAACATCCTGTGATTTTGAATAAGGAAACCCTACACGGACGAATTAATCTTATGAGAAGCCAAATTCAAAGGAGATTTTGGATTTTCGGATTGAGAAACGTCCTTAAAAAATTCGTAAGGGAATGCGTCACATGTGACAGATACCGCTAAGTAACTGCGGAGAAGGTTTTAGTGACTTGACAACTGATGCCTTCCTAGTAGCATTTCGAAGAAATGAAATGCATTTGATTTTCATTTTGCCCATTTTTATATTAATTTGTTGTACTGAAAATCTTGACGATAACGAGACGAGACTATCACCATCGATATCACCGTATCCGTTTATTTGCCTTAAGCACCGTTTTCGAGATATTTGCTTAAACCTTATTGTCCAGACACATAGGTATTGGTCTGCATGTAATAACCAGGGTTCGAAAACTGCGAAAACTGTGAACAGTTTTGCTGTGAGCTGATGCTTTCGTTTCGGAAACTATGAACAGTCAAAGCCGAAGCAACAGCAAAACACCGAAATCACAAAACCTGCCAGCAAAAGTTGCAGCAAAAATATGAAGTAGAAAATTTGACAGCTGCAGCAAAAGCCGAAAACCGAAATCGAGAAACCCGACAGCAGCAGCAATAGCAAAACCACGAAACAAATTGCTCTCATAGCAACAGCCAAATTATACATTTTAAAACTAGAAACTGTTCCGACTGTTGCTTCTTGACAAGTTCGGTAGTCGACGAAGCAGCAGTCGGAAAAATAGTCGCAGCATATACTTTTACCTATACCTACACATTAAAGTACACATACTCAATACTCTTTCCATAAATGTAAATTGTCGGTTTAGTTTTAACTACATAGAACGACTACAAGACCCCTTGCATTGGTGAAAATTCGGAGACTAAAAATGGCAAATAGCTAAGAAATACGGAAGTACATTGATATTAAATTAGAAGAAGGAATCGCTGTATGTAAAACGTGTAAAAATGTGGTAAAAACAATAGATTGTTTAATTTAAAATCACACCTATTGAAACTGCATAATATTACTGTTAACACTAATGCTGAGAAAAGCATTTCAAAGGTGAAAAAAATTCAAAAAAGAAGAAGAAGTAAATAAAAAAGACCTATTACGAGCCTATATAGGCTTAGTTACGGAGGAGTGGATTCCTTTCAATGTTTTGAATTTGTTAAACTTAAAAAGTTTATAGACCCTTTATTCGAAGGGCTTCAAGACGTTTTTGGAAGGACATGAAGTTAAATGCATCAAACTGCAAAAAAACATTAAAACTAGTGGCAGACAATATAAAAAAGGACATAAGTTAAAAAGGGGAAAAATCAATTCATATCATTATTAACGCGCAATATATTCGGTGTAAGTGCACAATTTATGCATGCGCACAATACACCTGAAGGTGTAGGTTCAAGAACTGCAAAAAATCTTGCAACTGAAATACTGAAAGTCTTTTATGGTCCTTTATAGAAGATTTTTGCAACATTTTCATTGCGAACATTGCAAAAAACACTGAAGCAGATTTAAGAAGAGCAATTGCAATTGAAAAATCAATTGATATTATTATTAACGCGCAATATATTCGGTGTAAGTGCACAATTTATGCATGCGCACAACAGAAAATCCGTTATTTTGGGAATGGTCGACCTGAAGGTGTAGGTTCAAGAACTGCAAAAAATCTTGCAACTGAAATACTGAAAGTCCTTTATGGCCCTTTATAGAAGATTTTTGTAACATTTTCATTGCAAACATTGCAAAAAACACTGAAGCAGTTTTAAGAAGAGCAATTGCACTTTAATGATTTTAATGCGCAATGGTAAAAAATGAAGAAAATTGCGTCTGAATCACGTGTTGAAAATGTAAAAGTGATTGGACAAAAATTTTTAAGTTCAATAGAGACACGATCAAAAACATTATTGATTAACAAGTTTTTAATTTCGTGTGTATATTTGGATCCACACTTCCAAAACACACTGACTGACAACCAAAAAGCAGAAGCACCAATTCATTTAAAAACTATTTGGAACAAAATAAGTGAATTCAATAAATCAGAAAATTAAACTGTTTCACAAAATTCGGCTTCAAACGATTCGCACGAATTTTTTCATTGATAAAGACGAACTGCTATTTACATATTTAGCCCAAGGAGCTCAAGGTGATGATCAAAAGTTTGATATGCACACAAAAATTGTTAAATTGCAACTTCTGTACCAAAGAAGTGACAAAAATGTTCTATTCGGCGAGCAAAGTACCATACTGACAAAGTCTTAATCGCGATAAGTAATGTTAAGGTCAATATTTAGTTACAATTCTCAACTAGTTTTAGCGTTGAAGACGGACGGACCATTGCAATTCTGGTCTGCTGATAATAAAACTACCTATAAAAAAGCATGGTTTAATTTTAATTTTCCAATTAAAGTATTGGTTTTTGACACTAATTGAGTTCTTAATGTTAAATTTAGTTTTTATATACTTCTAGTAGGAACAGTCCAATTAGAGAGTCATTGACAAAATACAACTGTGAGGAACATAATTGTGACAAAAATATTGTCCCACACAAAAACAAGTAATTAACAAGAAGCAACACACAGAAAACATACGCAAAGACAAGAATTCATGGTGCCCGGCAACATGTTGCGAAGAGTGATCTTTGGCAACATGTTGCTACAATTGAAACACCCAACATTACATGTTCGATCGAACCGCATACGACCAACAGCGAATTTCGTGCGTGGGAGGCAGAGAGCGAATGAACCAAAACGGCGGGAGAATGTATTCGCAAGGAAGAGGGCTGCTATGCTCCAATCAAAATAAGGCATGGGCCCATACGCGGAATGGAAGAGCGAGTCATGGAGGAAATAAGAGTAACTTATGCATGACTCTATGGAACATCAAGCAATACAAGCACATAACACGTACACTATACGTGTGCAGAGTGAGCGTGGACACCGGTGGATGATGCCAACGCGCTCTATGATGCTGGACGGCCGAGCGAGTCTCATGAGAGGCTGATGGACTGGAGAGCCAGAGTGAGGGCAAGGCATGCCGAACCGGGGGTAGTGGGGCTGTGTGCATACCAAATCATACAAATATCGTCGATCGAGTTCGAGTTCTGCAAGCCGAAGAAGAGGGGAATTGGGTCTTGGAGAAGCCCTAAATATGAGACGAATATATTGATGACTCGCGAATATATTGATGCTCGCATAGCAAGAGAAGCTAGGACAGAAGTCAATGGGCGCACAGCAATCCAGAACGGGGATGCGGCTGCGCTAAGGACTTTACGGGACTTTCACCACACATGGCAACAGCGTGGATGAAAGCGAAGGGCCAGTGGAAAGTTACCGGCTCTTTAGCGGTATCACACCCAGTTAGTCTAGAGACCCCAGGATGCCTATATAAGGCCAACAGCAAATCAGGAAATCATCAAGTCGTCGAGTCAAGATCAAGCTATCAAGTCATAGAGTCCTGATAAAAAACAATGGAAGCAACAAATCTCCTTTGGCCTTACGATTAACCTTAAGAATATTTGGCGCCTAGCAAGTTAATAGTACAAGTCACAATCAAGTTATCGAGTAACCTTATGAACTCCACGAGTAAGAAAATACATATATATTCAACAAAACCCAAAAGTATACGAAATAAATATCAACACATTTTTTCATTTCACCGGGGCACAAAATAAAATTTTTGTTGTGTCGAACCTCGCATTAAAAGAGTGCAAACATCCCGAAGGACGAAAGAGGATCGTTACAACTGGCACCCAACTGGCACCCCAACTGGTGAGATTAAACTGAAATAAGTTTGCATACTTAATATAAGTTTGCATACCATATGAGGAAGGAGGATCTGCTACAGACAGGCCAAAGAATCGGAGTCAGCATGAACGGCACGGTGGAGGAGATGAGGAAACAGCTAGGCAAGTGGGTATACAACAATGAGTCTCACCCAGAATGGAAGGAAGAGGTAAGCAGAATAGAAGAAAAATTCACAAAAATGATCAAACCAAAACCATGAACAAGCACAACAAAGGCAGGCGAGAACGGTGAGGCCGAGACGTTCCACAAAATAGACATTGCCACTCTAGCAACTCCACCATTCACACCACCAAGATGGGGAAGCGAAGGAGAAAAATAACCAAACAAGACAAGCAATTGAACTCACAAAAATGGTGCCAAGTACAGCAAACAGGACAACTGAGTATGCAAAGATGGATAAACAAGTAAGAGAGTGGACGTTTAGGTTCGACGGCAACTCCAAACCGCTGGAATTTCTAGAACAAATAGAGTGGTCAGCGGACATGTACGGCACAGAACTGGATATGATACCAAGGGCGATGCCAGAATTGCTAAAAGACAGAGCTCTAAAGTGCAAACAATAAACAATGGCAGTCATGGAAAGAATTTGCAGAATGCTTCAAGAAATATTTTCAATAAACTGGCCGATCAGGTCAAAGCACGTAAACAGGGAAACTATAAATGCTTTAAGGACTACATGGTAGAAATGAAGACAATGATGAGGCCTCTAAAAATCCCACAATTTGAACAACTAGAAGTCATTCTGGAAAACTGCACACCAGACCTAAGAATTTTTGCACAGTGTTACAAATCTGGATGTGCTGATGCAACTAGCAGAGGAACTCAAAATGCTGGAGCAGGGGAATAAGCAACTACGGGCCCCAAGCTAAGCAGTGCAGAAGGTGCCAGGATACCTGTACGCAAAACTAGATAAGGAGGAACCAAGGATATAATAACATACTAGAAGGGAGAGTGATGAATCCGAACCAGTCATGCGAAGGTGCGGCCAAGCAGGACACTGTTCCGACGAATGTAACAATCACCACTAATTTTCTGTTGGTGTTCACGCCACCGGGTGATCAGCAGTGAGCGGCGAAGAGCAGTGAGGAGTGTTTTTTTTGATCCTCGGCGGCTACGGTCACTCGGGGGGAGTGAATTGATTTTCTGATGGGCATCGCCATATTACTTACGTACGAGTTTTTCACCTGAACACCCGTTCTTTAATTCTCCAGAATTTTTTACCTTGCGATTTTTGTCATACTTTTAACCGAAGCATTTGCGTGTGTGTATCGGTATCCTTTGTAAAGTAAATAAAATGATCATTAATTTAAACGAAATTCTCGCGCGTTTTAATTTCACCCCAAACTCACCAGACACAGAAGAAATTGCCACCGTCTAAGTTGTACTCCGCGTGGCGCGCCGTACTCCGCCCCTCCACGAACATTGGTCCTTCGAGGCGGATATCCTACCGCTCCTTCAGCTTGCATCCACACTTTTATATACTTGTATGTACATACCTGACCTGTCCCAAGGTTCCATGGTAGTTCTCAATCCTTAGTGTGTTTGTCCAACGGTTTTCTATCATTCCACGACCACGCATTTTTTTTCGCACTTGTCCAATTCCACTTTTATTTCCTCCATCTACCATACATACATATGTAAAACTCGTTTACGCCCACATGTACATGTATTTCTCACAGCTGTTTGGCAAGTCCGCGTAAAATTGTAAAAAACAAAAAATTATTAAGGTGTTATAAAAAACAAAAGAGAGAAAAAAATTTAATTAAAGTGTTCACCGCGCTTTCTTATGTGTTCGAATTATTTCAATTGCCCAATTAATTTCCTCACGCGCGATTTGGCAAAACAGTGTATTTACTTATGTACATACATACCTCGTCATATGTTGATGTACGCGCATATGTACATATGTACATATCAGAGATCTGCAAAACTCACTTTTTTCTTGATTTACTCATACGGGAAAATTCTGACTCAATTCCACTCCCTGAACGAAAGTCAGCATTGAGTGAAAATCAGCTCATGCTGATGAGCATGCGAATTGCGTATTTGCACAGCCTTCGGTACACATTTCGGCGTATCCGAATAATCGTGCCATTCGGCTCAACCGATGAAACATTCATATGTACACGAACTCACTGCTGAGTTTATTCATGGTCAATGTGTTACCGATCATTTGGGCGTATGTTGTTTCGGCTCAACATTGATTTAAATCAACGCGTATGAGTTTGTTCATGTGCTAAGTCAAGGAAATCAAAAAACGTAATTTCACAACAGATTATACATACATATGTATATTTTCATATTCAATGACAACGAAAAGAAAATTAACAAAAAAAATTAAAAAAATTTAATAAAAAAAAAATAAAATTAAACTAATAATGCTCATTTCAACCTACAATCGCAAGCATTCTGAAAAGAAGAAACAAAGAAACAAAAACATAACGGTAATGCAAACGACTTCAGTGACTTCGGCATCATGAGCTGATTTTCATTCAACGCTGATTTTCGTTCAGTGAGGTGAATTGAGTAAGAATTTGGGCGTATAAGTAAATCAAGGAAAAAAATCAATGTTGCGCTGAATAAACTCAGTAAGAAAAAAATATGAGCGGATTGGAGTGAATTTAAGTCGACAGTGAGTTCGTGTACATACGAATGTTTGATCGGCTGAGCAGAATGACACGATTATTCGGCTATTTTTGTGTATGATTTTTTTTGCCATCACGCCCTGCCGTTCTCTGGTACATATCATATCCACATATCCACAACACATAATCCATTTCGGTGTCGCACATTGATTTAACAAAAAAAAAAAAGGGGGAAAGGAACCCAACACCCAACTAAATAACAAATTACTTACGTTTTTGTTGAACAACGCGCGTGAATACGTACATACATACATACACCTACCTGTGTAATTACGCATGTACGTACATATGTACATATATCAAAGCATTCGTCCATATGCACTGATCGTTTGTTTTCTTTTCTTTCGCGCACAATACTCGCGGTGTCTAAAAACCGTTCGTTTTGTTCTTTTTTATTTTTTTTCTCTCCGCACAACCACAATAAAAATTATTAACATAATTAAACAACAAAACCAAAAACCAAATTTATAAACAGCGGCCGACAGCTGTTTTCGAAGTAGTGGTGACACGTGAGTCGAGTCGTGATATCGATAGGCGGCTCAAGCGCGCCAAATTCAAACCACATTATTTTCAATTCCCGTCTTTCGCCTAATTATATACCTGTCCAAATTTATAAATAAAGATACATATAATTTCGTCCGGCCATTATTTATAAATTATATATATAATTTTTTTCGGCCGGTATTTTGTGCATATATATATACATATAAAATTTTTTTTTTTTCCAGCATTATCGTGCCCATATATATCCGTCCATATTTATACATTATGTATATAATTTTTCCGGCCAGTATTTTGCGCATATATCTGCCCATAAATATATATAAATAAATACATATATATTTTTCCAGCATCATCGCGCCCATATTTATAAATAAATACATGTAGTGTCATATGGGTACATATGTGCTGAGAGATGGCAGCTCTGGATGCGGTGCGACAATGTGGCATCTTCAGTAGTAAGTACTAGAGAACGAAAGAAGGAACGATAGGGACAAGACGTATAGGCCGAAGGTGTACTTCAAGGTGTATTTCAAGTTGTAAAAGTCGTAAAGTTGCTAAAAGTTGTCACCTAAAGTTGTTAAGTCAAAGTTCTTTTTATCCTAATTTCAATTGACTATTTTGCTACATATTTTGTAAAAGCCTATTTATTTTGTGAAAAAGATAAAGATTAGTTTAGAGCCTTCAGATTTAATTTCTAAGTTTTCGGCAGTTTTCGGCAGTTGGTGCGTCTAGCTCGTTCGAGCGTCACCGGAAGAAGAGAGAGAAAACTTTCAGTGCGGCCCCAGGCCGATACCGATATTTTCCATAGGCGACTTAATACTAACAAACGATACTTATTACAAACAATCGATACTTATTACTGACAATCGATACTTATTACTAACAATCGATATTACAATACCGGTTTCGATATATGCGTGAGTATTTAAAAGACTTGTAAATAATTGGGATCTTACAATTTAAATATTAATAAACAATAATTATTGTATACACGCAATAATTCTTATATGGGGGCTCAACCGCTCAATCGTTGAAAAAAAAAAAAAGTGAAAAGAAGAGACAGAATAAAGTTGAAAAACAAAATATGTTGCGCTCAGGAAAAAAAAAAGGTGCCAAAAATCAAAAAGAGTCTCATTACCAAGTTCAGATAGACAATTTAAACAGCACATTTACGTCGAATGGTGAAATAACGGAGCAAACCGATTTAAAAGTGGTAAGCGCAAGAGAGACAGATATAGTACACCCATGTGGTTCCAGAAACGACGCAGACGACTCGCGGCAGACTGGCGCCGAAGAGACGAGACGTGAGGATGGAAACGGTGAAAGTATGCACACGAGTGTGCGCAGCAGCGATTTGGAGACGCTGATCAGAATGTTGGCAGTTAAATTTGAAGACAACGGTTCGCAACGTAACGATAAATTTTTAAACGTAACAGTCGATAGTTTTGCAAAATTGGTGCCGGACTTCGACGGGACATCAATTCCAATTGGACAGTGGCTAAAGAATTTTGAAGAAAATGCGGAGGCATATCAGCTGAGCGAGAAACAAAAGTATGTCAATGCACGTAATAAGATGATGGGCACTGCAAAGTTATTTTTGGAAACGATTATAGTTGGCAATTATGAAGAATTGTGTTTAGCCCTGATGGACGAGTTTGACCAAAAATTAAGTAGTGCAGAGATTCATAAACAGTTGAGAGATCGCTAAAAGTTGCAGTCAGAAAATTTTCATGATTATGTATTACAGATGCGTAAAATTGCTGCTCGAGGACGAATCGATTATTACATATATCGTTGACGGGCTAGAGGTACGGGAGGATTTGAAATACCCATTATACAGTTCAACTTCTTTTTAAACAGCTAAGAAAGTGCTACGATCTAGTAGAAACGATGACCAGAAACGCCCAAAACAAACGTCGCCAGATTGTCCATTCCAAGCCAGTTGGTCAAGCTGATTCAAACTATAAAGGTAAACAGTTGCATTGCTTTAACTGTGTAGCCACAGATCATAAAAAATCGGATTGCAATGTGGGCACAAAATGCTTTAAGTGCTGTCCTGAAAGGAAGCAACAAGTAAATATAGTACGGAAGTCCGATGAAGACAGCCGATTAAAGGAATTTTCGATTGATGGCAAAAAGTTATTTGTTTGGTGGATACCGGCGCAGACGTTACTATCATGAGACGAGACAAATACGAGGATCTTTTTCTGGATCGTTCGATGCAAAGTAACGTCGAAAAATTGTTTGGTCTTGGAAATGTTGTTACAGAGGTTATAGGCGAGGTTACTACTACAGTCAAGGTAGATGGATTGAGTACAGAACACAAAATACTGATCTTCCCTAACTCCAAATTAGAAGCTGATGTACTTATTGGATACGACTTCGACAAAAAGTTTACGGTGATGATGGATCATAACGGATGTACATTTAACCTCCACCCTGATGAGAAGAACCAATTAAACGTTTTAAATGTGGTAAGCTCTGTAAATGAAATTGATGTAGAACCAAAATATGCTGATACAGTCGCTGCATTAATTAAGGACTATAAGCCGAAAGATAACCTTTATAAGTTGCCCAATAAAGTTGACTATACTACCAAATTGTAATAATATAGTATTTAGAGAAAGTCCCAGTCGTCTATCGGCAAATGAACAGACAATTGTAAAAGACCAAGAAGAAGAGTGGCTAAATCAAGGTGCTAGTGCTAGCAAAAAAGAAAGATGGATCGCACAGACTGTGCATAGATTATCGAAAATTAAACACGCTCGTATTGAAAGATAGATTTCCAGTTCCAATCGTTGAAGATGTCTTAGAGAAAATGCAAGAGGCAAAATACTTTACCTTCATGGATCTTAAGAACGGATTTTTCCACGTTGACATAGAAGAAGAAAGTCGTAAATATACAGCATTCGTGACAAAGCAAGGGCTTTTTGAATTTTTCGCCTTTTGGGTTTTGTAATTCCCCAGCAGTTTTTGTAAGATTCATTTACTACATCTTCCAGAAGTTGATAAATGCAGGAATTATGGAAATTTATGTTGACGATATCGTGGTATTCGGATCTACAGCAGAAAAATGTTTGGATAATGTTAAGACTGTTTTAGAAGAAGCACGACAATATGGTTTACAGATCAAATGGTCGAAATGCCAGTTTCTAAAAGGAAGAATCAATTTTCTGAGCCACGAAATAGAAGATGGAGTAGTATGTCCGGGTAAAGAGAAAGTCAAGGCAATCAAAAATTTCCAATTGCCGAAAAATATCAAAGGTGTTCAGGCATTTTTAGGACTAACAGGCTACTATAGAAAATTCATTCGTAATTATGCAATAATAGCAAAGCCGCTGACCACGTTGCTAAGAAAAGATACAGAGTTTAGAATGGACAGTCCTCAAAAAAAGCAGTCGAAGAATTAAAAGAAAGTCTGATGAATGAACCAGTTTTGAAAATTTTCAAACACTAAGTTGAAACGCAATTACATGTAGATGCATCAAAAAACGGATTTGGTGCTACGCTCTTACAGCAACATGATGATAAGTGGCACCCTGTATTTTATTGGAGCAAGAAATCAAGCGATCAGGAGGAAAAGTTACACAGTTATTTTCTAGAGGTCAAGGCAGCATATCTAGCTACAAAGAAGTTGCGCCATTATTTGATGGGGATCGGGTTTGTTCTGGTTACAGACTGTGCAGCTTTCAAAATGACAGCAGCGAAGAAGGATATGCCCCGACAAGTCGTACAATGGTTGATGCACTTGGAAGATTTTTCGTATAAAATAGAACATCGTGCCGGCGATAGGATGAAGCATGTCGATAGCTTAAGTCGCTTTCCAGTAATGATTGTCACAACAGAAGTACGCGCGCAGATGCTAAGAGCACAAAGTAATGATGAAAAGTTCGCAGCAGTTTTCGAGATTTTGCAACACAAACCGTATGCCGATTTTAAAGTTAAAAATAAACTCTTATATAAGCAGGATTGGATTTGTTGGCAGTTCCGAAAAGCATGGAAAGGAGATAATAAGGAATACTCAACAAGATTATTATATTCCGCATTTGGACAAAAAGATTGGTCAGTTCATCGCAAATTGTGTTCAGTGCATAACACACAACAGAAAGTTGGGCAAGCAGGAGGATTTTTTGCATTGCATTGATAAAGGAGAAGTTCCATAGAAGACGCTACACGTTGATCATTTAGGGTCATTGTATCCAACTTCAAAGAGTTACAAGTACATATTCGCAGTCGTAGATCGGTTCTCTAAATATACATGGCTATATCCTACAAAATCGACAGATGCCTCGGAAGTTGTTAAACACCTGACTGATAGGGTCACAATCTTTGGAAATCCACGTCGTATCATCAGCGATAGAGGTGCAGCATTCACGTCGAATGTTTCGACGGAATTTTGTACGAACCATAAGATCGAACACGTCGAAACAACTACAGGAGTTGCAAGAGGAAACGGACAATTAGAGAGAGTCAACAGAGTCATACTTTCTGTCTTAGCCAAGATGTCAGCTGCAGAGCCTCAGAAGTGGTACAGGTACACCGCACAGGTACAACGTACGATAAACTCGAATGTTCACTTGTCGACCAAGTTTACACCTTTTGAAGTTATGTTCGGATTGAAAATGAGAAACGAATCAGACCTTGAGTTACAAAGGTGTACAAAAGTTGCTTAAGTTGTATTTCAAGTTGTAAAAGTCGTAAAGTTGCTAAAAGTTGTCACCTAAAGTGTTTAAGTCAAAGTTCTTTTTATCCTAATTTCAATTGACTATTTTGCTGCATATTTAAATATAAATAAACAATAATTATTGTATACTCTTATTCTTACATACATATATATTATTTCCAGCACTAACGGGCCCATATTTATATATCAGTCCAAATTTATAAATTATATATATAATTTTTCACGCCAGTATTTTGCGCACATGTATATATCTATTTTCTTCCTATACATATATATTTTCTTCCAGCATTATCGTGCCCATATATATATCCGTCCATATTGTATATATAATTTTTTCCGGCCATTATTTTGCGCACATATATATATCCAGATTTAGATTTATATAAAAACGTATAATTTTTTGCCTTATACATCTTTACTTATATATTTATTATTTATTTACGAATCCAGCTCAACTTGTTTTGTGATCACTACGCTTGATCTACGTGTAATTTTCGATCTGCATTCGTGCGTTCGCATATTGTTCCGCATATATCCCCTTTGAAAGGGCTGCGTTTCCGAGCCACGCGCGAGAGAATTCTCCCGTAATCCTGAGGGCACAGTGAGAAAATTCTTGCGTCCTCATACAGTCCACTTCTCTTTTTTGTTGTCTTTGCAAAACCAAAAAGCGCACAAACGCGGTCTTCGTCGGTAAGGTCGTCCCCTGAGTATGTCCACGGAGCCGTCCAAGACTGGAGTCTAACAGTCTTTCGTCCCCTTCTGCAACTCCGGAGAAAGTTCGGCCTCCGAAGACTCCGGTGACCGCGAAGCGTACGGACATTCCCCGCAAGTCCACGTCTGCTCGCAGCCTCAGCGCACCCCCAAAGTCCCGTCCGTCTTCGTCCAGCATACCTAAAGGGCACAGATTCTCGGTTAAAGACTCGAGCGAACAAGTAGGAGGGCGTTCCAAGCTTTCAGTCCAGGCTCAGATCCCGCACGTTATTGTGACGCACTGTTCTGACGTTCCCGTCACCCGATCCGTATCCCAACAGCGTAGAGAACAATCCAGAATGTCCCTCTATGATTTCGTTCTGGCGTGCGACGCATTGACTCTGTCCGAAGCTCGTGAGAGTGAAGCTCTAACTTCTGAAGTGCCCTTATTTTCCATTAAAATGCACATAGAGCAGCTCAAATCCCTTTGGTCAACTGTCGAGATGGAATACTCCCGGTGTCACAAGGCCTTGACGACCCAGCCAGACAAGAACAGCCTACGCAGCGTATGTGGGATGCGGGACGTTGTTCGGTGAACGCATCCAACGGCTCTCGGCACAGATGGCGAGTCCTAGGCGTCAGCTAATCGCTCCGTCGGGGCCTCCGGGGCATAGAATTTCTGCGTGCATGGCCCACATTCCGCGATTTGTTCGCTGCTATTTATATCGCCAATCCGTATTTGTCACAAGTGGAGAAGCTCTATCACGTCAACGGCAAGACTCGAGGGGAAGCGAGAACCATCGTGGCGAAGTCCCCCTGACGAATGAAGGTTTCCAGGCCGCGTGGGAGAACCTCACCGCACGGTGCGAAAATAGCCGTCTACTTGTCATGGCTCAAGCCAGACATCTACTTCAGATTTCCGCGGTGGCACAAGAGTCGGGCAAAGCCTTGCGAGAGCTGCAGACTGCGTTTCAAGGGGGTCTTACCGCCTTTGAGCGTTCGGGTGTTAGTACTGAGAATTGGGATGTCTTACTTATCGCCATATGCACTATCGAATTGCCGAAGGCCACAATTGGTACGATTTGAACAATTTCTCACCGATGGGTATCGTGTCCTGGATGCCACCGAAGAACATAAGTCGACCCCAAAAGTCCAAGCCATTCCCATTAGCCCCCGTTAGCGTTTCCCGTGAGAGATCAGCTCGAACCTGCGTCTTGCGGGAGAATCACCCAATATGGCTTTGCCCTAGTTTCCTCGTCATGCCTGTTCAGAGGGGTTTGGAAACCATTAGACAGCCGGGACTCTGAATGGTTTTGCTTGCTGTCATCAAGTGAAGCGCTGCTCCAGTGCCAGTGCCATACCTGCAAGGAACGTCATCATACCCTGTTGCATCCTATTGATGTGTCCGTGTCCTCGCCTTCCGCTGCGCAAGCCCCACCATTCGGCGCCACAAAGCGTCCGTCCACGAGCAATCAGCTCACAAATGCTCAAAGTTATTTTGCATCTACCCCAGGCAGAGGGCTGTTAGGCACTGCGATTGTCACTCTGCACCATCGCGGTGTGGAGCACCATATTCGTGCGTTGATCGACTCGGGGGCCAATTCAACATTTCTATCCGAACGTGTCTTCAACATGGTTCAGCCCCCCTTTTATCCAGTAGACGCCGCAGTTACTGGCATGGGCCAGAGTGATGGAGGATGCGCAGACAAAGTGAGACTGCTGATGCTGTCTCCTCCGTGTGACAGGATGAACAAGATTGATGTCTCCGCCCTGGTCGTATCCAAATTGTCGGGGGCCATTCCAACGGCTCCATTCCTTAACACGTTTCCGACGCAGTGCCTCGATCGCCACCTGGCTGACCCGTACTACAACAAGCCCGCGCCTATTGATATGATTATCGGTGTAGACCTGTTTCCCGACATCCTTCAAAAGGGATATTGGTGACTTCGTCGGGCTAGAAACCATCTTTGGACGGGTTCTGTGTGTAGCGATCATGCGTGACCATCCGGTGTCTCGATTAGGTTTCGCTGCCCGGACGTGAAAGACCTTCACGTCAAGCCGGAAAAGGAGGATGACGTATTCTGCGAGCGGAATTTCCAGGAGACCACCCGAAGAGGGAAGGATACATTGTGTCCCTTCCGTTCAAAAGTCCGAATAGTGTCGACTTGGGTCATTAAAGATCGATCGCGCTGGCTCAATTCCTGCGGAATGAAGCACGCCTTCTCAAGGATCCCGACCTAAAAACGCAGTACGATGCCATAATTCAAGAATACGAGAAAATGGGCCGTATGATTCGGGTGACGCCGCGTCAAGATGGAAAAAACTTCTATCTCCCCCATCACGCGGCGTTTAAGACCGACAGCACCACCACCAAGGTACGCGTGGTATTTAACGTTCGAGCCGCTCCACCCGAGGCGTCAGTCTTGGCGATGTCTTGGACACTTCTTCAGGCCGATCTCACGCTTCAGGTACTGAAATAGCGTTTCTTTCGGTTAATTTTCAACGCTGACATAACGCAGATGTATCGACAAATCCGAGTCGACCCCAGGCATACCCCTTTTCAGCGGATCCTCTACCGAGATCGTTGCGGCAGTATTCAGGATTATGAGCTACAAACTGCCACTGTTGGGGTTAACTGAGCGCCATTCTTGGCGATCCGAGTTCTTTTACAATTGGCACAAGATGTGCAAGCGATGTAACCTCAGGCGAGCGAAATCCTTCGGAACTACATGTATGTTGATGATGTCTTTGGCGACGCTCATTCTGAAGACGTCGCCCGTCTCGACATACGAGAGCTTCAAGCTGCCATTCAATCTGCGGGCCTCCCGCTTCGGAAGTGGACTTCCAATAAGAAGGAAGTACTTCAAGGTATCCCAAGAGAGCATCTGCTGCGAGAGGACTTTCTCGAGCTGGAACACGCGAGAACTGCGAAAACCTTGGGAATCCGCTGGCAAGCCGCCGATGGCGTCTTCTTCTTCACCGTAGCGGACCCACCAGTGAAGGAGTCGATCTCCAAGAGGCAGGTTCTGTCCCATATCGCTAAACTCTTTGTCGCCGCTGTTTGTTATCCGAGCGAAGATATTGAAGCAGCAAATCTGGTTAACCGAACTGGGCTGGGATGACACTCTGCCGCCTCTCCTGCTGCAGCAATGGCACAGTTACAGAAAGCGTACGGAGCAGCCCTATATGTGCGGGTTCGGTATCGCGATCATGTAAGCGTCCATTTAATAACGGCTCAGACCCGTGTAGCTCCAGTCAAAACAGTATCGCTGCCTTGGAGTTGTGCGGAGCGGTATTGCTAGCCGATCTCTGGGCGTCGATCGTTCCTGAACTCCCGATCCCTCCTGCAACCTCCCAATTTTGGACGGACTCCACCATTGTGTTTGCTAGGCTTAATAAACCCCCCTTGTAGTTGGTCCACCTTCGTGGCCAACCGAGTATCGAGCATCTCCAAAAGCACCAGTGGCCAAAGCTGGTCACATGTGCGATCCGAAGACAATACCGCTGATCTGGCAAGCCGTGAAGTCTCCGCGGCCGAGCTATCGTCCAGTAGCCTCTGGTGGCATGGGCCGGACTGGCTCCGGCGGGATCACGGGTACTGGCCAACTCTCAATAATGAACTTCCAGACACCAAGTTGGAGCAACGAGTTCAGTGCCGCACCACCGCGACCACCCTACTCAATGACGTTAACGAACGTTTTTCGGACTATGGTAGGGCATTACGAGTCACCGCGTACATCCTACACTTCGCCACCAAAAGGATTTCGACGCCTTCCACGGTCCACCTCACCAATGACGAATTGCTCTCCACCGAGCGCTCCTTGATTTCGATCTCCCAGCGTCGAGAATACGAAATACGGCCCCCTTGGGGAAGGGTGACCCCTTCCATCATCCAGCACGCTACTCAATTTGAACCCGATTCTCGACCAACATAGGATAGTCCGCTCCTGCGTTAAACCGGGCACCCGCAAAGTTGTACTCCGCCCAGCGCTCCGCCCTTCCACGAACAGTTGGCAATGCGAAAAAGTCGGAACAAGGACGAAAGAATGTTGTTGGAGTTCGAGAATCGGGCGACGGTTCCAGTCTATGAGGACAGAGCAGAAGCCAAGTCAAAATTTATAGGACAACTAATAGAGGAGGTGGATCAATTGTCAGCAGTGATAGAAATAGCAGGAATAAAAACAAAGCGACAATAGACTCAGGGGCCACATACAGCTTTATAAGCAGGCGGATGGTAGAAACTTTAAAAAACAAAGGAGAACGAGAGGACACTTACAAGCAGGTATACATGGCGGAGGGGAAGGTCAGAGATATAACAGAGCAGTGGACAGGATAGGTGAGATTCGGAAACAAGGAAACGAACATAACATTTCTCATCATGCCGAACGAAATAGATTCACTAATCTTAGAATGGAATTTCTTAAGGCTCATGAACAACGAAATAGCATGCGGGGGCCACAGGATAAAAATTCCAACCAAAAAGAGGATTCAGGGCGGGATAGTCGAAGAAATTGGCACCCGCCAAGTTGTACTCCGCCTAGCGCTCCGCCCTTCCACGAACAGTTGGCAATGCGGAAAAGTCGGAACAAGGACGAAAGAATGTTGTTGGAGTTCGAGAATCGGGCGACGGTTCCAGTCTATGAGGACAGAGCAGAAGCCAAGTCAAAATTTATAGGACAACTAATAGAGGAGGTGGATCAATTGTCAGCAGTGATAGAAATAGCAGGAATAAAAACAAAGCGACAATAGACTCTGGGGCCACATACAGCTTTATAAGCAAGCGGATGGTAGAAACTCTAAAAGCAGGTATACATGGCGGAGGGGAAAGTCAGAGATATAACAGAGCAGTGGACAGGATAGGTGAGATTCGGAAACAAGGAAACGAACATAACATTTCTCATCATGCCGAACGAAATAGATTCACTAATCTTAGAATGGAATTTCTTAAGGCTCATGAACAACGAAATAGCATGCGGGGGCCACAGGATAAAAATTCCAACCAAAAAGAGGATTCAGGGCGGGATAGTCGAAGAAATTGGCACCCGCCAAGTTGTACTCCGCCTAGCGCTCCGCCCTCCCACGAATAGTTGGCAATGCGGAAAAGTCGGAACAAGGACGAAAGAATGTTGTTGGAGTTCGAGAATCGGGCGACGGTTCCAGTCTATGAGGACAGAGCAGAAGCCAAGTCAAAATTTATAGGACAACTAATAGAGGAGGTGGATCAATTGTCAGCAGTGATAGAAACAGCAGGAATAAAAACAAAGCGACAATAGACTCTGGGGCCACATACAGCTTTATAAGCAAGCGGATGGTATAAACTCTAAAAAACAAAGGAGAACGAGAGGACACTTACAAGCAGGTATACATGGCGGAGGGGAAGGTCAGAGATAAAACAGAGCAGTGGTCAGGATAGGTGAGATTCGGAAACAAGGAAACGAACATAACATTTCTCATCATGCCGAACGAAATAGATTCACTAATCTTAGAATGGAATTTCTTAAGGCTCATGAACACCGAAATAGCATGCGGGGGCCACAGGATAAAAATTCCAACCAAAAAGAGGATTCAGGGCGGGATAGTCGAACGTATATCAATCATGGTGACACAGAAGGAAAAGCAAGCTGAAATACAAAAAATTTCTAGGACCTGAGTTGAGGGAATAGGGAAAATCAAGGGACCGTCAAAAGTGGGAGTACACCGGATCACGATGAAGGACGACATTCCGATAAAACAACGATATTACCCAAAAAACCCCAAGATGCAAGGGGAGATCAATGCGAAAGTCGATGAGTTGCTGAATCTGGGATGCATGGAACCATCACAAAGCCTACACAGTTCACCCATAGTAATGGTAAAGAAAAAAACGGGCAAATGAAGACTATGCATGGATGCCGATGACGCGTATATCATATTGAATCAAATGCGGGAGGCAAGGTTCATAAGCAGTTTGGACCTAAAAGACGGATATTGGCAGATAATGGCAATGCCAGCGTTTATTTGTCACAGGGAAAGGACTAATCCATTGGAAGATAATGCCATTCGATCTGTATTCAGCTTCAGCAACTTCTTAACGGGCACTAGACAAAGTGATTGGCCCAGAGATGATGACGAACGCATTTGCATACCAAGATGATATAGTGGTCGTGAGCTAAACAATGGACGACCATAAAAAACACCTGTATACTTTGGATTAATGTTTCACATTTATTGTTGATTTCCTGAAAGGACACCTGATATCTACTCTTTTGTGTGATTTCTATCCATATCGCATATTTCAATAAAACAAGATACAATAAAATAATGTAGTCTTGTCTTCATATGCTAAGATAAGTAACAATGAATCGTTGCATAATTTAACACTTGAATAGATTATCAAAAACCATTACAT
Source organism: Drosophila equinoxialis (assembly GCA_018150345.1). Taxonomy (NCBI): domain Eukaryota; kingdom Metazoa; phylum Arthropoda; class Insecta; order Diptera; family Drosophilidae; genus Drosophila; species Drosophila equinoxialis. The sequence continues at coordinate 395,200 of JAECWI010000937.1, read as the reverse complement.
CGACACTGGTTTCTGTTGACCTTATCTTCCATATACGTGGAGAATTAATAAACAGCACAATACAATCATAAACTATTTCTCAAGTGTCTAACAATCCGAATGATTAAAGTGCTTGGCCAAAAATTTTTACGTTCAATAGAGACACGATCAAAAACATTATTGAATAACAAGTTTTTCATTTTTTTCGTGTATATTTGGATTCACGCTTCCAACACACACTGACTGACAACCAAAAATCAGAAGCAGCAATACATTTAAAAACTATTTGAAACAAAATAAGTGAATTCAATAAATCATAAAATTAAACTGCTTCACAAAATTCGGTTTCAAACTATTCGCAAGAATTTTTTTTCAATGATGAAGATGAACTGTTATTTACACATTTAGTCAAAGGAAACTTCGATATGCACACAAAAATTGATAAATTGCAACTTCTGTACCAAAGAAGTCACATAATTGTTTCATTTGGCGAGCAAAGTACCATACGGGCAAAGACTTAAACGCGATAAGTAACGTATGCTTTGCAGTTCCACCAACACAGGTAATAAAGGATTTTCCCAAAATATACACATATTGTGTGTTAAGGTCGAAATTTAGTTACAATTCTCAACTAGTTTTAGCGTTGAAGACTTTGACGGACCATGCAATTCTGGTCTGCTGATAATAAAACTATAAAAAAGCAACATAATTGTGACAATAATGTCACACACAACAAACAAGTAATTAACAAGAAGCAATTAACGCAAAGACAAGAATTCATGGTGCCCGGCAATATGTTGTAATTAAAACACGCAACATTACGATTCGACACAACATTATCGATCGAACCGTATACGACAAACAGCGAATTTCGTGCGTGGGAGGCAGAGACCGAATGAACCAAAACGGCGGGAGAATGTATTCGCAAGGGAGGGGGCTGCTATGCTCCAATCAGAATAAGGCATGGGCCCATAAGCGGAATGGAAGAGCGAGTCATGGAGGAAATAAGAGTAACTTATGCATGACTCTATGGAATATCAAGCAATACAAGCACATCACACGTACACTATACGTGTGCAGACTGAGCGTGGATACCGGTGGATGATGCGAACGCGCTTTATGATGCTGGACGGCTGAGCGAGTCTCATGAGAGGCTGATGGCAAGCAATGGATTAGAGTGCCAGAGTGAGGGCAATGCATGCCGAACCGGGGGTAGTGGGGCTGTGTGCATAGCAAATTATACAAATATTGTCGATCGAGTTCGAACGTGGAGTTGGGTCTTGGGGAAGACCTAAATATGAGGCGAATATATTGATGAAATTAACTAATTTGGCATCTAAATTAGTTGAACGAAAATCAATATATTATACATATGAAACCAAAAATCTATGTATACAGAAAAGAGCAACAATTGAACAAAAATGGATGGAACGATGGAAGCAAAGAGGGACGTGGAACGGAGCAGCGTCTCCTAGCAACCAGAGAGGACATGCGATCAACAAAGAGAAATCAAGAACTGGAGAGAAAAGGATGGATGCTCGCATAGCAACACAGACGCTATGTGGGCAATGCAGCAATCCAGAACGTTGATACGGCTGCGTGGATGAAAGCGAAGGTCCAATGGAAAGTTACCGGCTGTTTAGCGGTATCACACCAAATGATTCTAGAGGCCCCAGGATGCCTATATAAGACCAACACCAAATCAGGAAATCATCGTCGTCGAGTCAAGATCAAGCTATCAAGTCATCGAGTACAAGTCACAATCAAGCAAGGCTATGGCTATGTCCTGGTGTCATATGGGCCACTTGAACGTACTTTGCATTGTACGCGTCAACGTCCAGACAAAACTCGTAGTTTCACAAGAGAAAGAGAGGCTTCTGATCTCATTACGGGATACAGAAGATTGTAATCAGAACATAGGACTCGAAAAGGTTCATGCAAAGAATAGTTAGAACTACAATGTTTTAAGGATAGAGGAATAAAATATTTAGTAGGTCTACCGGGTACAGATAGGTTTAACTGGTTCAATATTTAATGAGAGTCTATTTCACCTAATAAAGCATTACTCTACAATTAATTAATGAAGGAAGATTGATTGAAAAAAGCCTAATGGAGCATGATGGCAAATTAACATTGCGATAACACCAAGCATTACTCTACGATTAATTAATGAAGGAAGATTGATTGAAAAAAGCTTACTGGAGCATGATGGCAAATTAACATTGCGATCCCAATTTAGACCGCGAAGAGTAAATAGCAGAAATTGTTTTTGAACAGATTCAATTTTACTTTGGTGCGTCCTATATTGAGGTGACCATATGCAAGATCCGTACTCTAAGATAGGACGGATTAATGAAGTATACCAAAGTTTGGTTGTGTACGGATCGTCAACCTCTTTTGACCATCGTTTCACAAACCCAAGAACATTTATAGCTTTACTAACTGTAGCAGAAATATGAGGATTAAAGGTTAATTTATGGTCCATAAGAACACCTAAGTCATTGACAATATCCAACCTCTCTAAGGCAGTGTCGTTAAGATAATAAGTTGCTAAGTATGGAGTGCATCTATAAAAAGACATAACATAACATAACATAACATTTACATTTAGGGACGTTGAGGTATAGTATGTTGGGTGCACACCAATTCAGAAGATTATTAAGATCCGATTGAAGTAGGCAAGAAGACGATATGTCTTTAAAACTGAGGTAAAGCCTAACATCATCCGCGTGTCCGAGAATGTGACACTACCAATGGAAGATCATTTATAAAAAGTGAATAGCAATTGACCCAAATGACTACCCTGAGGTACTCCAGAAGTCACTTGTATGTTCTTAGAAAGGGAACACTTAATCCAATCTAGCAAAAGGCTGGAGATGCCAAGTGCATCTAACTTATATAAAAACACAGTGTGATTAACAGAGTCAAAGGCCTTGCTGAAGTCAGTATAAATGACATCAGTTTGCACGGCAGTCTTGAACCCTTTGATTGAGAGAGATGTAAATCCTAATAGGTTAGTAGTTGTCGATCTACGTTTTTTAAACCCATGTTGGAATGACGAAATGATTGAGCTACAAAAATGCTGCAATTGAGACGTTATTATTTTCTCAAATGCTTTGGGTATGGCAGACAGTTTGAAGAGGAATATTATATGATTCCTTTCAGATGGACGGGAAGGCGGAAGATGTAACGGACAGTGTAAACAACTTTAATATGGGCTTACATAGGGCCTCTGCGCAAAACCTTAATACGCAGCCTGGTATTCCATCAGGGTCAGGTGCATATATTTGTTTGACGAAACTAAGCACGCTAAGAACCGAACTTTCTTCAAACACAGAGTCTAAAATGCAATTAGACGATTGCAAGTGATAATGATAAGGAAGATAAATCGAAGAGGAATAAGTTGTTTTGAAAAAAATCAGCAAACATATCCGCAATTGCCTGAGTTTTCGAAAGACAAGTAAGACGGATGCACTTACGTTTTCCATTGACGAATTTATAAAATTGCTTAGGATCGCCAGAAAACCAAGCCAAAAAGTTTACATCGCTGAAGATAATCCTTATAGCATTGTGAATTCAGCACCATAAAATTTGATCGAGCAACTTCTTATAGGAAAAAATCCGATGCTTTACCGGATTTTTTTAAATCTTTTATAGCATCTCGATTTTACGTTCTTCAAGTTACATAACTCACGTGAGAACCAAGGAGGTTTATTATACCATCCTTGAGTCACACGCGGGACACAAACATCAAAGAACGACTCAAGAGTTTTATAGAAGACAGAAATGGCAGAGTCCCTATCCGTGCAAGTATACATATATGTCCAATCATTAGTTAACAAGAGTTTTTTAAGTTTAGTAAACTTTGTCTTGCGAAAACATCGGGTTGGAGGCATCAAGCTATTATATCGAGGCATAACCCCAAAAGGCAGGTCAATGGTTACATCCAGAGTTGGATAAAAGTTGTCTTCAGGGAAAACTAAGGAATCAGTCCTTGAAATATCGCAGTTGGAAGAATCCAACACAAATACCAGATCTAGTGATCTGTTCCGACTATTCCGGACAGGATTTAGTTGAGTTAGTGACAACTCAAACGGACCATCTAAGAAACAATGTGACGAGGAGGGCAACAGTAATAAAGAATCATATGAGAGGGTCCAAGCAATCTCAGGTAAATTAAAATCTCCCAGAACAACGAGCAAGGCTTTGTCAGAGAGGAAGCAAGTTGAATATCTTCCAAACGGTGAATGTATACTGTCAAGTCAGACTGTGGTAGAATATACGAACAAGATACATAGGCAGGAAAAGAATTAAGAGAAATTCTAACACAAACAAATTCAACCTCTTGATTGGAAGGCTGTACAATTTCAGACGAACACGCCGAATTAACAGCGATCAAAACACCACCACCATTACGGATAGTCCGATCATGTCTATACATTAAATACTTTGAGGGAAAAATTGAAGCATCGGCAATATCAGGATTCAGCCAAGTCTCAGTAAAGGCAACAATATAAAAGTCAAAAGCTAAACTATCTACATAGAGCCTAGAGAGTTTAGAGTTTAGTCCCCGTTCGTTCTGATAGGCCAGAGTTAGGGACGAAATTAATTTATTGACTCGCCGGAAGGAACGTTATTCACAGAGGCAGGTAGCAGGCTAATCGGAGGGCGATTCTTTTTTATTGAATACTCTTTTACAATAACGTGTTCTGGCTAAAAATCTTTATGACAAATTTGGCCAAAAAGATCTAGGAAGAAACTTATTTTAAAGGACCAAATGTCCCGATTATGTGAAAAACGGAACTTTTTCACCATCTAATTTTCTGTTGGAAATGCGGGAAAGAATGTTGTTGGAGTTCGAGAATCGGGCGACGGTTCCAGTCTATGAGGACAGAGCGGGAGCCAAGTCAGCAAGCTGGGGCCACATACAGCTTTATAAGCAGGCGGATGGTAGAAACTCTAAAAAACAAAGGACAACGAGAGGACACTTACAAGCAGGTATACATGGCGTAGGGGAAGGTCAGAGATATAACAGAGCAGTGGGCAGGATACGTGAGATTCGGAAACAAGGAAACGAACATAACATTTCTCATCATGCCGAACGAAACAGATTCACTAATCTTAGGATGGAATTTCTTAAGGCTCATGAACACCGAAATAGCATGCGGGGGCCAAAGGATAAAAATTCCAACCGTGAAAAGGATTCAGCGCAGGATAGTCGAACGTATATCAATCATGGTGAAACAGAAGGAAGAGCAAGCTGAAATACACAAATTTCTAGGACCCGAGTTGAGGGAATAGGGAAAATCAAGGGACCGTCAAAAGTGGGAGTACACCGGATCGCGATGAAGGACGACATCCCGATAAAACAACGATATTACCCAAAAAAACCCCAAGATGCAAGGGGAGATCAATGCGAAAGTCGATGAGTTGCTGAATCTGGGACGCATGGAACCATCACAAAGCCCACACAGTTCACCCATAGTAATGGTAAAGAAAAAACAAACGGGCAAATGAAGATTTATTTATTTATTTATTTATTTACGTCAACTAGATCAGCAGTGGACGAAAAAGCTTAAGCTAAAATACAGATAATAATTAATTCACGAAGGTAGCTTAGCTTTATGCTCAACTAATCATCCCCGACCCGGTGGAGGTGTTTTATTTGCAACAAGGTGCCAGCTATGCCCCGATTCACAGCCAATGTGGTCGGGGATGAATTGCAGCCAATCCAATATCCAGTCCAGAATACTTTTAGTGGTTACGCTGTAGATAATTAAAAAGTATTGCGCGAAGAGAAGTGACAGATAGATGAGGAGAAATAAGGTGAGAAAGGTTGTTAAAAGATTGGCAAAGAACACGAAGAGGTTCGCGAAGAGAGTAGTTAGTCAGACGTCTACTAAGGTGAAGAAGAAAAAAGTTTCTGATCCGACGTGAGGGAACACAAAAATATAGCGTATCTAGTAAATTGGCAGAAATGACTTCGCCGTTGACTACTTTATGTAGAAAGAGAATGCCAAATACGAGCCTACGGTTGTAAAGTGAAGGAAGATTAATAAGAAGAAGTCTGTCAGAATAAGAAGGTTGGCGAAGATTCGGAACCCAATTAAGACCGCGTAACGCAAACTTAAGGAATTGCTTCTGTACCGATTCAATACTACGCTGGTGAACATCATTTGAGGGTGCCACACTGGTGAGCAATATTCTAGAGTAGGGCGAACTAACGAAGTGTATAAAACCTTTGTCACATATGGATCATCAAATTCTTTTGGCCCAACGTTTAATGAAGCCAAGAAGACTGCATTCTCTATTGTCAATTGAAGATATATAAACATTAAAAGAAAGTTTTGGGTCAAACATAACGCCTAAGTCTTTAAATGATGGTACACAATCTAACAGAACAGACTTAATAGAGTAATGAGCTAGGAACGGCGACAAGCGACTGAAAGTCATGAAAGAGCATTTAGAGGCATTAAGATGCAATTTATTAACGTGACACCAAACACAGAACGCATCGAGATCTGATTGCAAGTACTGTTGGAAAGAAGGATCATTATATGAATAACAAATCTTGACGTCATCCGCAAACATGAGCACGCGTGAAAGAGCCAAGGCCAAAGACAAATCGTTTATAAACAAGGTAAATAACAGTGGGCCCAGATGACTGCCTTGGGGGACACCTGACGTAACTCGAACAGTTTTAGATATCGAGGAACGAAAAGACACCTTTTGGGTTCTGCCAATAAGATACGACTTTAACCAAGCCAATAGTTTCGGGGAAAAACCCATGATGTTAAGTTTCATGAGAAGCAAGGAATGATAAACCGTATCGAAAGCCTTACTAAAGTCAGTATAAATAACATCAGTTTGACACTTTTTACGGAAGCCATGGGGTACAAGGGTAGTCAATTCTAAAAGGTTGGTAAGCGACGAACGACCCTTCATGAAGCCATGCTGACTAGGAGAAATAGTGGATCTAGATAGGTGTTGAAGGGAAGACGTTATAATTTTCTCAAACAGCTTAGGTATTGCCGAAAGTTTGGCAATGCCACGGTAGTTAGAAATATCCGATTTGTTACCCTTTTTAAAAAGCGGAATAATAAAAGACTCCTTCCAAGTATCAGGGAAGCTACAAGTCTCACTCGATATAAAGAATAACCGAAATAAAGGCTTAGATAGGGAAATAGAACACATTTTAAGGATGCAACTAGGTATATTATCAGGCCCGGGTACGAAGGAAGACGTCATAGATGAAAAGCTAGAGATAATACAGTCTTCAGTAATACTAGGAAAAAAACATACAATTTAAATGTGGAATTGTGAAGGGATAAGGTGTGGGATCCGAAGTAGAAGCCGACTGAAAGAATTTAGCAAACAGATCTGCAGTATCTGAATCATTATTAGCAGTCTGGTCATTAAGTCTGAAGGTGGAAGGTAGTAAATTAGAGCGTCTTTTGGAATTAACAAAGTTATAAAATCTTTTGCGGTTCTTATTAAATTCAACCTTACACCGAACGATATAATTTTTGTAGCATTGAGTATTTAAAAGACAAAATTGAGATTTGGCTACACAATAATTTGCATAGTCAAGTCGCGAACCAGTTTTTTTAAATCTTTTAAAATATCTCGATTTAATGTTGCGGAGATTAGAGAGTCTACGTGTGAACCAGACTGGCGCACTGCAGACGGTAGAGACATTCACATAAGGAACGCATTTATCAATTAGAGAATTAAGAGCAGAGTAGAAAAAAATTTACTGCACAATCTATATCACAGCACTCAAAAAGAAATGACCAATCAAAAGAGAAAATAAAGCTGTTAAGAAGATTTTTTGTGTTTAAGTATATTTAAAATCTGTCTACAGTAGGACAATAATTAAATTTGTTAACGGCCATGTTGTACATAATATTGAAATGTAGTGAAAAGCCGCTGAAGGGTTTGTTGGTTTGGGGTCATCACTCTTCACTGGCCGAAATTAGGGTGTTGCAGCTAGCACTACCAATTGGGATCTGTCATTAAGGGGAGGTCAAGAGGATGCAACCTATTCAGCCTGCGAAGACAAAGGTCATCTGCTAAGTCAGCTGCAAGCCTCTTGATGTGACTGGTGAGTCTGTTGAGGTGGCGGACCCCATATCTGGGGATCTCCTTGTGGACTGACGGGATTTTCAAGTCCCTATGTAAAACTTAATTTCGGACGTAGAACGGCGCACGCACCAGTTTGCGCAGAAGCTTATTTTGAAATCTTTGCAAGATTTCAACGTTGGAATGACTCGCCGTACCCCACAGCTGAATGCCGTATGTCCAAATGGGCTTCAGTATGGCTTTATACAGCAGCACCTTGTTTGATGTACTGAGCTGCGATTTGTGACCGATGAGCCATTGCATTCTTCTTGCCTTCAAATTAAGCTGCATTGTCTTAGCCTTGACGTGGGCCTTCCAGTTAAGTCTTCGGTCGAGGGTGAGGCCGAGGTATTTCACCTTGTCAACTGTGGGCAGAGGAGCCCGTACAGACTGACTGAAGGACAGTCACCCATTCGTGTAGCAAAAGTGATATGGTTGCATTTAGTTGTGTTTACGGCGATGTTCCATCTGAGCAGCCAAGGCTCAATAATGTTCAGCTGTCTTTGTACAATTTTGGTGGCTTGGCTCCTCAAAGGTATTGAGCAATCTTTGGACGATGCGGTGACATTGCTCGGGGGACGGTATGATGCGGGGTCGCTTTCCTGTTTGCCTGGTTTTGGAATCATTACGATCTCAGCACATTTTCATTGGGATGGGAAAATAGACCGTTTAAGAGGCACGCAATATGTTGGATTGCTCGTGGCGGGAGAAGCTCCAGGGTGACGGCATCAATACCGTCGTAACCTGGGCTTTTTGTTGCTTTTAGCCTGTCAATTTCCGTTTTTACTTCCTCCGGGGAAACTCCACTGATGGGGAGGGCCATTTGATATGGTGACTCTAGGAAGGCTGTGGTGTCGTCTCGTTCGGCCTGGGTGCACATGTTGAAAGGGGAGAAGGCATTAGCTACATGAGTGGCAAACTCCTCTGCCTTGTCCCCTGGTGATCTGCACCAAGCTCCGTTGGTACCTCGAATAGGAACTTTCCTGCCTGCAGGCCTTTTGAGGTATCTCGTCGCATTCCAGAGACTTTTCTCAGGGTTGTTGGGCTCGAGGTTCTCCAGATATTCAGCAGTAGCTGCATTTCTGTTCAAAGAAAAGAGTCTTCAGGTGTTTAGTGGCTCTCTTAAGTGCTGTTTTGTCAACTGGATTGCGACTGAGTTGCCATACTCTTCGAAGTCTTCTCTTGTTCCTAATTGCATCTGATATCTCAGTTGACCAAGCAAACTTGTCCCTTTGGTTGCAACGGGCTGGTAGCAGCTTCACAAATGTCGAGGGTAAATTATTAACGGAATTGTAAGAAATAGTAATTTCAATGGTAGGGTGATAAGTATCTTCAGGCTTCACTAGGGGCTGTGTTTGTGATACAGCACTAACAGTGGGATCAGAGACAGAAACAAGATCGAGGATTCTTTTAGAAGAGTTAAGAAAAGAATTCAACTGATATAGCGGACATTCAAGTATGCTATCAAGAAAAACATGTTGAGATGAAGGAATTAAGAAAGATAGATTATCATCAACAAGCCAAGAAACATTAGGCAAGTTAAAATCACCTAAACCTATAAAATAATCACGATCTTTAAGACGACTAAAAATAGTTCGCAAAGCATCAGCATGGTGCATGTAGATCATGATATCAGAAGTTGGAGGAATATATGAACAAGAGATATATACATAAGCTAAAGTTAGAACATGTAACTTCGACGCAAATAAACTCAACACCTAAGGGGAGATGAATCGGCGTACAGATTCGAGTTGACAGCAATGAGTACTCCACCGCCACGTCGAGCAACACGATCAAGCCTATAAGAAATAAAGTTATTAGAAAGAATTTCATTATCCAAAACAGAGGAATTAAGCCAAGTTTCAGAGAAAGCTAATATGTCAGCCGAAAAGGTTTGGCTATCACAGAATAATTTCGGGAGCTTGGTAAGAAGTCATCTTACATTTTGAATGCAAAGACCAGGCGTTATTAGTTTTTTGAAGCAGAAGATACATTAGGACAGCTGGACAGCTGGACAGGCAAAAGGGCGGGAGCGCTTATTGGGCGCAAATTCGTGTACAACTAGGCCCTCTGGCCAAACGTTAGGGTCAACCATAGCTGAGAAATACTCATTTGGTACAGTAATTTTAAAAGAGGAGATTTCGCGAGGCCTAGAAAACTTGAACTTTTGAATTAAAACATTAGCAGGGCATATATTACCAATGTAAGCTGCCACAGACGATTCAGAAGTATCTGGAGCAAGCCTAGAGACAAATAATTGTTTACGATGAGGCACTACAGTTAGTGGAGGCGGAGGAGCATTGGGATCCGCAAGTGATTGAAAGCCAGCATGATCCAGTAATTGATCAGAGTTCCCGTGAGGGATAGATTGAGGTACACCAGGGCTTGTAGTGGGTACTTCAATCTGAAAAGAAGAGCATAAAGAGGGACAAGAAGATGGTGTAGGCGAAAGTAAAATGGGAGAATATGTAATAGAGAGTGCGGGCGACTGCTTATGAGCCAACTCAAGGGTACATTTCTTGGGCAATTCCTTAGAAGGTGGACCAAACTTGAATTGCGACAATAAATGTATGCTAGAGTCACACTCATTAGACAGCTGTTTGGTCATTTTATTTAAAGAAAGAAACTTTAAACGAAGATCCCTGTACATTCGGCTAAAATCAAGCTGCTGGCTGGCAGAAGATGGGAAACACGACAGTCACGTCAGAGAGCAGAAGCTTGACGACTTCAGACAAATCAATGCAAAGTCAATAAAGGATGCGTATTCGATGACGCGTATCGATTACATATTGAATCAAATGCGTGAGGCAAGGTTCATAAGCAGTTTGGACCTAAAAGACGGATATTGGCAGATACCACCGGAGGACAGAAGCAGGCCAATGCCAGCGTTTACCGTCCCAGGGAAATTACTATTCCAATGGAAGGTAATGCCATTCGGTCTGCATTCAGCTTCAGCAACTTTTTAACGGGCACTAGACAAAGTGATTGGCCCAGAGATGATGACGAACGCATGCATACCAAGATGATATAGTGATCGTGAGCAAAACCATGGGAGACCATAAAAAACACCTATAAGAAGTATATTTTGGATTAATGTTTCACATTTATTGTTGATTTCCTGAAAGGACACCTGATATCTACTCTTTGTGTGTTTTCAATCCATATCGGAAAGTATTTTTCGAAGATATTTCAATAAAACAAGATTCTTTTATGCAATAAAAGGTTGTAGAGTCCTGTCTTCATATGTGAATCGGGATTTCCGAAGAGAAAGAAAATATCCCAGTCTTCATTCGTTGAATTCAAAATATGAACTGATTTTATTTGAAAACTCTTAAACTCTAAGAAGCGACAATTTTTCTTAAAAAATACTTATTCTAATGCCCCACGTTTTCGGGGGTTAAAAATTATTTATATTTCATGCTCAGGGCTGGTTACTTGATACCGCTCCGCTGTTATAATCTTGAGTGTTTTCCACAAAGTGTGGATACATGTTTTGTTTGGTATTAATATATGACTTACTTTTTGTTTATGTTTCGTTTTTGTATATTTTTTTGGTCAATCTGATGCTTAGATAAGTAACTTAATTTAACACTTGAATAGATTATCAAACACCATTATATCGACACTGGTTTCTGTTGACCTTATCTTACATGTATGTACGTGCAGAATTAATATACAACACAATACAATCATAAACTATGTATTTCTCAAGTGTCTAACAATCCGAATGATTATATGGCTCATATTTCATAAAATTAGCCCATTGTCAGTCCGAAACGTTTGAATATTTCACTTATTTGGAATTCAATAGTAAGAAAGTCCTGTGATTTCAATCAATCTTATTCCTTACCTTTATTCAATGGGATTCTGGGGATTCAATTGTTTGCGGCGTGACATTGTTTTCATGAGGACCAACTTGTTGGTGGTGCTGGGCTCGTCCTGTTGGAACAACATTAAAAATTTTCAGACCATTTTGATTGCACAGTAGAATAGAGTTGTTGTTGCTTGATATTTATTAATTATTAATTATAATACCCCTGCAAAAAGGGTATATTAATTTTGGTCAGAAGTGTGCAACGCATAGAAGGAAGCATCTCAGACCATATAAAGTACATATATTTTTGATCAGCACGACGAGACGAGTTCAAATAGCCATGTCCGTCCGTCTGTCCGTCCATCTGGATCAACGCAAACTCCTCCTAGACCGTAAGAGCTGCAGAGTAGAGATGGAGAACCATCGATGGGACCATCGATAAAATTTGGCTTTTGGATAAATCGATGGAAGATGTCGATATATCGATGGTTTAATGTGAGTCGAAAATTCCCACGAGGCACGTGTAAGTTGTCTAATTCTACTTTTATTTAACCTTTTGCAAAATAACTATTTATATTGATTTTTAATATTGGCAATTCCCCATTCACAATGGACAAATTTGTCTCTACGTCAAGTAAGTCTCTTTATGCCAAAGTAACTATAGTCCGATTTTAATAGAAGTATAAGAGTCTTTTTCCTCTACGCCTGCTTCTTCTAATTTAATTGATGATGCCACCAATGCAGAAACCGATCGCAAGGTCAAAAAATGTGTGTCCGAGTTTGGTCTCATTTTGACCGGTTAAAAAATAAAATGTTTGCAAATTGTCGACATTGCGGAAGAGAATACCATACCAGTGGCAATACATCTAATTTGATGGAACACCTGAAACGTGTATACCCATTCGTACAAAAGTTAAGAAAAATACCGTCCATGTAGCGCAATTTTTTACTCGCAGTGAATGCTATGGCTCGACATCGGCCAGAAAGACCGAGTTTGACAAGTCCTTGGCTCGCATGGTGGCACTTGATTTGCAGCTTTTCAGCATTATTGAAAATGTCGCCTTTAAGCAATTTGTACATACACTAGACGCGAAATATGTTTCTTCGCAAAAAACTTAAAGCAATGCGGTACTGCCTACCCAACCTCTTGTTGACCAAACCTATCACAACAGTGAAAATATTGCTACGACACTACGTCAAATTTGTGATGAATGGGAAGAATTTGAGAAAATACAAACCATAGTGACAGATAATGCCGCCGCTATGACACGAGAGTGAGATGTTTTACAAAAAAGCACTTGCCTTGTTTTGCCCACACATTAAATTTTGTTGTACAAGATGTTTTGATTGATAACAATGTTAAGCAAATATTGAATATCATTAAACGGATTGTCACATTTATCAAAAGCAGCTCCATTGCCAATGCCAAGTTTTTAAAAGCTCAGGCCACGAATAATCCCCTTAAATTGTTGCAAAAGGTGCCAACAAAGTGGAACAGCTCTTTTTACATGCTGCAACGGGACTTACGCACCAGAGAAGCTCTCTTTGCGACTCTTTTAAAATCGAAAAATGCTCCGATTCTCTTATTGGAGGACCAATGTCGCATAATCGAGTACCTTTGTTCCTTTGAGCCTTTTGAGATAGCTACAAATCACTTATCATCGTCAAATACAGTAATGATTTTGTTCATCATTCCAACAGTATTGGCCTTGATGAAAACCTTAGAAGAGTTATTGCCTATAATGAAAACAGCTGTTGGCAGAGAAACCTGCTCAATTTTGATATTTCGAGTAAATGAAAGGCTATACCCTTATGAAAATTCTTCTGGCCCCAGACTTGGAACTTTGCTTTTTGCTAGAGGATGAGCTACGCATAATTAAGGACTATGCGACAAATCCCGAAGTTGATGAGGAATTGTCAAGAGAGAATAGATCACCATTTCTGTTTAAATTTGTGGCAAACGTTCTAATTGCCGAGCGGATGCCATCACAATGATGAGACAATATTTAGAGCAACGGAACACATCCCAAGACACCGATCCGCCTTAGTACTGGAAGGCAACCGAAAAAACATTTTTATTTAGCTCAATTTGTAAATTTCTTTTCTTTAAGGTAAATGAACATCAGTGAAATACCCTTAGTCGCTGTGCCTTAAAGTTTTTGGCAATCCCGGCAAGCTCCGCAGAATCGGAATGGATATTTAGTAAGGCTGGGGCGATTATCACAGACCGCAGGACTTCCTTGAAAGAGAAGCATGTTAACTGAATCATTTTTTTAAATAAAAACCAATGGTCGGACACCATTAATGAAAATGAAGTTTTAATATAGTAAGAACATTGATATTATGTTTAAGAATTGAAACCAAATATGGATCTCATATATTTTTCTTATATTTTTTTATAATTTTTGTTAAAAATCAACTGAAAGGATCTCATTGTTGTTAATATTAAATAAATTTGTTTTGTTTTTCTATTACTTCTAGCGTTCGTAGCATGAAAAAAACTTGTATTTCATTTTCCAAAAATTTAAACTTTAATAGATAAAATTTTCGATGGAACTATCGATAATATCGATGGTTGAAACCATCGAAAGAAAAACCATCGAGTAACGCCACTATCGATGGTTCTCCACCTCTACTTTGCAGTTCCACCAACACAGGTTATAAAGTATTTTCCCAAAAGATACATATATTGTGTGTTAAGGTCAAAATTTGGTAACAATACTAAAATAGTTTTAGCGTTGAAGACTTGGACAGACCATTGCAATTTTCTTCTGCTGATGATGAAACTATATAAAAGCAAGGTTTAATTTTAATTTTCCAATTAAAGTATTGGTTTTTGACACTAATTAAGTTCTTAGTGTTAAATTTAGTTTTTATATACTTCTAGTAGGAACAGTCCAATTAGAGAGTCATTGACAAAATACAACTGTGAGGAACATAATTGTGACAATAATGTCCCACACAAAAAAACAAGTAATTAATAAAAACCCTGGCTAAGAATTTCACCGCCAATCAACACGTCGTATTGTAAAAATCCATCGTTAACAACATGCGTCAAAACCGCTAAATTGTTTGGTTTTACATTTATATTAGTTAAAACCTGCTGTGTACTATAAATGGATTCGTTACTTAAACCGTTAAGATTTACAATGTTATTTGTTGAGGAAACAGAATGATCTTGCACATCGTACAATGCTTTTGTTTTTGTATTTTATAAGTTTTTCTGGAATTTGCTGATGCGTAAGAATTGAATATTTAGTAATTAGCAAGCTAACGAACGATCAAGACGTGTTCTAGCAGTGGCAGACACAGTTCAGTACAGTTACAGTAAAAATAAAGTTAAGTTCTTATGAGATACTAAACACAGCGATTAATTCATCATCATAAATTTGGTCATTGGAGCCGGATCGTTGGTTGGTCAACAAGGTTGATGAGGCTACCCGACGTGAATGGATCGACAAAAGCCAGGACATTGAAAATCCTACCATTGAAGAGTTGCTCAAGTTTTTGGACTCACTCAGTCAAGTTGAAGATCAGATAGCGAGCAAACCGAGGGATGAAAAGGGAAAAAGGCAAGCACGCACCATGCTTGCCATTACAGGTAATTTTTTGAAATGTTATAGAACTGACCACATACTGCCGGCTTGTCCTCAATTCTAGAGCTTGACTGTCAAGCAAGGTAAAACTTTTCCGAAGGAGAAGCATCTGTGCTTTAATTGTTTGAGGACTGGACATGGAATAACCGCTTGTGAGTCGAAGTCTTCTTGCAAGCATTGCAAGCGCCGCCATCAT
This sequence comes from Drosophila equinoxialis, assembly GCA_018150345.1. Classification (NCBI taxonomy): domain Eukaryota; kingdom Metazoa; phylum Arthropoda; class Insecta; order Diptera; family Drosophilidae; genus Drosophila; species Drosophila equinoxialis. Next base: position 379,494 of record JAECWI010000937.1, on the reverse strand, counting down.
TCTATGCTGCATCCTGAGGGTTATTCTACACAGCATACGAGCGTTGAGCAGCACCAAGGCAACTCAAGCCAGGCTTCTGAGGAAGCATCAGCGGCATCAGAAGTAGCCATGATGAATGTTACCGGACCCAGTAAGCCAAATGGGCAAAGAAGAAGTACTCTACCAACTGGATTGGTACACGTGCGAAATTCCCAAGGTTCCTTTCATAAGTGCCGTATTTTACTGGATAGCTCCTCAGACTTGTCTTTCATTTCGGAACGGTGCGCACTTTGAGGTTAGTACGTACGCCATTTCGAGTTGCCACATCGGGCATCTCAGATGTCAAGGCGGGAATAACCAGAGGTTTGTGCTCTCTTCAGATGATGTCTCGTATGTCGAGTCATTCCATCGATATTAATGCTTCAGGAAAGATCACCTCACCATTGGTGTTTAAGAATAAACATGAGTTCATCTGACCTGGCTTCACCAAATCAGATGCACTAAAAGAGAACACAATACAACTGTACTTTTGTACCTAACAACTAACCTAGCATATGTCTAAAATTACAATCAGCCACACACGATGTGGGAAAAGACAGTTGTAATTCTAAACTAACCCAAAAGATCACAACAGCAGGATGTCAAGTGACCGATGCCGTGCGCAAAATTATAAATTTTCAACCCCCCAAATACGTGGGTGTGAGTCTTGAATAAGATCTTCTAAGAACAATTGTTACCTCCTAGAGCCTAAGATAATCCTATATAAACTCCGTACTTTTGTAAATAAAATCAGTTCTTTATTTTTAATTCAACGAATGAAGATTGGGTTATTTTTCCTTCTCTCCGGGATTCCCTATTCAATTGGCACGTGAAAATATTGATGCTTCATCATTGTCGATATTCAATGGAAACCGAATGGCTGACCCCGACTTTAGAACTAACGCTTCAATCGACATTTTGCTGGGCAATGATTACATCTGGTTAGTTCTCACCGGGGAGAAGTTATGCGATGCAAAGGGCACCCTATTGCAGTCAACAGCATATTTGGAAGGGTAATTAAATCGGTGTACCCTTTAAGATTGCCAACACCATCTACGTCATTGCTGACTACGGTCAATATAGATGGACTACTGCAAAGATTCTGGGAGCTAGAGGAAGTTCCATCATGCACAACTGTAAAAGAAGAGTATGAAAGGGTCGAGACGCACTTCCGGTGCACACACACCCGCAACTCGAATGGAAGATGCCATGTCGATTTGCCGTTAAAGGAACAAAACCTACTCCTTGCATTTCAAGGAGCGAGATCGCGCTTTCTAGCAGTCGACCGTCGTCTAATGAAGGATGCCGGCCTGAAGTTAAAATATACTCAGTTCATGAGTGTAGTATGTTGTATGTCACATGAGCATATGCCCAACTATAAAGTAAGAGTAACACCTCATAACATAACGACACTTTGTTGCTATGTTTATACAATAACAAATATACATACATAAGTGCAGTAATAGGATCCGCCACTTATGCGTACCGTAAGCACTTCTTGAGTATGTACCATCCGTACATATATATACATACACATATATAAATACATACGGCATGATATATACTCCCGTTCTGCCGCCACTGGGCGACAGAACTCCAAACTTCATTATGTACTTTAGCTTAAGTCAATTATTAAATAAAGAGACACGATTCATTCTGAATCTGTCAACAGCAAAGACAAGAAGCAATCTTTTCAATTTCCACATGGCGACCGTGACAGGACCCTCCACTGGCTAACGAATCTGATCTAATTGAAAACCATCACCCTCAACAATAGCAACAGCAGTAGCAAGAAAATTTCCATCAACGGAACAGCAACAGAAAAACTAAGACAGCAGCGATGGAGGGATAGCGGTGAGGAGACAAACAAAAAACAAATTAATATCTGAGTGAGTAGAGTGCGGATGGATAAAAATCGACAAAAACGACATAAAAAAGCGCGGCGGTTAAACAAAGACTGAGTTCGGAAATTGACCGTCTCAGCAAAATCTTGAACAATCAAGATAACCCGCCAGCATGGAACGATTCTGTTTCCATATAATAAATATATGGAATAAATAAATAAAAAACAAAACCCATCCTGCACCTACCGCCAGATTACAAATGTATATACTCCAGTAACTCCCCCTATTTCAACAGCTATCCCAGAATATAAGAGGCAATGTCCCGCGGACTGTGAAGGTCCTTTCTACAACGTTTGCTGCGCACTAACTTGCGTGCATTGTCGGCCTGTGCGTGAACCAGCACCGGCAACGTGAACGCGTCTCACCAATAGACCGGCAGCGCTACAAAGAGCGCCCACCAAAATTAACTATAAAACTATGCGCTGCGTCGCACATTTTTTTTGAAATACACTGCGATGTATATTTTTTTTTTATATATGTACATACTATATACTTATTGTAAAAATTGAGCGAGAACTCGCCCGATTAGAGTACATGCTGGGAGGCTGTACAAATTATAGGCCCAGATCACTGCATTCATCGATTAAAAAAAAAAAGATATAAATATTTTTTAAACATGTAAAGAAAAAGGAAAAAGAAAAAAAAACCCCAAATTGAAAAAAAAAAAAAACAGAAATTTTAAACACCATATATATATGTGTACATGTATATATTCGTCTAATAACATAACATAATGAAAATAAAATAAACAAAACATTTTAATTTCTAAAATTAATTTCTTCTAAAATCTTTTAATGGCTACATGAAAATTTGCATTTAGAATTAGCTTCAACTAGACATGATCACTACTAGAAATTCTTATAGAATATAGAGGATTGCCTATGATGGCATCAGCGCGAATTTAAAGCTGGATAGGTTTTTTTTTTATCTGGTTTCCAGTATAGTCTTGAATACTTTAAATATATATTAACCTTCCACATGGCATAGACAAAAAAATCATAATTACAATTACAAAAATACAAAAGAAAAATTTTCTAGTAATATTTAAAAAAAAAAAAAAGAGGAAGGGGAATAAACAACAAAAACAACTTTGTCAGTGGGGCCGTAATTAGAATTGCAAAAGAAAAAAATTTTTTATACGTATGTTCGATAATAGCATAAGTAAATTTGATGATATATCCGTTATACCCACAATGGGGTTGATCGAAGAAAAATCAGTGGACTCCACTGCAAATGTCATAAATAAAATTGAATCATCAAATGCTGATATGAGGTTAACGATAGAGCTGGGAAACTATCGATGGTACTATCGAGGTATCGAATTTTTGCATTTTTGAGCCACCATCGATAGTTTTTTTTGTCACTATCGATAGTATTGAGAATTTTTAATAGCTACACATCACTTGAATTGGCGCAAAAAAGCAAGTACTGGCTGCTACATATTGGGTAAGATAAATGAATAAATAAGCTTTAAATGTAACAAATTTACTATAAAAATCCATTTTAGATAAACTTCAGTGTGGGTTGGTGGTTCTGAGCATGGAGAAATATTTGAAAAACCTGAAAAGAAAGGGTAAATACACAACTCTATTTGCTGAAAATTTTTTGCTGATATTTGTATTTCTTGTAGACAACGAAGAAGCAGAACATATCAGCTCAGATGAGGAAAATAAGGAAACAAAAGGTCTAGACTTGGGAAGTCAAAAGTTTGGACTTTTTTTACAAAGTCCAATGACGGTAAGTCGGCGAAGTGTCTTTCGTGCGAAAAAAGTGTATAAAACCAGCGGAAACACGTCAAATCTCTTTGATCACATGAAGCGTGTGCATCCAACAATAAACGTTGGAGATTTACCGGCGACATTACCAAGGATCGATGCTTTTGTCACTACAAAGTATGATGCGAATTCTCGTCGAAAGGGGGAATTAGATACGGCTGTAATGAAGTACATTGCTACTGACATGCGACCATTTTCAGTTGTGGAAGACACTGGCTTTCGCAGTATGCTTAATGTGTTCGATCCAAAATATAAGTTGCCATCGCGCAAGACTTTGAAAAATGTGCTAATGGCTGAACAATACGAAGCAAAATCCATCAAATTGATGGCAATATTAAAAAAAATTGATTATTGCGCAATAACAACGGATCTGTTGACGTCGTTGGCCAATGAAGCATACATTACAGTAACATCCACATTCATAACAAATGAGTTTAAGCTGCAAACTGCCGTACTATCTACAAATAAATTATTGTCGGAAACCAATCACACTGCACAAAATATCAAGGACACATTGGAAACTGTATTTAACAAATGGAAGATTTCGTCGAAAGTAGTCGCAATAGTGACAGATAATGCTGGTGCGATGGTTAAAGCGTGCGATTTACTTAAAATTCGAAATATACCCTGCTTCGCACACACAATAAACTTAGTTGTGCAGAGCTGTCTTAAGCTAGATTGCTTAGCGGATATACTTACGAAATGTAAAACCACTGTCACATATTTTAAGTCCAGCTCTACATCATACAAAAAGCTGAAAGATTACCAAGATGGGGACATTAAATATAGTCTAAAGCAGGAAGTTCCAACTCGATGGAACAGCGCGTATCACATGATACAGAGAATTTTAAAAACGCACGAGGCTATTGGAAAAGTTTTCCTAAACACTTCAAAAGCGCCACAACCATTCACTGTGGACGAACTGGAAATATTATCCGACTTATCAAATTTATTGGCGCCATTTGAAAGACGACGACCCAAGTGTCATCAAATACAAATGTTACCATATCTTTATGCATACCAGTAACTTGTGGTCTGTTGCACAGTCTTGAGTCAACTAAGACGAGCCTTAAGGCAAGTGAGGGTGTAGCAGCCTGCACATGTTTATTGGAAAATGTATTAACGAGGCTGTCCAAATATGAAGAGCGTTCTTTGCCACGAATCGCTACTTTGATGGATCCGCGATTTAAAAAACAAGGGTTTCGTTCTCCATTCAACGCTTCGCTATCTGAAAAGTTTTTGGAAAACGAGATGACTATTTTTCAAAATTCAACAGAAAATTTCGCAGTCCATTCAGCAGAGCCACCAACACCAGTTCAAAATCGGCAGTCCCTATTTACTTTTGTAAAAAAAAATATTGAAGATTTGCCGAGGACTAAACGATCCGACGCTATTGTTGACCTCCGACAATATTTGAATTTAATGCATTCGGATGAGGACGTAGATCCCCTACAATACTGGAGGGTAACTATAAAAATTTGCATCAAACATTAAAAAAAATATATATATATAAACAACGTTTCTATAATTCCAGTATAATGATTCGAGTATAAAGAATCTGGTAGCTAAATTTCTTTGTGTACCTGCAACATCAACAGAGTCTGAGCGTATGTTCAGTAAGGCTGGGCTAATAATCAGCAACAGGAGAGCTTCGTTTAAAGCAAATAACCTGGATACTCTTCTATTCCTACAAAGAAATGCTTGTATAGAGTGATTTTTTGTTTTGTTTTGAATTTGATCTCATTGAACTGTGAAAACTGACATAATGTGATTTATTTTTAATTTTTTTGTTTTTTTTTTTTTTTGTAAAACAAAATTAAGTTTAATTTGATTTATTTTTTAAGAGAATTGATCTCATTAGATCATAGATGTCTAATGACAAATTGTTAATTTGACTTTTTGTAAAACGAAATGAAGTTTAATTTGTTGTATGCCTTAATAGAGTTGATCTCATTAGGCCTCTTGAAAACTGACAAAATGTGCTTTTTTTTTTTGGTTTTTTGGAAAACAAAATGAAATTTAATTTCCTAAGCAGATGTTACTAAATACATGTTTAAAATAACTAAAAGTTTCATTTTGCAAAGTCAAATAATGGGCTTAGAACAAACACGATAGTATCGATAGTATCGAATTTTTGCTCTCAAAACATCGAAAATATCGAATGGGACCACTATCGATAGTTTCCCACCTCTAGTTAACGAACATACTACTGTTGATAATTGTCATTATATTGTGCGCATATGTATTATATAAAGCTTACCTATTACATAACAGATGTTTAACTAAAAGAGCTCTAAGCCAAGCTAATGACCTAGATAAGGTCTAAAAATACATTGAGGTTTTTAGGAATGAGCAAATCAATTCACCACAAAACTCAATAGACTTGGTACAAATTAGGTCAGCTTACCTTAACATAACGAAAGAAGATTTCCCAGTTCAAGGAGGCTCTAAGGTACAGATGAGTTTCATTCTCACAGAACCATATGTATGCTGTTTTTCCAACGCAGCAGGCACATATCGTTTCTACCTAATGGAGGAACCAATGCAGTAAGCTTTAAAACTTAAAATATACATCCATTTTAATATGCCTAACCAGTTAGTGTAGAATATGGATGAAATAGAATTTCAAAAACATTACTTAATAAATAATCTTTAAGCAAGGAATGGGAAGAAATTTTTCTCCATATCCAAAGCGTAAAGAAAAGATATATTGGTCGAGTCAATGACATTGACAAAGTAGAGATTTTCCCATTATGACAGAGTGGAAACATATTCTAAATGAAGCCCGTGAAATCGAAATAGGAATCGACAAGTCAATCAAGTGCCTCTCCCAGGATAGAAATACCTCAGAGGGCACTATAGAGAAGCACACAAAAATCATAAAAACCAATTTAGAAAATTAGGGCTTCTGTTTAAAACCCATTGTAGCCATCTACAATGATTGCATAGAAAAAGCTACATTGGCATTGAAGTGACATCAGATAACATTGAAAGAAGTTTCTGATTTAAGCTCCAGTATAAATTTACTTAGTACAGAAGGCAAAATGACGCAAACAGTGGTAGAATTCAAAAACACAGCCACCAGGCTTCTACCATTCTTTGATGGTGACATCAAAAATCTACCGGGTTTCCTTGGAGCGCTTCGTGTACTTAACACTATAAAAAAAACGCACGAAGCAATGGCGATCGAAATTATAAAATCCAAATTAAGAGGCCAAGCGGGTAACACCCTGAACTCTGAAACAACGATTGATGAAGTAAAACTGTCAACAATCTTCAAGGGTGAATAAGTAGATTTTTTAAAATTAAAAATCTGCAGGGAAACCCCAATAATTGCGTTTCATACACAAAAGTGATTACTGAATTGACCGACGCTCTTAAAGGCGCATATATTTCGGATGGTCTTCCAAATGAACAAGCCATAAAATACACCACCAAAGTGGTAGTAAATGCCATGGTAAGCCAAAAGTCAAAGAGTCCAGCTATTAATGGAATCAGGAAACTTTGATTCGGCTAAAGAATCCATTACTAGATTCACCACTCTTTCAGTAGAGTCGGGCTCCACGAAAAATTTCCAGAATAATACAATTTTTTATGCCCAGCGTAAAGACCGCGGTAGACGCAGCTATATCAGCAATAGTAACTGGAGAAACAATTCAAATTGGAACAATAATGATAACCAAAGAGCCCAACGAGGCAGAAATTATTCACGCCACCGAAGAGGCGGTCGTGGAAGTGGTTATAACAATAACAGGCAGAACCCAAATAACTAACAAAATGGTTATACCTATGTCCGAAGAGCACAAGATACTACTTCGGGAAACTCCCAGACACCTCCAGATACTCAGCGCTAAATAAAAAAATATATACAATTAACTTGAGTCTCAATAATTTCGTATAATTCAAAAATGTTTCAGCAAATAAAAATTTAACATTTCTGATTGATACAGGTGCAGATATTTCAATTATAAAAGAAAATACTGATGTCTTTTACGACATCCATACAAATAAAATTATAGATATTCGAGGCATAGGAGAAGGGTTAATAAAATCCAAAGGATTAGCCTCAATTGAACTACAAACAGACAAATACATTATTCCATATAAATTTCACATACTCCATGAAGATTTCTCAGCACACCACCACCAGATATTAGGTACCGTCGAAAGAAGTCATAGGACGTTCAATGAGTACATTCGTTCATATATTTCAGTAGATAAAACTGATTGGGACATATGGTTGCAGTATTTCGTGTATTGTTTTAACACAACACCATCGGTAACACATAGTACTATAGATCCAATATATAATATAGAAGACTATTCTAAAGAAGTTAAGTTTAGATTACAATACGTGTGTAAGAGAGCTCGATTTCTTTTAGAAAAAAATAAAATTAGGCAAAAAACAAAAAATAATAGGAAAGTATTAGATTTTAAAATAGAAATAGGAGACCAAGTTTATCTAAAGAATGAAACAGGTCATAAATTAGAATCTTCTTATATAGGACCATTTGAGGTCATTAGTATAGAGAAAAATAATAATGTAATTATAAAGAATAGGAAAAATATGGAACAAAAAGTTCATAGGGATAGACTAAAAAGGATTAACAAATAAAACACAAAACAAAATTATATATAATAATAAAAAAAAAAAAACAACAACAAAAAAAATTTATAAGAATATATACATATATATAAATACTTTTCAAAATTGAAAAAAAAACTTTTTAAATATATATATAAAGAAATATTTCAAAATTGAAAAAAAAAATAATAAGAATAAATAATAATTTCATTCTCCTTATACAACATAATAGATAAAATATATAAAAAAAAAAATAATAATAATTTTTATATTAAACAACTCCATTATATTACGTTATTTTTTTTAAAAAAGGGAGGTGTAGTATGTTGTATGCCACATGAGCATATGCCCAACTATAAAGTAAGAGTAACACCTCATAACATAACGACACCTTGTTGCTATGTTTATACAATAACAAATATACATAAGTGCAGTAATAGGATCCGCCACTTATGCGGACTGGCCGCAACGTGAGAACGCTACCGTAACGTCTCTAAGATGTCATTTTATTTTCCACACCATCCAGTCATAGGTGCCAAGCTGCGGATGGTGTTCGACGGCTCATTTCACATATTGGCCCATTTTACAACGCAACCTGTTCAACGTTTTCGAATGATTCGTACTTTTTGCGGACATCGTAAAAATGTTTAGACAGATTTCAGTAGCGCCTAAACATCAAGATTTTCAACGAATCCTTTGGAGAGAAGACGCTGTTGCACCATTGAAGCATTACAAATTGACTACAGTCACCTATAGCACGGCATGTGCACTGTTTCTGCACTCATATTTTGGCGCCAGTGGTGATCAAGTTTAAAATTCTGCTTCAGAAATTATGGCTGCTTAATCTGGATTGGAACTCGGAACTGCCAACAAAGCAAGCGCACTGATGGCAAACACTCAGAAAAAGACATTTTCACGTTAAGGAATCTGAAGATCACAAGATTTGTAGACAATCAACCCGATGACATCCAACTGTACGGATGTTAGCTTGTTTGTTCCAAGCAGTAAGATAGGCAGATTCTACAATTGTTTTGTCATGGCTTTCGCATCAAGAGGAGAGTGAGTTAATGAACTTTGATTTATGGTGGAAAGGACTATCTTGGCTACACGACTGCACAATACACTCAGAGACAATGAATAGACCACAAATTTGCTGCTCAATTCTAAAGCCAGCAGCAGACCTTGAGTTCAAAACCAAAGTCTTGACAGCTATTTCCAAGGATATTGAAGATTCCCCATTTGATGTATTACTCGAAAGAAGATTCTAGTGGTCGCATTTCGCTTTCTTCATCAAATCAAATCAGGCCAGATTGAATATTCTATACCTCTAAAGTTTTATGACATTACCAAAGCAAAGAAGTTTTGCCTATGACAGGCATCAAATTTGGTCTATTTTGCTAAAGGATCACAAGCGTCGAAACCCTAGTGTTTAAGAATAAACATCGTGTTCATCTGAACTGGCTTCACCAAATCACCAATGAAATATACAATTCGAAACAAAAACATAAAACAAAAGTAAGTCACAAAATTCACATGACACTTATTGCTTATTACCAAACAAAACACTTAAGATTATAACAGCGGCGCGGTGTCAAGTAACCAGCGCTGAGCATGAAATATAAACAATTTTCAACCCCAGAAAACGTGGGGCATTAGAATAAGTATTTTTAAGAACAATTGTCGCTTCTTAGAGTTTGAGTTTTTAAATAAAATCAGTTCATATTTTGAACTCAACGAATGAAGACTGGGATGTTTTCCTTCTCTTCGGAGACTCAGAGTGTGAATTAGCTCCTTAAAGTCTGAATTCTTATGCAAGTGTGAATGCTAAGATTAGCTGAAGGTAGCAAAATAAATTAACTCTTGTTTTCCCCCATCAGTGGTAAGAGACAGAGTATAATAAAAAAAAGCAATATTGCTTAATAATTAAAAAGTGCGTGCGTCCGATTTTAAAGACAGTTTGGCTAGTGGAGCAACTGTAGTAATATCGGCGGCGGGAGTTTTTGTGTGTGGCGTATTCGAAGCCCTAATATCGAGAAGAAAAAAGAAAAGAAGTTGCAAGTCAGCAACTACAAAAGCAGCAGAGCAACAAGATAGTTGCAAAGAAGAGGCTGCTAATAGAGAAAATTTGGTGCGATGACGGGCACCGGTACCGCCTGAGCCCATAGGCCCTGGACAACAGCAGCCGAGCAACGACACAGAAAAAAAAACACACCGGGGAAGACGGGTCCCAAGGACTGCCCTGGACCATTTGACTCACCTTATTGCGAATACGTCTGTGCGAAGACCAGCACTGGCATCGTCTAGCGCGACAAGCTAGAGCCTGTGCTAAGAGGACTGTTAACGCTGCATAGAGCGTGCTGACCAACTGAAAGCTGAACTTTGCCGAAGAGCGAAGCAACGCAAGGGGGCCGCAGAAATGCGCAAGCCTTAACTTGCATTATTTAATAATTTAAATATAAGCCTCTATAAACTTTTACTAACAATGTGGTTGGAGATTAAAAAAAAAACTTCTTTTTATTGAAAAATGAAATGTATATCTGAATTGTGAGCCAACCACATACGCTAACATTTTTCCACGTCTCTGGCTTACTGTGCAAGACACAGTTAAAATATTTTTTTTTCTCTGTCTTTCTCAAAAAAAAAGGGGATAAATATATCGAATTAAAAAAAAAGAGTCAATTGATTGTCACACATTTATACATCCACCATAAAAAGTGTTTATTAACAAAACTGAAAAGTTGTTAGGGAAGCAGTTATAGTTTGTAAACACCTATTTATTGAGTTAAAAACATAAGGATTAGTTTAGAGTCTTCAGATTTAATTTCTAAGTTTTCGGCAGTTTTCGGCAGTTGGTGCGTCTAGCTCGTTCAAGCGTCACCTGAAGAAGAGAGAGAAAAACTTTCAGTGCGGCACCAGGCCGATACCGATATTTTCCATAGGCGACTTAATACTAACAAACGATACTTATTACTAACAATCGATACTTATTACTAACAATCGATATTACAATACTGGTTTCGATATATGTGTGACTATTTAAAAGACTTGTAAATAATTGGGATCTTACAACTCGGCCGTCCTGACGAAGGATCGACCTCGATCCCAGTGGCCAACCAGGGGGTAAACAAAAACATCAACTGGCCAGGTTAAATTTCACCTCATCAGCAGCGGCAGTTGCAGCAACTCATGCTGTCCTCGGTCGGCGTCGTCAGTTACTCGTCCGGAGTGGAGGAGGCAGAAAGCAGCAGGCGTGATGACTGTAGCGGAAGACGGCACGGAGGGCACTACGGCAGGCATGTCTTCCCATTGGTCAGCGGCCAAAGGAATGTCAGAGTCAGTAGGATGCGGCCAACAGTATGCATGGCGGCATGCAAGGCATCGAGCAGGGCAGCAGACGTCATCGTCAGATGAAGAGCAGGAGTAATAACGGAGGTACCAGTGGCTCGAATCGCCACTGACTGTACTGGCAGCGGTAGGCTCGGAAGCGGCAGCCGAGACAGCAGCGGGAACTGCAGGGGCCGGCATGGAAGCACGTACAGCAGCAGCTGGTCTTGTAGCGGCAAGCCTGGAAGCGGTGAATATGTAAGCTGCGGGTACTGCAGCGGCAGGTCTGAAAGTGGCGGCTACAGCAGTAGCGGGTATGGCAACGGCGGACGCGGCAGCAGCGGGTACTGCAGCGGCAGGCATGGAGGCAGTGGGTACTGTAGCGACAGGCCTGGAAGCGGCGGACACAGCAGGAGCTGGCACAACAGCGGCGGGCACAGCAGCGGCAGAGGCGGGTGCGACAGCGGCGGGCACAGCGACAACCGGTACTGCAGCAGCAGGCACGGCAGTGGGTACGATAGCAGCGGGTACAGCGGCGGCGGGTACAGCAGTGGATACGGCGGCGGCAGTCACAGCAGTGGGCACGTGAGCAGCGGGTACAGCAGCGACAAGTACTGCAGCGGCAGGCACATCAGTGGGTACGGCAGCGGCAAGCCTGGAAGGGAAGGATGAGGAAACAGCGGGTACGGCAGAGGCGGGCACGGCAGCGGCAAGTACTGCAGCGGCAGGCACAGCAGTCGGCACGTCTTCAGCGGCGGCAGCGGTTACAGCAGGTTCGAATATAGCCGCAGCGGGGCCGGCAGGGGCGAGTATGTCAGCAGTTGGCCCGGCAGGGGCGAGTATGTCAGCAGTTGGCCCGGCAGGGGCTAGTATAACAGCAGTTGGCCCAGCAGGGGCGGATGTGTCAGCAGTTGGCCCGGCAGGGGCGAGTATGTCAGCAGTTGGCCCGGCAGAGGCTCGTATAACAGCAGTTGGCCCAGCAGGGGCTAGTATATCGGCAGTTGGCCCGGCAGGGGCTAGTATATCGGCAGTTGGTCCGGCAGGGGCTAGTATATCGGCAGTTGGCCCAGCAGGGGCGGATGTGTCAGCAGTGGGCCCGGCAGGGGCTAGTATATCGGCAGTTGGCCCGGCAGGGGCTGGTATATCGGCAGTTGGCCCAGCAGGGGCGGATGTGTCAGCAGTTGGCCCGGCAGGGGCTAGTATATCGGCAGTTGGCCCAGCAGGGGCGAGTGTGGCAGCAGTTGACCCCGCAGGGGCCAGTATATCAGCAGTTGGCCCAGCAGTGGCGAGTGTGTCAGCAGTTGGCCCGGCAGGGGCGAGTATATCAGCAGTTGGCCCAGCCGTGGCGAGTATAACCGCGGCGGACCCGGCAGGGGCGGATGTGGCCGCAGTCGGCACAGCAGCTTTCGGTACTGCAGCAGCGGCGGCTCCAGTGGCAGCCGGTACCGCAGCGGCAGTCACAGCAGTGGGTGCACTAGCAGCGGTGGGCGTGGAGGCGGCCATCTTAGTCGCAGAACGTGTGGCCTGCGTCGGAGCCGATGAAGTTCCATCAGGTTTGGCGGCAAGCGACGACAGTGCCGATTCTTCACTGTCTCGTGTGGCGGTGCCCAGTCGGCGAGTTTGCCCGACTGTGAATGACGGCGGTACCTCGACTCCGCTTGCGCGCAGAGCTCTCGTCATCTCCTCCTTAGTAACTCCCATCGTGGAGAAGTTCAGGACAATTTTCCTTAACTAAGCATAACTTGTCAAAATTGGTGGCGTGCACAGAAATATATCTATTTCCGTCTAGTGATCCCACTTCTGAGTTGTAAACACCTATTTATTGAGTTAAAAACATAAGGATTAGTTTAGAGTCTTCAGATTTAATTTCTAAGTTTTCGGCAGTTTTCGGCAGTTGGTGCGTCTAGCTCGTTCAAGCGTCACCTGAAGAAGAGAGAGAAAAACTTTCAGTGCGGCACCAGGCCGATACCGATATTTTCCATAGGCGACTTAATACTAACAAACGATACTTATTACTAACAATCGATACTTATTACTAACAATCGATATTACAATACCGGTTTCGATATATGCGTGACTATTTAAAAGACTTGTAAATAATTGGGATCTTACAAGTTGCATACCAGGTTAAGGCAGTTAGAAGCACTAGATCCCAGAAACATAACTAGCGAGGTGATCGAGGAAGTAAAAGAGATTAGGAATCGATGGTTACCTAATCATAACAAATTTCTACAGCAGGGGACTTTCGATCACCAGTATTTCACAGATAAAATACATGAAGGGGTGTTAAATATAGTTGCCAAAATAATAGCTACAGGTGAGTCAGAAAAACCAGGCACTAGATAGCGAAGGAGAGTCGCGCGGGAATCCGACCTCCAGTCATGAAAACGGTAGTGGTAACCAGGAGATATTTAGGATAGAGTCCGACAGCTCCAGGAATATTTGGATAGGGTAACCAAAGATTTACGCACTATAGATAAATCAACAGGCATTGAGGCATGCATAATATATATTAATAAGATCAATTATTTATGGGAGAAAGTACAGGCGTGTCAGGTTGTGTTGAAAGATGCAAAATTTAAAAATACTTTGGATGATTTAGAATTCGATGTCCGGAATTCAGTATCAGTGTTAGAAATAAAAATAAACAATAAGGAAAGTAAAGATGAGAATGTAACCGTGAGAGGCGAACAACCGGTGTTGCCGAAAATACAGGTACCCACATTTTCTGGAGAACCTAGAGAATGGGACCTGTTTGTAGAACTATTTGCGGAACTGATTAAAAAAGAGAGGATTTAAATCTTGCTCTTAAATTCAATTATTTAAAATCCGCGTTAAAGGGCGAAGCAAAGAGCATGGTAGCCCATCTATGCTGACAATTATAGTGCCGCTTATGAAAATAGTCGGAAGGTATTTTCCGAACAATTAAGTCGGATCGTTGATTTACCGATGATCAACAATGAATCCGCAAGAAGTGTTAAAGAAGTGATTGACATAGTTAATGAGTCAGTTTACTTAATTAAAATAAAAATAAATTTGTCAGATGAAGTTGACGTCATATTCGCACAACTCCTACTAAGGAAATTTGCTCTGTCAATTGTATGGCTCTACAATTGTATGAGAGTCAGATTGGAAAAACAAGACAAATTCAAATGCTATCTGATGTCATGGAATACTTGGAGCAAAGATATTGCTCGCTAAGTGCCATGAGCAAAGAAGAGAAAAAACCGCTAAAAACTGTGTTAAATTATGCGGAAATCGAAGATAAATGTCCGATTTGCAAAATTGCCGGGCACAAAGCGTATAAGTCCTATATGTTTAAAGGTTTGACACCTACTGAAAGGTATGAAACAGCCAAAAATGTTCAGCTTTGCATAAGATGCTTGAACCATTCAAGCAATAAGGTGTGCACTAATGAAATGGTCTGTTCATTGTGCAGTAAGGAACACCATACCTTACTCCATTTTGAAGAAAATCAGGATAGAGTTAATACTTGTGTAACCGAACAACACTGTTGGCCACAGCTTTAATACAAGTAAAAAATACAAATAGAGGATATAAGACTATAAGAGCAAAATATAAGGTAAGAATAGATGTAAAGACGCGAAATCCTTGGAAAGAACATCTTAGGGTTGAAGAAATTGTGTTGCCAAAGTTAATGAATGCTCTACCATTAAAAATAGCAAACGTGAATATGTCAAAATGGCAAACTTACGTTCTAGCTGATCCTACCTTTAATAAACCTGGTAAGGTTGATATAATAATGGGGGTAAACGTATATACCCAAATCTTAAAAGGGGGATTTATAAAGATTGATGGCCTGCTAGGCCAGAATACTCAATTTGGTTGGATCGTTTCGGGATGCACCAAATAAAATCAGAATAAATCTGTAGTGGCAACAACAATAGATGTCACAGGTTTTGAACAACGTTGCGAGAAAAAGAAAGGTAAATTTCAAAATAAAAAATAATACAATTCCAAATAAATACAAGAACAAAACTCAAGATATAAATTTATGGCCCCCGGCAGGACCTCACATTGAAGGTAAATAGAAAACTGGGGAAGAAAAAGTATATATCCCAGAGCCACTAAAAAATGAAAATATTCAGAGGGCAATGGTTCAATTTGATAATGATTATCTAAAAAATAATATTAAAATAGAGTCCGGTAGTAAATTGTCTGAAACTGTACTACCGAAAAAGCAGATCTGGCAAAATAAATATAAACGGACAACATTTAATGGTAACCAGGATAGCAACTCTCACTTCAGCAATCAGCGATATTTAAAAAAATAGTGGAGCGAAGATCACATTGGAACAAGTCCAAAAATAAAGGTAGTTATTTTTTAAATTCACCACCGTATAAAAAGGCTAGAAGTCAGCACAGTAATGCACATTAGGAGTGGGTAGATATCCCGAAATATAAATCGTTAGGTAATATGGCAAATACATATTATAAAACCCACTAGAAGCCAACATAGTAATACATCCGGGAGAATTGGTAAGAATGAGAAGTCAGTGACAATCGTAAAGGAACATCAGATTGACTAGGTTAAACGTCTATCATGTAAATGGTCATGCTTCTTTAACAATAGTTCTCTTACTAATAATAATATTATTAATAATTTGGACAATACAACTAACTATAAAGATAAGGTCCAAAACGCCGCATTTGGCGGCCCTTTGCAGTATGTTTAGGAATAAACATCGTGTTCATCTGAGCTGGCTTCACCAAATCAGATGCACCAATGAAATATATCAAACAAAACATGCATCCACACTTTGTGGAAAACACCTAAGATTATAACAACGACGCGGTATCAAGTAACCATCGCTGAGCATGAAATAAAAACAATTTTCAACCCCCAAAAACGTGGGGCATTAGAATAAGTATTTTTAAGAACAATTGTCGCTTCTTAGAGTTTAAGAGTTTTTAAATAAAAATCAGTTCATATTTTGAATTCAACGAATAAAGACTGGGTTATTTTCCTTCTCTCCGGGAATCCCTATTCACCTAGGAAGGAAAAGGGCTACATTTGCCTGTTTGTATGTATGGTTACTTCAGCTCTTCATGTAGAGCTAGCCACTGATCTCAGTACCGACACATTCTTGGCGGCATTAAAACGTTTTATCGCTCCTCGTGGGAAATGCTCCCAAATGTATAGCGATAATGGTCGCAACTTTGTTGGTGCAAAACACGCACTAGACGAAATGGTACAGCTTCTCGCTTCAGGGGATCACAATGACGTCGTTTCGGAAGCACTTGCAGATTAAGGCATTAAATGGAATTTCATTCCCCCATATTCACCACACTGCGGTGGTAAGTAGGAGAACGCTCGGTTACGCTGCACTTGCGACGAGTAATAGGAACCACCGTCCTTACGTTTGAGCAGATGCACACACTGCTCTCGAAAATAGAATCAGTCGTTAATTCGCGACCATTGTGCACAACATCGGATACTGAGATTGCCTATCTCTCACCGGCACACTTCTTAATTGGCAGAACTTTTATAGCAGTTCCTGAAAATAGTTATTTGCAGATTCCGACCAATCGATTGAGCTACTGGCAGCATACTCAAGCAATGCTTCAAGGATTTTGGAAGCGTTGGCATTAAGAATATTTGAAGCTGCAGCTGCGCCCGAAATGGATCAGCAAGTTAGCTGTATTATATGTACTGTTGTATTATGATCCATTATATTGTCCAGTCATAAAATAAGCATGTGTTCTTTACGAATTTCTTTTATTGAATGAATTTGGAATTTGGCTAAAGGCTTGCTAGCTATCTGGCGCAGCGGCAGAGCAGCCGTTTTATATATATGTACAATATATCTAAGTAAAGTAACAAAATGTAAGACAAGCAGAGAGTGTGAGTTATGCATGGACATATGTATATTAGCAGTCAGTATGGGAAACATGCTGACTCGGCTCTGAGCGATGAATGCAATGAGTGCATATCATATTACGTTCGCACTTGAAATGTGTGCGGGCACTTGGAACGCTGTCGCTGAGTGACAAAGGCAATGCCCTATGAATATTCAGCTAACAAAGTGTTGCCGCTCAATATTTATGTGGGGTTTTATTTAACGATATAATTATAGTCTAGGGGGTTTACATGAAAATACGACTTTATAGAGATTACACTATGTGAAATGGCAATCGACGTTTGGCTCGGCTCGACTTTGGCGTCCGTCTATGACGCTTCGACTTTTCGCGCCCGACTTTGGCGCTCGACTTTTAATGTGTCCGACTTTGACACACGACTTATAGCACCCGTCTCTGGTACTCGACTTGACCTTGCATCCGACTATGACGCAAGACCTCAAAACACGTCCGTCTTGTTTGACGCGCAAAAACCATCTCTTTCCGTCGTCATCTCTCATTCGTTTGTCATCCCTCTTGATCGTCTTTTCTTACACGCTCACGTTCTCTCTTGATCGTCGTTTCGTCTCTCGTGTACAGTGGGATTGATACACTTCGCAAATGC
The DNA here is from genome assembly GCA_018150345.1 of Drosophila equinoxialis. Classification (NCBI taxonomy): domain Eukaryota; kingdom Metazoa; phylum Arthropoda; class Insecta; order Diptera; family Drosophilidae; genus Drosophila; species Drosophila equinoxialis. The sequence goes on along the minus strand of JAECWI010000937.1, from coordinate 361,404 downwards.
ACATCCCACATTCGGCCATTCTGATTACGCATTCGACCCGAATGCTGGGTCATCTTCGTCATCGTCTCGGTTTGGGCTCCAGGGCTTCATGTACTCTGCACATGTGGACGTCACTTTAGACCCTTCGCACTTGCCTACTTTTTCGACATCGTATGCGTTGTTGTGCTTCACCTTCTTAACTTGGTAGGGTCCAAAATATTTTGGTTTTAGTTTGAGACCACTGCCAAAGTGCGTCCTCTTAATTGCGACCAGGTCGCCAACACTATAAGATCGAGCTTGCTTACGACGTAGGTTGTAGTACTTCTTGTTTTCGTCTTGGATCTTGGAGATGTGTGCCTTCGCCTTGGCACGGAGCTCGCATCTTTCGTCTGTAAATATTGCCTTCGTCTCTTGGTTGATAATATCTCTCAGTTTATAATCATCGTTGGTCCTCATCTTTATACCAGCTAGTAACTCAAATGGAGAAGTGCCAATACTTCTGGTGTACGTCGAATTGATAGCCTGCTGACCTTTGCTAACATGTCGATACCACTTAGTCGGATCATCAACGCTCAACTTCGACAAAACAGGAATGATGATCGCATTTAAACGTTCGACTTGGCCGTTTACTCTCGGAAGTGCTGTAGTCGTCTTAACGTGTTTGATACCCTCGTTGTCGCAGTACTTCAGAAAATCTTGGGATGTAAAGGCGGAACCCCGATCTGAGATAATAAACGTAGGGTTGCCAAAAATCGTGCTTTGAATCGTCAGCTTCGTAATAACTTTATTGCTAGTCGGCGATTTGGTTGGGTATAACCAGCAGAACTTCGTAAATGCATCTATGACTGGCAGAATATGCATATAGTCTTTGTGAGTAGACTCGAGAGGACCTAGAAAATCAATATGGTAAGTTAAAAGTGGAATATCATCTTTCTGAAGCGGATGCAACAAGCCTTCTTGCTTGCCAACTTTACGGCTACTGATACGGTGTTCGCTGCAAATCAACTCTTTCTCCTTTTTTGCCGCGAAATGTCCTTTGTCATGGGCCGGACCAACAATCTGTTTCTGCATTGCAACAGGGACAACAACCGGCTCATCTTCATGCATCTTTACAAGTACCACAGGACTTGTGTACTCAGACGTTGACTCTATAATTGTGCCTTCAGCCAACCATTTTTCGACTTTCTCGTTCACGAATTCTGCTTCTTTAAAAGCAAGTCTACTTTCGTCGTTTAAAATAAGTGCCATTTCTACTTTCGTCGTTTTTGTTGCTACCGGTTGATAATTAGATATCAAATCGAATACCTCTTTTTTAGCACTTGTACTTGCACATTCGTCTATTTTAAGTTCTTCCTTATTATTCGCCACATCGATTTTTAGAATGTTTATTTTATCACTTTCATTTTCGAGTTTTTCTACTCTTACACCATTTCGACTAAATATAATGTCAGCTTGCAAACATAATTCCTCGCCTATGATCATTTCGACATCTAACAATCTAATCGGAACTACATGAAAATCTAACACGAACGATTGGTCGTCAATCAAAATGGAATTCACAAAGTGTCCAATTGGTTTTATCTTATTTGATTCTCCGCCACCAAATCCAATTATAAACCCGGCAAAGCTACTCAACTCGGGTTGTTTCAAACGTTTATACAAATCTTCGCGAATGATACAAAATTTACTTCCGGTGTCGAACAATGCTTTACACTCAATATTGTCAATTTTAATAACTTTACAGGTTATTTCTTCTTTCGACTTAAAACTTCTTGTGTTTGGTTCAAATTTACCGTTCATTTCTCTTTTATTACAATTTTTAGCTATATGACCAAATTCATTACATTTGTAGCACTTTCTACCTTTCTCTTTATCATCGCAATCTTTTGAGTAATGTCCTTTAGCTCCACAGTTGTGACACACAACATCGTCTTTATTATTAGTTTTCATCATTTTGTTTTTCACTCTTGCACTGTTCTCATCGTTTTTGTATTTACCATTGCCTTTCTTACTTTCTTTTTCACTCATTATTTTATAGTGCTTTAATTTCACTTTAAAATCAATCAAATTTTTCGCACCATATAAAATCGACTTATTCTCACTTTTTTCATCAATGCCGTCAATTAAATATTCTATTAATGAATCGTCTTTAATTTGTCCACGTGAAGCTACATCTTTCATTCTGTAAAAATACTCATAAACGCACTCATTGTTTTTACGCTTCATTTTCATCAGTTGCTCATGTATGTCTTTACTACTCACGCACGATTTGAATTCACTCAAAAGTGCTTTTTCGAGAGAGTTCCATGAATTTATTCCTCTCTCACTCAAGACAAACAGTTTCGCGATACCCTTTAACGCCTTCTTCGCGAACAGAAACTTCTGGAAATCGTTCCAACACATCAACGTTGCTTGCTCATTGAATTCGTTAATCCAAACTTCTACTGCAATAGTGTTAGTGCCGTCAAAAATACCAATGTTCTCTTCCACGTCGCGAAAGCTAATGGCAAAACGCGGCGTCATCATTCTATCTCTCTCTTCGTTTATTCTTCTGTACTCATCGTTGTTGTTCTCGCTTGGTCTCTCGTGCGGTATGTTCCTCAAATTATTCTCTGTTGCTACGTTCCTCTCTGTAGCTACCGACTCATGATCTGTCTCGTCGTCTATTTCATCATCTACTTCGTCGTCTAATTCGTCTTCGTCTTGTGATGCCAACAAATTGTTCAGCTTCAAATTCGTGAAAATATGCAATGCAAGGTCGTCGACACTGTACTTGATTCCCAATACACAGCAAATCGAAACCAGATCACCGTTCGTCAAATTTCGTCGTACATATTTCGCTTTTTCTTTGTACTTTGCGTTCGCTTCATCGTAATCGAAACCAGAAAATTCTCGAATTCTTTTGCGGTTATTTCTATCTCCCTCGCTCTCATAGATAAATTTATGCAATGCTCTGATATTGTCTACTTTACCCGTTTTCAGAGTACCACTTATTAAATCATTTAGACACGACGTAGTTAATGTTTTAATTTCACCACTAGCAGAGCAGGACCGACTTAATACGACACGATTGTAAAAAAAAAAATGCACTTTCTTTTTTTTTTCACTCTTCTCCCGCAAGAACGCACAAAAAATGTATGTGGGGTGTTCTCTTGTATCCCGCACTCTTTCTATCACGACAAAATATGTGGGGAAAACTCTTTGTAACCGGATGAGCGACACTCTTACTCGAATCTATCCCGGTCGAGCACCCAAAATATGTGGGGTTTTATTTAACGATATAATTATAGTCTAGGGGGGTTTACATGAAAATACGACTTTATAGAGATTACACTATGTGAAATGACAATCGACGTTTGGCTCGGCTCGACTTTGGCGTCCGTCTATGACGCTTCGACTTTTCGCGCCGGACTTTGGCGCTCGACTTTAAGTGTCCGACTTTAACACACGACTTATAGCACCCGTCTCTGGTACTCGACTTGACCTTGCATCCGACTATGACGCAAGACCTCAAAACACGTCCGTCTTGTTTGACGCGCAAAAACCATCTCTTTCCGTCGTCATCTCTCATTCTTTGTCATCCCTCTTGATCGTCTTTTCTTACACGCTCACGTTCTCTCTTGATCGTCGTCTCGTCTCTCGTGTACAGTGGGATTGATACACTTCGCAAATGCACATCCCACATTTATGTTGAATAATAACAACTCGTATGTGCATACAGTACATCTCCCTACTTTTGAAAAATAACTTAATTTCATGAAGTTATTTTAATTTTATTATTATTATATTTATTATATTTATTTATTTCTTGTGTTTTTTTTTTTTTTTTTATATGATGTTGTACTTAACAACGATAAAGAAAATGAAATTATCAAAAATCATATATGTATCATATATCAAAAAATTTTATATGTATGTTATTACCAGTGCTGCCGATTCAGCTATTTTCAAGTCAGATCTGACTTTTTTTATTAATGATTTCGGGAAAAAAATTTGAAAACAGCGGGCAGCGGAAATTCTAGCTTTATACATTTTTTTTTAGATTTTTTATACCCTTGCAAAAAGGGTATATTAATTTTGGTCAGAAGTGTGCAACGCATAGAACGAAGCATCTCAGACTATATAAAGTATATATATTCTTGATCAGCACGACGAGACGAGTTCAAATAGCCATGTCCGTCCGTCCGTCCGTCCGTCCGTCCGTCTGGATCAACGCGAACTCCTCCGAGACTGTAAGAGCTACAGAGCTGAAATTTTGAACGTAGGCTTGTATATACTGCAGGCATTGTATATCTCGGATTCAGCCGGATCGGACCACTATATCATATAGCTCCCATACAAACGTCAAAGTCACGAACAGTGACTTTCTCAATAACTTCATCAATTTTATAGCTATTGTCATAAAAGTTGGTATATGTCAGTTTTGTGTTCTTATTAATAATTGTGCCAAATTTGATTAAGATCGGGTGACTATATCATATAACTCCCATACAAACGTCAAAGTCACGAACAGTGACTTTCTCAATAACTTCGTTACTTTTTAAGCTATTGTTAGTTTATTGAAGCTATAAATGTGCCAAATTTGGTCAAGATCGGGTGATTATATCATAGACCTACCATAGGAACGATCGGTCAAAAACAGTGATTTTTGTCAAAAAGTTCGTTATATCCTATGCTATGATTGAAGGCCGTTCTTTTGGGATAAAACGTTTTTACACTTTGATATCTATGGGTAAGGAAAGAATTACCAAAACAGTTGCAAGGGTATACAAACTTCGACGCGGTCGAAGTTAACCCCGGCCCTCTGGTTTTAGCTTTACTTTTATCTATTTTTTAACACTATACATTTTGAGCAGTATCGGTTAGAGACTTTCGATAAGGAAATCTATCGAAATCACAACGAGCTTGGAGCGTCAACAATTGTTTCTTAAAGTTTCGTATATCAACTATCATTATGCCCAAAGCGTAGTGCAAAGTGCAGAGTTTAAGGACTGGCTTCGAAAGGACACAGTAGATGCTTCAAAGGCCTATTGTAGCTACTGCAAATGCGGCTTGACCGCAATACTTTTGGACCTCCATGCCCACTCGGCAACAAGTGGCTTTGCACAAAAGGAAAAAATTGATTTTGGTCACGCGCCAATAAAACCGTTGAGCAAGAGGCATCCCTTTGCCTCTTTGCAGCAAAGCACACGGCAATTGCTCCGATTGATCACCTTGGCACTCTTTTTGCCAAACAAAATTCGGCAACAGCGATACAGTTTCTCGAATTAAATTGCATCGGAGCAAATGCACATATATCATTAAAAAATTCCTTGGCTCCACATTTTTGCGAGGAGCTTCGAAATGACATTGGAGACGCAAAATTCAGTTTGATTTTGATTAACATACTGACATAACTTTTACAAAGCTACTCGGTAAATAAATATAATTTGCAAATTTTTGATATTTTTAAAAGATTGAAATGATTTTAATATAAGTTCATGTATATTTATAATTTTGACTGTTGTGGTGTTTAGGTGTTGTTATTAATTACATTCATGTTGAGCGTAGAGCGATGGTTTCAACGTTCCTTAGCTTAATTTCGCTGGAGAGTGGAGATGCTTTATCAGTTGTTAAAGGAATAAAGGAAGAACTAAACAATTGGAAATTGGATGTGCAAAACGCAAATGTTATGATAGGTTCTAATCGAAGCGTCTATACGAGGCTGAAGAAGGATGCTCCTTCACTTCTTTTAATAAAATGCGTTTGCCACTCTGTGCATCTGGTAGACCATGCCTGCAAGAATTGCTTTCCTGAGGGGCTGGAGTATCTCGTTTACGGGACATACAATAGGTTCTCCAAAAGTTCTAGCTGTCAAATTGCATATAACCAAATTTACAAATGCATAAATGATGAGATGGTATATTTAAATGTAAAAAATCTGTAGTGAACGTTAGTAGCTGTCAATGTCCTCTTGTATTAACATCATCGCTGTTATTTGTATAATGTAATTACATGCCGACTGTTTTAGCCTTTATGTTTTTCATTAACTTCAAAAAATATTTTATGTATAAATTTACTTATATACATATATTATCTAAAGGCACCCCTAAAAATTCCACGAGTGTGTGATACACGATGGCTATCAATCGTAGTAGCTGAGGAGAAGTGGGAGGAATTAAAGCCCCATTTTAGTATTGCTGGTACACAAGAAAAATGTCTACAAGCTCAACATCTTTGCGATTTGTTTAAGGACATTAAGAACCTGTTGTACCTGCAATTCTTGAAGCCCATTTTGCAAAAAATGCAGCATGTAAACAAATGCTTCCAGAGCCAAGATACAAACTCGACGAAGTTGCTCACCGATCTTATATTGGCCATAAGATCACTTCAAAACAAAATAGTTCCTAAAGAAAAAACATTAACATTGTATCTTGGCTACGAGTTCGAAAAACAGATCAAAACTGCATAAATGGATATGGTTGAGGAGATGTCTATTCGGGAGTGCTGTACTAATTTCATAATAGAGCTCGTGAAACAGTTGAAGCAGTTGTTCTAATGGCATAAACAATAATTATTTTTATGTAATATCTTTCAGGCTGCCTGACAATTTTGAAGTTTTGAGGCAAACAGATGCATTTGCGGTTGAAAATGTTTTCAGAACAAAACAGCAAAGCATTCTCGAAATCCTTGAATTTTTTTAATATTTCGAATATTGGATAAATCGAAGCACAGTTTAGAGTTAAGTTGTGTCTTGGGACAACACCGAGAACACTTTAAAATTCTGGCTGGTTTCGGCGGAAACCAGCGGTTTCATGACCTGGCAAAAATTGCGCTACAGATCATGTCATTACCGTGGTCTAATGTGGAAGTGGAGCGGGTCTTCAGCCAAATGAACTTGGTTAAATCCAAATGAAGAAATGGCATGAATTTAAGCATCATTTATTTTATAAAAATGATAGTGATTAGTGTTGATGACAAAGATTTAATTTTTAAGTTTTCGGCAGTTGGTGCGTCTAGCTCATTCAAGCGTCACCGGAAGAAGAGAGAAAACTTTCAGTGCGGCACCAAGCCGATACCGATATTAAATCCTAACAATTGAGACTTAAATACTAACAATCTAAACTTCAATAAATAAATGACATTTTACAAGTAGGCCATCCTGACGAAGGATCGACCTCGATCACAGTGGCTAACCAGGGGGTTAACAACAACATCAACTGGCCAGTGATGCTCTTGTTTTGATTTTAGAAGTGCAGCCTTGATCAGGGGCTAAGACGGCGGTTGGAGGGAACATCAAATATTTAAATTTCACCTCGTCAGGAGCGGCAGTGGTGACGGCGGCAGTTGCAGCAACTCATGTCGTCCTCCCAGCGTGGTCAGTTGCTCGTCCGGACTGGAGGAGGCAGAAGCAGCAGGCGTGATGACTGTAGCGGAAGACGGCACGGAGGGCACTACGGCAGGCATGTCTTCCCATTGATCAGCGGCCAATGGAACGTCAGACTCAGTAGGATGCGGCCAACAGTATGCATTGTGGCATGCAAGGCATCGAGCAGGGCAGCAGGCGTCATCGTCACATGAAGAGCAGGAGTAATAACGGAGGTACCAGTGGTTTGAATCGCCACCGACTGTACAGCGAGCCGGGCAGCGGTAGGCTCGGAAGCGGCAGCCGAGACAGCAGCGAAACTGCAGGTGCCGGCATGGAAGCAGTGGGTACTGTAACGACAGGCCTGGAAGCGGCGGGCACAGCAGGAGCTGGCACAACAGCGGCGGGCACAGCAGCGGCAGAGGCGGGTGCGGCAACAGCGGGCACAGCGACAACCGGTACTGCAGCAGCGGGCACAGCAGCGGCGGACATGGCAGTGGCAGCCGTTACAGCGGCAGGCACAGCAGAGGGTATGGCGGCAGCGGGTACAGCGGTGGTAGGCACTAGAGGTGGAGAACCATCGATAGTAGCGTTACTCGATGGTTTTTCTTTCGATGGTTTCAACCATCGATGTTATCGATAGTTCCATCGAAAATTATTTTTATTAAAGTTTAAATTTTTGGAAAATGAAATACAAGTTTTTTTCATGCTACGAAATTTAAATTATATTTAAATTATTAAATTATATTTAAATTTATTTAATATTAACAACAATGAGATCCTTTCTTTTAACAAAAAATTATAAAAAAAATAAGAAAAATATATGCGATCCATATTTGGTTTCAACATAATATCAATGTTCTTACTATATTAAAGCTTCATTTTCATTAACGGTGTTCGACCATTGGTTTTTATTTAAAATTAAGTAAGTAAGTCGTCTCGCCGACTTAGGTATACCATACACCAGTAAAACAAATATTTCAAATTTATTAAACCAATGCATTTTCACATGCTTTTTATTACAAGCATATCTTATAATCTCCCTCACTCAAGTATACGAGCACCCTAGCGCCCCCCACCAGCCAACGGCCAACTACGGCCTTATGGAAAAACGTTTATATGCATAACTTCGTTGTTTTTTGTCCGATTTTGATCAAATTTTGTGTTTTGGTGGGTATTAGTATCAAATTCAAGTGTGCCAAAATTGATTACAAAAGGTAGAAAATTACGTGAGTTAATCGAGTTTTCCCAAATTACGGGGGCGGAAAGGGGCGTGGCAAAATCGTTGCATATACAATATATGCGCATTTATTAAACAAATACACATACAAAATTTGGTGTCTCTAGCTATTATAGTCTTTGAGAAAATCAAATTTGTTTAAATTTCGTGGGCGGAGGGGGCGTGACAAATTTTTTTGCAACAAATTTGTGCGCGCTTACTATAGGATTAATCATACTAAATTTTATGTCTTTAGCTATTGTAGTCTTTAAGAAAATCAAATTTGTTTAAATAAACTTGACCACCGTAGGTAATACACGAGTCTACGTACCAAATTTGGTGACTCTAGCTCTTATAGTCTCTGAGATCTACGTGTTCATACGGACAGACGGACAGACGGACGGACGGACGGACGGACGGACGGGCGGACATGTCTATATCGACCCGGCTGTTGATACTGATCAAGAATATATATACTTTATGGGGTCGGAAAAGCTTCCTTCTGCCTGTTACATACATTTTGGCGACTTTAATATACCATTTCACCCCTATGGGTGTATGGTATAAAAATGATTCAGTTAACATGCTTCTCTTTCAAGGAAGTCCTGCGGTCTGTGATAATCGCCCCAGCCTTACTAAATATCCGTTCCGATTCTAAGGAGCTTGCCGGGATTGCCAAAAACTTTAAGGCACAGCGACTAAGGGTATTTCACTGATGTTCATTTACCTTAAAGAAAAGAAATTTACAAATTGAGCTAAATAAAAATGTTTTTTCGGTTGCCTTCCAGTACTAAGGCGGATCGGTGTCTTGGGATGTGTTCCGTTGCTCTAAATATTGTCTCATCATTGTGATGGCATCCGCTCGGCAATTAGAACGTTTGCCACAAATTTAAACAGAAATGGTGATCTATTCTCTCTTGGCAATTCCTCATCAACTTCGGGATTTGTCGCATAGTCCTTAATTATGCGTAGCTCATCCTCTAGTGCCAAGGCTGCTTGATGCGCATTTCCAGCATTTTGGAATCCCTCCTTCTTGAATCGACCATACAGCAAAGTTACAAGTCTTGGGCCAGAAGAATTTTCATAAGGGTATAGCCTTTTATTTACTCGAAATATCAAAATTGAGCAGGTTTCTCTGCCAACAGCTGTTTTCATTATAGGCAATAACTCTTCTAAGGTTTTCGTCAAAGCCAATACTGTTGGAATTATGAACAAAATCGTTACTGTATTTGACGCCGATAAGTGTTTTGTAGCTATCTCAAAAGGCTGAAAGGAACAAAGGTCCTCGATTATGCGATATTGGTCCTCCAATAAGGGAATCGGAGCATTTTGCGATTTTAAAAGAGTCGCAAAGAGAGCTTCTCTGGTGCGTAAGACCCGTTGCAGCATGTAAAAAGAGCTGTTCCACTTTGTTGGCACCTCTTACACCAATTTAAGGGGATTATTCGTGGCCTGAGCTTTTAAAAACTTGGCATTGGCAATGGAGCTGCTTTTGATAAATGTGACAATCCGTTTAATGATATTCAATATTTGCTTAACATTGTTATCAATCAAAACATCTTGTACAACAAGATTTAATGTGTGGGCAAAACAAGGCAAGTGCTTTTTGTAAAACATCTCACGCTCGTATCATAGCGGCGGCATTATCTGTCACTATGGTTTGTATTTTCTCAAATACTTCCCATTCATCACAAATTTGACGCAGTGTCGTGGCAATATTTTCACTGTTGTGATTGGTTTGGTCAACAAGAGGTTGGGTAGGCAGTACCGCAGACCTGAGTAGGAAGCTTTGCTGGTCGGGGTGCAGGGCATGGTTCTCCTTGTTCTGTAGGAGACGCTTATCGTGAAGAAAGGCATGTGCTCAATCCTCCTTGCTTAAAAAATCGACGTCCCGGAGATTTCTTATTTCCTCCGCTCGGGATCTTAATAGAGCACTTGTGCATGGGCAACTTATGACATCCTTTAGCTCGTTGATGTTTTCTTATAAGTTTAGACGTTACAGTGCTTGGATTAAGTCATCTAGTTTGCGTTCCTCCAGTAACGCTGTCTGTATTCATTTAACCTCTCACCCTATACTTATGATTGGAGTTTACCGGAGCGACTTGAATCGTTGGTACTCCCTGTGGTTTTATCGATAGTCACCGGGTTCCACAGATGATTAAGATGCTGTCCTAGCATAGGTTTATAATCCTGATTGGTTCTGGTTAAATGGTGTTCCGTTTTATCTGACGATTTTCCTTACTGAAACCTCATCTGCAAAATGCTACATATGCCAAGCTAAGCCGACAGAGATGAATTATATCGATAACTGCTTACAAAAACAAGTTCAAACAGATCTCTACGAATTTGGATTGTCTCCATTACATAACACTTATATTTGTGACGTTGAGCAATTAATTTCATTTGACGTGGTGTCATAATTCCCAAGCATACCAACGGATCTAGCATTGGACACAATCAGGAACAAATGGACTAAAATACAGGAACACACAAAGATACCAAAATCTCTTTTTATGGAAACAGTAAAATTCTGCATTCAAGAGAATAGATATTTTACTTATAAATACCAAACATTCCTACAATAGCACACAAACCTGACAATACCCTCAAACATATATTCAACAAAACAAAATCCAATATAGAGATGACAAATAGAAGCAATGTAATATACAAAATTCCATGCAATGAACAAGGAAATATACCGTGCAATAAGATATACATGGGGACGACAAAATCAAAATTAAAAAAACTTGTGTGTCCCAACACAAATCTGACTATAAAATGAGACATTATACAGATACACCAAAAACAGCACTACTGACACACTGTGCAACTAGTGGCCATGCATCGAATTTCGAAGAGACAATAATATTAGATGAAGAGCGGAACTACAACAAAAGGTTCACCATGGAGATGCTACATATTATCAACACTCCGAACGCCACACGACTTAACTTTAAGACTGATACCGACAACTGCGCTCACATATACAGACATTTACTTGACAATAATTAGTTCTTAACTCCATGTCGAACGGTGCTGACGTGTTAAACAATGTATGTTAAAGGATTGTTAAATGTCACTATTGTTAAATGTTCGAAGATATATTATTCCATTTAATATTATTTTTGAGGGTTTTGATAGAAAGGCACAAGCAGTTGTTTTCAGTTTGAGTTTGGTTTATTGAATCATTCTTAATTCTATAACAATTGTCGACTATAGCTAAGACCGCGTAGTTGCGCTGCTAGTCATGCAGGCTTATGTATAAATGTATAAATGTTTACATAAAAGTATGTATGTTTATCATATTGTATATTGGGCCAAAGCGGCCGCGCGTGTTATATTTTCTGACACAGCAATTGTCCAGCATCATGCACTCATGGGTGGTCATGTTACTTAAGAGGCAAATGCACTTGAATGTTGCGCACATAAATATTGTAACTAATTGCTACAATATGTTTGCATTGTAGTTAATATGTTATTCCGAAACATGCTACATCCCCCCTCTTTAGATAGAAATTTATTTACTTATTATTGTTTCTTTTTTTTTTTTTAATTTTTTTCTTTTGAATGTTCGGGTGTTCGTTTAATGATACATGTGGTAAAATTATATTTGTATATGTATAGTGTCATTAAATGTTGGTAATTTATTTGTTTAAATTTATTTCTTTTGTTTTATTGTTATTATTATTTTTTTTTTTTATATGTATATTAATTGGTTAAAATTTTTAACCTATCTATTGTATCTTTAATTAAAATGTTATCCCTATCTTTTATTTCTTCTATGGTGTATGGGCCTAAATACTTAGATTCTAGCTTATGACCCGTATTATTACGTAATAAAACCTTATCTCCTATTTCTAATTCAATATTTTTTACCTTTCTATTATATTTTTCCTTATTCTTCGCTTTGTGCTGTTCTAACATAATTCTTGCTCTTTTATAAGCCTGTTCTAATCTAAATTTTGATTCCTTAGCATAATCTTCTATGTTATATAGTGGATTTGTCTTATCAACACTATTAAATTGTTGTGGACAATAATCATGTGCCATAGAGGGTGTTGTATTAAAACAATATGCGAAGTATCTTATCCATACATCCCAGTCAGTTTTGTCAACTGAAATGTATGATCGTAAAAATTCATTAAGTGTTCGGTGGCTTCGCTCTACAGTGCCTACAGTCTGGTGATGATGTGCAGTTGAAGTTATCTTTTTTATTTGCAAGTTTTTGCATAAATCTTCAATTATTGAGTTTCTATATTCTGTTCCCATGTCCGTAATGAACGTCTTCATAGGACCGTACCGCAGAATGAAATCTTCAAATATAGCTTTCGCTACTGTTTTTGCACTTTTGTCTATAATTGGTATTATTACTAAGTATTTTGTTAAATCGCAGATTAAGGTTACTGCGTATTCATTTCCGTGTTCTGATTTTTGAATGGACCGATCGTATCCACGATAACCCTATCGAAAGCCTGTTGTGGCGTTTCAGTTATGATTGAAATAGTCTCAAAGATCTTTTCGCTCGGTGCCACTTTGACTTTACTGATGTTGAGTATACCGGCTTCTTTTTCGAGCCTTTGAAAAAATTGACCTAAGTCAAGAATTCCATTGGTATACATATCGCAAATGTCAATTCTTGCTATAACTTTCTTGCCATGTTTGAATGTGCTTAAAGAATCAGTTATTCGCAAGGTCACTACTTTTTCGTACTTCGTCATTTACAATGACGTCATATACGTTGGGCTTAGAAGCATTAAGAGATTGCTTTTGCAACTCTTTTATATTATTTTCTTTTTCTTTTCCTGCGCAGGAATTTGAATGTTTACTTTGATTTCTGGTAGTGACTCTCAGAATTTTGTTACTAGTTTGTATATTTTGTAAGTCCTGTATTGTTATTCTTGATAGCGCGTCGGCTACGAAATTATCTTTCCCCTTTAGATACTCTACTGTAAAATTATATTCCTCGAGTTCAAGTCGCATTCTAGTTAGCTTGGAACTTGGATTTGTCATTGAAAACAAATAAGTTAATGCTCTGTGATCTGTTTTGACAGTAAAATGTCTACCATAAATGTATGGTCTGAAGTGCGTGATTGCCCAGTGAATCGCTGCTAACTTTTGTTCAGTTGTACTCTTATTACTCTCACCTTTTGTGAAAGATCTAGACGCGTATGCTACTGGAAGCTGTAGTACATTTTTATTTTGCTTTAGGACTGCTCCACATGCATATTTACTTGCGTCGGTGATTATGCAAAATTCTTTGCTAAAATCTGGGTACTGTAATAGAGTTGGGTTCATTAATGCTGATTTTAAATGCTCGAACGCATTTTGACAATCGCTTGTCCATTCGAATTTAACATTTTTCTTACATAAGTTTGTTATGTGACGAGAATATTCAGCGAAGTTTTGTATAAATCTTCGATAATAGTTGCAAAATGCAATGAATCGTCTAGCGCTGTCCGCATCATGTGGGACTGGATAATTTTGAATGACATCATACTTTGTGTCATCAGGCAAGATTCCTTTATCTGTGCATTTGTATCCCAAAAATGTGACTTCATGCATAAAAAATGAACATTTTTCAGGATGTAACTTTAGGTTATGTTGCCTACACTTCTAAAAAACATCTGTTAGATTATTGATCATGTGTTTGACGGAACAACCTATGACTATTAAGTCATCCATGTAAAGAAATGCTTGCGAAGGTTCAAGGCCAGAGAATGCTATAGTCATCATTCTCTGGAACAAATTTGGCGCTATTTTTAAACCGAATGGTAGTCGCGTGAAGCGGTATGAGCCATTACATGTGGAAAAGGATGTTATGTCTCGTGACTCTTCTTCGAGTTCAATTTGATGAAAACCTGACATTAGGTCGAGGCATGAAAAATACTTTGCTCTACCTAGTTGGTCTAAAATGTCATCAATTCTAGGTAGCGGAATAGCGGACAACAATTTTTTATTAATTTGACGATAGTCAATTACCAATCGCCATTTTTTATTTTCAGCGCTTGGTAACGATTTTTTTGGGTACCCATAAAAGTGGGCTATTGTATGGAGATACAGAAGGCTCAACTATTTCGTCTTTTATAAGCTTTTGGACTTGTCTTTGTATCTCGTCTTGCTGACTACGAGGATTTCTATAATTTTTAATATAAATAGGTTCATCGTCCACCAGTCTTAATTTTTGTTTGTAGAAATTGTTTGTTGTTATTGATTCGGTTTCTAGTCCGAATACATCACTATACTTCTTGCACAACTTCGTAAGTTGGCTGTGAAACTGTGGGGGAAAATTTTTTGATAATGTAGTTAGTACTGCGTTTTCACGCTGTTCATTATTTGCTTCGATTATCTCGTAGCAGGAAAGTGGTTCATACTTCAAACTTGATATGTTTACTATTTGATCTTTATTTGTAGTATTTAGCAGTCGTATGACTGCGTTTTTTGGTTTAGTTATGGTATTTGCTAAATAAATACCATGTTGAGTTTCTTGGTTTGGAATTAATACACTGTCTTCTTGTGAACTTATTTCAATTTTTCGGACAACTTGGGATCTTGCTGGTAAAATTATGAATTGTTACCAGTACTGTACGATATTGGTACGTATATCGGATATTTTAGGTTATTTGGCCGAATTATTAACCAGTCTTCGGACGGATTGAAATCTAATTGACAGTTATATTTTCCTTTGAAGTCGATTCCTAGTATTCCATCACATGGAATAGCGAATTGGTTATTAACAATGTGAAAATCGTGTGGGATTATATATTTTGAAGATTGTATTTCGACAGAAGTGAACCCTATGGATTTAGTTACTTCTTGACTAATTCCTTGTATATTTATTATTTTATTGGTTTGGACACCTTGAAAACTGTCTGAATTTTCTTTTAGGCTCGATATTTCCGATCCTGTGTCTATTAAAAATACTAACTTTTTCCCTGTTGCTACATTCGTGAAGGTAACGAACGTATTTTGATTAAGACTGATGGCGTGAATCTTATTATTCGTTACTGCTGGGTATCTAAAGGTGCTTGGGAGTTTCCCGAAGCATTCTGAGCTACTCTTACATTATTGTTATTACAACCGTTTTGTCGGTTATTTCCTCGGTTACCTCTATTATTCCTGTTGTAACCTCTATTGTTTCCTTTGTAACAATTGTTTCTGTTTTGTTGGAAATTTTGGCCGTTATTGTTATTGTTATAGTTGTTGTAATAACCACGACCATTGCCTCTACCACGATAATTATATTTGTTATTGTAATTACCACGGTTTCTTTGAGCAAACAGAACCGTATTTGGATTACCTGATATCTCAGTACTTTTTTGTAAGTACTTTGCTATAGCTTCGTCCATGGTTTTGAAGTAACCAGAGTCAAGTATAGTTTTAATGCTGTTGTGTTCGCAATTTCCAATCATTGCTTCTATAGCATCGTCTGTGCTATTCTTAAGAGCAAGTGCTGCAGGCATACCTTCATCGATATATGCATATTGAAGTGTTTTGCGTAAGTTATCTATCTCCGAAGTAAATTTGTCAGCGGTTTTACCTTTCTGAGTTGTATTCTTCAACTTGGCTTTTATAACTTTGGATATTTCACCAATTACAACGCCTTGCAATTTTTGTATTATTGCTTCTATTGAAGTTTCTTGTTGGACCTCATATAGTGCTGGGCCAATAATTTTTGATTTTATTACCTCAACTGCTATATTTTCGTAGTCGCCTTTCATCATATCTACCAACTTCAGAGCTGTTACGAATCTTTTGAGTTGCATTTTCGTGCCGTTAAATTCAGGTATGGCTATGTTTATATCTTTCATATATGCCCTTCGGGCATTTAATTCTGCCATCCTGTCAGTTGTGTTTATTACACTTGTATTGATGTCTAAATCTGATTCGTTGTCTTGTTCAGACAACGCTTCTATATCAGGTAATGTTAATAGCGCAGGAATTGTTAGATCGTTTAGATCTTTCTCTTCTATTTCTTCCTCGCTTGTTTCAGATTCTTCACCTCCTTGCTCTGTTTCCTTTTTACAGGTGTCTATGCTCAGAAATGAATTAAGTACGGTAGGTACGAATATATCGAGATTGTATTTTGTCTTTATAGAGATTAGATTTGCTCGTAACTTGATCAATAGATTGGAAATCTTTGACCAATTTGCTTTACCTATGCTCTCTCTATTAACATGCACTAAATTTCTTGCTTCGTTGAAAGAATTAACTAGAATTTTTGCGTGCTTGTTTATTGTTTCCTTTTGGATGTTTCTATTATGTGTAACGCATTTATATGATTTTTTGAAATTTATTATATATATATATTATAGTTTTTAAGTATCCAAAATTTTATTTCCTTATACTTTTTATTTACTGGTTCTGACTGTATCAGGAAATCAAGAAAAGGAATATATTTTTGGAGATGTTTAGTTTCAACCTTATTTATACTTATTCAATTTGTATTTAAACTCGGTATTTTTTTGACAACTTATTGTTGTTGGGCTTCATCCATCAGGTAGAAGCGAAATGTACCTGTTAAATTTGAGAAACAACATACATGTACATGTATATTTGGTACTGTGACTATTAAACTCATCTGTACCATTGGACTTCCTTGAACTGGGAAATCTTCTCCCGTTATATCAAGGTATGCTGATTTGATCTGTACTAAACATATAGAATTTTGTGGCGAGTTATTATTACCTGTTGTAAAAACCTCAACTAAATCGGCTGCAATGGTAGGATTCCTTCTTCCTATCCTCCTAAAATAATCGTCTAATGTAGGTATCTTAACCAATTGATATAAATATTTTTGTTTTTTTTTTTTTATTTATTTATTTTTTTTTATTTGATAAATTTGGAAAGTGATTTCTTTTTTTTATAATTTTTTGTTTCAAATGCACTGTTACAATAATTGATGCATATGTTATTTAGATCTTATCAAGATCATTAGCATGGCTTAAGGCTCTTTTTGTTACACATTTGTTGTGTAATTTATATGCTTTGCATAACACATATGCGCTCATTACTACCACAATTATTAATAAAAGTGCATTTGTTGGTTTTAAATCTACATTTGATGACTCTATTTTGTTAATTACATTTGCAGTGGAGTCCACTGTTTTAGTATCTATTAACCCCATATTGGGTTTATCAAATGTATCATCAAACTTGATTATTTTGTTATCAAAAATTCCATTGAAAGAAAAATTTTGAATTAAAATTTGTTTTTCATTTGTTTTTAATGTTTTGGATGTAGTTTAGTAGAGCTCTCTTTTTTTTTTTACATATATTTCTGCCTACTTTTTCGTATGGCTTTCAGGCCTCACTCTAATTGGACAGCTTTTAATGCTGCACAATTGTACATTGATTATTTTAATTCTATAAAAAAAAATGTGCATCGCACTACACTCAAAAAAAATGTGCGACGCAGCGCATAATTTGTTCATTTAAATATTTCTGTTGTCTTCGGCTTGCCTCTAGCATCAGCTGGTCGTCGCCGGTTGGCACGCTGATGCTCCATCGATGGCGTAAAAAGCGGCATGCTTTTCACGCTTGTAGTCTCAGCTGCTGATGTCCGGGGCCTCTGAGCTCAGGCGGTTCCGATGCCGGTCATCGCACCAGATTTGTTGATTCTTTGTTTTATTTTTCTTTTCACTTCCTTCGCTTGGGGACTGGCTTTTCCTTTGGAGTCCCGTAGCAATGTCTGCATGTATACTCGCAGTATGCTGAGTATAATGGGCCCTCGCAGTCGTTTGGGCAGACCTTCTTTAATTTCGGTAGTTCCTTCACAGTTTGTGGACTTATTTTTATTTTTGGTTTTGCCACGTTTTGAATCGTAGAGTATGGGATTCTGGTTGTTGTGGTTTTATTTTTTCTTTCTTCTAATTGGTTTTTTATAAACTCTACCTCGGCGTGTAATTTCACCGAGGTATTCCAATTAGTCTGTGGGCTATTTAGTAGCCTCAATATCTGAGCCTTTCTCGCTTTTAACTTTTTGACCACACCAGATTTTTTTCCCATCACTCTACTTACTGTGATTGTATTTTCCTTCCTTTTTCATCCTCCAGTGTAGCTGAATTTTCCTTTTGTAGTTTGCTTTGCTGGTCACTCTTTTTGGTCACGTCTATTGTTTAGTGACCACTGTCACGGTCGCCATGTAGTATGTTCGAAGATATATTATTCCATTTAATATTATTTTTGAGGGTTTTGATAGAAAGGCACAAATAGTTGTTTTCAGTTTGAGTTTGGTTTATTGAATCATTCTTAATTCTATAACAATTGTCGACTATAGCTTAGACCGCGTAGCTGCGCTGCTAGTCATGCAGGCAGATGAGCGGTATGCTTATGTATAAACATACTTATGTATAAATGTATAAATGTTTACATAAAAGTATGTATGTTTATATACCGTCGCAGCGGTAAAGTGAGGATGTATCATATTGCATATTGGGCCAAAGTGGCCGCGCGTGTTATATTTGCCGACACAGCAATTGTCCAGCACCATGCACTCATGGGTGGTCATGTTACTTAAGAGGCAAATGCACTTGAGTGTTGCGCACATAAATATTGTAACTAATTGCTACAATATGTTTGTATTTTTGTTAATATGTTATTCCAAAACATGCTACAACATGAACCTTTTCGAGTCCTATTTTTTTTTTTTTTATTTTTTTTTTTTTTTTTTTATTTTTTTAATTTTTTTTTTTTTTAAAATTTATTTTCTCTCATTTTTATTATTTTTTTTTTTTTTTTATTATTTTTTTTTTCTTTCCTTTTTTTTTTGCCCTCAACGGGTTGGGGGGGGGGGGGGGGACACTTGGAGAGCAGAGTCTTGGGTGTCGTTTGGTCCACTTGTACGTACTTCGCATTGTACCCATCAACGTCAATAAAAAGGCTGGGAACTTTGGAAATATAAACCCCCCCCCCCCGGGGGAATCCAATAGCCAAACTATTGTAAGTTCCGGAGGATGTACGTGGAGGGATTCCACTATCTGCAATACCAGATGCATTCCATGTACAAGTGTGATTGGTACGAAGTCACCACAACAATAACAGCAAATATAACCATTGTTGTTTCAAACCTGAGGAAATCGCTGGACCTACAGTTACATGTATGTTATATATTTTAGAGAGACTACTCAAGGAAATAAAAGTAGCTAAGAAACTTCTAGAAAGGTTTCAGAGCGAGATAACAATAACAATAGACACACAGTTGCGGCGTACTTTTGAGGCTCGTGGCTGAAGTAATACCGAGCGTTTCTCAGAGTATTTTGAGAATACGGTGAAGTAGCCCAACACATTAATATTGAGGACTACGAGCTACTCGATTTCATTATACCACAGTAAAATGGCTATTTGGGCAAGCCGTTAAAACGTTTTTTTATTGGAACACTTAGTCCATTTATTTCAATTTTTTTTGTTTCGTTTATAGTTACATACATATCAATTCTATCAGAAAAAGGAATAAACACATTTTATATGTTTCTCTTTTAAACGAAAACAAGAATTTTGCTTTTAACTTCTTTTACTTTATGATTATTTTAACTTTTGCAAAAAAAAAATAAGTTCTAATATTTAATAGTGTCTTCTTTATTTTTATGAAGCTCATGTAGCCTGTTTGGCATTAACGCTACCAAGTTTTAGCTCAATTTTTCCCCATTTTTTGAGAACTGCGTCTTTCAACTATTTTAGTGCATGATCTTGCTTTGTACAGGCTTACACTTTTGCGGAAAGGATTGTCCAGAGATCTTCTATCGAATTAGGTCCGGACTTAGTGAGGGCCACTTCATCAGGAGTATGTGTGCGGTAATCGTCGGGGTCCCTTAAGTATATAGTAATGGTATTTCTATGCGGATTCATTTCTTTACCAATTTTACCAATTTTAAGCCCCGCGAATTGCATACCACTGATCTGCCCCTGCTCCAGATCTGATCTCGATTTCTTTTGTGAACTGCTTTTTATAAACTGTTACGAATTGATACTATATATTATTTAATCTCATTCCTTTACTAAATAATCACGTTGTTACTCTCAAAACACAAATAATAGATTTTGCACCTATATGAATTTGCTATGAAGAACACATTTTTCATCTCTTATTAAAGCTAACGGGAACACAAATAAAATTTAAAGAAGACTAAAATATTCTGGGTCACAGAACATTCAATAGAGATCAGAATATAGCCATTTTTCTTAGGTATAATGATTTGACAATCCAAATCCAAATCAATCTTCAAAAGCATTTGCTGAGATACGGCTGCCAACTAAGAAGTTCATCGAGAGGCCCTAATTGTAAATCGAGAAACCATTGGGCGATCATGTTATGGATGTGGTGCCAAGGAGCACCTCATATCACAGTGCTGACAAAGAATGAAACCAAAGAACGATGTGAGCAATCATGTAAGATATATTAAATTATTTTTTAGAGACTATATTCATAAACCAAGAATTACAGTAGTGACATAGATTCGGGCACACCATTTTGTTTATTAAAACATCAAAAGTGGCTAAGCATGTGCATCTAAATGATTTATTCGAAATTTGTTTTAATTTTTATGGGCTAAATCGAAGTCTATTACAAATGTTTGGGAAAATATATTATATTTTGAAAGTCATTAAAAATGTATTTTGATGTAAGGGTTGTGCATGACTAATCTATGAGTAGCAACTTAGTTTTGGGTAAAGATTTTATGAACAAATGTATTTTAGAAATTAATCCGTAAAAAATGACAAAATTCGGTAAAAGCTCACAAAATTTGTTTAAAACTCAGGAAAATTGTACAGATAAAATGCTAAAAAATGAAAACAGAACAGATAGATGAGAGAAAAGTTGTTAGGAATGTCGATAAAGGAGAGAAAATAATACATGTGAAAAATAATATTACGAATGTGACTGTAGAAAATATTGTTGAAGAAAATGAGAGAAATGTGTTAGTAAAAGATGTCTGACAGAAATGACAGAAATGACAGAAATCTGTTGATGGAAAATTTTGAGAAAGAAATATTGGTAATCAATTTATGTATTAAATCAATGCCAAAGAGAAACAAATAGACAACATCGGTGAAAACGTAGATTTTAGAACTCGATGCAAGTATCTCAAATTTGTAGAACAAAACAGACCGGAAAATCCAAATTTTAAATGTGAAATCAATACAAAACCATTTAGCCGCTCACCTCAACGTCATATACGGGAAAAGATAAATTACAGATATTGATGGACGATTAGTTAAAAATCAGAGGGCCGAGGATAACTTTGACCGCGTCAAAGTTTGTATACCCTTGCAGCTTTTTTAGTAAGTGTTTTTTTTCCTATAATGTAATATAATGTTTGCTAAAAAATGGTCTACAATCTTGGCATAGTAAATAACGAAGATATTGATCAAAAGCACTGATTGTTGCTATGGGAGCTATATGATATAGAAGCTTGATTTTGATGAAATTTGGAACAGTCGTTAACATATATAATAAATTAACAAATGTTTAATTTGAAAGCAAAATTAATATACTCTTTATGCAAGGGTATATAAAGGAACTATACAACCCAGTAGTTAAGCATATGCATCGCCCTTAGTTTTGGTCAAAAAGAAAACTTAAAAAAATTAAACAAAAGTATGAGTAAAGATAACTATCCTTTACATAATACGATCTCCTAGATCGTTTAGCACAAAAGAAAGTATTTACACATTTGGATTTAATAAATGGGTATTTTTAGGTGTTCATGGACCAATATATATTGTGTTTATTATACCCTTGCAGAGGGTATTATAAAATTGGTCAGATTTTTGTAACGCACAGAAGGGGACGTTTCCGACCCCATAAAGTATATATATTCTTGATCAGCATGAGAAGCTGAGTCGATATAGCCATGTCCGTCTGTCCGTCCGTCCGTCCGTCCGTCCGTCCGTCCGTCCGTCCGTCTGTGCAAATCAACTTCACGCCGGCATCTTAAGAGCTATCGGAATGAAATTTCATATTTGAGCTACTTTTAGCAGATAAAGTATGAAAATTGTGAGGATCGGACTACTATATCATATAGCTCTAGAACAAACATTTTTGCAAAAATTGGAGTATCCCCATGAAATTTAGCAAAACGATAGTATTGGATATAAGATGTCAGATCCCAAAATTTGAATCTAATCGGATAAATAAAACACAAGTTACAGTCAATATAAATCGGCTCAAATCGGCCTGCTGCCTACTACGTCATCATCAAATCAACAGAGCACATGCATACACACAACAGACGCAGCGCTACACAAACTGTATGTGTATGCGTGCCGTGCTTTGCTTAGGGAGTGATGCAAAAAGAAGAAACAATTGTAGTAAAATGAGTAATAATTTGAATGTTTTGTTTGTGTATTGACGAATTGAGGGAAAGAAATTTTTAAAATGTAAAAATATTATTGCCAAGGACTGCAAGGGTATAAAAACTTTGGCATAGCCGAAGATAGCTTCTTTGATATTTAATATTATAATGGTACAGTACAAATTTGAGATGCGATCGTTACACAGAAGAATAATTAGTGTAGACTTGCCGTGGTAGTAATTAGTTCTTCTAGTAGTAACAGTAGTATTTAGTTCCTCTAGTAGAAGCAGTAGTAGTTGTAGTTCCCTCGTGGTTGTAGCAGTAGTAATTAATTCCTTTGTAGTAGTAGTAGCTCTAGTAGTAGTACTGTCCTCGAACTGTGCGAGGACAACAGCATCTTAGAGAGCACTATGGAGTATTCGGACGAAATTTAAGCATTTAATTCAAACATCTATATTTAACACTAATTTTCATTATCATTGCATTGCGTGAAGTCATAAATATGTTTTGCAATTGTTTTACGCCATCTCGCCTCCACGGTCAAAAAACCGTATTTTGCCCAAACAAGTATGCTAAGTTTATCGTTGTGATTTTAATATTTTCTTAAAATTTAGCGCCAAGATTGATAGAAAAATCTAAAAAATGTTCTTAAAGTTGATCAATGATTTCAGCATAAGTAATACACACACTTCAAACAAGCAACTGCTTCTGTCAGCCGTAAAATTCGAGAAATGCGTTTGCAGATTTTTGTCAGGCTTCAAGGAAAAATCGAGAGATTTGAACATGCGGAAAAAGTTTGTAAAATCATATACTTCATTCCTAATTCGTTGTTTCCTGCTATATTAAGAGCTTATCCAAATGTAGGAATAGGACGTTATGCGCTAAAAAGTTAATTTTAGAACGCGTGTGATTGACTTTAGTTAAGATGTTTAGTATGTATATGACTGCTCAATGGGATTCATAAACGACTAGCAAAAACAGTATTTATGTATTTCGGCCATTCATATTTATCCGAATCCCTTGCCTGGGTTTTCATTAGAAAAGAATACAAGAGTTTCGGACATCACTTCTTGTAGGCGCTATAGATGTTAATTGCGCTCCGCGTCTGTACCCACCCTACAATGAGCCTGCCAGCGAAAGTTATCGCAGACTCCCAATACGAAAACTAGGACTTCTCCTTCTACATAAGGAAACTAAAGAAATTAATGATTCATAATGAACTAAATATTGATTCACACAATTCAAAATATTTAGCATCGCGTGCTATCGATTTGATCAATTTGATCTACAATTCTTCATTTTCAAAACAGTTTTAGCTAAGTAGCTGAATATCGGCGAGTCCGATTATAAATGTTGCAAATGTTGAATATTGGTTCTTATTACTAATGATTAGTCTAGTATTGAATGTTCATAATTTCCTAAGTTTATATGATTACGCTAATATCCTTACAAATTTCATTCTCTACATACTTTTATCTATTGACATTATATTAAATGCATATTTACCCGAATAGTTCATTTCATCATCCAAATTTATAAAAATATAAGGAAAACTGGTTTTTGATACACTTACAGCTAGTTAATTTTTCCCTATTAACTAACGAAAATATACACTGCCATTGAATTCCATTTCATTTAAAATTGAACCATTTAGGCAAAAAAAAAAAAAGGAAATTCAATGTAAACTTAACTTAAAATTGATTCTAAACTACGATGGAGCCTTATGTTGACTCATTTCACTTAATTCTGATTATTTCGTCCGTTCCGAAGACAAATAAAAAATATCCTTAGGCAAATTATACGCCTTAGTTGTACTTGAAAATAATTCCAAAATGCTCTTCTCATCTACATAACATGTTGAGTGAGGTTAGGGTTTTGTTCGTAGAAAGGTTAGATTTTAATACATCCTTCTACTGGTCATCCTTCATGCTTTAGGTTATGTTAAGATTGGGAAAAAGGTTAGGTTTTATACATCCTTCTACGTTTTTAATCCTACACGTGTTGTGCTGGTATGGTCTGGATTACCTGTGAGACAGGATAAGCGAAAGTGCGATGTTGACAATGATAAATGTCTCAACATTCGAAATTTTCACTTTGCTTTGCTAACGCCTTATCTATAATAACACAAAACTATTTTGGGAAATTTATCTTTTATTTACCCTTACTACCATTCGAGGCAAAACTTAAAAATAATTAACTTTCGGATTTCCACAATCGATCGTCGGTTCAAGCCGTTGACTGACGCAAACAGTTCACTCACATTTTGAGACTGCTGAGGCAAGTCTGCCGAAGACAGGAGTCTCAATTGAAATGTCAAGCAAGGCGAATTTTAGAAAAATTGCCAATACTTGATGGAAACTATTTCCAATGCTGTTGAAGAGAAAATGCATAAGTTAAAGGCAAAATAATTAGAGAATTATTGCAATGAAATTATCTTACATTAATATCTTGAACACATACATACATGGATTTTATATAAATTTATATTCGCATACGCGTAGGGGTTATGATGCACTCCCCAATTGGGTTATTTAAAACTTTGGACAAATACGTCCGACCAGTTAGAACTCACAATTAATCAGTTTCCAACAACCACGCTGTCAAAAATTCTCTTAGCCTAATTTTCTTATTGTTTTATCCAAACTCCATTTATAGATAAATAGTGTAAAGCAATATAAAACCAACCAATCAGCTGTGTGGCGTTGCCACTTAGTTCATAGTTTTACAAGCTGGTTACCTACATTTTCGATTCTTACCACTTTAGCAAATATCGATAGCACAAAAAAATACTAAATAATCGAAATCAGTTGAATTTTATAATAACTAAAATTTCTGTGCACTACACCACTGTTTAATTCGTAGTTCATTCAACGTCACGAATTCAACAGAAATCTGAAAGTCTGAGATATTACAATATTTTATTGACGAATATCCTTCGCATGGATAGTTCCTACTTATTTCCATTGTAAATCTTCTAGAATATAGTATGAATTCCCTTTGTTTTTCATGAACAGGAGCTTTAAGAAACGCCGAGCAAAATTTAGCATTAATTCCTTTACTAAAATTGCTTTGAACATAATTCCTTCTAAAAACTTCCTGACCAACGTTAAAACAGATAGGCCTTGTTCTCAAATTATATTGCTGGGCTTGTTGTTCATAGGCACTCTTCAAGTTTTCGCGTAACTTTGATCGTAATAATTTAAGCTGATCATCTCGATCGAGCTGTACTACTGGTTCATCTAACATTGTTAAATTCCTTACCAGTTTATATTGACTTGCATGTGTTATCATATCTAATCCATATACCGCATAGTATGGAGATATCTTTAAACTTTGATGATAACTATTTCTTAAGGCACAACTAATTTCTTGGATATGGGTATCCCACTCTGTTTGATCAGATTTTAAATACGAACGAATAGCGGACAAGATCGAGCGTTTCACTCTCTCTGAAGCATTTGATTGAGGGGAACATGCAGCTGTATATGTATGCTGATCTCCAAACGTAGTTAAAAATGAATTAAATTCGTTTGATTTAAACTGCACTCCATTATCACTTACTAAAATTTCTGGCACTCCATAGGATAGAAAAATCTGACTTTGAAGAAACTCTATAATCGATTTTGTCGTGAAGTTTTTCACAGGACAAAGCCAATGAAATTTGGTCAAATGATCTAACACAAAAAGTAAAACCTCTTCTACTCCTTGGATATGGTCCTAAGAGGTCGATGGACAAACGTTGAAACGGTCGTTCAGACACTGCCTGTTTACCCATGGGTGGTTTTAATGTCCTATTCGGATGTTTAGTACACTTACATATCTCACAATTACGCACATATTCGCGAATCTCGGAAACCATCCCTGGCCAATATATGTAAATGTATTTTTATTAGTTCCACGGTTTTTACCATGCCTCCATGAGCTGTAATAGTAGAATCATGCGCACGTGATATAACTTCTGCGGTCATTCTTTGCGGCAACCACAATTTACACATTTTTTTTTTGCACTCCTCGGTACATAATGATGGTACGGATGGTATATTCAGTCCGAATATACACCAAGTTATTCATGACTTTGAGATCAGGGTATGACTGCACATTTTGAAGTACTTATCTCATCAGTAGTAGTACGATCTCATCAGAGTACATACGCGACAATGCATCTGGTACTATATGTTCTCGTCCCTTTCTATGACTTATCTCAAATTTATATCCTTGCAATTACATAGCCCATCACGCAAGACGCCCTTTGAGATTGGACTGCTTCATCAACCAAGATAGACTGGCATGATCTGTAACAATCTCAAAATCTTGAAGTTCTAAATAACAACGATAGCGTTCTACACTCCAAACTACGGCTAAGCATTCACGTTCCGTGACACTATATTTCTTTGTGCCGCGTTTAGCTTTCTTCACCTTCCAAATCCAATTGTACTAAAACTGCACCAACACCAACATCGCTTGCATCACATTGAAGAAAAAACTTTTACTAAAATCAGGGTTTTGCAAAACTGGAGCAGTCGTCAGTCGTCTCTTGAGATCATCAAAAGCTTTCTGCGCACTATCTGTCCATTCAAACTTCGTTTTCTTTCCTAGCTAATCTGTAATCGGCGCTGCAATTTCAGAAAAGTTTGCGATGAATCTTCGATACTATAAAGTCCTATTTATTTTATAAAAAAGATATTGATTAGTGTTGCTGACAAAGATTTAATTTTTAAGTTTTCGGCAGTTTGTGCGTCTAGCTCTTTCAAGCGTCACCGGAAGAAGAGAGAGCAAACTTTCAGTGCGGCACCAGGCCGATACTGATATTTTCCATCGGCGACTTAATACTAACAAACGATACTTAAATCCTAACAATCGAGACTTAAATACTAACAATCGAGACTTAGATACTAACAATCGAGATTTAGAAATACTGACCGCGATCTATCTATAGCTAAAATTAATCGAACAGAACATAAATAAATGACATCTTACAATACCATCATACTAATCCAAAAATCCACGCATTTGTTTTAGGGACTTTGGTTAGGCCATTGCAAAATCGATTCAATCTTGCTCGGATTGGTTGAAATTCCGCCTCTGCCAATTGTGTACCCTAAATATTTAACTTCGGTCACACAAAACTGACTCCTCTTGAGATTTAACATAAGATTCGCTTTACGAAATTGATCCGCTAACCTCATCAATAACGATATATGTGAATCAAAATCTGCTGTTACTACACATAAATCAAGATATCCAAAACAACAATACTTTAAATACGCTGGAATAACTTCGTCCATTAACCTGCACATAGTTTGCGAGGCATTGCACAATCCGAATGGCATTACTCGAAATTGGTACAACGGGGTTCCTGGAATAGTAAATGCTGTGATTTCACGAGATTCTTCTGATAATTCCACTTGCCAATACTCATCCTTTACTTTGAAATGACGGAAATAATGAAATAATGGCTTGAAGTTGTCTCCTTTGACAGTCAGATAATGGGTACGATTGTTCCTCCTTACTATCTGGATTTCTGAATTCGCTTTCGTAATCTAAAGCTGATATAAAACCTGGCTCTAATTGAAACGTTTTCCAAAAATCTATTCCCAATATCATCCTTTTCTGAATGGATGGTATGATGAATAACTTTATCGGTCTGGTTTTGTCTTTATAGGTAATATCTAGCGTAATGAAACCAATGACTGGTTGATTGTTTTAACTTGGGAAGAAATACGACGAAACTGATATTATCTAAAAGACCTTGTTCACGAAAATTTAAAAATTATACTTCCGCATACAATCTCCCATCCGATTTTTCATAAAGCATTGACGAAATAAGTAAACGTTTAGTTTGTCTAACTAATTTCCAAAAAGTTCGCAATCGCATAGTAGATCTCTTTGGTCGTGACCGAGTTGAAATTGGGTTGCTTCCGAAAATTCGACTACGCACTTTGAGATAATTTTTCAAACGTTCTTGAAAGGGTTTCACTGACAATATAACTGGCGTCTTATTGTAATAGTTAAAAGGTAAGTCTGCTGTTTTGTTTGCTTGCTCAATTGGTTCTGAGCTAGCCGGTAAATCAGGTAATATTTCAATTAAAGATTTTTCGGGGCCATCCGGGCTTTCACAGATAGACCATTCACTAAGTTTTCCGCTTTGTTGGCAATACAAATTTTACATTGGGGCTTATATACGTAGTTCGAACTTTTCTGACACTTCTACTTCCGCGATGTTGCGTTTACCATACTGAAAATTAGCTAAAGTTTTGTTTGCTCTCCTCGAGACTACATCCCCTAATAAATTTTCGCGCATTTGCACTAGCTTTCGAAGATGAGGTATAGAAGAGAATAGGGATATGCAACAATTCATGACGAATGTCAGTCAATAAATTAAGTGGGAGCAACTGAATGAGTTGTTCTTCGTCTATGCTTTTCGACATTTCATCGTAAAAGTTTTGAAAGGTTTCTCCTACTTTTTGTTTACACCCACGAATATCTTCTACTATATCTACATCACTTCTGTAGTCACATTCATATTGATACTTCATGGCTGTACAAAATTCTGACCACTCTAAGTTTACATCTCTACGGTTGCCTACTAAAAGAATATGCATATTTTTGCATACAGCATCAAAATCTTGGTCTAAGCAATCCTCAGTTAACGTTTTGATACGATAAAGAAACTCTTCGACCGTAACTCCGTTTGACGAACCGGCAAATTTTACATTCCAACTAT
Organism: Drosophila equinoxialis; assembly: GCA_018150345.1. NCBI lineage: Eukaryota > Metazoa > Arthropoda > Insecta > Diptera > Drosophilidae > Drosophila > Drosophila equinoxialis. Next base: position 331,843 of record JAECWI010000937.1, on the reverse strand, counting down.
TAATTAGCTGTGTAATTTTATCTGGGTTATGACTTTTTCTCCTTGGTCTGACTGTAAATGAACTCCTAGGAATACTTTGGTTTTGCTCTGACGCATTTATTCGGTGCTCTGTAATTCCCAGTTGTCCCATTCTTCGGTCTATAATGGACGCTATTCGATTGCTAATTCTGTCATAATCAATTTATATCGAGGCTCACGCTGGCCTTCTACAAGCGTCTAAGTTCCTACGAGGTATATTGGACCCATTTCCTAGCGGTCTTCCTCGTTGATTTCTAATCGTTGTGGGTGGTCTCCTGCAGACATTTCTATATTTGCAGTTGCTTGCTGAGCTTGTTCACCCCCAATAAAATAAAAATATGAAATAGATGTTGCCAAGAAGTTTTCACCACCACCTCTTGCGTTGCCCATACTGCTTTCTGACAAATGGAGCATAACGCTTTTGAGATCTCATGAGCTAAGTTTTCGTCACTCCTAGTGAGAACCAGTTTGACAAATTTCTGGTTAGTTTTAATATTTATATAATATTTAATATTATATAATATTTTGTCTTAAATAATTTCGTTCCCTTAATGTGAATTTGAAGTCACTATCTAATTCTTACTAATAATAAGTCCTTTACTGGTCAGGATTTAGCTTAGCCAAAAACCTGCATTTCCTAAATTTATGACTGCACTATTAATTGCACCTGGTGCTTTCGAAAGAGAAAAAAGATTGGTTTATTCCTTTTTATATAATGCCAATATTAATTCACCCCTGAACTGATTAGTCTTAATAGCCGCTTCGCAATTATTATTGAGAATTCCAAAAATCCAATTCTTGGAACGAACCTTAAGCAAATACGTAACAGGAAAAGAGAAGAAAAAAACAAAAGATCCTCCAAGTTATTGGTTTAGCGCGCTACTGGTCGTGGACCTAGGCACGCTACGTTACGAATTCCAAGTTAGACTTAAATCGCCAATACCAGTATTAGAGTAAAAGAAGATATGCGAAAGACGAAGTTCACTTAGCCAATCCTAGTACTAAAGGTCGCTGTGGTAGAATTACTACCATACGATTTCCATTTAGTTGCATAGAGACCGCCTTCATAACATTCAACCTTTACACAAAAATAGAATGAAAAGAGAATACCATCTACGTCCTAAGGAGTGTTCTAGTGGTCGCTATTGTAGTCTGGCTAGAACACGAATTCCAAGCTAAGTCAGTAGAGAGCAAAAATAAGAAAAAGAATTCAAGAAAAGAAATGACACATTCGGTCTTTTTCTGTCGAAGGTTCAATCTGGGCTGGTGTTACCGACCTCCTTTACTCAAAGTGTAAAGAAAATAAAAATTTAAGATAAACCTCTCGTCCATGGGACCAACTCTTGGCCTATAGAGTAAGACCGCCTGTTCCAGCCTCACTATTTTGGGACCTGTCGCTACGGCGTTAATGTACCAATCGCTACAGCCGCCAAAATATGTGATGACGCTACGGCCCCACGTTGGGCGCCAAAATATGTAATGTGTCGGACACCTAATGACACCAAACCAACGAAATTGGGATATTCAGCCTTATATATGTACATACTAGTTAGAGACCACTATACATATATATCGATAAAATAAAGTAGCAGCCTAACACTCCTGTTTTGCACCCTTTAATCTACTCACGCTGTTCCACCAGGACTTCACCTCGATTTGCAACTAGAGTTAGCCGAACCGCTTGAATTATCTTGAGAACGCGTGTGATTGACTTTAGTGAAGATGTTTAGTGTGCATATGACTGCTCAATGGGATTCATAAACGACTAGCAAAGCCTCAAGCTTCTGCTCTCTGACGTGACGGTCGTGTTTTTGCTTAGCTCCTGAGTTTTTATTAATATAAATTGTTATCTCTCAATTTTTAATTGTGCCTAGTTTGTTTTCGCTTTCGCTCGTGTCGTTTGCTTGAAAGCCTTGTGTTTTATTTGCATAATTCTCCAAATTAAACCGTTTTTTTTTTTTCTTTTTCGTGATTAGTGTTTGGTGCATTTAAATTGTTTTTATTTTTTTTTTTTTCTCTCTCGTCATTGCTTCTGCAGTTGTTCCCCTCATCGCCCCCATCATACCATCAGTTCTAGTGGTTTTGTTGTTCTCTCTGCTTTGTGCTTGTGCTCAGCTTCTCTCCCGCGTAACCACTTTTGTAAAACCGCCTCTCAAAGCTCGTCTTATAACTGTTCTTGCACTCTCTCTTGTGCTGTGTACTCTAGCTGTCTCTTTGTTTTATTTGTAATTATTGATTTTTTATCGATAATTATCTTTGTGCTGTTTATTTAAATTTTTCTATATATTTTTTATTTTTTTAGTTTTTTTTGCCTTGTGTTTCTTTTGGCTTTTCAATGGCGTGTTATCTACCCAATTGCAAGCATTCTGATCGTTTTGACGATCAGTATAGAGCAATATCGTGTTGGCTTTGCGATAATCTTATTCACTTAAAATGTGCTGGCCTCAACGGCCGTGATTACGACAAATTTTCTGTTTTGTCTGTGTCTAACAATAAGCCTGAGCTTGGGTTAATGCCCTGGACTTGTCCATCTTGTGCCAGCCAGCAACTTGATTTTAGCCGAATGTACAGGGATCTTCGTTTAAAGTTTCTTTCTCTAAATAAAATGACCAAACAGCTGTCTAATGAGTGTGACTCTAGCATACATTTATTGTCGCAATTCAAGTTTGGTCCACCTTCTAAGGAATTTCCCAAGAAATGTACCCTTGAGTCGCCTCATAAGCAGTCGCCCGCACTCTCTATTACATCTTCTCCCATTTTACTTTCGCCCACACCATCTTCTTGTCCCTCTTTATGCTCTTCTTTTCAGATTGAAGTACTCACTACAAGCCCTGGTGTACCTCAATCAATCCCTCACGGGAACTCTGATCAATTACCGGATCACGCTGGCTTTCAATCACTTGCGGATCCCAATGCTCCTCCGCCTCCACTAACTACTAACTTATCACACTACCATTGAAATTACTATTTCTTACAATTCCGTTAATAATTCATTTAATAACATCTCAAATTCTCGTCGTAGATGTTTTCGTAAAACAAATTTCAATCTTCTTATTTTCTCTTTTGATTGGTCATTTCTATTTGAGTGCTGTGATATAGATTGTGTAGTAAATTTTTTCTACTCTGCTCTTAATTCTCTAATTGATAAACGCGTTCCTTATGTGAATGTCTCTACCGTATCCAGTGTTCCAGTCTGGTTTACACGTAGGCTCTCTAATCTCCGTAACATTAAATCGAGATATTTTAAAAGATTTAAAAAACTGGTTCGCGACTTGACTATGCAAATTATTGTGTAGCCAAACCTCAATTTTGTCTTTTAAATACTTAATGCTACAAAAAATTATATCGTTCGCTGTAAGGTTGAATTTTATAAGAATCCCAAAAGATTTTATAACTTTGTTAATTCCAAAAGACGCTCTAATTTACTACCTTTCACCTTCAGACTTAAAGACCAGACTGCTAATAGTGATTCAGATATTGCAGATCTGTTTGCTAAATTGCTAAAAAATCGTCAACGTCCGCTAAGTAAATTCTTTCAGTCGACTTATTCTACTACTGCTTCGGATCCCACACCTTATCCCTTCACAATTCCCCATTTAAATTGTGTTTTTTAATAGTATTACTGAAAACTGTATTACATATCTCTAGCTTGTCATCTATGACGTCTTCCTTCGTACCCGGGCCTGATAATATACCAAGTTGCATCCCTCAAATGTGTTCGATTTTCCTTCCTAAGCCTTTATCTCGGTTATTCTTTATATCGAGTGAGACTTGTAGCTTCCCTGATATTTTGAAGGAGTCTATTTTATTCCGCTTTTTAAAAAGGGTAACAAATCAGATATTTCTAACTACCGTGGTATTGCCAAACTTTCGGCAATACCTAAGCTGTTTGGGAGAATTATTACGTCTTCCCTTCAACACCTATCCAGATCCACTATTTCTCCGTGTCAGCATGGCTTCATGAAATGTCGTTCGTCGCTTACCAACCTTTTAGAATTGACTACCCTTGTACACCACGGCTTCCGTAAAAAGTGTCAAACTGATGTTATTTATACTGACTTTAGTAAGGCTTTCGATACGGTTGATCATTCTATGCTTCTCATGAAACTTAACATCATGGGTTTTTCCCCGAAACTATTGGCTTGGTTAAAGTCGTATCTTATTGGCAGAACCCAAAAGGTGTCTTTTCGTTTCTCGATATCTAAAACTGTTCGAGTTACGTCAGGTGTCCCCCAAGGCAGTCATCTGGGCCCACTGTTATTTACCTTGTTTATAAACGATTTGCCTTTGGCCTTGGCTCATTCACGCGTGCTCATGTTTGCGGATAACGTCATATAATGATCCTTCTTTTCAACAGTACTTGCAATCAGATCTCGATGCGTTCAGTGTTTGGTGTCACGTTAGTAAATTACACCTTAATGCCTCTAAATGCTCTTTTATGACTTTCAGTCGTTTGTCGCCATTCCTAGCTCATTACTCTATTAAGTCTGTTCTGTTAGATTGTGTACCATCATTTAAAGACTGAGGCGTTATGTTTGACCCAAAACTTTCTTTTAATGTTCATATATATTGAATTGTCAATAGAGAATGCAGTCTTCTTGGCTTCATTAAACGTTGGGCCAAAGAATTTGATGATCCATATGTGACAAAGGTTTTATACACTTCGTTAGTTCGCCCTAGTCTAGAATATTGCTCACCATTGTGGAATCCTCAATATGATGTTCACCAGCGTAGTATTGAATCGGTACAGAAGCAATTCCTTAAGCTTGCGTTACGCGGTCTTAATTGGGACCCGAATCTTCGCCTACCTTCTTATTCTGACAGACTTCTTCTTATTAATCTTCCTTCACTTTACAACCGTAGGCTCGTATTTGGCATTCTCTTTCTACATAAAGTAGACAACGGCGAAGTCATTTCTACCAATTTACTAGATACGCTATAATTTTGCGTTCCCTCACGTCGGACTAGAAACTTTTTTTCCTCTTCACCTTAATAGATGTCTGACTAACTACTCTCTTCACGAAACCTCTTCGTGTTCTTTGCCAATCTTTTAACAACCTTTCTCACCTTATTTCTCCTTATCTATCTGTCACTTCTCCTTGCGCTATACTTTTTAATTATCTACAGCGGAACCACTGAAAGTATTCTAGACTGATTTTGGATTGGCTGCAACTCATCCCTGACCACATTGGCTGTGAATCGGGGCATAGCTGGCACCTTGTTGCAAATAAAACACCTCCAACGGGTCGGCGTTGTTTAGTTGTGCATAAAGCTAAGCTACCTTCATGAATTAATTATTTTCGGTTTTTTAGCTTAAGTTTTTTCGTCGACTGCTGACTTAGTTAACGTCATGGGTAGTATATTCACAGCGTATTTATGTATGTCCCTTGCATGGGTTTTCAGTAGAAAAAGAATACAAAAGAGTTTCGGACATCACTTCTTGTAGGCGCTGTAGATGTCAATTGCGCTCCACGTCTGTACCCACCCTACCATGAGCCTGCCAGCGAAAGTTATCGCAGACTCCCAATACGAAAGCTATGACTTCTCCTTCTACATCAGGGAACTAAAGAAATTAAAGATTCATAATAAACTTAATATTTATTTACACAATTCAAAATATTTAGCATCGCGTGCTATCGATTCAAACAATTTGATCTACAATTCTTAATTTTCAAAAATGTTTAGCTAAGTAGCTGAATATCGGCAAGTCCGATTATAAAGGTTGCAAATGTTGAATATTGGTTCTTATTACTAATGATTAGTCTAGTATTGAATGTTCATAATTACCTAAGTTAACGTTATTTTAACTTTTCCCATTAGTTAAAAAAAAAAAAAAAAAAATTATACATTTATGTGGCGTGATTACGCTCACAAATTTCATTCTCTACATACTTTTATCTATACATGTCCATTGACAATGTATTAAATACATTCATTTCATCAGATAAATTTGCTGCTAGTTCTTCGATTAGAAGATCATCGAGTAGTTCTTTAAGGTCGACATCCTCTGATCTACGCATGTCAATACCAGTCAGGATCTTGAAGGGAGCGATCTTAGTACTTCTAGGTGCCGTAACGTTGATGATTTGCTGAACTTTCCCTACGTGTTTATACCATGAAGCTGGATTATCTAAACTCATTTTAGCTAACATTGGAATAACAATCTTGTGAATCCTTTCAACCTGCCCATTTCCTCGCGGTACTCCGGTGGTAATCAATAAATGCACGATGTCGTTATCCTCGCAATACTTTTTGAAGATGTGTGAAGTAAAAGCCGCGCCTCTATTAGATATCGATCGTATTGGGTTCCCAAAATTTGTCGCTTGAACTTCTAAGCACCGTATCACTTCATCTACGCCTGTGCTCCTGGTGGGATACAACCAAACGTACTTAGAAAAACCATCTATTATAACCAACAAGTAATTATACCGTTTATTCGTAAGTTCCATTGGTCCGACGTGATCAATATGGTAAGAACAAAGTGGTTTGTCACCCTTTTCTATTGAAGTTAGATATCCCTCTATTTTGCCAGCCTTTTGCGTTAACAACAATACACTCCACACAACTATGTACCACACGAATAACCTTATCTCTCAATTCGGGAATATAGTATGATTTCTCGATCAAATCTTGCGTTTTCTTGACGGAAAAATGGCCCTGGGTATACGCAAGTCTAATAATCTCATGTTCCATTGCCGAAGGCACTACAATCAACTCACAATTAGGGTCTTTAAAGAGAATTTCGTTCTCTATATAGAAGTCTTTATAACATTCCTTTTCGACTAGCGTCCTTACTGCCTTGGTCCACTCATCTTGCAACTGAGCTTCTTTTTAATCGATGTTTAATAGTGTCCTCAACAAGCATAAAACATGCGAAACGACACAACGCATCGACGTGCCTCATTTGAGTACCTGATCGATGTACAATAACATAATCAAAATCTTGAAGATACATCGCCCAACGAGCAACTCTCAAAGGAACATCTTTCTTCTTCATAGTCATAGCGAATGCGTTACAATCAGTAACTATGGTGAATCGGGATCCTAGGACATAAACACGCCATTTGGTTAGTGCTCCAATTATAGCAAGCACTTCGAGTTCGTAAGAATGATACCTTTCTTCACACAATTTTGTTTTACGAAAACATCTACGACGAGAATTTGAGATGTTATTAAATAAATTATTGTAAGAAATAGAAATTTCAATGGTAGGGTATCTTCAGGCTTCACTAGGGGCTGTGTTTGTGATACAGCACTAACATTGGGATCAGAGACAAAAACAAAATCGATGATTCTTTTAGAAGAGTTAAGAAAAGAATTCAACTGATATAGCGGACATTCAAGTAGGCTATCAAGAAAAACATTTTGAGATGAAGGAATTAAGAAAGATAGATTATCATCAACAAGCCAAGAAACATTAGGCAAGTTAAAGTCACCTAAACCTATAAAATAATCACGATCTTTAAGACGACTAAAAATAGTTCGCAAAGCATCAGCATGGTGCATGTAGATCATGATATCAGAAGTTGGAGGAATATATGAACAAGAGATATATAAGCTAAAGTTAGAATATGTAACTTCGACGCAAATAAACTCAACACCTAAGGGGAGATCAATCGGCACAACACTTGAACACAGATTCGAGTTGACAGCAACGAGTACTCCACCGCCACGTCGAGCAACACGATCAAGCCTATAAGAAATAAAGTTATTAGAAAGAATTTCATTATCCAAAACAGAGAATTAAGCCATGTTTCAGAGAAAGCTAATATGTCAGCCGAAAAGGTTTCGCTACCACAGAATAAGCTTGGGAGCTTGGTAAGAAGTCCTCTTACATTTTGATTATGAATGCAAAGACCAGGCGTTATTAGTTTTTTGAAGCAGAAGATACATTAGGAAGGTGGACAGGCAAATGGCGGGAGCGCTTATTGGGCGCAAATTCGTGTACGACTAGGCCCTCTGACTAAAAGTTAGGGTCAACTATAGCTGAGAAATACTCATTTGGTACAGTAATTTTAAAAGAGTAGATTTCATGAGGCCTAGCAAACTTAAACTTTTGAATTAAAACCTTAGCAGGGCATAATTACCAATGTAAGCTGCCACAGACGATTCAGAAGTGTCTGGAGCAAGCCTAGAGATAAATAATTGTTTACGATGAGGCACTACAGTTAGTGGAGACGGAGGAGCATTGGGATCCACAAGTGATTGAAAGCCAGCGTGATCCAGTAATTGATCAGAGTTCCCGTGAGGGATAGATTGAGGTACACCAGGGCTTGTAGTGGGTACTTCAATCTGAAAAGAAGAGCATAAAAAGGGACAAGAAGATGGTGTAGGCGAAAGTAAAATGGGAGAAGATGTAATAGAGAGTGCGGGCGACTTCTGACTGGGCAATTCCTTAGAAGGTGGACCAAACTTGAATTGCGACAATAAATGTATGCTAGAGTCACACTCATTAGACAGCTGTTTGGCCATTTTATTTAGAGAAAGAAACTTTAAACGAAGATCCCTGTACATTCGGCAAAAATCAAGCTGCTGGCTGGCACATGATGGGTAAGTTCAGCGCAATAAGCCAAGCTCAGACTATGACACAGACGAACCAGAAAATTTGTCGTAATCACGGCCGTTGAGGCCAGCATATTTTAAGTGAATAAGATAATCGCAAAGCCAACACGATATTGCTCTATACTGATCGTCAAAACGATCAGAATGGTTGCAATTGGGTGGACAACAAGCCATTGAAAAGCCAAAAGAAACACAAGGCAAAAAAAAAAAAAATATGTAGTGGTGATTTAATGATCGTTACTATTTTTATTTATTTATTAATATTTGAATTGTTTGATGATAATCGAGTTCAATATATTGTTAAGATTTTAAACATACTTATAAAAAGTAACACTGGACTACTTATGTACCTTGACGTGCGAATCAGTTGACAGTCTCTTTTCGAATGACCCGCGGCGTCTTTAACAAGCTCTCTCTCAACTTATATAATGATCGTATGCCCTGCTCTCTCTTAACTACTAGAATGTTCGGCCACTACGCGTTTGTCTCCTCTCTTCTATCACTTCGGATTGCTCTCTCTCAATGCCATTTCCCACATTCCGCCCTCCTGACAGTACATTCGACCCGAATGACGGTCCCCACAATTTCATATATTCCGATACAGTTGATGTCCTTTTAGGCCCTTCCGCTTGTCCGACTTTCTCTACTTCATATCTTCCATGATTTTTAATTGCCGTTACCTTATATGGTCCTAAATACTTTCCTTTGAGTTTCAGACCAACGCCATATTGGGTACGCCTAATAGCAACCAAATCATTTATTTTGAATCGTTTTCATTCTTTTCTCTTTAGATTAGCTGACTTCTTGTTCTCCTCTTGAATTTGTTTTATATTTTCAACTGCCTCCATTCGTATTTTCTTCCTATGTTCTGCTAGTTCTTCGATTAGAAGATCATCGAGTAGTTCTTTAAGGTCGACATCCTCTGATCTACGCATGTCAATACCAGTTAGGATCTTAAAGGGAGCGATCTTAGTACTTCTAGGTGCCGTATCGTTGATGATTTGCTGAACTTTCCCTACGTGTTTATACCATGAAGCTGGATTATCTAAACTCATTTTAGCTAACATTGGAATAACAATCTTGTGAATCCTTTCAACCTGCCCATTTCCTCGCGGTACTCCGGTGGTAATCAATAAATGCACGATGTCGTTATCCTCGCAATACTTTTTGAAGATGTGTGAAGTAAAAGCCGCGCCTCTATTAGATATCGATCGTATTGGGTTCCCAAAATTTGTCGCTTGAACTTCTAAGCACCGTATCACTTCATCTACGCCTGTGCTCCTGGTGGGATACAACCAAACGTACTTAGAAAAACCATCTATTATAACCAACAAGTAATTATACCGTTTATTCGTAAGTTCCATTGGTCCGACGTGATCAATATGGTAAGAACAAAGTGGTTTGTCACCCTTTTCTATTGAAGTTAGATATCCCTCTCTTTTGCCAGCCTTTGCGTTAACAACAATACACTCCACACAACTATGTGCCACACGAATAACCTTATCTCTCAATTCGGGAATATAGTATGATTTCTCGATCAAATCTTGCGTTTTCTTGACGGAAAAATGGCCCTGGGTATACGCAAGTCTAATAATCTCATGTTCCATTGCCGAAGGCACTACAATCAACTCACAATTAGGGTCTTTAAAGAGAATTTCGTTCTCTATATAGAAGTCTTTATAACATTCCTTTTCGACTAGCGTCCTTACTGCCTTGGTCCACTCATCTTGCAACTGAGCTTCTTTTTAATCGATGTTTAATAGTGTCCTCAACAAGCATAAAACGTGCCAACCGACTCAACGCATCGACGTGCCTCATTTGAGTACCTGATCGATGTACAATAACATAATCAAAATCTTGAAGATACATCGCCCAACGAGCAACTCTCAAAGGAACATCTTTCTTCTTCATAGTCATAGCGAATGCGTTACAATCAGTAACTATGGTGAATCGGGATCCTAGGACATAAACACGCCATTTGGTTAGTGCTCCAATTATAGCAAGCACTTCGAGTTCGTAAGAATGATACCTTTCTTCACACAATTTTGTTTTACGAAAACATCTACGACGAGAATTTGAGATGTTATTAAATGAATTATTGTAAGAAATAGAAATTTCAATGGTAGGGTATCTTCAGGCTTCACTAGGGGCTGTGTTTGTGATACAGCACTAACAGTGGGATCAGAGACAAAAACAAGATCGACGATTCTTTTAGAAGAGTTAAGAAAAGAATTCAACTGATATAGCGGACATTCAAGTAGGCTATCAAGAAAAACATTTTGAGATGAAGGAATTAAGAAAGATAGATTATCATCAACAAGCCAAGAAACATTAGGCAAGTTAAAATCACCTAAACCTATAAAATAATCACGATCTTTAAGACGACTAAAAATAGTTCGCAAAGCATCAGCATGGTGCATGTAGATCATGATATCAGAAGTTGGAGGAATATATGAACAAGAGATATATAAGCTAAAGTTAGAATATGTAACTTCGACGCAAATAAACTCAACACCTAAGCGGAGATCAATCGGCACAACACTTGAACACAGATTCGAGTTGACAGCAACGAGTACTCCACCGCCACGTTGAGCAACACGATCAAGCCTATAAGAAATAAAGTTATTAGAAAGAATTTCATTATCCAAAACAGAGTATTAAGCCATGTTTCAGAGAAAGCTAATATGTCAGCCGAAAAGGTTTCGCTACCACAGAATAATTTCGGGAGCTTGGTAAGAAGTCCTCTTACATTTTGATTATGAATGCAAAGACCAGGCGTTATTAGTTTTTGAAGCAGAAGATACATTAGGAAGGTGGACAGGCAAATGGCGGGAGCGCTTATTGGGCGCAAATTCGTGTACGACTAGGCCCTCTGGCCAAAAGTTAGGGTCAACCATAGCTGAGAAATACTCATTTGGTACAGTAATTTTAAAAGAGGAGATTTCGCGAGGCCTAGCAAACTTAAACTTTTGAATTAAAACCTTAGCAGGGCATAATTACCAATGTAAGCTGCCACAGACGATTCAGAAGTGTCTGGAGCAAGCCTAGAGATAAATAATTGTTTACGATGAGGCACTACAGTTAGTGGAGGCGGAGGAGCATTGGGATCCGCAAGTGATTGAAAGCCAGCGTGATCCAGTAATTGATCAGAGTTCCCGTGAGGGATAGATTGAGGTACACCAGGGCTTGTAGTGGGTACTTCAATCTGAAAAGAAGAGCATAAAAAGGGACAAGAAGATGGTGTAGGCGAAAGTAAAATGGGAGAAGATGTAATAGAGAGTGCGGGCGACTGCTGACTGGGCAATTTCTTAGAAGGTGGACCAAACTTGAATTGCGACAATAAATGTATGCTAGAGTCACACTCATTAGACAGCTGTTTGGCCATTTTATTTAGAGAAAGAAACTTTTAAACGAAGATCCCTGTACATTCGGCAAAAATCAAGCTGCTGGCTGGCACATGATGGGTAAGTTCAGCGCATTAAGCCAAGCTCAGGCTATGACACAGACAAACCAGAAAATTTGTCGTAATCACGGCCGTTGAGGCCAGCACATTTTAAGTGAATAAGATAATCGCAAAGCCAACACGATATTGCTCTATACTGATCGTCAAAACGATCAGAATGGTTGCAATTGGGTAGACAACAAGCCATTGAAAAGCCAAAAGAAACACAAGGCAAAAAAAAAAAAATATGTAGTGGTGATTTAATGATCGTTACTATTTTTATTTATTTATTTATTAATATTTGAATTGTTTGATGACAATCGAGTTCAATATATTGTTAAGATTTTAAACATACTTATAAAAAGTAACACTGGACTACTTATGTACCTTGACGTGCGAATCAGTTGACAGTCTCTTTTCGAATGACCCGCGGCGTCTTTAACAAGCTCTCTCTCAACTTATATAATGATCGTATGCCCTGCTCTCTCTTAACTACTAGAATGTTCGGCCACTACGCGGTTGTCTCCTCTCTTCTATCACTTCGGATTGCTCTCTCTCAATGCCATTTCCCACATTCCGCCCTCCTGAAAGCACATTCGACCCGAATGACGGTCCCCACAATTTCATATATTCCGATACAGTTGATGTCCTATTAGGCCCTTCCGCTTGTCCGACTTTCTCTACTTCATATCTTCCATGATTTTTAATTGCCGTTACCTTTGAGTTTCAGACCAACGCCATATTGGGTACGCCTAATGGCAACCAAATCATTTATTTTGAATCGTTTTCATTCTTTTCAATTAGATTAGCTGACTTCTTGTTCTCCTCTTGAATTTGTTTTATATTTTCAACTGCCTCCATTCGTATTTTCTTCCTATGTTCTGCTAGTTCTTCGATTAGAAGATCATCGAGTAGTTCTTTAAGGTCGACATCCTCTGATCTACGCATGTCAATACCAGTTAGGATCTTAAAGGGAGCGATCTTAGTACTTCTAGGTGCCGTATCGTTGATGATTTGCTGAACTTTCCCTACGTGTTTATACCATGAAGCTGGATTATCTAAACTCATTTTAGCTAACATTGGAATAACAATCTTGTGAATCCTTTCAACCTGCCCATTTCCTCGCGGTACTCCGGTGGTAATCAATAAATGCACGATGTCGTTATCCTCGCAATACTTTTTGAAGATGTGTGAAGTAAAAGCCGCGCCTCTATTAGATATCGATCGTATTGGGTTCCCAAAATTTGTCGCTTGAACTTCTAAGCACCGTATCACTTCATCTACGCCTGTGCTCCTGGTGGGATACAACCAAACGTACTTAGAAAAACCATCTATTATAACCAACAAGTAATTATACCGTTTATTCGTAAGTTCCATTGGTCCGACGTGATCAATATGGTAAGAACAAAGTGGTTTGTCACCCTTTTCTATTGAAGTTAGATATCCCTCTCTTTTGCCAGCCTTTGCGTTAACAACAATACACTCCACACAACTATGTGCCACACGAATAACCTTATCTCTCAATTCGGGAATATAGTATGATTTCTCGATCAAATCTTGCGTTTTCTTGACGGAAAAATGGCCCTGGGTATACGCAAGTCTAATAATCTCATGTTCCATTGCCGAAGGCACTACAATCAACTCACAATTAGGGTCTTTAAAGAGAATTTCGTTCTCTATATAGAAGTCTTTATAACATTCCTTTTCGACTAGCGTCCTTACTGCCTTGGTCCACTCATCTTGCAACTGAGCTTCTTTTAATCGATGTTTAATAGTGTCCTCAACAAGCATAAAACATGCCAACCGACTCAACGCATCGACGTGCCTCATTTGAGTACCTGATCGATGTACAATAACATAATCAAAATCTTGAAGATACATCGCCCAACGAGCAACTCTCAAAGGAACATCTTTCTTCTTCATAGTCATAGCGAATGCGTTACAATCAGTAACTATGGTGAATCGGGATCCTAGGACATAAACACGCCATTTGGTTAGTGCTCCAATTATAGCAAGCACTTCGAGTTCGTAAGAATGATACCTTTCTTCACACAATTTTGTCTTACGAAAACATCTACGACGAGAATTTGAGATGTTATTAAATGAATTATTGTAAGAAATAGAAATTTCAATGGTAGGGTATCTTCAGGCTTCACTAGGGGCTGTGTTTGTGATACAGCACTAACAGTGGGATCAGAGACAAAAACAAGATCGATGATTCTTTTAGAAGAGTTAAGAAAAGAATTCAACTGATATAGCGGACATTCAAGTAGGCTATCAAGAAAAACATTTTGAGATTTATTAAGAAAGATAGATTATCATCAACAAGCCAAGAAACATTAGGCAAGTTAAAATCACCTAAACCTATAAAATAATCACGATCTTTAAGACGACTAAAAATAGTTCGCAAAGCATCAGCATGGTGCATGTAGATCATGATATCAGAAGTTGGAGGAATATATGAACAAGAGATATATAAGCTAAAGTTAGAACATGTAACTTCGACGCAAATAAACTCAACACCTAAGGGGAGATCAATCGGCACAACACTTGAACACAGATTCGAGTTGACAGCAACGAGTACTCCACCGCCACGTCGAGCAACACGATCAAGCCTATAAGAAATAAAGTTATTAGAAAGAATTTCATTATCCAAAACAGAGAATTAAGCCAGGTTTCAGAGAAAGCTAATATGTCAGCCGAAAAGGTTTCGCTACCACAGAATAATTTCGGGAGCTTGGTAAGAAGTCCTCTTACATTTTGATTATGAATGCAAAGACCAGGCGTTATTAGTTTTTTTGAAGCAGAAGATACATTAGGAAGGTGGACAGGCAAATGGCGGGAGCGCTTATTGGGCGCAAATTCGTGTACGACTAGGCCCTCTGGCCAAAAGTTAGGGTCAACCATAGCTGAGAAATACTCATTTGGTACAGTAATTTTAAAAGAGGAGATTTCGCGAGGCCTAGCAAACTTAAACTTTTGAATTAAAACCTTAGCAGGGCATAATTACCAATGTAAGCTGCCACAGACGATTCAGAAGTGTCAGTTAGTGGAGGCGGAGGAGCATTGGGATCCGCAAGTGATTGAAAGCCAGCGTGATCCAGTAATTGATCAGAGTTCCCGTGAGGGATAGATTGAGGTACACCAGGGCTTGTAGTGGGTACTTCAATCTGAAAAGAAGAGCATAAAAAGGGGAAAAGAAGATGGTGTAGGCGAAAGTAAAATGGGAGAAGATGTAATAGAGAGTGCGGACGACTGCTGACTGGGCAATTCCTTAGAAGGTGGACCAAACTTGAATTGCGACAATAAATGTATGCTAGAGTCACACTCATTAGACATTGGTTCTGAGCTAGCCGGTAAATCAGGTAATATTTCAATTAGAGATTTTTCGGGGCCATCCGGGCTCTAAGCAGTTGTCCCAGCCATGTTCCTCTGCATCACAATTCCAACACCGATATACTTTAAGTGGGGCTTGTACTGCTTCAACATTGTACACATTTAAAACGATCTTTTCGGATAGTTCGAACTTTTCTGGCTCTTCTACTTCCGCGATGTTGCGTTTAGCATACTGAAAATTGCCTGAAGTTTTGTTTGCTCTCCTCGAGACTACAACCCCTAACATATTTTCGCGCATTTGCACTAGCTTTCGAAAATGAGGTATAGAGAGAATAGGTATAAACAACAATTCATGACGAATGTCAGGCAACAAATTACGTGTGAGCAACTGAACGAGTTGTTCTTCGTCTATGCTTTTCGACATACGTGACATCTGAGTCATAATCCCATCGTAAAAGTTTTGAAAGGTTTCTCCTACTTTTTGTTTACGTCCACGAATATCTTCTAACATATCTGCATCACTTCTGTAATCATTATATTAATAGTTCACGGCTGTACAAAATTCTGACCACTCTTAGTTTACGACATCATTACGGTATCTGCAATACCACTCTTTAGCTTTGCCTACTAAAAGAATATGCAAATTTTTGCATACTGCATAAAAATCTTGGTCCAAGCAATCCTCAGTTAACGTATTGAAACAATAAAGAAACTCTTCGACCGTAACTCCTTTTGACGAACCGTCAAATTTTACATTCCAACTATGAATTAGCTGTGTAATTTCATCTGGGTTATGGGTTATGACTTGTTCTCCTTGGTCTGACTGTAGATGAACTCCTAGGAATACTTTGATTTTGCTCTGACGCATTTACTTGGTGCTCTGGAATGCCTAGTTGTCCCATTCCTCGGTCTATTATGGACTCTATTTGATTGCTAATTCTGTCATAATCAATTTCTAACGAGGCTCCCGCTGGCCCTCTACCAGCGTCTAAGCTCCTACGAGGTATATTGGACCCATTTCCTGGAGGTCTTCCTCGTTGTTTTCTTATCATTGTGGGTCGGTCTCCTGCAGACATTTCTATATTTGCAGTTGCTTGCTGAGCTTGTTCACCCCCAATAAAATTTCTACGATAGCGTGTATTTGGGGCTTTCGGCATCGCTCCTGTTGCGTTTGCCCCTATATTCACGGGACGTTCGGAATCTATCTCTGCAAACGGCGCGTTTTGCACTTTTAGATTTGACAAACATTAAACTGATCAATCCATTCGGATATACAATTTTTATGAAATAGATGTTGGCACGAAGTTTTCACCACCACCTCTTGCGTTGCCCATGCTGCTTTCTGACAAATAACGCGTCTGAGATCTCATGAGCTAAGTTTTCTTCACTCCTTGTGAGAACTATTTTGACAAATTTCTGGTTAGTTTTAATATTTATATAATAATAATATTTAATATTATATATATCCCAAAACAAATTTACGAAAAGAAAAAAAAAACAAAATATAGTTTTTAATTTTCTTCTTTCCGATATATTTCGGTTGCGCAGCGGCAACCGTCTTCAGGGCAACTACAAAAAATACAAGAAACATTTAACAATTATGTGACACTTAACAATCTTTTAACATACATTGTTTAACACGTCAGCACCGTTCGACGTGGAGTTAAGAACTAATTATTGTCAAGTAAATGTCTGTATATGTGAGCGCAGTTGTCGGTATCAGTCTTAAAGTTAAGTCGTGTGGCGTTCGGAGTGTTGATAATATGTAGCATCTCCATGGTGAACCTTTTGTTGTAGTTCCGCTCTTCATCTAATATTATTGTCTCTTCGAAATTCGGTGCATGGCCACTAGTTGCACAGTGTGTCATTAATGCTGTTATTGGTGTATCTGTATAATGTCTCATTTTATAGTCCGATTTGTGTTGG
The DNA here is from genome assembly GCA_018150345.1 of Drosophila equinoxialis. Classification (NCBI taxonomy): domain Eukaryota; kingdom Metazoa; phylum Arthropoda; class Insecta; order Diptera; family Drosophilidae; genus Drosophila; species Drosophila equinoxialis. The sequence goes on along the minus strand of JAECWI010000937.1, from coordinate 314,559 downwards.
GAAATCCTAGTTTTTAATTTCGATTTTGTCGTCCCTATGTATATTTTATTGCACGATATGTTTCCTTGTCCATTGCATGGAATTTTGTATATCACATTGCTTCTATTTGTCATCTCTATCTTGGATTTTGTTTTGTTGAATATATGTTTGAGGGTATTGTCAGGTTTGTGTGCTATTTTTATTCCAGCTTTGTCATAACATATCCGAATGTGATAGTCTTTCTGATAGTTTAGTTACATAAGTGACAGATAAGAAGGTTTTCTCATTCTTTGTTTTGATTTATGTTTTTTGAACAATGTCTTGATTAAGTTATCCGGAAAATCGTTGTCCTTTAAAATATTTATTATTTCCTTCTTTGTTTCTTCATGGTATATTTTGTCCGAAATGTTTCGCATCCGTTGGATACAGCTCCTTGCTGTATTTATTATCATCGTCTTGGGGTGTTTTGAGTTAAAATTGATGATTCGTCCTGATGCTGTTGGCTTCCTATACCATTTTAGTTTTAATTCGTTTCCTCGTCTGATGATCATAGAGTCCAAATACGCCAGTTTTCCATTGTCTTCCAGCTCCATAGTAAATTTAATATTCCTGTCAAATGAATTTAGGGTGTCCAGTGTTTTTTCGATGTCATCTTGTATTATTGTAAAAATATCATCTACATATTTCGTTAATACTGGTTAGTTTATCCATTGTAGTGTCCAGAAGATTTTCCATAACGATGTCCGCAATGACTGGTGAGGCCGGAGATCCCATCGGCATTCCTTTTAATTGTATGAATGTTGGGTCCTTATAAGTAAAATATCTATTCTCTTGAATGCAGAATTTTACTATTTCCATAAATAGAGCTTTTGGTATCTTTGTGTGTTCCTGTATTTTAGTCCATTTGTTCCTGATTGTATCCAATGCTAGATCCGTTGGTATGCTTGGGAATTATGACACCACGTCAAATGAAATTAATTGCTCATCGTCACAAATGTAAGTGTTATTTATGCGTTGTTTGAATTCAGTTGCGTTTTTTATGTTATATTTGGAGTCCAATGTTATATTCCTTAAAATTTCTATAATGTATTTACAAAGTCCATAGGATGGTGAGCCAGTCGACGAACAAATTGGTCTCAATGGTGTCCCTTCTTTGTGTATTTTTGGTAGTCCATATATTCTTGGAGAGATCGCCGTAGTTGTCGTCATTTTGTTCTTTTCAATCTTTGAAATAACCCCCATCTTATGTAGTTTGTCCACCAGATTGTTGTTCTTTGTCTGTAATCGTGTTGTTGGGTCTTTCCTGAGGATTCTATAGGTGTTTAGATCCGACAATATGTCCACCATTCTATGGTCATAATCCATCTTTTTTCATTGCTACCGTTTTGTTTCCTTTGTCAGAAGTTAATATTAGAATATCGTCATGTTGTTTAAGAAATTTGTATGTCCGTTGAGTTATATCTAATAATGCACGATCTGTTGCAGTTATGTATTTCATCTCTCTGTGCTCTTTAACCATTAAAGAGAAAGCAGTACGCGCTGCCTCTTGTTTCTCTTTTTCCTTGATCGTCTGAACTATTTCCTCTCCATCGGCAAAGTATTTAATGAGAGGGAGCTTCTCGTGTTCTATGGGAAGAGCAAACTTTGGACCCTTTGATAGCAATGATTTTATATCCGGCGGGAACTCCACTTCTGTCTCATTTACAAACCAATCGTCAGTTCTGTTGTTGTTAAAGAGAGCAAAGTTCCGTTTGTTGTTTAGTTTCTCATGTTTCCTCCCATGATGTTCCCGCAATGTTTCTGTTAGTTTTTTTTACTGCGTTTTGTTCTCTCTCCAAAAATGCGCTCATGCTCTGTTCGTCCAGCTGTTTTCTAAGAGTTTTTGTTGTCTCAGCTAATTTGTTGTTGAATCTTTTGAGAGTGTTATGTTTATGTTTTATAAGCAGGTTTAATATTTTTGTGTGAAAGAAATATGTATATCTGTCCAATGTTTTGTTAATGTCTGGAAATGTGTTATTGTCAAACTTAAAAATATTATCGCATCGTGTGGTATTCTTGATAAATTTGGGAATTAATTTAGATTTTCTACATTTTAACAGAAATTTTAAACTACTTTTCAGTCTTACTAATTTCTTGGAGGTAGTCTGATGTCTACTAATTGTTGTTTTTGTGTTGCTGTAGTTCAGTTTTATTTTCGCAAATCCCATGGTTTGGGTTGCGATCGGCGGGCCATCCGTTGTTGTCATTGTGGTAGTTTTTGCGACTTTTGTGTTTTTATCTTTTGATTTTCTTTTCAGGCTTCAGGTCATTTGTTCCAAATAAAATAAAAAACAAAATATAGTTTTTAATTTTCTTCTTTCCGATATATTTCGGTTGCGCAGCGGCAACCGTCTTCAGGGCAACTACAAAAAATACAAGAAACATTTAACAATTATGTTACACTTAACAATCTTTTAACATACATTGTTTAACACGTCAGCACCGTTCGACGTGAAGTTAAGAACTAATTATTGTCAAGTAAAGTATCAGTCTTAAAGTTAAGTCGTGTGGCGTTCGGAGTGTTGATAATATGTAGCATCTCCATGGTGAACCTTTTGTTGTAGTTCCGCTCTTCATCTAATATTATTGTCTCTTCGAAATTCGGTGCATGGCCACTAGTTGCACAGTGTGTCATTAATGCTGTTTTTGGTGTATCTGTATAATGTCTCATTTTATAGTCCGATTTGTGTTGGGAAATCCTAGTTTTTAATTTCGATTTTGTCGTCCCTATGTATATTTTATTGCACGGTATGTTTCCTTGTCCATTGCATGGAATTTTGTATATCACATTGCTTCTATTTGTCATCTCTATCTTGGATTTTGTTTTGTTGAATATATGTTTGAGGGTATTGTCAGGTTTGTGTGCTATTTTTATTCCAGCTTTGTCATAACAATCCGTATGTGATAGTCTTTCTGATAGTTTAGGTACATAAGTGACAGATAAGAAGGTTTTCTCATTCTTTGTTTTGTCAATGGAGGATTTATGTTTTTTGAACAATGTCTTGATTAAGTTATCCGGAAAATCGTTGTCCTTTAAAATATTTATTATTTCCTTCTTTGTTTCTTCATGGTATATTTTGTCCGAAATGTTTAGCATCCGTTGGATACAGCTCCTTGCTGTATTTATTATCATCGTCTTGGGGTGTTTTGAGTTAAAATTGATGATTCGTCCTGATGCTGTTGGCTTCCTATACCATTTTAGTTTTAATTCGTTTCCTCGTCTGATGATCATAGAGTCCAAATACGCCAGTTTTCCATTGTCTTCCAGCTCCATAGTAAATTTAATATTCCTGTCAAATGAATTTGGGGTGTCCAGTGTTTTTTCGATGTCATCTTGGTGTATTATTGTAAAATATCATCTACATATTTCGTTAATAATCTTGGTGGTCTGGTTAGTTTATCCATTGTAGTGTCCAGAAGATTTTCCATAACGATGTCCGCAATGACTGGTGAGGCCGGAGATCCCATCGGCATTCCTTTTAATTGTATGAATGTTTGGTCCTTATAAGTAAAATATCTATTCTCTTGAATGCAGAATTTTACTATTTCCATAAATAGAGCTTTTTGGTATCTTTGTGTGTTCCTGTATTTTAGTCCATTTGTTCCTGATTGTATCCAATGCTAGATCCGTTGGTATGCTTGGGAATTATGACACCACGTCAAATGAAATTAATTGCTCATCGTCACAAATGTAAGTGTTATTTATGCGTTGTTTGAATTCAGTTGCGTTTTTTATGTTATATTTGGAGTCCAATGTTATATTCCTTAAAATTTGTATAATGTATTTACAAAGTCCATAGGATGGTGAGCCAGTCGACGAACAAATTGGTCTCAATGGTGTCCCTTCTTTGTGTATTTCTGGTAGTCCATATATTCTTGGAGAGATCTCCGTAGTTGTCGTCATTTTGTTCTTTTCAATCTTTGAAATAACCCCCATCTTATGTAGTTTGTCCACCAGATTGTTGTTCTTTGTCTGTAATCGTGTTGTTGGGTCTTTCCTGAGGATTCTATAGGTGTTTAGATCCGACAATATGTCCACCATTCTATGGTCATAATCCATCTTTTTCATTGCTACCGTTTTGTTTCCTTTGTCAGAAGTTAATATTAGAATATCGTCATGTTGTTTAAGAAATTTGTATGTCCGTTGAGTTATATCTAATAATGCACGATCTGTTGCATTTATGTATTTCATCGCTCTGTGCTCTTTAACCATTAAAGAGAAAGCAGTACGCGCTGCCTCTTGTTTCTCTTTTTCCTTGATCGTCTGAACTATTTCCTCTCCATCGGCAATGTATTTAATGAGAGGGAGCTTCTCGTGTTCTATGGGAAGAGCAAACTTTGGACCCTTTGATAGCAATGATTTTATATCCGGCGGGAACTCCACTTCTGTCTCATTTACAAACCAATCGTCAGTTCTGTTGTTGTTAAAGAGAGCAAAGTTCCGTTTGTTGTTTAGTTTCTCATGTTTCCTCCCATGATGTTCCCGCAATGTTTCTGTTAGTTTTTTTACTGCGTTTTGTTCTCTCTCATCAGACGAGGAAACGAATTAAAACTAAAATGGTATAGGAAGCCAACAGCATCATGACGAATCATCAATTTTAACTCAAAACACCCCAAGACGATGATAATAAATACAGCAAGGAGCTGTATCCAGCGGATGCTAAACATTTCGGACAAAATATACCATGAAGAAACAAAGAAGGAAATAATAAATATTTTAAAGGACAACGATTTTCCGGATAACTTAATCAAGACATTGTTCAGAATCCTCCATTGACAAAACAAAGAATGAGAAAACCTTCTTATCTGTCCCTCTTAGGCCCTCTGGCCAAAAGTTAGGGTCAACCATAGCTGAGAGCTCATTTGGTACAGTAATTTTAAAAGAGGAGATTTCGCGAGGCCTAGCAAACTTAAACTTTTGAATTAAAACCTTAGCAGGGCATAATTACCAATGTAAGCTGCCACAGACGATTCAGAAGTGTCAGTTAGTGGAGGCGGAGGAGCATTGGGATCCGCAAGTGATTGAAAGCCAGCGTGATCCAGTAATTGATCAGAGTTCCCGTGAGGGATAGATTGAGGTACACCAGGGCTTGTAGTGGGTACTTCAATCTGAAAAGAAGAGCATAAAAAGGGAAAAGAAGATGGTGTAGGCGAAAGTAAAATGGGAGAAGATGTAATAGAGAGTGCGGACGACTGCTGACTGGGCAATTCCTTAGAAGGTGGACCAAACTTGAATTGCGACAATAAATGTATGCTAGAGTCACACTCATTAGACATTGGTTCTGAGCTAGCCGGTAAATCAGGTAATATTTCAATTAGAGATTTTTCGGGGCCATCCGGGCTCTAAGCAGTTGTCCCAGCCATGTTCCTCTGCATCACAATTCCAACACCGATATACTTTAAGTGGGGCTTGTACTGCTTCAACATTGTACACATTTAAAACGATCTTTTCGGATAGTTCGAACTTTTCTGGCTCTTCTACTTCCGCGATGTTGCGTTTAGCATACTGAAAATTGCCTGAAGTTTTGTTTGCTCTCCTCGAGACTACAACCCCTAACATATTTTCGCGCATTTGCACTAGCTTTCGAAAATGAGGTATAGGGAGAATAGGTATAAACAACAATTCATGACGAATGTCAGGCAACAAATTACGTGTGAGCAACTGAACGAGTTGTTCTTCGTCTATGCTTTTCGACATACGTGACATCTGAGTCATAATCCCATCGTAAAAGTTTTGAAAGGTTTCTCCTACTTTTTGTTTACGTCCACGAATATCTTCTAACATATCTGCATCACTTCTGTAATCATTATATTAATAGTTCACGGCTGTACAAAATTCTGACCACTCTTAGTTTACGACATCATTACGGTATCTGCAATACCACTCTTTAGCTTTGCCTACTAAAAGAATATGCAAATTTTTGCATACTGCATAAAAATCTTGGTCCAAGCAATCCTCAGTTAACGTATTGAAACAATAAAGAAACTCTTCGACCGTAACTCCTTTTGACGAACCGTCAAATTTTACATTCCAACTATGAATTAGCTGTGTAATTTTATCTGGGTTATGGGTTATGACTTGTTCTCCTTGGTCTGACTGTAGATGAACTCCTAGGAATACTTTGATTTTGCTCTGACGCATTTACTTGGTGCTCTGGAATGCCTAGTTGTCCCATTCCTCGGTCTATTATGGACTCTATTTGGATTGCTAATTCTGTCATAATCAATTTCTAACGAGGCTCCCCGCTGGCCCTCTACCAGAGTCTAAGCTCCTACGAGGTATATTGGACCCATTTCCTGGAGGTCTTCCTCGTTGTTTTCTTATCGTTGTGGGTCGGTCTCCTGCAGACATTTCTATATTTGCAGTTGCTTGCTGAGCTTGTTCACCCCCAATAAAATTTCTACGATAGCGTGTATTTGGGGCTTTCGGCATCGCTCCTGTTGCGTTTGCCCCTATATTCACGGGTCGTTCGGAATCTATCTCTGCAAACGGCGCGTTTTGCACTTTTTAGATTTGACAAACATTAAACTGATCAATCCATTCGGATATACAATTTTTATGAAATAGATGTTGGCACGAAGTTTTCACCACCACCTCTTGCGTTGCCCATGCTGCTTTCTGACAAATAACGCGTCTGAGATCTCATGAGCTAAGTTTTCTTCACTCCTTGTGAGAACTATTTTGACAAATTTCTGGTTAGTTTTAATATTTATATAATAATAATATTTAATATTATATATATCCCAAAAACAAATTTACGAAAATAAAAAAAAAAACAAAATATAGTTTTTAATTTTCTTCTTTCCGATATATTTCGGTTGCGCAGCGGCAACCGTCTTCAGGGCAACTACAAAAAATACAAGAAACATTTAACAATTATGTGACACTTAATAATCTTTTAACATACATTGTTTAACACGTCAGCACCGTTCGACGTGGAGTTAAGAACTAATTATTGTCAAGTAAATGTCTGTATATGTGAGCGCAGTTGTCGGTATCAGTCTTAAAGTTAAGTCGTGTGGCGTTCGGAGTGTTGATAATATGTAGCATCTCCATGGTGAACCTTTTGCTGTAGTTCCGCTCTTCATCTAATATTATTGTCTCTTCGAAATTCGGTGCATGCCCACTAGTTGCACAGTGTGTCATTAATGCTGTTTTTGGTGTATTTGTATAATGTCTCATTTTATAGTCCGATTTGTGTTGGGAAATCCTAGTTTTTAATTTCGATTTTGTCGTCCCTATGTATATTTTATTGCACGGTATGTTTCCTTGTCCATTGCATGGAATTTTGTATATCACATTGCTTCTATTTGTCATCTCTATCTTGGATTTTGTTTTGTTGAATATATGTTTGACGGTATTGTCAGGTTTGTGTGCTATTTTTATTCCAGCTTTGTCATAACAATCCGAATGTGATAGTCTTTCTGATAGTTTAGTTACATAAGTGACAGATAAGAAGGTTTTCTCATTCTTTGTTTTGTCAATGGGGCATTTATGTTTTTTGAACAATGTCTTGATTAAGTTATCCGGAAAATCGTTGTCCTTTAAAATATTTATTATTTCCTTCTTCGTTTCTTCATGGTATATTTTGTCCGAAATGTTTAGCATCCGTTGGATACAGTTCCTTGCTGTATTTATTATCATCGTCTTGGGGTGTTTTGAGTGAAAATTGATGATTCGTCCTGATGCTGTTGGTTTCCTATACCATTTTAGTTTTAATTCGTTTCCTCGTCTGATGATCATAGAGTCCAAATACGCCAGTTTTCCATTGTCTTCCAGCTCCATAGTAAATTTAATATTCCTGTCAAATGAATTTAGGGTGTCCAGTGTTTTTTCGATGTCATCTTGGTGTATTATTGTAAAAATATCATCTACATATTTCGTTAATAATCTTGGTGGTCTGGTTAGTTTATCCATTGTAGTGTCCAGAAGATTTTCCATAACGATGTCCGCGATGACTGGTGAGGCCGGAGATCCCATCGGCATTCCTTTTAATTGTATGAATGTTTGGTCCTTATAAGTAAAATATCTATTCTCTTGAATGCAGAATTTTACCATTTCCATAAATAGAGCTTTTGGTATCTTTGTGTGTTCCTGTATTTTAGTCCATTTGTTCCTGATTGTATCCAATGCTAGATCCGTTGGTATGCTTGGGAATAATGACACCACGTCAAATGAAATTAATTGCTCATCGTCACAAATGTAAGTGTTATTTATGCGTTGTTTGAATTCAGTTGCGTTTTTTATGTTATATTTGGAGTCCAATGTTATATTCCTTAAAATTTGTATAATGTATTTACAAAGTCCATAGGATGGTGAGCCAGTCGACGAACAAATTGGTCTCAATGGTGTCCCTTCTTTGTGTATTTTTGGTAGTCCATATATTCTTGGAGAGATCGCCGTAGTTGTCGTCATTTTGTTCTTTTCAATCTTTGAAATAACCCCCATCTTATGTAGTTTGTCCACCAGGTTGTTGTTCTTTGTCTGTAATCGTGTTGTTGGGTCTTTCCTGAGGATTCTATAGGTGTTTAGATCCGACAATATGTCCATCATTCTATGGTCATAATCCATCTTTTTCATTGCTACCGTTTTGTTTCCTTTGTCAGAAGTTAATATTAGAATATCGTCATGTTGTTTAAGAAATTTGTATGTCCGTTGAGTTATATCTAATAATGCACGATCTGTTGCATTTATGTATTTCATCGCTCTGTGCTCTTTAACCATTAAAGAGAAAGCAGTACGCGCTGCCTCTTGTTTCTCTTTTTCCTTGATCGTCTGAACTATTTCCTCTCCATCGGCAATGTATTTAATGAGAGGGAGCTTCTCGTGTTCTATGGGAAGAGCAAACTTTGGACCCTTTGATAGCAATGATTTTATATCCGGCGGGAACTCCACTTCTGTCTCATTTACAAACCAATCGTCAGTTCTGTTGTTGTTAAAGAGAGCAAAGTTCCGTTTGTTGTTTAGTTTCTCATGTTTCCTCCCATGATGTTCCCGCAATGTTTCTGTTAGTCTTTTTACTGCGTTTTGTTCTCTCTCCAAAAATGCGCTCATGCTCTGTTCGTCCAGCTGTTTTCTAAGAGTTTTTGTTGTCTCAGCTAATTTGTTGTTGAATCTTTTGAGAGTGTTATGTTTATGTTTTATAAGCAGGTTTAATATTTTTGTGTGAAAGAAATATGTATATCTGTCCAATGTTTTGTTAATGTCTGGAAATGTGTTATTGTCAAACCTAAAAATATTATCGCATCGTGTGGTATTCTTGATAAATTTGGGAATTAATTTAGATTTTCTACATTTTAACAGAAATTTTAAACTACTTTTCAGTCTTACTAATTTCTTGGAGGTAGTCTGATGTCTATTAATTGTTGTTTTTGTGTTGCTGTAGTTCAGTTTTATTTTCGCAAATCCCATGGTTTGGGTTGCGATCGGCGGGCCATCCGTTGTTGTCATTGTGGTAGTTTTTGCGACCTTTGTGTTTTTATCTTTTGATTTTTTCAGGCTTCAGGTCATTTGTTCCAAATAAAATAAAAAACAAAATATAGTTTTTAATTTTCTTCTTTCCGATATATTTCGGTTGCGCAGCGGCAACCGTCTTCAGGGCAACTACAAAAAATACAAGAAACATTTAACAATTATGTGACACTTATCAATCTTTTAACATACATTGTTTAACACGTCAGCACCGTTCGACGTGGAGTTAAGAACTAATTATTGTCAAGTAAATGTCTGTATATGTGAGCGCAGTTGTCGGTATCAGTCTTAAAGTTAAGTCGTGTGGCGTTCGGAGTGTTGATAATATGTAGCATCTCCATGGTGAACCTTTTGCTGTAGTTCCGCTCTTCATCTAATATTATTGTCTCTTCGAAATTCGGTGCATGGCCACTAGTTGCACAGTGTGTCATTAATGCTGTTTTTGGTGTATCTGTATAATGTCTCATTTTATAGTCCGATTTGTGTTGGGAAATCCTAGTTTTTAATTTCGATTTTGTCGTCCCTATGTATATTTTATTGCACGGTATGTTTCCTTGTCCATTGCATGGAATTTTGTATATCACATTGCTTCTATTTGTCATCTCTATCTTGGATTTTGTTTTGTTGAATATATGTTTGAGGGTATTGTCAGGTTTGTGTGCTATTTTTATTCCAGCTTTGTCATAACAATCCGAATGTGATAGTCTTTCTGATAGTTTAGGTACATAAGTGACAGATAAGAAGGTTTTCTCATTCTTTGTTTTGTCAATGGGGGATTTATGTTTTTTGAACAATGTCTTGATTAAGTTATCCGGAAAATCGTTGTCCTTTAAAATATTTATTATTTCCTTCTTCGTTTCTTCATGGTATATTTTGTCCGAAATGTTTAGCATCCGTTGGATACAGCTCCTTGCTGTATTTATTATCATCGTCTTGGGGTGTTTTGAGTTAAAATTGATGATTCGTCCTGATGCTGTTGGTTTCCTATACCATTTTAGTTTTAATTCGTTTCCTCGTCTGATGATCATAGAATCCAAATACGCCAGTTTTCCATTGTCTTCCAGCTCCATAGTAAATTTAATATTCCTGTCAAATGAATTTAGGGTGTCCAGTGTTTTTCGATGTCATCTTGGTGTATTATTGTAAAAATATCATCTACATATTTCGTTAATAATCTTGGTGGTCTGGTTAGTTTATCCATTGTAGTGTCCAGAAGATTTTCCATAACGATGTCCGCAATGACTGGTGAGGCCGGAGATCCCATCGGCATTCCTTTTAATTGTATGAATGTTTGGTCCTTATAAGTAAAATATCTATTCTCTTGAATGCAGAATTTTACTATTTCCATAAATAGAGCTTTTGGTATCTTTGTGTGTTCCTGTATTTTAGTCCATTTGTTCCTGATTGTATCCAATGCTAGATCCGTTGGTATGCTTGGGAATAATGACACCACGTCAAATGAAATTAATTGCTCATCGTCACAAATGTAAGTGTTATTTATGCGTTGTTTGAATTCAGTTGCGTTTTTTATGTTATATTTGGAGTCCAATGTTATATTCCTTAAAATTTGTATAATGTATTTACAAAGTCCATAGGATGGTGAGCCAATTGACGAACAAATTGGTCTCAATGGTGTCCCTTCTTTGTGTATTTTTGGTAGTCCATATATTCTTGGAGAGATCGCCGTAGTTGTCGTCATTTTGTTCTTTTCAATCTTTGAAATAACCCCCATCTTATGTAGTTTGTCCACCAGGTTGTTGTTCTTTGTCTGTAATCGTGTTGTTGGGTCTTTCCTGAGGATTCTATAGGTGTTTAGATCCGACAATATGTCCATCATTCTATGGTCATAATCCATCTTTTTCATTGCTACCGTTTTGTTTCCTTTGTCAGAAGTTAATATTAAAATATCGTCATGTTGTTTAAGAAATTTGTATGTCCGTTGAGTTATATCTAATAATGCACGATCTGTTGCATTTATGTATTTCATCGCTCTGTGCTCTTTAACCATTAAAGAGAAAGCAGTACGCGCTGCCTCTTGTTTCTCTTTTTCCTTGATCGTCTGAACTATTTCCTCTCCATCGGCAATGTATTTAATGAGAGGGAGCTTCTCGTGTTCTATGGGAAGAGCAAACTTTGGACCCTTTGATAGCAATGATTTTATATCCGGCGGGAACTCCACTTCGTCGAATTACAAACCAAGCAGTATCGTTGAAAAAGCAAAGTTCCGTTTGACGTTAGTTTTCAAGTTTCCTCATGATGTTCCCGCAAGTCAATGGAAAACTGGCGTATTTGGATTCTATGATCATCAGACGAGGAAACGAATTAAAACTAAAATGGTATAGGAAACCAACAGCATCAGGACGAATCATCAATTTTAACTCAAAACACCCCAAGACGATGATAATAAATACAGCAAGGAGCTGTATCCAACGGATGCTAAACATTTCGGACAAAATATACCATGAAGAAACGAAGAAGGAAATAATAAATATTTTAAAGGACAACGATTTTCCGGATAACTTAATCAAGACATTGTTCAAAAAACATAAATCCCCCATTGACAAAACAAAGAATGAGAAAACCTTCTTATCTGTCACTTATGTACCTAAACTATCAGAAAGACTATCACATTCGGATTGTTATGACAAAGCTGGAATAAAAATAGCACACAAACCTGACAATACCCTCAAACATATATTCAACAAAACAAAATCCAAGATAGAGATGACAAATAGAAGCAATGTGATATACAAAATTCCATGCAATGGACAAGGAAACATACCGTGCAATAAAATATACATAGGGACGACAAAATCGAAATTAAAAACTAGGATTTCCCAACACAAATCGGACTATAAAATGAGACATTATACAGATACACCAAAAACAGCATTAATGACACACTGTGCAACTAGTGGCCATGCACCGAATTTCGAAGAGACAATAATATTAGATGAAGAGCGGAACTACAACAAAAGGTTCACCATGGAGATGCTACATATTATCAACACTCCGAACGCCACACGACTTAACTTTAAGACTGATACCGACAACTGCGCTCACATATACAGACATTTACTTGACAATAATTAGTTCTTAACTCCACGTCGAACGGTGCTGACGTGTTAAACAATGTATGTTAAAAGATTGATAAGTGTCACATAATTGTTAAATGTTTCTTGTATTTTTTGTAGTTGCCCTGAAGACGGTTGCCGCTGCGCAACCGAAATATATCGGAAAGAAGAAAATTAAAAACTATATTTTGTTTTTTATTTTATTTGGAACAAATGACCTGAAGCCTGAAAAAAATCAAAAGATAAAAACACAAAGGTCGCAAAAACTACCACAATGACAACAACGGATGGCCCGCCGATCGCAAACCAAACCATGGGATTTGCGAAAAAAAAAACTGAACTACAGCAACACAAAAACAACAATTAATAGACATCAGACTACCTCCAAGAAATTAGTAAGACTGAAAAGTAGTTTAAAATTTCTGTTAAAATGTAGAAAATCTAAATTAATTCCCAAATTTATCAAGAATACCACACGATGCGATAATATTTTTAAGTTTGACAATAACACATTTCCAGACATTAACAAAACATTGGACAGATATACATATTTCTTTCACACAAAAATATTAAACCTGCTTATAAAACATAAACATAACACTCTCAAAAGATTCAACAACAAATTAGCTGAGACAACAAAAACTCTTAGAAAACAGCTGGACGAACAGAGCATGAGCGCATTTTTGGAGAGAGAACAAAACGCAGTAAAAAAACTAACAGAAACATTGCGGGAACATCATGGGAGGAAACATGAGAAACTAAACAACAAACGGAACTTTGCTCTCTTTAACAACAACAGAACTGACGATTGGTTTGTAAATGAGACAGAAGTGGAGTTCCCGCCGGATATAAAATCATTGCTATCAAAGGGTCCAAAGTTTGCTCTTCCCATAGAACACGAGAAGCTCCCTCTCATTAAATACATTGCCGATGGAGAGGAAATAGTTCAGACGATCAAGGAAAAAGAGAAACAAGAGGCAGCGCGTACTGCTTTCTCTTTAATGGTTAAAGAGCACAGAGCGATGAAATACATAAATGCAACAGATCGTGCATTATTAGATATAACTCAACGGACATACAAATTTCTTAAACAACATGACGATATTTTAATATTAACTTCTGACAAAGGAAACAAAACGGTAGCAATGAAAAAGATGGATTATGACCATAGAATGATGGACATATTGTCGGATCTAAACACCTATAGAATCCTCAGGAAAGACCCAACAACACGATTACAGACAAAGAACAACAATCTGGTGGACAAACTACATAAGATGGGGGTTATTTCAAAGATTGAAAAGAACAAAATGACGACAACTACGGCGATCTCTCCAAGAATATATGGACTACCAAAAATACACAAAGAAGGGACACCATTGAGACCAATTTGTTCGTCAATTGGCTCACCATCCTATGGACTTTGTAAATACATTATACAAATTTTAAGGAATATAACATTGGACTCCAAATATAACATAAAAAACGCAACTGAATTCAAACAACGCATAAATAACACTTACATTTGTGACGATGAGCAATTAATTTCATTTGACGTGGTGTCATTATTCCCAAGCATACCAACGGATCTAGCATTGGATACAATCAGGAACAAAATGGACTAAAATACAGGAACACACAAAGATACCAAAAGCTCTATTTATGGAAATAGTAAAATTCTGCATTCAAGAGAATAGATATTTTACTTATAAGGACCAAACATTCATACAATTAAAAGGAATGCCGATGGGATCTCCGGCCTCACCAGTCATTGCGGACATCGTTATGGAAAATCTTCTGGACACTACAATGGATAAACTAACCAGACCACCAAGATTATTAACGAAATATGTAGATGATATTTTTACAATAATACACCAAGATGACATCGAAAAAAACACTGGACACCCTAAATTCATTTGACAGGAATATTAAATTTACTATGGAGCTGGAAGACAATGGAAAACTGGCGTATTTGGACTCTATGATCATCAGACGAGGAAACGAATTAAAACTAAAATGGTATAGGAAGCCAACAGCATCAGGACGAATCATCAATTTTAACTCAAAACACCCCAAGACGATGATAATAAATACAGCAAGGAGCTGTATCCAACGGATGCTAAACATTTCGGACAAAATATACCATGAAGAAACAAAGAAGGAAATAATAAATATTTTAAAGGACAACGATTTTCCGGATAACTTAATCAAGACATTGTTCAAAAAACATAAATCCCCCATTGACAAAACAAAGAATGAGAAAACCTTCTTATCTGTCACTTATGTACCTAAACTATCAGAAAGACTATCACATTCGGATTGTTATGACAAAGCTGGAATAAAAATAGCACACAAACCTGACAATACCCTCAAACATATATTCAACAAAACAAAATCCAAGATAGAGATGACAAATAGAAGCAATGTGATATACAAAATTCCATGCAATGGACAAGGAAACATACCGTGCAATAAAATATACATAGGGACGACAAAATCGAAATTAAAAACTAGGATTTCCCAACACAAATCGGACTATAAAATGAGACATTATACAGATACACCAAAAACAGCATTAATGACACACTGTGCAACTAGTGGCCATGCACCGAATTTCGAAGAGACAATAATATTAGATGAAGAGCGGAACTACAACAAAAGGTTCACCATGGAGATGCTACATATTATCAACACTCCGAACGCCACACGACTTAACTTTAAGACTGATACCGACAACTGCGCTCACATATACAGACATTTACTTGACAATAATTAGTTCTTAACTCCACGTCGAACGGTGCTGACGTGTTAAACAATGTATGTTAAAAGATTGTTAAGTGTCACATAATTGTTAAATGTATTTCTTGTATTTTTTGTAGTTGCCCTGAAGACGGTTGCCGCTGCGCAACCGAAATATATCGGAAAGAAGAAAATTAAAAACTATATTTTGTTTTTTATTTTATTTGGAACAAATGACCTGAAGCCTAAAAAAAAAAAAAAAAAAAAAAAAAAAAAAAAAAAAAAAAAAAAAAAAAAAAAAAAAAAAAAAAAAAATTTTTTTTTTTTTTTTTTTTTTTTTTATTTATTTTTTTTTTTTTGTTTTTTTTTTTTTTAAATAAAAAAATAAATTTCCTTTCCTAAATTTAATTTTGTACTTTTTTTTTTATTTTTTTTGGTTTTTTCCTTCTCTTTTTCTTAAAAGGAAAAAAATTTGTTGTTTATTCCTATTTTATAAATTCCCTTTTTTTTTTTTGGAAAGGGGAAATATTTTTGTTTTTTTTTTTTTTTTTATATAATGCCAATATTAATTCCCCCCTGAACTGATTGAATTCCAAAAATCCAATTATTTGAACGAATCTTAAGCAAATACATAACAGGAACAGAGAAGAAAAACAGGAAAAAACAAAAGATCCTCCAAGTTATTGATTTAGCGCGCTAGTGATCGTAGACGTAGGCACGCTACGTTACGAATTCCAAGTTAGACTTAAATCGCCAATACCAGTATTAGAGTAAAAGAAGATATGCGGAAAAACGAAGTTCACTTAGCCAATCCTAGTACTAAAGGTCGCTGTGGTAGAATTACTACCATACGATTTCCATTTAGTTGCATAGAGACCGCCTTCATAACATTCAACCTTTACACAAAAATAGAACGAAAAGAGAATACCATCTACGTCCTAAGGAGTGTTCTAGTGGTCGCTATTGTTTTCTGGCTACAACACGAATTCCAAGCTAAGTCAGTAGAGAGCAAAAATAAGAAAAAGAATTCAAGAAAAGAAATGGCACATTCGGTCTTTTACTGTCGAAGGTTCAATCTGGGCTGGTGTTACCGACCTCCTTTACTCAAAGTGTAAAGAAAATAAAAATTTAACATAAACCTCTCGTCCATGGGACCAACTCTTGGCCTATAGAGTAAGACCGCCTGTTCCAGCCTCACTATTTTAGGACCTGTCGCTACGGCGTTAATGTACCAATCGCTACAGCCGCCAAAATATGTGATGGCGCTACAGCCCCACGTTGGGCGCCAAAATATGTAATGTACCGGACACCTAATGACACCAAACCAACGAAATTGGGATATTCAGCCTTATATATGTACATACTAGTTATAGACAACTATACATATATATCGATAAAATAAAGTAGCAGCCTAACACTCCTGTTTTGCACGCTTTAATCTACTCACGCTGTTCCACCAGAACTTCACCTCGATTTGCAACTAGAGTTACCCGAACCGCTTGAATTATATTGAGAACGCGTGTGATTGACTTTAGTGAAGATGTTTAGTGTGCATATGACTGCTCAATGGGATTCATAAACGACCAGCAAAAACAGCCTGTGGGGGGTTCTTGTGAACGTCATAGGTAGTATATTCACAGCGTATTTTATGTATGTCGGCCATTCATATTTAACCGAATACCTTGCCTGGGTTTTCATTAGAGAAGAATACAAGAGATATTCGGACATCACTTCTTGTAGGCGCTATTGATGTTAATTGCGCTCATAATTAATACATAAGGAAACTAAAGAAATTAATAATTCATAATGATCTTAATATTTATTCAAAAAATTAAAAATATCTAGCAACGCATGCTATCGATTCGATCAATTTGATCTACAAAAATTCTTCATTTTCAAAACTGTTTAGCTAAGTAGCTGAATATCGGCAAATGCGATTATAAAGGTTGTAAATGTTGGATATTGGTTCTTATTACTAGTGGTTACTTTACTGTTTAATATTCATGATTCCTGACTTTACTATATTTAAACTTTTCACATTAGTTCAAAAAAAATTAAAAGAGAGAGAGAAAAAAAAGATTATACATTTATGTGGCGTGATTATGTTAATATCCTTACAAATTTCATGCTCTACATACTTTTATTTATAGATGTCCATTGACAATGTATTATATGCTAGGGCTCACCCGAATAAAAAAGAACTTTCAACTAATCTATCGCAATTCAAATGCGGCATCACCGCTCTACTGGCGAAACTTACTGGGCTTCCCGAATCCAATAGGGTGCATCCCCCTTTACAAGATATTCTTAAACTTACTAATTAAATAAATGACTTATCATCAACGATGTCCGGGTCTTCACTAGCGGTCATAGCGGCGATCTGGGTTAGCATTGGACAATTCCGGTATTGATGGCCCACTTTGCAGTACCGAAAACAACTTCCTTTTGGTCTCTCGGGGCGTGGACAGTCGGTGCTGAAGTGATTGGCGGCAATTGTAACATTTCATCTTCTTTACAGCAGAAGTAGTGGCCTGCGCACGGTCTGAAGTCGGACGAGCTTGAGGTGGCTGAACTGTCTGAAAACGCATCATCTTCTCCCGCAATTCGTTGAGAGAAGTACAATAGTACAACGGTGCGGACAATCCGGTTCGATCTCGTATTCCGTCAACAATGTATTTGATCACATCTGTGTCTTCATAATTACCCTGCGGAGCCATATTTCGCATAATGATGAAATACTGCAAGAGTGAATCTCCTTTGCCAATCGGGCGCTTTCTCATTTGGTTAGCAATCTCGTGGTTTGTCATTTGATGGCAATCCAACAATATCCTTCAGCTCCTTCCAGTTTGTCGTCTTTTCGAATATCATATACGCTTTAGCGGATCCCTCCAGCAGTCGGTTGCCCAACGACCAACATTGGGCAACACTCAGTATATACACGCTATCCGCTTTCTCCAGCTCACGAATCCAGTTCGTCAGTTTCTCCCGCATGTGCGCTTTCACGAACATGCACGTTCGCGTCTGGTCCCACAGAAGTCTCACGAGACATCATCGGCAATTGGCTAGCACACACTTGTCCGGTGTACTCGGCTGTTCACTGTTTTCTCTGCTCAATAGGAGGCTCCGGACCAACATCCACAAATTGTCCGGCAAGCACATTCGCAGACTCTGCTGGTCTGAATGCCTGCTCTTCGGGTACATTACTTTCTCCAGACGCTTCCATCTGGTGTATTTCATAAAAAGACTTTCTTTAGGGCAAACCCCACGCCTGATTTGTAAACTCTCTATTATCTCAGTTTTTAATCTCTTGAGATTGTCTTTATATTTTCGGATTTTATTTTTTATTTAAAATTAATTGCACATGTGGTCTTATTGCCTATATTCGAGAGAGTGTGCCCGTACCCCGCCTCAGTATATTATACCCTTTTAGTGTGACCAAATTCGGTTATCGGCGCAATTATCACTGCACAGTGGTCGGTTTCATAGGCCAAAAATAAAAAAAAAGACTGAAATTTGCAACTCTGTATATGAAAACTAATTCAAAATAAAACAACAAAACAATTGGAGAATTAGTTTTATCGTTATTTCGTCGGTAAGCGCTAAGAACAGCTTGAAAAGAGTGGAAAAAAAACACGCAAGCTGTGCAGTGAACGGAGCTTAAAAGTTAGATCTGAGTAAAAAAATTAATATTTAATATGTAATTGCGCTAAATCGCCAAATTTAATAATGGATAACTAATTCAAAATAAAACAACAAAACAATTGGAGAATTAGTTTTATCGTTATTTCGTCGGTAAGCGCTAAGAACAGCTTGAAAAGAGTGGAAAAAAAAACACGCAAGCTGTGCAGTGAACGGAGCTTAAAAGTTAGATCTGAGTAAAAAAAATTAATATTTAATATGTAATTGCGCTAAATCGCCAAATTTAATAATGGATATTGAAAAAAAGTTAATAGTATATATTTAAAGATTTTTGTGTAAAATTATATTGACCTAATGTTTTAAAACTAACGTCTTATAAGTGACCTGTGTGAAAGGTGTATTTTACAATGTTTTGTGACTTAAATTAAAGAAAAAGTTTTGATCCCCGTCTCACCTACATATAAATCTTGTTTGCTTTTTTTTATTCATAATTTTCTTAGTTTATGTTCTTTTTTTCAGATGCTACTTTTTCCAACTTTCTGTGTTATTCGTGCTATTCTATTGTGTTGTCTCTGTACGCGTTTACTACTTTGTTGTTTTTATTTGTGTTATTCTCTTGTGTTGTCTTCGTATTCACACTGCACTTTCTTAAGTGTGTATTTTGTTTTTGTTTTGATCGTCATATTTAATTGTTCTTTGGTTTCAATATTTTTATTTTCTTAATTTTAATCAAGCATTCGTTTAATATATACATACATATGTATTTACAGGAACATCTTATCAATGTCAGTTCCCAGGCATATATATTTTTGATATGTGGTGTTTGGAAAAAGGTTCATTTGGATTGGTTTGCTCAAAATGAATTAATATTATTAAATCTGCAATCATCCCCGTTATCTTGGTTTGCTCAAAATGAATTAATATTATTAAATCTGCAATCATCCCCGTTACAGCAAAATGCTGTAAACAACCGAAATGCTTGTAGACAACCGAATTCATCGAATTTTCCTGCAAAGACGTGTAAAGCAATATCACTTATAAATGATGCAAATTTAACAAAACATCAGCATCTGCTTATTAGAAGCTTTGTTAATAATAAACTGGATATTAACTTCTTACCCTGTTATGATAGTATTTTGAAGGAAAAACAGAAAAGCTATCCGGAGGAAATAACAGTTTCACAATCTGTTGCTGAAGTTGAATTGCAAAAATTATTGGACCACACTGGATTTTAGAAATGCAGAGTGAGGTTATTAATGAACTCAGTGATTGCTCAAACAACCTTAACCTTGCTTTGATAGCAGCTCTGGGCAGAGCGAATATAAACAAACATTTGAAAATAATAATCAGTTCTTTTAACAAAAAATTAAGAACTTTACATTAAAAACAAAATTCACAAACCGGCTCCTACTGAATTCCAAACAGACACCAACCGCAAATTTGTTGTCGATCACATTCTTATGCTAACTATGGTAGATGGCAAAGTGTGCAATGCCCTTACTGAAACCTCATCTGCAAATGCTACATATGCCAAGCTAACCCGACAGAGATGAATGATATCGACAACTGCTTACAAAAACAAGTTCAAACAGATCTCTACGAATTTGGACTGTCTCCATTACATGCCTACATTCGATTTTTTGAATATATGCTTCATGTTTTATATACACTCGAAATAAAACAGTGACAAGTAAGGGGCGTAGAAAATAAACAACAATTTCTACAAAGGAAACAAATTATTCAGTGCGAATTTCGTAACAAAATGGGTTTAACAAATAAGGACGTTAAGAAGTATCGACTAAACCATACAAAGAAAATTTCACGGGTAGCCACAAATTAGGACTTAATAAATGGGTTGCTTTTGATCTCTGATCCTCTAATTTCTAGTCAAAGAAAATTACCAACCAACAAAACTCATTTTTACCAAAATCAGTGTTTGATTTACTCGAATAGTCCGCAATAATTTTTTTGGCTTAAATCATTATTCTTTTATTTACTATTTTTGTAATTTCATAATTAAATTAATTATTATTAAACTATTATATTTTTCTATTTAGTTTTGATGCTTTAATAAATATATAAAAAAATAAAATAAAGAAACTTTCTAAAAATTATTTTTTTTATAGCCTAGAAGTGCAATGAGAGGGTTTTCAAGTGGTTTATTTATGACAATACAATTGTTTACTACTTGATGATGAATAAACCACTGTGTTTAATAGCTCATAAGAACTTAACTTTATTTTTACTATAACTGTACTGAACTGTGTCTGCCACTGCTAGAACACGTCTTGATCGTTCGTTTGCTTGCTTATTACTAAATTTTCAATTCTTACGCATCTACGTAGGTCGTATAGATTGTACAAGGGAGACAGAGACAGAGAATATCAGACTGGCGCCAGCAAATTTCAGAAAAACTTATAAAATACAAAAACAAAAGCATTGTAGCATCGTGCAAGATCATTCATGAGACTTAGAGTACTAAATATGTAGAAATATAAATGAAATGAAACACCGTTTCTGAATCCGGTAGGGCTGCAATCTTCGCGATAGGGCGAGTGACCTCCCCTGATTTGGTGAGAATCTGTACCGCTCGAACGAGGCCATCATCTCCTGTGAAAACCTGAGTTACGCGTCCTAAGAGCCATGCCGATGGAGGCGCGTTAGAGTCCTTCATCAGTACAAGGTAACCGATTGCAACTTGGTAACTTGGTGGTCCATTTCGGGCGCTGCTGCAGCGATGCAAATATTCTTGATGCCAACGCTTCCAAAAATCCTTGAAGCATTGCTTGAGTATGCTGCCAGTAGCTCAATCGATTGGTCGGAATCTGCAAATAGCTGTCTTCAGGAACTGCTGTATAAGTTCTGCCAATTAAGAAGTGTGCCGGGCGACAGGTAGGCAATCTCAGTATCCGATGTTGTGCACAATGGTCGCGAATTAACGACTGATTCTATTTGCGAGAGCAGTGTGTGCATCTGCTCAAAGGTGAGGACGGTGGTTCCTATTACTCGTCGCAAGTGCAGCTTAACCGAGCGCACTGCCGACTCCCACTTACCACCCCAGTGTGGTGAATATGGGGGAATGAAATTCCATTTAATGCCTTGATCTGCAAGGGCTTCCGAAACGACTTCATTGTGCTCGCGTGAAGCGAGAAGCTGTACCATATCATCTAGTGCGCGTTTTGCGCCAACAAAGTTGCGACCATTATCGCTATACATTTGGGAGCATTTCCCACAAGTTTAATGCCGCCAAGAATGTGTCTGTGCTGAGATCAGTGGCTAGCTCCAGATGAAGAGCTGAAGTAACCATACATACAAATAGGCAAATGTAGCCCTTTTCCTTCCTATGATTTCGTCCCTTGTGAACCTTTAGCAAAATAGGCCCAGCGTAGTCGCATCCAGTATGCTCAAATGGAAAGGCTTGTCGCACTCGGACAGCCGGCAAATTGGCCATAAACTGTTGTGCCGTGTGATGGCGCTGTCTAAAACAATTTAAACATTCATGTGTGATAAGTCGAATAAGATTGCGTGCGCCAATGATCCAATATTTCTGGCGAACTATTACAAACATGGCTGAAACTCCGGGATGAAGATTGACTTGATGCTCAAGCTTCAGCAACAATTCCACAAGGCGATGGTGTTTCGGCAAAACTACTGGGTGCTTGGCGTCTGCAGGCAGATGTGACCTTTCTAAACGTCCACCCACACGTATAATTCCATCTTCGTCTACGAATGGAGATAGTTTGCTTAAAGTTGATCGACGCTCCAAAGGCTGCTTCCTCATGAGCAGCTGTCTATCGTCATTGAATCGATTTTGTGCCTGTCGTAGGCAGAACTTCTTTGCCTTGGTATTTTCATCAAACTTTAGAGGTCCAGAATATTTAGGCTGGCTTGATTTGATTCGATGAACAAAGCGAAATACATATGCGACCACTCGAATCAGTCTGGTCCAAGACGATATTCTTTCGAGTAGTACATCAAATGGGGAATCTTCAACATCCTTGGAAATAGTTGTCAAGATTTTGGATTTAAATTCGAGTTCTGCTGCTGGCTTTAGAATTGAGCAGCAAGTTTGTGGTCTATTCATTGTCTCTGAGTATAGTGTAAAGTCGTGCAGCCACGATGGTCCCTTGCACCATAAATCAAAGTTCATTAACTCACTCGCTAGCATGCCTTTCGATGCAAAATCCGCAGGATTTTCCTTAGTGCTGACATGTCTCCAAGCGCTACGTGGTATGGTCTCTAGTATTTCTGCCGTTCGGTTGGCAACAAATGTTTTCAGTTTACAGGGTTGATGCGATGACAAAACGATTGTAGAATCTGTCCATGCGTATATCTTAGTATCCTTCTGGCGCAGACCAGATTTTACTGCTTGGAACAAACGAGCTAACAGCAGAGCTCCGCAAAGTTCCAATCGTGGTTTTAGCTGCAATGAGTGCCACTCCGATGCTTCCATCTATGTGTGTCACAAGGTTGTAAATGACAGCAGAGTAAGCCTTTAACGAAGCATCTGAAAATCCATGCAGTTCGATGTCATCGGGTTGATTGTCTACAAATCGTGGTATCTTCAGGTTCCTTAACGTGAAAATGTCTTGTCTGAATGTTTGCCATAAGTGCGCTTGCTTTGTTGGCAGTTCCGAGTCCCAATCCAGATTAAGCAGCCACAATTCCTGAAGCAGGATTTTAAACTTGATCACCACTGGCGCCAAAATACCGAGTGGGTCAAATATGCGTGCCGTGTCAGACAGCACTTGTCGTTTAGTACAACTAATATGTTCCGATATTGAAACCTTGTATGTTAGGACATCTTCTCCAGGACGCCAATGCAGCCCAAGCACCTTGGCTGCCATCCTTGAGAAATCAATTTCATTGCCTCGTTGTTGGCAATCCGTTTACTATTCGAGACCCATTTGCTTAGCTCCAATTGTGCCCGTGACATAAGGAGTACCAGCTCTTCCTTTATGTCGAGCAATTCATGTTCGTTCATAGCTCCTGTCAATACGTCATCGACGTAGAAATCATCCAAAAGTATTCTAGCAGCTCTTGGAAACTCGTGTTCGTGATCAGCTGCCAGTTGTTCCAGCACTCTAACTGCCAGAAACGGTGCACATGCCGTGCCATAGGTGACTGTGGTCAATTTGTAATGCTTCAATGGTGCAACAGGGTCTTCTCTCCAAAGGATTCGTTGAAAATCTTGATGTTTCGGCGCTACTGAAATCTGTCTAAACATCTTGACGATGTCCGCAGAAAACACGAATCTGTGCATTCGAAAACGCAGACAAACGTTGAACAGATTGCGTTGTATACATGGGCCAATATGAAGTGCATCGTTAAGAGATTGTCCATCCCGATCTTGAAATGAACTGTCGAACACCACCCGCAGCTGGACTGACTGACTGGATGGTGTGGCAAATAGAATGACATCTTAGAGACGTTTGTGGCTTCGTCTGCAGCCACTTCCTGCATGTGACCCAGCTGGATATACTCTCTCATGAACTGAGTATATTTTAACTTCAGGCTAACATCCTTCATTAGTCGACGCTCGACTGCGAGAAAGCGCGATCTCTCTCCTTGAAATGTATCCGCAAATTGTGGGTTTTGTTCCTTGAACGGCAAATCGACAATGTATCTTCCATTCGAGTTGCGCTTGTGTGGCACCGGAAGTGCGTCTCGACCCTTTCATCCTCTTCGTTTACAGTTGTGCGTGATGGAACTTCCTCTAACTCCCAGAATCTTTGCAGTAGTCCATTTATATTGACCATAGTCAGCAATGACGTAGATGGTGTTGGCAATCTTGAAGTGTGTGATTACCCATCCAAATATGCTGTTGACTGCAATAGGGTGCCCTTGACTATCGCATAACTTCTCCCCGGTTGAGAACTAACCCACATGTGATCGTTGCCCAGCAAAATGTCGATTGAAGCGTTAGTTCTGAAGTCCGGGTCAGCCATTTGGTATCCATTAAATACCGACATTGATGAAGCATCAATATTCTCACGTGCCAATGGTGACGTGATCTTTCCTAAAACGTGCGCATTAATATCGATGGAATGACTCGACACACGAGACATCATCTGAAGAGAGCAGAAACCTCTGGTTGTTCCCGCCTTGACGTCTGAGATGCCCGATGTGGCAACTCGAAATGGCGAACGTGCAAGCCCCAACGTCTGTACGCATCGTTCCGAAATGAAAGACAAGTCTGAGGAGCTATCCAGTAAAATACGGCACGTATGCAAGGCTCCTTGGGAATTTCGCACGTGTACCAATGCAGTTGGTAGAGTACTTCTTCTTTGCCCGTTTGGCTTACTGGGTCCGGTAACATTCATCATGGCTACTGCTGATGCCGCTGGTGCTTCCTCAGAAGCCTGGCCTGAGTTGCCTTGGTGCTGCTCTCCGCTCTTATGCTGTGTAGAATAGCCCTCAGGATGCAGCATAGAATGATGGCGGCGCTTGCAATGCCAGTCCTCAAACAATTAAAGCACAGATGCTTCTCCTTCGCGAACGCGTAACGTTGCTTGACAGTCAAGCTCTGGAATTTAGGACAAGCCGACAGTGCGTGCTCAGTACTATGACATTTCATACAATTACCTGTAATGGCAAGCATGGTGCGTGCTTGCCTTTTTCCCTTTTCATCCCTCTGTTTGCTCGCTACCTGATCGACGACTTGACTGAGCTCAAGGCGATCGCATCGTGAGTCAAAAACTTGAGCAACTCTGCGGCTAATTGTTGACTTCAATCTTCCTCTGGCCTTGATCAAAGTTTTCATTTCCTCCATGATGAAATGTCAAGAAACTCCACTGCTTGTGTGGACCAAAATTTCAATACGCTTGTTTTCTAGAAAACGTGTTCTCTCACGATCTCGTCGATTATATCGATAACAGATATCGATAGGCGTGTGGCGCCACCGTGTGAATCCGTGCTTTTTCCAATAAGCACGCGATTGCCTATTCGATAGTAGGCCAGAACTATCGACTACTAACTTTGAGGTTAATATTTAATTGCCACCGAATTGCAACAAATTATTAACCAATGAGTAACAAACAAACAATGCCCAACAATCCGGCTCGAAGGACCAAATTATGATGATGAATAAACCACTGTGTTTAATATCTCATAAGAACTTAACTTTATTTTCACTATAACTGTACTGAACTGTGTCTGCCACTGCTAGAACACGTCTTGATCGTTCGTTTGCTTGCTTATTACTAAATTTACAATTCTTACGCATCTACGTAGGTCGTATAGGTTGTACAAGGGAGACAGAGACAGAGAATATCAGACTGGCGCCAGCAAATTTCAGAAAAACTTATAAAATACAAAAACAAAAGCATTGTAGCATCGTGCAAGATCATTCATGAGACTTAGAGTACGAAATATGTAGAAATATAAATGAAATGACAATTGGTTCCTCAACACTACTTATTATAATTTTATAAGGCTAATATAAAAATATCACTTTGATATAGTCAGTGGAAACATTTTTGGCCGCTAATTTCATACAGTACCGACCACTGTGCACTGAGGAGAGGTGCGGGCTTACTTAAATACATATACAAACAAATACAAATACATACATACATATTATAAACAGAAACTCACAGTTTTATCACACGCATGCATCCACCGCTGATTCTAAGATACCCTTGTACGGCAGTTGAGTAAGTTGACAATCGTCAATATCGGTGACTTCGTAACGGTCATTTGGAAGGACTCGATTTATCTTATAAGCACCACGATACTTAGGAGCGAACTTTTTGCACGACCTGGGAGTGACATCAACATTGCGAATGGCTGCAAAATCATTGACTCTATAGGAAAATGGTGCCTTATGCCTTAAGGCGTACTGCTTTTCATTTCGTTCCTGGTTACAGGGTTTTTCTGAACTAAATTTCTCGTCAAGATACTCGGTTAATTCGTCTACTAGGGGACCTCGCTGATCGCAACCAAACAACAACATTGACGGAGTTTTACCGGTACTACTCTGCACTGAGTTATTGATAACGAACTCCACACGATTAACTAATTTATACCAGACAGCTTTCCTAACATTGGGGTCAATACACGGTTCACACGCTCGACCTGCCCATTAGCTTGAAGCGCGGCAGTCGCTACTTTAATGTGGTGAATATTTCGGTTCTCTACAAATTCAGCAAACTCAAACGACGTAAAACTCGTACCTCTGTCAGATATAACTCTTCTTGGTCGGCTATAATAATCAAAATATTTTTGTAACGCGGCGGTAACTTTTTTGGTACTAGTGGATGTGACACTCGGTAAGGGGCCTAAGTGGTCAACATGGATAGTATCAAATGGACTCTTCGGAATACTATGTAAGGTTCTATTATGTAGTGTTCTGGGAACACTATGTAGCATACACGGCAGACAATTCTTTATAAACGCTTCAACTTTTGCATTCATTAATCGGAACCTGTACTTTTCTTTCAGTTTCTCTTGACACCTTTTTATTAATTCCCTTTGCATGCGAGTCGGTGCATACAAACACAGTCTTTCCTTAGCATTTCTTTTGTACACTATACCATCAATTAATTCAAATCCAACATCATCGCCCTTTGCCGACTCATTTCGATCGAGCTGGTCACTTCTTTCGCTTTGATAACGTAGTAATGGGTCATTAGTCTCTTGTATTCTACTTAATATCGGATCAACAGAACTTTCATCTAAAGAGAAACAACTCTTCCCTAAATGAGCACACGGTTCTATCTCAAACGGGCTTGAGCAACTTTTCCCTAATGGAACACACGGTTTTATCTCTCACGGTTTTAAATAATTCTTCCCTAAAGGGGCACACGGTTTTATTTCACACGGGTTTATCTCACACGGGTCTTGCACACACGGGTCTATCTCACACGGTTTTATCTCAAATGGTTTTGAACAAATTTTCCCTAAAGGTTCACACGGTTTTATTTCAAACGGTTTCAAATTATTCTTCCTTATAGGAGCACACGGTTTTATTTCACACGTGTTTATCTCACACGGGTTTATCTCACACGGTCCAATCGAATCTGTACTAAACTCATTTTTCTCTGAGGGGTTACACGGTTCTATTGGGGCATACGGGTCTATCTTGACTAACAAATCGCAAGGATCAAAATCACCTCCTGCAATATCTTCCAACAACTCGGTTTGCCGACTTAATGCGTCTACATGGCCTAGGTTTGAACCGGATCTGTGAACAATGGAATAATCAAAATTTTCCAATTCCAATGACCACGGCGCATTGCGCGGATTTATTGATTTTTATACCATACACCCATAGGGTGAAATGGTATATTAAAGTCGCCAAAATGTATGTAACAGGCAGAAGGAAGCTTTTCCGACCCCATAAAGTATATATATTCTTGATCAGTATCAACAGCCGAGTCGATATAGACATGTCCGTCCGTCCGTCCGTCCGTCCGTCCGTCCGTCCGTCCGTCTGTCCGTATAAACACGTAGATCTCAGAGACTATAAGAGCTAGAGTCACCAAATTTGGTACGTAGACTCGTGTATTACCTACGGTGGTCAAGTTTATTTCAAATTTTTGCCGCGCACCCCTCCGCCCAAGAAATTTAAACAAATTTGATTTTCTTAAAGACTATAATAGCTAGAGACACCAAATTTTGTATGTGTATTTGTTTAATAAATGCGCATATATTGTATATGCAACGATTTTGCCACGCCCCTTTCCGCCCCCCGTAATTTGGGAAAACTCGATTATCTCAGGTAATTTTCTACCTTTTGTAATCAATTTTGGCACACTTGAATACTAATACTAATACACAGCAAAATACCAAATTTGATCAAAATCGGACAAAAAACAACCAAGTTATGCATATAAACGTTTTTCCGTAAGGCCGTAGTTGGCCGTTGGCTGGTGGGGGCGCTAGGATGCTCGTATACTTGAGTGAGGGCGATTATAAGATATGCTTGTAATAAAAAGCATGTGAAAATGCATTGGTTTAATAAATTTGAAATATTTGTTTTACTAGTGTATGGTATACCTAAGTCGGCGAGACGACTTACTTACTTCATTTACTTAAGGTTTGGACCAACGAATTGCAATCGGTAACTATTAAAAATGGTCTGTGTTCTAGATATAAGCGAAATCGGCGCACTGCATATATTATGGCCAAAGTTTCAAGTTCGAAACTGTGATAGCGGGACTCGGCGGCTGTTGACTTTTGGGAATAATAAGAGACTGGATGCATTTTGCCATCAGTCTGTCTTTGCATGAAACAGGCACCAACTGTTTCGTAATTAGGGTTAAAGATAGCTAATACGGGTGGACTAGATAAAGCGGATCTTAACTTAACAAATGCGTTTTTAGTGGTTTTGTTCATCGGAAATAGCCCACCTTGTTTAAGCAACTCAACGGTTTGGCAATACGGGAGAAATTCGGAACCAATTTGCGACAATAGGAGAATAGGCCCAAGCAGGAATGTAATGCTTTGCTGTTAAATGGTTCTGGGTATTCTTTGATATGTTTTATATGTGTATTATTTGGCAAAATTCCCTTATCACTGACTTCATATCTTAAATAATCTATTCGCTTCTGTAGGAAAATACTTTTCTTCAAATTGAGCTTTAAATTGTACTCAATAAAACGATCTAACAGTTTTGCTAACAACTGATCCAAGGTGCGAGTGGCAAGAATAATATCGTCCAAATACACCACAAGTTCTCGGTCTCTAATCAAATTACTAAGTATGTTCCATATAAATCTCTGAAATACAGCTGGTCGTTCTTCAGACCAAAAAGGCATTCTCAGATATTCGAACTGCCCATCGGGTGCAACAAATGCGGTGTATTTAATTGAATCCTCTTCCATGCCTACATGGTAAAAACCACTTCTCAAATCTATGACGAGAATTTGGTCTTGCTTTCCAGGTATTCTAGGCAATCTTTTATTAAAGGCAACGGAAAATTATCCCTAACATTCTTCTTTTTTAAACCTCGATAATCAACGCACATTCGTATATTGCCATATATTTTCCGTACTAGGACAATGGGGGACGCATAGGGGGAATTGCTTGGTCGGATTACGTTTTTGGCTAACAACTCACTAACTGTTTTAGAAACGATTCCTCTTTCACGATATGAAAAACTTCTCGGACTACTATGAAATGATGTTGCATCCGTCAGACGTATTCTCATCATATGTTACGAGTCTTAAGTACGAGTCTGGTCCGTGGATACAAATCTGGTCCCTGTTATGGAGCCAGTTACGAGTCTAGCATTCGTGTCTCCATGTCGGGGTCTGGCATTACCATGATTCTTCGGACAGATGACACATGACGCTTTCTTTAACTAAAAGTTTACCATGAAACTAATTACACAGAAGCTTGATTTAAAGTTATAATTGGTTTATTACTTGAATGTACCTCTGGTTCCGAAGCCAGACTAAGACTAAACTAAGACTAAACTAAGACTGAGGCTCTTCCAGAGATCGGAGCCTTAAAAATACCTCAAGGGGATGTTGAGCATATATTGAGAGCAGGTTACGCTATGTGATAGGAAGTTAAAGTGCTTACTCTAGGTAGAGGAAGTCATTAATGGAACAAGTGGATAGTGTGGATCAAATGGGTCACAATGTACTTAAGGTTATGGGATGTGTGTGTTGTCAACGTGTTTTTTAATGAGGGCGGGTATACTACCCGGAACTCATTCAGCAGTTTCTGGTATTGCGTCTTGTCTTGCTGCATCATAGTTGGTCGGGGTGCAGGGCACGCTTTTACTTAATCTGTAGGAGTCTGCGTATTGTGGAGCAACGCGTGTGCTAACTCCTCCCTGCTTTAAAATCCACGTCCCGGAGATCTCTTATCTCCGCCGTTCGGGTTCTTAGTATGGGCAGCTTTTGTCATCATGTATAGAGTCTCGTTGATGTTTTTGTAAGTTTAGAGGTTACTTCATCCAACTGGCATTCTACTGGTAACGCTTTATTGGGAAGAACGATTAGAATTTTATGTATTGAGGTAATTGTTCTCTTAGACTGTGTATATGCCTTGTGTTGATGGGAATACTTTTGACTTAGTTGTTGGTAACTCCTCTTCCTCCTCCCTGCTTAAAAAATCGACGTCCCGGAGATTTCTTATCTCCTTCGCTCGGGATTTTAGTAGAGCACTTGTGCATGGGCAGCTTATGGCATCCTTTAGCTCGTTGATGTTTTCTTATAAGCTTAGACGTTACTGTGCTTGGATTACTTCATCTAGTTTGCGTTCCACTAGTAACGCTGTCTGTATTCATTTAACCTCTCACTCTATACTTATGATTGGAGTTTACCGAAGCGACTTGAATCGTTAATTCTCCCTGTGGTTTTATCGGTAGTCAGCGGGTTCCACAGATGATTAAGATGCTGTCCTAGCATAGGTTTATATTCCTGATTGGTTCTGGTTAAATGGTGTTCAGTTTTAACTGACGATTTCCCTTACTGAAACCTCATCAGCAAAATGCTACATATGCCAAAAACAAGTTCAAACAGATCGCTACGAATTTTTATTGTCTCCATTACATGCCTACATTCGATTTTTTGAATATATGCTTCATGTTTTATATAGACTCGAAATAAAAAAGTGGCAAGTAAGGGGCGTAGAAAATAAACAACAATTTCTACGAAGGAAACAAATTATTCAGTGCGAATTTCGTAACAAAATGGGTTTAACAAATAAGGACGTTAAGAAGTATCGACTAAACCATACAAAGAAAATTTCACGGGTAGCCACAAATTAGGACTTAATAAATGGGTTGCTTTTGATCTCTGATCTTCTAATTTCTGGTCAAAGAAAATTACCAACCAAAAAAACTCATTTATACCAAAATCAGTGTTTGATTTACTCGAATAGTCCGCAATAATTTTTTTGGCTTAAATCATTATTCTTTTATTTACTATTTTTGTAATTTCATAAATAAATTAATTATTATTAAACTATTATATTTTTCTATTTAGTTTTGAGGCTCTAATAAATATATAAAAAATAAAAAAAAGAAACTTTCTAAAAATTATTTTTTGATAGCCTAGAAGTGCAATGAGAGGGTTTTCAAGTGGTTTATTTATGACAATACAATTGTTTACTACTTATTATAATTTTCTAAAGGTAATATAAAAATTTCACTTTGATATAGTCAGTGGAACATTTTTGGCCGCTAATTTCATACAGTACCGCCCACTGTGCACTGAGGAGAGGAGCGGGCTTACTTAAATACATATACATACAAATACAAATACTGTTCACGCCACCGGGTGAACAGCAGAGAGTGAGGGGGTAGGGTTTTTTCCAAAAACCGAATTCGGTCATACTGAGGAAGGTGACGAAGGGTTCTCCAGTAAATCGCCATATTCAATCCAGTACGAGCATCTAACCCGAACACCCGTTCTTTCACTGTGCTTTTTTTTCCGATATTGTATTTTTCCAACCCGAAGCATTTTCGTGTCTGTCGGGACATTTTGTAAAGAAACTAAATAAACCAAAATTAATTATAAACGAAGTTTGCGAGCATTTCAATTTCATTCCTCACTCACCAGACCCCTGAAGAAATTGGCACCCGCCAACCTATTTGGATACTTGTGACCTATTTGGATCCTTCCGCCCCGCTACGAACATTGGTCCTTCGAGCCGGATATCCTTCCGCTCTTCCAGCTTGCATCGGCGGAATTCTTGATAAGTACAACATTTCTTAATAAGAATCTCATTCACATTATACCCCATTGCAAACTTATAAAAGTGTGAGGTTTCCCGTTCTTCCATAGCGATCTACACACTTTTGTATAACTGTATGTACATACCTGACCTGTTCCAAAGGTTACATGGTATTTCCCGATCATTTTTTGTGTTTATGAAGTGCTTTTTTCCATTCTTTGAAATTCTGAATGTCTAAAAGTCCAATTGCATAACCATACATGCATAACCATACTTACATATATACTTACATATGTACATATGTCCACATACAATTTGATTTCACCCAAACAAAATAAATTGCAGCCACTCCCATTGGCTCTCCGCAATTTAATAATTCGAAACCTACATAATTAAAGCAGGAAATCGTGATCTTCGTTAAACAATTTAAAATTAATTAAATTCATAAAAAATAAACAACGGCAGAACAGCTGACTCCCGATCAGTGCTGACACTCAAGTCTCATCAGTGCTGACACTTGAGCCAAGCCGTGAGTCGGTCACGACATCCATTTTTTCCATCCATTTTTTCCATCCATTTTTTCCATCCATTTTTCGGCAATGCCGAAGTTTATATACCCTTGCAGTCTTTCGCAATAATTTTTTTTACATTTTGAAATTTCTTTCCCTGCAACTGAATTCATCAATTCACAAACAAAACATTCAAATTATTTCTCTTTTTATAATAAATTTTCTTTCTTCTTGCATCATTCCCTAAGCAAAGCACAACACGCATACACATACAGTTCTTGTAGCGCTGCGTCTGTGTGTGTGTGTATGCATGTGCTCTGTTTGAGCAGCAAGCAGCGCTGTTTGCTGCCGGCAGCGCTGCTTGCTGTCTACTAGGTCATCATTTGAACCGATTTGTGTTGACTGTAACTTCTGTTCTATTTATCCGATCAGATTCAAATTTGGGATCTGTCAATTTATGTCAAATACTATCATATTGGTAAATTTCATGGGGATACTCCAATTTTTGCAAAAATGTTTGTTCTAGAACTATATGATATAGTGGCCCGATCCTGACAAATTTCATACTTTATCTAGCCCGGGTAATAAAAAGCCCACAAAAAAAAAAATTTCATCCCCATAGCTCTTAAGATGGCTGAGTAAAACGCGTACGCACAGACAGACGGACGGACAGACGGACATGGCTATATCGACTCAGTTTCTCATGCTGATCAAGAACATATATACTTTATGGGGTCGGAAACGTCTCCTTCTGTGCGTTACAAACATCTGACCAATTTTATAATACCCTCTGCAAGGGTATAATAAGTGTGGGACTGGGTTCCGATTGCGTAGAAATAAGTAGTCCCATTTAGATTTATATTTAGTTATATGGTAATAGGTTTTATTTTAGATTATAATTAGGTTTTAGTAACTAAAAAAATGGTTGAATTGTGTGTTAATTGTTTCGTCTTTAGGTTTTTAATGAGAGCGTCGTTTCTCATTAGTCTTTACACGTCTTTCGTCGTTAATACGTCTTTACTTCTTTTATACGCGTCTTTTCGTCTTAAAAAGTTCTTCTTCCTCGTCGTCTCATAGCAGCCTTGCCACATCGTCGTTTTGTGGGTCGCTTGCCACCTCGTCTCACATGGATCGCTTGCCACACCGTCGTTAAACAGCTGTTCTGGGGTGGTCTGGCCATTCGGCGTTACCAACCCAACCCCACATCCGGCCGTCCTGACTAAGCATTCGGCCCGAATGCGCCGTCGTCATCATCATCATAGTCTGTTGACCATGGCTTCATATATTCAGCACATGTTGACGTATTCTTTGGACCATCTGAATTTCCCATTTTTAGTACATCATATGCATTATTTTGCTTTACTTTAACAACTTGGTATGGGCCCAAATACTTTGGCTTCAATTTTAGGCCGGCGCCAAATTGTGTTCGCTTTATGGCGACTAGATCACCAACGTCGTAATGTTTGGCTGGTTTACGTCTCAAATTGTATGACTTCTTATTGTCGTTTTGCATTTTCAGGATCTGCGTCTTGGCTTTACATCGTAGTTCGTTGCGGTCGTCTTTAAATGTAGCTATGGTTTCATCATTGATTAGTTTTATCAGCTGATCATCGTCTTTGGTTCGCATCTTCACTCCTATTAGCAGCTCGAAAGGTGTGGAATTAATACTTCTAGCATATGTGGAATTAATTGCTTGTTGGACTCTGGATATGTGTTTGTACCATTTTGTTGGATCGTCGATGCTGAGCTTCGAAAGTACTGAAATTATAATTGCATTCAACCTCTCGACTTGTCCGTTTACTCGGGGTAGACCAGTTGTCGTCTTCACTAATTTAATATTTTCATCTCGGCCATACTGAATAAAGATATCTGCGGTGAAAGCAGCACCTCTATCCGAAATAATTGTTGAAGGATTACCGAAAATTGAACTCTGTACAGACAGCTTTGCTATAACTTCGTTTGCACTGGTTGACTTCGTCGGATAAAGCCAACAGAATTTAGTGAATGAGTCAATTACGGCTAAGATATGCTTATAATTCTTATGTGTCGAGTCAAGGGGACCAAAAAATCTACATGATATGTGTGCAACGGGGTGTCTTCTTTTTGCAGTGGATGTAGCAGACCTTCCTGCTTACCTCTTTTCCGATTACTCATGATACAAGGTATACAGCAGCTTATGTATTTTTCGATTTTATCCTCGATGTTTGGTATATAATAATCCTTGCAAATCAACTCCTTAGTTTTTCTGATTGCGAAGTGACCTCTGTCATGTGCTCGGCTAATTATTTGTTTCTGCATACTGTTTGGTACTACAATCAATTCGACATCATTTACAAGCTTGTACAAAATATCTGACTTTAAAAAATAGTTGTCATAGGACTGCTTTTTATCGGTAAGTACTTGCTTAATAGCTTTAAGTTGTTCATCTTGCATTTGAGCTTGCTTCAGTCCGATACTCATACTATCTTCAGTTATTGTTAATATTGGATTTCTACTCATGGCGTCTACATGCTTCTTACGTGTTCCAGGACGATGTTTAACTTTGAAATTATACTCTTGTAGAAATAAGACCCAACGTGCAACTCTTGTGCACAGACTTTGCTTATCAAGTGTCTTCGTAAAAGCATTGCAGTCAGTTATCAAACGAAAATTGATTCCTAAAAGGTAAACTCTAAACTTGTTCAAGGCCTCAATGACTGCTATAACTTCCAGCTCATAACTCGAGTACTTGCGCTGTGCATCTGTAGTCTTCTTACTCATAAAATAAACAGGGTGTGATTCGTTGTCTTCATCTGATTTTTGCAATAGGACTGCACCAAATCCATCTATTGAAGCATCTGTATGAACTTCGGTTTCGTACTTCTGGTTATATATCTTTAATACTGGATTTTCGGTCAACTTCTTCTTTAATAAATTGATAGCATATTCTTTTGCTGCACCTAGGTAGAATTTATTATTAGATTTCAACAAGTCTGTTAATGGTTTTGCAATGATTGCGTAGTTGGCTATAAATTTTCTGAAATACCCACTTAAACCCAAAAAACTTTGCAATTGCTTAGGTGTCTGAGGAATTTTGAATTTCGTCTTTTCAAAAATGACACTTCTTAATGTTGAGTTCCAGTCCATAGTCTTTGCAGGTAGTAATAACATCTTTTAAATTTAAAACAGCTTCTTTTTCATCTTTTGCTGGAATTATTATGTCGTCTATGTAGGGAAGTGCAATACCTCGTCGAGTAAGGGGTCGAAATATTGCGTTAATGTGCCGTTGAAACACACCAGGCGAATTGGAGAGTCCAAAAGGTACTTTTTAAATTGATATTGGCCATTCTGAGTCACAAACGATGTGTACTTCTTACTTGATTCGGCCACTGGCACGTGAAAAAATCCGTTTTTCAGATCTATTGTACTGAATATCTTTGCATCTTGGAGTCTATCAAGTTGGTCTTCGATAAGAGGCAGGGGAAAACGATCTTTTACAATTACCTTATTGATGCGTCTAAAATCAATGCAAAGTCTCGGTGAGCCGTCACGCTTTTTGACAAGGACTACAGGGCTTGTAAACTCTGAATTAGATTCTTCAATTATATCGTTGTTTATCCACTCTTCAATTTGTTCGTCGACTATTTTTGTTTCTTGAAACGGTAGTCTGCGCGGACGCGAAAATATTGGGGTTTCGGCATTTAATGTTATGTTCATCTCGATTTGGGTTGACTTTGTTTTAACCGGCTTATAGTTTTCAATTATATCTCGAACTTCAATTTTAGCTTTTTCACCCGCAGCTTGATCTATATTTATTTCGTCATTATTCCCGATTAATTCAATTTGCATTATATTCAATTCCGAAATCTCGATCTCATTCTCTACATATTTACGCACTGTTAGACCACAACGGTTAAAAATTAATTCTGCAAGAAGGCAAATCTGTTCACCAATGATTATTTTAATATCCATACACTTCATCGGAACAACGTAAAAGTCAAGGACATAGTCATCATTATCGATTTTAATTGATTTTTCGAAATGCCCAATTGGTCTAATCTGATTAGTATCACGATCGCCGCCAAATCCAATAAGACTTACACTGCACGACAAAAGTTTTTGCTCACTTAGTTCTTTGAATAAGTCTTCGCGCATAACATTGAATTTGCTGCCTGTGTCAAATAAAGCCGAACAATTTATATTCTCTATTAACACTGTTTTACTCGTAATTTTACTTTGACGTTGTAAAGTGTACGCATTCACTTTTTGTTCATCTTTTTTGTTTACCTTGACTGCATTTAATGGCAATATGCCCAAATTGGTTACACTAAAAACATTTTCGACCTTTATCTTTATTGCTGCAATCACTTGCTATATGGCCTTTATGTCCACAACTATAACAGCTGACTTCTTTATTTTTGGACATTACGTTACTTGGCATCTTTTTAACAAAAACACTGCGGTCGACTGCTTTGGATTTTTCACACATTGTTTCATAGCTTCTTAGTTTTGATTTAAAATTCTTTAGGTCGTTTGCACCGTATAAAACCGATTTATTAGTTTCACGATCATCTATCCCGTCGATTATATATTGAATAGGAGCTTGATTTCGATTCTACCGCGCGATGCAATGTCTTTCATTTTATAAAAATATTCTTGCATATTTTCACTTTTGTTTCGCTTTCTTTCGCTTAGTTGTTTATGTAATTCTTTGCTCGATGCGGTCTGCCCAAATTCGCTTAATAGTGCATTTTTGAGTATTGACCAAGAATTAATACCTCTTTCACTGAAAACAAATAGCTTGGCATTGCCTCTTAGCGACTTTTCGCAAAAACTAATTTTTGAAGGTCATTAAAGTCCATCAAAAGAGCCTGATAATCGAATTCTGAAAGCCATTCCTCAATTCCAATTGAATTTGTTCCATCGAATGTTCTAATTGTGTCCTCTATGTCTCGAAAATTCATACCAAAACGCATAGAAATGTCACTATAACGTTTTTCGTCTCCACTGTTTCTCTTACATCTTTGTGAATTCTCTTTCTGTTCAACGTTTTCTTCTGCGTCATTGTACACACTACTGTGAGCGGCACTTTCGTTACCCTCTTGGTCGTCAAATTCGTCGCTGCTTTCGTCGTTGCGCTCTTCGTTTTCACAAAACAAACTGCGAATACATGTGACTGCAAATTCTCTACTTCGTGCCCTATATGTTACATATAGAAACGATATCACGTTCAGACAAGTTCGCTTCAACGTATAATTTCTTGCTTTCGTACTGCGCGTCATTCTCATCGAAGCTGAATCCAGAAAATTCTCTTAGCCGTTGCCGATTATTTCTGTCTCCCTCTCGCTCATATACATATTTATGCAAAGCAGTAATGCTTGCTCTACTGGCACAAGTAATTTTAGCATTAATGAAATTTTTTAAACACGGCATTTTGATTATGATGGAAAAAAAAAATTACGTTGTTTTTTACAGCTTTTATTGTTTTATATTCTATTAGTCAGTTTTTCCTTTAACTTCTTTATACTTTCTTAGCAATCTTTTCACAGTTTTCTTTTCACAATTCACTTTTCAGCATTCTCTTTTTACCGGTCGCGGACGAGCGCCCAATTTTGTGGGACTGGGTTCCGATTGCGTAGAAATAAGTAGTCCCATTTAGATTTATATTTAGTTATATGGTAATAGGTTTTATTTTTAGATTATAATTAGGTTTTAGTAACTAAAAAAAATGGTTGAATTGTGTGTTAATTGTTTCGTCTTTAGGTTTTTAATGGCGGCGCCCATCAGAAAAGCTAGTCACCCCTCCTGGTGTGACCGTAGACGCCGAGGATCGAAAAACCCTCCTCACTCCTAACTGCTCTTCGCCGCTCACTGCTGTTCACCCGGTGGCGTGAACATACCGCCCCCCTTGCAACAAGTTGCAATTGCCTCCTTGGACATATGTAGGATGGGGGACGGCAGCGTCCTGGAGCGCCTAGATGCCGCAGGAGCCGGAGATGACCCAACCGAACACGGTGCTCTGGGCTGCGGGAGTACCGCTATGACCGGGCACACAGCCTGGTTGGATGACCTCAGGATAGAGGTCTGCCCCGAGCACTGCGGATACCGACGCCAGCCGATGGAAGTTGGGGTCGGCCAGGATCAGGGTGGAAAATTTTTCCCGGACCGGTGCCGACACTTCCCGGATGGGAGTGCGGATGTGCAGGTCCTCTTCGACCCGGAAGATCACATTCCGCCGGAACGTAGGGTCGGTCCTCGACTCGAGGACGGCCGTGCAAGCTTGGTCGACCCCGACTTTGGTCACCGTCAACCCCAGGGACCGGGCAAAGGATGAATTGATGCGGCTCCCAGCCGCGCATGCGTCGAGGAGGACGCGGGTCTCGAAAGTTTTCGAGCCATTGCTCAACCTGAGGACCGCTGTTGGCATGACGGTCGTCGTCCTGGCTTGGAGCAGTGTGGAGAGGGAGATCTCTGGTGCGCCTTCCGGAGAAGCGGAGCGGTCGGACGAGGACCGAGAACGGGATGGTGATGCCGGTGCAGCACGTCTGGAGGAGGATGACGGGCTGCGACGCTGGGCTCTCGAACGTTGTCTCGGCGGTTGGTCGGCCATATGGAGCAGCGTATGGTGCCTTTGCCCACATCGTCGGCAGCCGTGGCGAGTCCGGCACGCGTCGGCGGAGTGCTCGTGCGCTAAGCAGTTGGGGCAATACTTATTGACTAGTACCGCCCGGAGCCGCTTCTCCCCCTCTCAGGTTCAGGAACCGTTGACACTGCCGGAGTGCATGAACCCCCCGGCAGACCCGGCACCGGTACACGTTCGTCCCGTGTGTAGCCGGACGCTTGCTGCGGCGGTGCGGCAGACGCTTGGGGGTCATGTTGCGGTGGAAGCGCGAACTGAAAAGGCTGTAACGAAAAAGATTACGTAGGGTGGAGTTGATTAGTCGCTGCACGGGAACGGACAACATGCACGGAGACGAGGACATTCGAACGGAACATAGAGGGGTTGGACGTCACGATAGGTTTTTAGGCTCAGGACTCCTGTTGTCTGGCAACAGGATGAGCTTCGCTACGGGTCTTCGAATAGACCCACGCGCTGTTGTGACATCAGCCACTCGGACGAGGCCGTCTGCCCCGGGCAGAGTGCGCTCAATTCGCCCTAAGCGCCACTCATTGGAGGAGATTGTCTTCGGAGACGATCACGAGGTCCCCGGTTTGGAGGCTACGAGCCGGTGCTTTCCACTTGTTACGCTTGTGGAGCTCCTTGAGGTATTCACTCTTCCAGCGGCGGCAGAAAGTCTGCTGGATTGCCTTTAGTCGCTGCCAGCGATTGATCAGCGACATAGGCTCGACCAGGATCTCCGGTTCCGCGATGGACACGAGCGGCCCTCAATCAGGAAATGTCCCGGGCTTAGTGCCAGCAGATCCTCTGGGTCCTCGCTCATGGGAGAAATTGGCCTGGAATTTAGGCACGCTTCGATCCGACACAGGAGAGTGGATAGCTCCTCGAACGTATACCTGACAGCTGAAGAGGACTTGTAAAACAAGGTCTTAAAGCTTTTGACCCCGGCTTCCCATAGTCCTCCCATATGGGGCGCGCTCGGCGGGATGAACTGCCAGGATAGAATGTGCTGGGGAAATGCCTTCATTACACCAAGCTTGGTGGCATTCAGGAAATCTCTTTCGAGCGCCTTTGAGGCCCCTACGAAGGTTTTGCCATTGTCGGAGTAGATGCGCTGGGGGCATTGTCTTCGTGCGACAAACCGGGAGAAGGCTGCTAGAAATCGTTCCGTGGTGAGGTCGGAGGTCGCTTCGAGGTGGATCGCCTTCGTGCTGAAACACACAAAGACGCAGACATAACCCTTCGTTATGAGGCACGCGCGCCCGGTGTAGTTTTTGATCTCAAACGGCCCTGCGAAGTCAATGCCCGTGTGGGTGAAGGGCCGGGAGTACGTGATGCGCTCTCGAGGGAGATCACCCATCATCTGAGTCTGCAGTCGTCGACGATGCACGATGCAGACCTTACACCCCTTGATGTGGGACTTCACTAGGTTTTTTATCCGTGGGATCCAGAACTTGGTGCGCAGATACCGAACCATCAGTTGATTGCCGCCATGCAACGTGATGCGGTGAGCGAATTCAACAAGCAGGCGCGTGAAATGAGTGTTGTAGGGGAGGAGAATCGGGTGACGTTCATCGTACCGGAGGGACTCAGCGGCCCGTAGTCGTCCACAGGCGCGGAGGATTCCCTGTTGGTCGAGGAAGGGGTTTAAGTTGAGTAGCGTGCTGGATGTCGGAAGGGGTCGCCCTTCACCTAGGGCCCGTATCTCCGCGATGTATTCACGGCGCTGGGAGGTTCGGATCAAGGCGCGCTCAGCGGAGAGCAATTCCTCATTGATGAGGTGGGCTGTGGGAGACGTCGACGTCCTTTTGGCGGCGAAACGTAGGATATACGCGGTGACTCGCAGTGCTTTACCGTAGTCTGAGAATCGCTCGCTTATGTCATCGTGTAGGGTGGTCGCGGCGGTGTGGCACTGGACCCGTTGCTCCAGCTGGGTGTCTGGAACTTCCTTATGCAGAGTTGGCCAGTGCTCGGGGTCCCTCTGGAGCCAGTCCGGCCCATGCCACCAAAGGCTACTGGCCGATAACTCGGCCGCGGAGGTTCCGCGGCTTGCCAGATCAGCAGGGTTGTCCTCGGAACGGACATGTGACCAGCTTTGACCACCGGTGCTCTTAGAGATGCTGGATACCCGATTGGCCACGAAAGTGGACCAGCTACATGGGGGGTTTTGTTGAGCCAGGCCAACACAATGGTGGAGTCGGTCCAAAACTGGGAAGTAGCAGGTGGGATCGGGAGTTCAGGAACGATCGACGCCCAGAGATCGGCTAGCAAAACCGCTCCGCACAACTCCAGCCGAGGAAGGGAGACTGTTTTGACTGGAGCCACG
The DNA here is from genome assembly GCA_018150345.1 of Drosophila equinoxialis. Classification (NCBI taxonomy): domain Eukaryota; kingdom Metazoa; phylum Arthropoda; class Insecta; order Diptera; family Drosophilidae; genus Drosophila; species Drosophila equinoxialis. The sequence goes on along the minus strand of JAECWI010000937.1, from coordinate 272,549 downwards.
CGGGTTTTAGCCGTTAATAAATGGACGCTGACTTGATCGCGATACCGGACCCGCACATACAGGGCTGCTCCATACGCTTTCTGGGATGCGTCACAGAAGCCATGAAGCTCCCACGAGAGCGTATCGCTGGTGTTTAGCCAACGGGGAATGCGAAGTTGACTGAGGCCTGGGTAATCCTGTAGGAATTCGTGCCATTGCTGCAGCAGGAGAGGTGGTAGGGCGTCATCCCAGCCCAGCTCGGTTAGCCAAAGTTGCTGCATAAATATCTTTGCTCGGATAACAAATGGGGCTAGCCAGCCAGCGGGGTCGAAAAGTTTAGCGATGTGGGACAGAACCTGCCTCTTCGAGATCGACTCCTGCAATGGTGGGTCCGCTATGGTGAAGAAAAACACGTCCTCGGCGGCTTGCCAGCGGATTCCCAAGGTTTTTGCCGTGCTCGCGTCTTCCAGCTCGAGAAAGTCCTCTCGCAGCAGATGCTCTTTCGGGATAGCTTGAAGTACTTCCTTCTTATTGGAAGTCCACTTCCGAAGCGGGAGGCCCGCAGATTGGAGGGCAGCTTGAAGCTCTCGTATGGCGAGACGGGCGTCGTCTGCAGTGTGAGCGCCGGCAAGGACATCATCAACATACATGTAGCTCCGAAGGATTTCGCTCGCCAGAGGGTACATCGCTTGCACGTCTTGGGCTAGTTGTAAAAGGACTCGGATCGCCAAGAATGGCGCGCAGTTAACCCCAAACGTGACGGTTTGTAGCTCGTAGTCTTGAATATTGCCGCAGCGATCCCGGTAGAGGATCCGCTGAAAGGGGGTATGCCTGGGGTCGACTCGGATTTGTCGATACATCTGTGTTATGTCAGCGTTGAAAACGAATCGAAAGAAACGCCATTTCAGTACTTGAAGCGTGAGATCGGCCTGAAGCGTAGGCCCGGTGTGCAAGACGTCATTAAGGCTGACGCCTCGTGTGGAGGGGCTTGACGCGTTAAATACCACGCGTACCTTGGTGGTGGTGCTATCGGGCTTAAACACCGCGTGATGGGGGAGATAGAAGTTTTTATCATCTTTAGGCGGCGTTACCCGACTCATATGGCCCAATTCCTCGTATTCATGAATGATGGCATCGTATTGTGCTTTTAGGACGGGATCCTTGAGAAGGCGTGCTTCATTCCGCAGGAATTGAGCTAGCGCGATCGGTCTTGAATGCCCTAAATCGACGCTATTCGGACATTTGAACGGAAGGGATACCATATATCGGCCGTCCTTCCCTCTTCGGGTGGTCTCCTGGAAATTCCGCTCGCAGCATACATCATCCTCCTTTTCCGGCTTTGCAGGAAGGTCTTCCACCTCCCAAAACTTGGTGAGAAGTACATCAAGTTTTGCTTCTGGATTGACTCGCGTCCGTGCCGCGAAACCTAATCGAGTTACCGGAGTGTCAGGCATGATCGCTCCACACAGCACCCATCCAAAGATGGTTTCCAGTCCGACGAAATCACCCATGTCCTTTTGATCCGCTCTCCGAGGATGTGTGAAAACAGGTCTACACCAATAATCATGTCAATAGGCGCGGGCTTGTTATAATACGGGTCCGCCAGGGGGCGGTCGAGGGACTGCGTTGGAACCGTGTTAAGAAATGGAGCCGTCGGGATGGCCCCCGATAATTTGGATACGACCAGGGCGGAGACCTCAATCTTGTTCAGCCTGTCACACGGAGGAGACAGCATCAGCAGACACACCTTGTCGGCGCATCCTCCATCACTCTGGCCCATGCCAGTAACTGCGGCGTCTACGGGATAAAAGGGGGCTGAACCATGTTGAAGACACGTTCGGATAGGAAGGTTGAATCGGCTCCCGAGTCGATCAACGCCCGAATATGATGTTCCACCCCGCGATGGTGTAGAGTGACAATCGCCGTGCCTAAAAGCCCTCTGCCTGGAGTAGATGCAAAATAGCTTTGAGCATTTGTGAGCTGATTGCTCGTGGACGGACGCTCGGTAGCACCGGATGGTGTGGTCTGCGCGGCGGACGGCGACACGTCACTAGGGTGCAACAGGGTGTGATGACGTTCCTTGCAGGTATGGCAATTATGCGCACTGGAGCATCCCTTCACTTGATGACCGCGGGCAAAACAATTCAAACAGAGTCCCTGCTGTCTGATGGTTTCCACACGCCTCTGAACAGGCATGTCAAGGAAAGAAGGGCAGAGTCGTATTGGGTGATTCTCCCGATGGCAAAGCTTGCAAGACGCTGGTTTGAGCTGGGCTTTCGCGGGGAACGCTTGAACCTTCATCGTTGCAGGGGGCTTGCGGGTGCCACTGGGGATGGCTTGAACACTCGGCACCGCCTTATGTTCTTCGGTGGCATCCAGGACACGATACCGATCGGTGAGAAATTGGTTCAAATCGTACCAAGTTGAGACGACAGTCTTGTTTGGCACTGATTGTTCCCACAGGAGGATTGTGGACTTCGGCAATTTGCTAGTGCATATGGCGATAAGCAAGACATCCCAATTCTCAGTGCTAACACCCGAACGCTCAAGAGCGGTAAGACTCCCTTGGAACGCAGTTTGCAGTTCTCGCAATGCCTTGCCCGATTCTAGCGCCACCGCGGGAATCTGAAGGAGTTGTCTGGCTTGAGTCATGACAAGCAGACGGCTGTTTTCGTACCGTGCTGTGAGGTTCTCCCATGCGGCCTGGAAACCTTCATTTGTTAGGGGGGACTTCGCCACGATGGTTCTCGCTTCCCCACGAGTCTTGGCGTTCAAGTGATAGAGCTTCTCCACTTGAGACAAATACGGATTGGCGATGTAAATGGCAGCGAACAAATCGCGGAATGTGGGCCATGCTAGGCTGTCGCCATCAAAGGTCTCCACCTCACACGGAGGAACTCTATGACCTGGAGGTCCCGACGTAGCACTGGGCTGACGTCTAAGACTCGCCATCTCCGCCGAGAGCTGCTCGATGCGTTCTCCGAACAACGTCCCGCATCGCACATACGCCGCGTAAGCGGATTCGTGCTTTGCTTTGATGTGGCTTATGTTGGCTAGGCTGTCCTCGTCTGGTTGGGTCGACAGGGCCTTGTGACACCCGGAGTATTCCATCTCGACAGTTGCCCAAAGGGATTTGAGCTGCTCTAAGTGCATTTTAATGGAAAATAAGGGCACTTCAGAAGTTAGGGCTTCACTCTCACGAGCTTCGAACACCGTCAAAGCGTCGCATGCCAGAACGAAATCGGAGAGGGACATTCTTGATCGTTCTCTACGTTCTTGGGATACGGATCGGGTGACGGGAACGTCAGCACAGTGCGTCACAATAACGTGCGGAATCTGAGCCTCTACTGAAAGCTTGGAACGCCCTTTGAGTTCGCTGGCGTCTTTAGCCGAGACTATGCGCCCTTTAGGTAGGCTGGACGAAGACGGACGGGTCCTTGGGGATTCGCTTAGGCTGCGAGCAGACGTGGACTTGCGGGGAATGTCCGTACGCTTCACGACCACCGGAGTCTTTGGAGGCCGAGCCTTCTCCGGAGTTACAGAGGGAGACGAAAGACTGTTAGACTTCGGCGTAGTCTTGGACGGCTCCGTGGACATACTAAGGGGACGTCCTTACCGACGAAGACCGCGCTGGTGCGCTTTTTGATTTCGGAAAGACACCGAGAAAAAAAAAGAAAAAACAAGAGAAGTGGACTGTATGAGGGCGCAAGAATTTTCCTTCTGTGCCCGCAGGATTGCGGGAGAATTCTCTTACGCGTGGCTTGGAAACGGAGCCCTTTTAATGGGAATATATGCGGAAAAATGTACGAACGCACGAATGCAGATCGAAAATCACACGTAGCTACAGAGGAGTGATTACAACACAAGTTTAGCTGGATTCGTAAGTAACGATGGAAGTACGTGTAAGACGAAACACGCAAACGATGTATAGGCCAAGGAAGAAATATGTGGTTTTATAAAAAACTGGGTCGGGATATGTATATATGCGCAGGCCGAAGGAAAAAAATAAAAAAAATTATATATATAATTTATAAATATGGACGGATATAAAAATATGGGCCCGATAGTGCTGGAAAAAATATATGTATTTATTTATAATTATGAGCGGGGATATATATGTGCGCAAATTGCCGGCCGGAAAAATTATATATAAAATTTATAAATATGGACGGATCTATAAATATGGGCCCGATAAGGAAAATATATATATTTATTTATAATTATGAGCGGATATATATATGTGCGCAAAATGCCGGCCGGAAGAAATTATATATAAAATTTATAAATATCTTATAAATCCAAAGAAAAAATATATATGTATTTATAAAATATATATTTATAAATATGGACGGATCTATAAATATGCGCCCGATAGTGCTGGAGAAAATATATATATATGGATTTATTTATAAATGTGGGCTGTTATTTTTGGGCGCAATATACTGGCCGGAAAAGGCATATATGTATTTATAAATATGGACGGATATATATGCGCGCCAAAATGCTGACCGAAAAAATTATATGTATAATTTATAAATATGGATGGATATATAAATATGGGCACGATAGTGCTGGAGAAAATATATATGTATGGATTTATTTATAAATGTGGGCGGTTATATATGGGCGCAAAATACTGTCCGGAAAGGTCATATATGATTTATACATACAGGTGGATATATAAATATGGGCACGATAGTGCTGTAGAAAATATATATGTATGGATTTATTTATAAATGTGGGCGGTTATATATGGGCGCAAAATACTGTCCGGAAAGGTCATATATGATTTATACATGCAGGTGGATATATAAATATGGGCACGATAGTGCTGGACAAACGTATATATGAATTTATCTATATATATATATATAGCTATATATGGGCGAGAGAAAAAAAAACCGGGAGTCGAAAATGATGTGGTTTGAATTTGGCGCGCTTGAGCCGCCTATCGATATCACGACTCGACTCACGTGCCACCACTACTTCGAAAACAGCTGTCGGTCGCTGTTTATAAATTTGTTTTTTTTTTTTTTGTTTTGTCGTATTAATTGTTTTAATTATATATTTTCCTCTTTGTGTAAAGAAATATAAAAAAGAACAAACGAACGCTTTTACACGCCGCGAGTGTTGTGCGCGAAAGAAAAAAAAGTAAACGATCAGTGCATATGGATGGATTTTTTTTGATGTATGTATGTATGTACGTACATGCATAAATACACAGGTAGGTATGTATGGATGTACGCGTCGTTCACAAAAAAGCGTAAGTAATTTGTGATTTCGATTTGTTAAATCAATGTGCGTCACCGAAATGGATTATGTGTTGCGGATATGTACATACATATGTACATAAGTGCGGCATCAATATATGACGATGTATGTATGTAAGCAAGTGCACCGGCTTGCGGAGACGCGCGTGAGAAAATTAATTTGCAATTAAACCGATTCAAACACACTTGAAATCGCGGTGCGTGCGTTAATTGCTATTTCAAATTTGTTTCGTTTTGTGGTAAAGTGCGAATGAATTATATGTACGTGGATATATACATATGCGCGTACATCAACAGATGACGATGTATGTATGTATGTAAGTGAATATGCCGGTGGGCGAATACGCGCGTGAGGAAATTAATTGGGCACTGGAAATAATCCGAACACATAAGAAATCGCGGTGAACGCTTGGATTACTATTTCCCTTTTTTTTTTTTTTTATAACACTTTAACAATTTATTTGCTTTTCTTTTACGCGGACTGGGCGAACAGCTGTGGAAAATACATGTACATGTAATGCCGCGAGTTTTACATATGTATGTACGTATGAAAAAACTTGGACAAGTGCGGCTGAGAAAAAACGAAACACATAAAGAAACCCCTGTGGTGGAATGGAAACCGAACGTTGGACACACACGTTATGGATTGGGAACTACCATGTACCCTTGGAATAGGTCAGGTATGTACATACAATATATATAAAAGTGTGCAGGTCGCTATGGAAGAGCGGGAAACCTCACACTTTTATTAGTATGTAGGGGCAAATGAAATGAATAATGAAATTTTGTACTTATCAGGAATTCCGCCGATGCAAGCTGGAGGAGCGGAAGGATATCCGGCTCGAAGGACCAATGTTCGTGGCGGGGCGGAAGGATCCTAGATAAATTGCAAGTGGTTGGCGGGTGCCAATTTCTTCGGGTGGTGAGTGAGTGGTGAATTAATAACGCGCGATAACTTCGGTTAAAACAACTTATATTTATTAATTCTTATTCACAGGTTGCCCGACACACACGATATACATATGTTTCGGGTTAAAATAATGTACAATTCGAAAGAGATTAAAGAATTCCAAAGTATGAAATAGAACGGGTGTTCGGGTTGAAAGTTCGTACGTGAGTGAAATGGCGGCGCCCATCAGAAAAGCTAGTCACCCCTCCTGGTGTGACCGTAGACGCCGAGGATCGAAAAACCCTCCTCACTCCTAACTGCTCTTCGCCGCTCACTGCTGTTCACCCGGTGGCGTGAACAGCGTCGTTTCTCATTAGTCTTTACACGTCTTCCGTCGTTAATACGTCTTTACTTCTTTTATACGCGTCTTTTCGTCTTTAATACACGTCTTCTCGTCGTTGGCTCGTCTTAAAAAGTTCTTCTTCCTCGTCGTCTCATAGCAGCCTTGCCACATCGTCGTTTTGTGGGTCGCTTGCCACCTCGTCTCACATGGATCGCTTGCCACACCGTCGTTAAACAGCTGTTCTGGTGTGGTCTGGCCATTCGGCGTTACCAACCCAACCCCACATAAGTACAATTTTATTTATATGGAATTAGTATTTTGTCTTGGTACATTTTGGATTTTTTCCTCACAGATCCATGAAATTGATCTAGTCCGTTTAATGAAAATTAATTCCGAGTTTTTTTGCCCTCCATTGAAATGTAATCCTACTGATCTCAATTTCTCCATATTTTTTTATACTCTTATAAATTTCAATAAATTTCCACATTGTATAAATTTTAATATCCAAGTGATTATATATCCTTATAATTATTCACACAGCTGCGAGGAAAATTATAAATCCTTCTAATTTCATTTATGCTATATATGCTTATCCATTGTGTTCATTAAAAAGAGGAGACATTTTTCCTACTCACTCCTCTATCCTTAAATTATACAGTCCACTTACAGATTCGTTCCGATCTCCTCGCTTGAGAGGAGAACAGAGAACAGAGAACACTCTACGATGTCTCTTTCCGACTTTGTTGCCGTGTGCGAGGCATTAACGGCGTTCGAGGCTCGCAAGGCCCAGGCTTTAGCGGACGATGTGCCACTCGTCTCCATTAAAATACACTTAGACCAGCTTAAGTCGCTTTGGGCACAAGTCGAGGCAGAGTTTTCACGATGTCATAAGGCCTTGACGGCTCAAAAGAACGAAGATAGTCCGAAGCACATACCTACAGTTAAAGCTAAACATGAATATTGTTATATGGTATATGTGCGAGGTGGGACTATGTTTGGAAAGCGAATCCAGCAATTGTCAGTGAAAACGGTTCCCCACCAGTCAGGCTCTCCGTCGATTCCACCCATCAAAGCCGCACAGTTCCCCCGTGTGAAGTCGAAATCTTCAACGGAGACAGCCTGGCTTGGCCTACATTCCGTGATTTGTTTACCGCGATTTTTATCCATAATCCAAGCCTAACACAAGTGGAGAAACTGTACCACTTAAGTTGCAAAACTCGCGGTGAAGCCAGAGCCATTGTTTCTAGGTCACCCTTGACCAATGAAGGGTTCCAGTCCAGTTCCAGATTATTGATTATGAGCCAAGCCAAGCAGCTTCTACAGATCCCAGCTGTAACCCAAGAGTCTGGCAAAGCCTTGAGAGAACTGCAGACGTCAATTCAAGGTTGCTTAACCGGTCTTGAGCTTTCCGGTGCTCGTACAGACAATTGGAATATCCTTCTCATAGCAATCTGTACGCGCAAAACGCCCAAGCCACCCTTCTGTTGTGGGAACAGTCCGTTCCAAATAAGACCGCCGTCTCATCCTGGGACGACCTGAATCGATTCCTAACTGATCGCCACCGTGTACTAGAGGCCACAGATGTCATTCACCCAAGCTCTAGCGGTCAGGCCTTTCCATCCGTGAGCCGAAAACCTGCGGCACGAACTCAGGCCATTTCCACTTAAGTGCAAGAGAGTTCAGCACCTGATGCTTGTATAATTCCGAATCCTGCGTCCTCCGATTATTCCAGCAGCCCCCATGTAAACGTGGGAAGTTACTTCGTCTCCACTCGCAACACTGGACTCCTGGGTACTGCGAGGGTAACTATTCATCATCATGGCAAGCAGTTTCAAATCCGTGCTTTGATTGATATGGGATCCGAAGCGTCCTTTATTTCCCAAAGAATGTTTGAATTGATTAATCCTCCAAGCTGCAAGGTATCCACTAGCATTCGCGGCATTGGGCAATGCGATGCGGGTAGCGGCGACAAAGTGTGCCGCTTACAGATTTCTCCTCCTGACGAACTGCTGCGACAGTTCCAAGCAGTCGCCGTGGTGCTGCCTAGTGTAGCTGAAGAACTTCCGTCCTGCGCCGTCCCGAATAAGGTGAAGCAGGATTCGCTTCATCTTCCGCTCGCTGATCCGCAATTTCACCAAAGAGCTGCTGTGGATTTGGTGCTTGGAGCCGAGCTTCTTCCCACTATCCTCGAATCATCAAAAATGTTGGTGATTCTTTTGTTCTCTGTGGATCCGTTACTGGAAAACCCAGAAGGTCTCGGTCCACCTCCTCCAGCAGTCCGAAGATGTCTCTAAAGGCAGCAGCAGCATCCGTTTTAGAACGCAGTTCCAATTGCTTCAGGTGACGCGTTTGTCAAGGGGCACACGCGCTCCGTCTGTGCCGACAGTTTCGAGGACTACGAGCTGACGACAGGCTACGGGTAGTCTTGAGGAACGGATACTGCCCGAACTGGTTGGCTCATGAGCATTCCAATGGTTCCTGCAGGAGCACAGCAGGATGCCATCGATGTGGCAAGCAACACCACACGCTCTTGCACATCGGCAGCTCAGTCGCGTACACCCAACCCAAAGCTTACAAAGAGCAAAGACCCGAAAGGCACCCGCCTTTCATTCGGACTCCTATCCAGAGGTCCATCTCCACCCGTGTCTTGGCGATCCAGAACGCTGCCATCCCCCATCTTTAGACATGTCCTGCGAGGCAATTGCAACTTGTTGCAAGGGGGGCGGTATGTTCACGCCACCGGGTGAACAGCAGAGAGTGAGGGGTATGGTTTTTTCCAAAAACCGAATTCGGTCATACTGAGGAAGGTGACGAAGGGTTCTCCAGTAAATCGCCATATTCAATCCAGTACGAGCATCTAACCCGAACACCCGTTCTTTCACTGTGCTTTTTTTTCCGATATTGTATTTTTCCAACCCGAAACATTTTCGTGTGTGTCGGTACATTTTGTAAAGAAACTAAATAAACCAAAATTAATTATAAACGAAGTTTGCGCGCATTTCAATTTCATTCCTCACTCACCAGACCACTGAAGAAATTGGCACCCGCCAACCTATTTGGATACTTGTGACCTATTTGGGTCCTTCCGCCCCGCTACGAATATTGGTCCTTCGAGCCGGATATCCTTCCGCTCTTCCAGCTTGCATCGGCGGAATTCTTGATAAGTACAACATTTCTTAATAAGAATCTCATTCACATTATACCCCATTGCAAACTTATAAAAGTGTGAGGTTTCCCGTTCTTCCATAGCGATCTACACACTTTTGTATACCTGTATGTACATACCTGACCTGTTCCAAAGGTTACATGGTATTTCCCGGTCATTTTTTGTGTTTATGAAGTGCTTTTTTCCATTCTTTGAAATTCTGAATGTCTAAAAGTCCAATTGCATAACCATACATATGTATGTACATATATATATACATATATATACATACGCACATGTAAAAACAGCTGTTTTCTAACCTGCAAGTAAAAGTGTTTAATAATCGAGAATTTATAAAGTAACACTTACCTTTCCTTAAAGTGTAAAGCACACTCCACGGGCTGATCATTAGTCCAGCGAAATAAATTATTTATGCCAAATACTTTGTATATGCACACATATGTACATATGTATGTACATACATACATACATACATATGTAATAATTTTTGCAGCGGTAAGCACACTCATACGACATACTTACATATATACTTATGTACATATGTCCACATACAATTTGATTTTACCCAAACAAAATAAATTGCAGCCACTCCCATTGGCTCTCCGCAATTTAATAATTCGAAACCTACATAATTAAAGCAGGAAATCGTGATCTTCGTTAAACAATTTAAAATTAATTAAATACATAAAAAATAAACAACGGCAGAACAGCTGACTCCCGATCAGTGCTGACACTCAAGTCTCATCAGTACTGACACTTGAGCCAAGCCATGAGTCAGTCACGACATCCATTTTTTTCCATCGTGATTTTCGTATTGTGCAAAAAATATTTCTAATATTTTCTAATGAAAAAAATATCAAAGAAGCTAACTTCGGCAATGCCGAAGTTTATATACCCTTGCAGTCTTTCGCAATAATATTTTTACATTTTGAAATTTCTTTCCCTGCAACTGAATTCATCAATTCACAAACAAAACATTCAAATTATTTCTCTTTTTATAATAAATTTTCTTTCTTCTTGCATCATTCCCTAAGCAAAGCACAACACGCATACACATACAGTTCTTGTAGCGCTGCGTCTGTGTGTGTGTGTATGCATGTGCTCTGTTTGAGCAGCAAGCAGCGCTGTTTACTGCCGGCAGCGCTGCTTGCTGTCTACTAGGTCATCATTTGAACCGATTTGTGTTGACTGTAACTTCTGTTCTATTTATCCGATCAGATTCAAATTTTGTCAATTTATGTCAAATACTATCATATTGGTAAATTTCATGGGGATACTCCAATTTTTGCAAAAATGTTTGTTCTAGAACTATATGATATAGTGGCCCGATCCTGACAAATTTCATACTTTATCTAGCCCGGGTAATAAAAAAGCTCACAAAAAAAAATTTCATCCCCATAGCTCTTAAGATGGCTGAGTAAAACGCGTACGCACAGACAGACGGACAGACGGACATGGCTATATCGACTCAGCTTCTCATGCTGATCAAGAATATATATACTTTATGGGGTCGGAAACGTCTCCTTCTGTGCGTTACAAACATCTGACCAATTTTATAATACCCTCTGCAAGGGTATAATAAGTACAATTTTATTTATATGGAATTAGTATTTTGTCTTGGTACATTTTGGATTTTTTCCTCACAGATCCATGAAATTGATCTAGTCCGTTTAATGAAAATTTATTCCGAGTTTTTTTGCCCTCCATTGAAATGTAATCCTACTGATCTCAATTTCTACATATTTTTTTTAAACTCTTATAAATTTCAACAAATTTCCACATTGTATAAATTTTAATATCCAAGTGATTATATATCCTTATAATTATTCACACAGCTGCGAGGAAAATTATAAATCCTTCTAATTTCATTTATGCTATATATGCTTATCCATTGTGTTCATTAAAAAGAGGAGACATTTTTCACTCACTCCTCTATCCTTAAATTATACAGTCCACTTACAGATTCGTTCCGATCTCCTCGCTTGATAGGAGAACAGAGAACACTCTACGATGTCTCTTTCCGACTTTGTTGCCGTGTGCGAGGCATTAACGGCGTTCGAGGCTCGCGAGGCCCAGGCTTTAGCGGACGATGTGCCACTCGTCTCCATTAAAATACACTTAGACCAGCTTAAGTCGCTTTGGGCACAAGTCGAGGCAGAGTTTTCACGATGTCATAAGGCCTTGACGGCTCAAAAGAACGAAGATAGTCCGAAGCACATAGCTACAATTAAAGCTAAACATGAATATTGTTATATGGTATATGTGCGAGGTGGGACTATGTTTGGAAAGCGAATCCAGCAGTTGTCAGTGAAAACGGTTCCCCCACCAGTCAGGCTCTCCGTCGATTCCACCCATCAAAGCCGCACAGTTCCCCCGTGTGAAGTCGAAATCTTCAACGGAGACAGCCTGGCTTGGCCTACATTCCGTGATTTGTTTACCGCGATTTTTATCCATAATCCAAGCCTAACACAAGTGGAGAAACTGTACCACTTAAGTGGCAAAACTCGCGGTGAAGCCAGAGCCATTGTTTCTAGGTCACCCTTGACCAATGAAGGGTTCCAGTCCAGTTCCAGATTATTGATTATGAGCCAAGCCAAGCAGCTTCTACAGATCCCAGCTGTAACCCAAGAGTCTGGCAAAGCCTTGAGAGAACTGCAGACGTCAATTCAAGGTTGCTTAACCGGTCTTGAGCTTTCCGGTGCTCGTACAGACAATTGGAATATCCTTCTCATAGCAATCTGTACGCGCAAAACACCCAAGCCACCCTTCTGTTGTGGGAACGGTCCGTTCCAAATAAGACCGCCGTCTCATCCTGGGACGACCTGAATCGATTCCTAACTGATCGCCACCGTGTACTAGAGGCCACAGATGTCATTCACCCAAGCTCTAGCGGTTAGGCCTTTCCATCCGTGAGCCGAAAACCTGCGGCACGAACTCAGGCCATTTCCACTTAAGTGCAAGAGAGTTCAGCACCTGATGCTTGTATAATTCCGAATCCTGCGTCCTCCGATTATTCCAGCAGCCCCCATGTAAACGTGGGAAGTTACTTCGTCTCCACTCGCAACACTGGCCTCCTGGGTACTGCGAGGGTAACTATTCATCATCATGGCAAGGAGTTTCAAATCCGTGCTTTGATTGATATGGGATCCGAAGCGTCCTTTATTTCCCAAAGAATGTTTGAATTGATTAATCCTCCAAGGTGCAAGGTATCCACTAGCATTAGCGGGTAGCGGCGACAAAGTGTGCCGCTTATAGATTTCTCCTCCTGACGAACCGCTGCGACAGTTCCAAGCAGTCGCCGTGGTGCTGCCTAGTGTAGCTGAAGAACTTCCGTCCTGCGCCGTCCCGAATAAGGTGAAGCAGGATTCGCTTCATCTTCCGCTCGCTGATCCGCAATTTCACCAAAGAGCTCCTGTGGATTTGGTGCTTGGAGCCGAGCTCCTTCCCACTATCCTCGGGGAACGAATCATCAAGAATGTTGGTGATTCTTTCGTGGGGATCGAGACGATGTTCGGATGGGTTCTCTGTGGATCCGTTACTGGAAAACCCAGATGGTCTCGGTCCACCTCCTCCAGCAGTCCGAAGATGTCTCTAAAGGCAGCAGCACCATCCGTTTTAGAACGCAGTTCCAATTGCTTCAGGTGCCGCGTTTGTCAAGGGGCACACGCGCTCCGTCAGTGCCGACAGTTTCGAGGACTACGAGCTGACGACAGGCTACGGGTAGTCTTGAGAAACGGATACTGCCCAAACTGTTTGGCTCATGAGCATTCCAATGGTTCCTGCAGGAGCACAGCAGGATGCCATCGATGTGTCAAGCAACACCACACGCTCTTGCACATCGTCAGCTCAGTCGCGTACACCCAACCCAAAGCGTACAAAGAGCAAAGACCCGAAAGGCACCCGCCTTTCATTCGGACTCCTATCCAGAGGTCATCAGTCATCGCGCCGCCTACTCCATCTACATCCCAAGTTTCCCCTCCATCTCCACCCGTGTCTTGGCGATCCAGAACGCTGCCATCCCCCATCTTTAGACATGTCCTGCGAGGCAATTGCAACTTGTTGCAAGGCGGTATGTTCACCCACCGGGTGAACAGCAGAGAGTGAGGGGTATGGTTTTTTCCAAAACCGAATTCGGTCATACTGAGGAAGGTGACGAAGGGTTCTCAAGTAAATCGCCATATTCAATCCAGTACGAGCATCTAACCCGAACACCCGTTCTTTCACTTTTTTTCCGATATTGCATTTTCGTGTGTGTCGGTACATTTTGTAAAGAAACTAAATAAACCAAAATTCATTATAAACGAAGTTTGCGCGCATTTCAATTTCATTCCTCAGTTATTGATAGCGAACTCCACAACGATTAACTAATATATACCAATCGGCTTGAGCTAAAGGTTCTGACAGCTTTCCCCAACATTGGGGTCAATACACGGTTCACACGCGTCGCGGCAGTCGCTACTTTAATGTGGTGAATATTTCGGTTCTCTACAAATTCAGCAAACTCAAAACGACGTAAAACTCGTACCTCTGTCGGATATAACTCTTCTTGGTCGGCTATAATAATCAAAATATTTTTGTAACGCGGCGGTAACTTTTATGGTACTAGTGGATGTGACACTCGGTAAGGGCCTAAGTGATCAACATGGATAGTATCAAATGGACTCTTCGGAATACTATTTAAGGTTCTATTATGTATAGTTCTGGGAACACTATGTAGCATACACGGCAGACAATTCTTTATAAACGCTTCAACTTTTGCATTCATTAATCGGAACCTGTACTTTTCTTTCAGTTTCTCTTGACACCTTCTTATTAATTCCCTCTGCATGCGAGTCGGTGCATACAAACACAGTCTTTCCTTAGCATTTCTTTTGTACACTATACCATCAATTTATTCAAATCCAACATCATCGCCCTTTGCCGACTCATTTCGATCGAGCTGGTCACTTCTTTTCGCTTTGATAACGTAGTAATGGATCATTAGTCTCTTGTATTCTACTTAATATCGGATCAACAGAACTTTCATCTAAAGAAAACAACTCTTCCCTAAATGAGCACACGGTTCTATCTCAAACGGGCTTGAGCAACTTTTCCCTAATGGAACACACGGTTTTATCTCACGGTTTTAAATAATTCTTTCCTAAAGGGGCACACGGTTTTATTTCACACGGGTTTATCTCACACGGGTCTAGCACACACGGGTCTATCTCACACGGTTTTATCTCAAATGGTTTTGAACAAATTTTCCCTAAAGGTTCACACGGTTTTATTTCAAACGGTTTCAAATGATTCTTCCTTATAGGAGCACACGGTTTTATTTCACACGGGTTTATCTCACACGGAATCTCGAATCTCTACTAAACTCATTTTTTCTCTGAGAACCGTGTGTCCCGGTTCTATTGGGGTATTCGGGTATCTCTTGACTAACAAATCGCAATGATCAAAATCACCTTCTGCAATATCTTCCAACAACTCGGTTTGCCGACTTAATGCATCTACATGGCCCATGTTTGAACCGGATCTGTGAACAATGGAATAATCAAAATTTTCCAATTCCAACGACCACCGCGCAATGCGGGATTTATTGATTCTTTACTTAAGGTTTGGACCAACGATTTGCAATCGGTAACTATAAACAATGGTCTGTGTTCTAGATATACGCGAAATCGGCGCACTGCATATATTATGGCCAAGGTTTCAAGTTCGAAACTGTGATAGGGGGACTCGGCGGCTGTTGCCTTTTGGGAATAATAAGAGACGATGCATTTTTCCATCAGTCTGTCTTTGCATGAAACAGGCACCAAAGCCATTTGAACTGGCGTTAGTATGCTACTCTGTTTAGTAATTAGGGTTAAAGATAGCTAATACGTGCGGACTAGATAAAGCCGATCCTAACGTAACAAATGCGTTTTTAGCGGTTTTGTTCATTGAAATGGCCCACCTTGTTTAAGCAACTCAGTTAACGGTTTGGCTATGCGGGAGAAATTTGGAACAAATTTGCGAAAAATAAGAGAAGAGGCCCAAGCAGGAATGTAATGCTTTGCTGTTAAGTGGTTCTGGGTATTCTTTAATAGCTTTTTATATGTGTATTATTTGGCAAAATTCCCTTATCACTAACTTCATATCTTAAATAATCTATTCGCTTCTGTAGGAAAATACTTTTCTTCAAATTGAGCTCTAAATTGTACTCAATAAAACGATCTAACAGTTTTGCTAACAACTGATCCACGGTGCGAGTGGCAAGAATAATATCGTCCATATACACCACAAAAACGCTACCTATGCCAAGCTAAGCCGACAGAGATGAATGATATCGGCAACTGCTTACAAAAACAAGTTCAAAGAGATCTCTACGAATTAGGATTGTCTCCATTACATGCCTACATTCGATTTTTGAATATATGCTTCATGTTTCATATAGACTCGAGTGGCAAGTAAGGGGCTTAGAAAATAAACAACAATTTCTACGAAGGAAACAAATTATTCAGTGCGAATTTCGTAACAAAATGGGTTTAACAAATAAGGACGTTAAGAAGTGTCGACTAAATCATACAAGGAAAATTTCACGGGTAGCCATCAGGACTTAATAAATAGGTTGCTCTTGATCTCTGATCCTCTGATTTCGGTCAAAGAAAATTACCAACCAAAAAAACTCATTTTTAGCAAAATCAGTGTGTGATTTACTCGAATATTCCACAATAATTTTCTTTGGCTTAAATCATTATTCTTGTAAACTCTCTATTATCTCAACTATTAATCTCTTGAGATTGTCTTTATATTTTCAGATTTATTTCTTTATTTAAAATTAATTGCACATGTGTTCTTATTGCCTAAATTCGAGAGAGTGTGCCCGTACCCCGCCTCAGTATATTATACCCCTTTAGTGTGACCAAATTCGGCAGTCGGGGAAATAATCACTGAGGAGAAGGGCGGGCTTATTCAAAAATATTCTTAATGTTTACATTCGGCCAATCCTGACATTTGATCGACCTCGATCATACAATTTAACATACAATATACATACAAATACATATACAACAAAACAAATACAAATACATACATATTACAAACAGAAACTCACAGTTTTATCACACGCATGCATCCACGGCTTGAGTCGGGCTGATTCTAAGATACCTTTGTACGGCAATTGAGTAAGTTGACAGTCGTCAATATCGGTGACTTCGTAACGGTCATTTGGAAAGACTCGATTTATCTTATAAGGACCACGGTACTTAGGAGCGAACTTTTTGCACGACCCGGGAGTGACATCAACATTGCGAATGGCCACAAAATCATTGACTCTATAGGATAATGGTGCCTTATGCCTTAATGCGTACCGCTTTTCATTTCGTTCTTGCGATAATTGAATTTTCGCACTTGCCTCTTGCCTAGTGGCCTTAAGGTTACAGGGGTTTTCTGAACTAAACCGTCAAGATACTCGTTCGTCTACTAGGGGACCTCGCTGGTCGCAACCAAACAACAACATTGAAGGAGTTTTACCGGTACTACTCTGCACTGAGTTATTGATAGCGAACTCTACACGATTAACTAATTTATACCAATCGGCTTGAGCTAAAGGTTCTGACAACTTTCCCAACATTGGGGTCAATACACGATTCACACGCTCGACCTGCCCATTAGCTTGAGGCGCGGCAGTCGCTACTTTAATGTGATGAATATTTCGGTTCTCTACAAATTCAGCAAACTCAAACGACGTAAAACACGTACCTCTGTAGGATATAACTCTTCTTGGTCGACTATAATAATAAAAATATTTTTCTAACGCGGCGATAACTTCTTTCGTACTAGTGGAATTTACGGGATACAATTTAACAAACTTCGTAAATGCGTCAATCACTACCAAAAGGTGCTTTCTTTTTGATGTGACACTCCGTTAGGGGCCTAGGTGGTCAACATGGATAGTGTCAAATGGAATCGGACTCTTCGGAATACTATGCAAGGTTCTATTATGTATAGTTTTGGGAACACTATGTAGAATACACGGCAGACAATCCTTTATAAATGCTTCAACTTTTGCATTCATTAATGGGAACCAGTACTTTTCTTTCAAATTGTTTACACATTTCTCAACGCCTAAATGTCCCAGTTTCTCGTGACACCTTCTTATTAATTCCCCTTGCATGCGAGTCGGTGCATACAAACACAGTCTTTCCTTAGCATTTCTTTTGTACACTATACTATCAATTAACTCAAATCCAACATCATCGCCGTTTTCTAAATTTTCTCTTAATTTACGGATATCCGGATCTCTTATCTGTTCTGACTGCAATAATAAATCAACATCTTGCGAAGACGCACCCACTACACCCACCAGGTTTGCCGACTCATTTCGATTGAGCTGGTCACTACTTTCGCTTTGGTTACATAGTAACGGATCTCTACTCTTTTGTATTCCACTTAATCTCGTATCAACAGAACTTTCATCTAAAGAAAAACCACTCTTCCCTAAATGAGTACACGGTTCTATCTCAAACGGGCTTGAACAACTTTTCCCTAATGGAACACACGGTTTTATCTCACACGATTTTAAATAATTCTTCCCTAAAGGGGCACACGGTTTTATTTCACACGGGTTTATCTCCCACAGGTCTATCTCACACTGGTTTATCTCACACGGGTCTATGTCACACGGTTTTATCTCAGACGGTCCAATCGAATCTCTACTAAACTCATTTTTCTCTGAGGGGACACACGGTTCTATTGGGGCATTCGGTTCTTTCTTCTTCACTAACAAATCGCAAGGATCAAAATCACCTTCTGCAATATCTTCCAACAACTCGGTTTGCCGACTTTATGCATCTACATGGCCCATGTTTGAACCGGATCTGTGAACAATGGAATAATCAAAATTTTCCAATTCCAACGACCACCGCGCAATGCGGGGATTTATTGACTTTTTACTTAAGGTTTGGCCCAACGAATTACAATCGGTAACGATCAAAAATGGTCTATGTTCTAGATATACGCGAAATCGGCGCACTGCATATATTATAGCCAAAGTTTCAAGTTCGAAACTGTGATAGCGGGACTCTGCGGCTGTTGCCTTTCGGGAATAATAAGAGACTGGATGCAATTTGCCATCAGTCTGTCTTTGCATGAAAGAGGCACCAAAGCCATTTGAACTGGCGTCAGTATGCAACTCAGTTTCGTAATTAGGGTTAAAGATAGCTAATACGGGCGGACTAGATAAAGCGGATCTTAACGTAACAAATGCGTTTATAACGGTTTTGTTCATCGGAAATGGCCCACTTTGTTTAAGCAATTCAGTTAACGGTTTGGCTATGCGGGATAAATTCGGAACAAATTTGCGAAAATAAGAGAACGGGCCCAAGCAGGAATGTAATGCTTTGCTGTTAAGTGGTTCTGGGCATTCTTGAATAGCTTTTGTATGTGTATTATTTGGTAAAATCCCCTTATCACTGACTTCATATCCTAAATAATCTATTCGCTTCTGTAGGAAAATACTTTTCTTCAAATTGAGCTCTAAATTGTACTCAATAAAACGATCTAACAGTTTTGCTACCAACTTAAGATGCTGGTCCACGGTGCGAGTGGCAAGAATAATATCGTCCATATACACCACAAGTTCTCGGTCTCTAATCATATCACTAAGTATGTTCGATATAAATCTCTGAAATACAGCTGGTCCGTTCTTCAGACCAAAAGGCATTCTCAGATATTCGAACTGCCCATCGGGTGTAACAAATGCGGTGTATTTACTTGAATCCTCTTCCATGCCTACATGGTAAAAACCACTTTTCAAATCTATAACGGAGAATACGGTCTTGCCTTCGGTATTAGGTATTCTATTAAAGGCAACGCAAAATTTTCCCTCACAGTCTTCTTATTAACTGTTTTAGAAACGATTCCTCTTTCACGATATGATAATCTTCTAGGACTACTATGAAATGGTGTGGTATCCGTCAGACATATTCTCATCATATCTTTGGGCGAGCCGTAATTAATTAAAAATCTGTCAACGTAATGCTCCCCACAATATCTCGGCACTCACGCATCGCACCTAATCCAAATTCACTACCAACAGTAATATTCTCAGTATCTGACAGCGTTGCACAAACTGTTTCAAACTCTGTCAGCCATTCTAGAAACGGGGATGCATTCATGTTTACATTAGTGTTATTACAATTATTATGCAGATCGGTGGTATTAGTAGTAATGGTATTATGCTTAGGGTTTTTAGTAAACAGGGATGCACAGAAGGATTTGTAAACAAAAGCAATGATACTCTTTAATGATGCGGAATTCTTTTTGTACTCTCTTATATTTTCAATCAATTAGAACTTAAGACCTATTTTATTAAAGGCATCTCTACCAAGAAGTAGTTGCGTCGGCATAATATTATCGGGAATAACTAAAAATTGAATTTCATAATATTTTTCGCAAAACAGAAGTGAACATTTGACTGTTCCAAAAGTCAGAATAGAGCCACCGCTCAGTCCATGAAAAGAACTTTCAACTAATTTATCGCAATTCAATTGCGGCTTCAACGCTCTACTGGCGAAACTTACTGGGCTTCCGGAATCTAATAGGGCAAAAATATTATTAACATCGGTGCATCCCCCTTTACAAGATATTCTTAAACTTACTAATTGAATAAATGACTTATCATCAATGGTATCCGGGTCTTCACTAGCGCTCATAGCGGCGATCTGGGTTCGCATTGGGCAATTCCGGTACTGATGGCCCACTTTGAAGCACCGAAAACAACTTCCTTTTGGTCTCTCGGGGCGTGGACAGTCGGTGCTGAAGTGACCAATCTGGCGGCAGTTGTAACATCTCATCTCCTTTACAGCAGAAGTAGTGGCCTGCGCACGGTCTGAAGTCGGACGAGTTTGAGGAACGTTGTTTCTTGCTTGTGGTTGAACTGTCTGAAAACGCATCATCTTCTCCCGCAATTCGTTGAGAGAAGTACAATAGTACAACGGTGCGGACAATCCGGTTCGATCTCGTATTCCGTCAACAATGTATTTGATCACATCTGTGTCTTCAAAATTACCCTGCTGAGCCATATTTCGCATAATGATGAAATACTGCAAGAGTGACTCTCCTTTGCCAATCGGGCGCTTCACAAGGGCATCCTTCAGCTCCTTCCAGTTTGTCGTCTTTTCGAATGTCATATACGCTTTAGCTGATCCCTCCAGCAGTCGGTTGCCCAACGACCAACATTGGGCATCACTCAGTACATAAACGCTAGCCGCTTTCTCCAGTTCACGAATCCATACGTGAATGGACAGATCACCATCACCAGAAAACTTAGGTACGGTAGTTTCGACATCCTTCAAGTTCATGCGGCAGTTATATTCCGGTCTGCTTAAATTCTCCTCCAGTTTCATAACACGCGTTTTTACCTCAACCAAGTTCTTACGTGCTGTGTACAATTCGATGGAACTAAGAATCGAAGACAATTCGTCACTTTCGTCCGCATGTGCGCTTTCACGAACATGCACGTTCGCGTCTGATCCCACAGAAGTCTCACGAGACATCGTCGGCAATTGGCTAGCACCCACTTGATCCGGTGTACTCGGCTGTTCACTGTTTCCTACGCCGCGCTGCTCAATAGGAGGCTCCGGACCAACATCCACAAGTTGTCCGGCAAGCACATTCGCAGACACTGCTGGGCTGATTGCCTGCTCTTCGGGTACATTGCTATCTCCAGACGCTTCCAACTGATTCTCCGACATGACTGCTTTCACCAATGCTCGCAATTGGTGAATTGACGCTTCTTGTCGCAAGGTACATCTTTGGCCGCTAGCAACTCAAACAATGCGGTTTTATTTAATTTAATTATCTCGGTGTATTTCATAAAAAGACTTTCTTTAGAGATTTGTAAACTCTCTATTATCTCAACTATTAATCTCTTGAGATTGTCTTTATATTTTCAGATTTATTTCTTTATTTAAAATTAATTGCACATGTGTTCTTATTGCCTAAATTCGAGAGAGTGTGCCCTACCCCTCCCAGTATATTGTACCCCTTTAGTGTGACCAAATTCGGCAGTCGGGGAAATAATCACTGAGGAGAAGGGCGGGCTTATTCAAAAATATTCTTAATTTTTACATTCTTTTATTTACTATTTTTGTAATTTCATAATTAAATTAATTATTATTAAACTATTATATTTTTCTATTTAGTTTTGATGCTTTAATAAAAATATAAAAAAATAAAAAAAAAAGGAACCTTCTAAAAATTATTATTTGATAGCCTAGAAGTGCAATGAGGGGGTTTTGAAGTGGTTTATTTATGACAATACAATTGTTTACTACTTATTATAATTTTATAAAGGTAATATAAAAATTTCACTTTGATATAGTCAGTGGAAACATTTTTGGCCGCTAAATTCATACAGTACCGACCACTGTGCACTGAGGAGAGGAGACAAATACAAATACAAATACAAATACAAATACAAATACAAATACAAATACAAATACAAATACAAATACAAATACAAATACAAATACAAATACAAATACAAATACAAATACAAATACAAATACAAATACAAATACAAATACAAATACAAATACAAATACAAATACAAATACAAATACAAATACAAATACAAATACAAATACAAATACAAATACAAATACAAATACAAATACAAATACAAATACAAATACAAATACAAATACAAATACAAATACAAATACAAATACAAATACAAATACAAATACAAATACAAATACAAATACAAATACAAATACAAATACAAATACAAATACAAATACAAATACAAATACAAATACAAATACAAATACAAATACAAATACAAATACAAATACAAATACAAATACAAATACAAATACAAATACAAATACAAATACAAATACAAATACAAATACAAATACAAATACAAATACAAATACAAATACAAATACAAATACAAATACAAATACAAATACAAATACAAATACAAATACAAATACAAATACAAATACAAATACAAATACAAATACAAATACAAATACAAATACAAATACAAATACAAATACAAATACAAATACAAATACAAATACAAATACAAATACAAATACAAATACAAATACAAATACAAATACAAATACAAATACAAATACAAATACAAATACAAATACAAATACAAATACAAATACAAATACAAATACAAATACAAATACAAATACAAATACAAATACAAATACAAATACAAATACAAATACAAATACAAATACAAATACAAATACAAATACAAATACAAATACAAATACAAATACAAATACAAATACAAATACAAATACAAATACAAATACAAATACAAATACAAATACAAATACAAATACAAATACAAATACAAATACAAATACAAATACAAATACAAATACAAATACAAATACAAATACAAATACAAATACAAATACAAATACAAATACAAATACAAATACAAATACAAATACAAATACAAATACAAATACAAATACAAATACAAATACAAATACAAATACAAATACAAATACAAATACAAATACAAATACAAATACAAATACAAATACAAATACAAATACAAATACAAATACAAATACAAATACAAATACAAATACAAATACAAATACAAATACAAATACAAATACAAATACAAATACAAATACAAATACAAATACAAATACAAATACAAATACAAATACAAATACAAATACAAAAAATACAAATACAAATACAAATACAAATACAAATACAAATACAAATACAAATACAAATACAAATACAAATACAAATACAAATACAAATACAAATACAAATACAAATACAAATACAAATACAAATACAAATACAAATACAAATACAAATACAAATACAAATACAAATACAAATACAAATACAAATACAAATACAAATACAAATACAAATACAAATACAAATACAAATACAAATACAAATACAAATACAAATACAAATACAAATACAAATACAAATACAAATACAAATACAAATACAAATACAAATACAAATACAAATACAAATACAAATACAAATACAAATACAAATACAAATACAAATACAAATACAAATACAAATACAAATACAAATACAAATACAAATACAAATACAAATACAAATACAAATACAAATACAAATACAAATACAAATACAAATACAAATACAAATACAAATACAAATACAAATACAAATACAAATACAAATACAAATACAAATACAAATACAAATACAAATACAAATACAAATACAAATACAAATACAAATACAAATACAAATACAAATACAAATACAAATACAAATACAAATACAAATACAAATACAAATACAAATACAAATACAAATACAAATACAAATACAAATACAAATACAAATACAAATACAAATACAAATACAAATACAAATACAAATACAAATACAAATACAAATACAAATACAAATACAAATACAAATACAAATACAAATACAAATACAAATACAAATACAAATACAAATACAAATACAAATACAAATACAAATACAAATACAAATACAAATACAAATACAAATACAAATACAAATACAAATACAAATACAAATACAAATACAAATACAAATACAAATACAAATACAAATACAAATACAAATACAAATACAAATACAAATACAAATACAAATACAAATACAAATACAAATACAAATACAAATACAAATACAAATACAAATACAAATACAAATACAAATACAAATACAAATACAAATACAAATACAAATACAAATACAAATACAAATACAAATACAAATACAAATACAAATACAAATACAAATACAAATACAAATACAAATACAAATACAAATACAAATACAAATACAAATACAAATACAAATACAAATACAAATACAAATACAAATACAAATACAAATACAAATACAAATACAAATACAAATACAAATACAAATACAAATACAAATACAAATACAAATACAAATACAAATACAAATACAAATACAAATACAAATACAAATACAAATACAAATACAAATACAAATACAAATACAAATACAAATACAAATACAAATACAAATACAAATACAAATACAAATACAAATACAAATACAAATACAAATACAAATACAAATACAAATACAAATACAAATACAAATACAAATACAAATACAAATAAATACAAATTATTTAAAATTAATTGCACATGTGTTCTTATTGCCTCGCACGCATGCATCCACGGCTTGAGTCGGGCTGATTCTAAGATACCTTTGTACCTTTGTATCGGTGACTTCGTAACGGTCATTTGGAAAGACTCGATTTATCTTATAAGGACCACGGTACTTAGGAGCGAACTTTTGCACGACACGGGAGTGACATCAACATTGCGAATGGCTGCAAAAATCATTGACTCTATAGGATAATGTTGCCTTATGCCTTAATGCGTACCGCTTTTCATTTCGTTCTTGCGATAATTGAATTTTCGCACTTGCCTCTTGCCTAGTGGCCTCAAGGTTACAGGGGGTTTTCTGAACTAAATTTCTCGTCAAGATACTCGGTTAATTCGTCTACTAGGGGACCTCGCTGGTCGCAACCAAACAACAACCTTGAAGTAGTTTTACCGGTACTACTCTGCACTGAGTTATTGATAACGAACTCTACACGATTAACTAATTTATACCAATCGGCTTGAGCTAAAGGTTCTGACAACTTTCCCAACATTGGGGTCAATACACGATTCACACGCTCGACCTGCCCATTAGCTTGAGGCGCGGCAGTCGCTACTTTAATGTGGTGAATATTTCGGTTCTCTACAAATTCAGCAAACTCAAACGACGTAAAACTCGTACCTCTGTAGGATATAACTCTTCTTGGTCGACTATAATAATAAAAATATTTTTCTAACGCGGCGATAACTTCTTTCGTACTAGTGGAATTTACGGGATACAATTTAACAAAATTCGTAAATGGGTCAATCACTACCAAAAGGTGCTTTCTTTTGATGTGACACTCGGTAAGGGGCCTAAGTGGTCAACATGGATAGTGTCAAATGGAATCGGACTCTTCGGAATACTATGCAAGGTTCTATTATGTATAGTTTTGGGAACACTATGTAGAATACACTGTAGTGCCCAGTTTCTGCCGTTAGTTTTATTTTTTAAATTTTAAGGCGTTAGCTACAAATCGTTAAGGGGTGGGTAATTGTGTCGATTGAAGTGATCAGCTGAGCTTAGAAGTTCGATAATTAGTCTAGTGCAGCCCTTAGAGGAGGCATTATGCGCGATCGCATGCATTGGTCACACTCTTTTCTGACGAACTTCCGCCCTGGCTAGAAGCCTAAACCACGCTGCTCCTCCAGAAAAAAATATAAAAATTTAAATCTGAAATTTTCTCGGCCATCCAGTCGAATTATAATTTAAATATTAATTTGGAGCATATAGGACAGCCATTATTGTGGAGTTTTGTGAATCTGATTATCGTAAGTTAATTTTTTTGTGGATATTTGGAAGTGTCTAATAAGTTCTTTTGAAAACTTAGCCATAAATAAATTGGATGTCGAAAATCTGAACAGGGAATTTCATTTTTGAGTTCCGAAAATCAACCAGATATATTTTTGAGACACCGAGGCCTCAAAAGCTGCACACCGTGAAGGGCACATAGACATTTCGACAAAGTCAACAAGATTGGAATAGCCGCCCGAATCGGATACGGGCAGAGAGGTTTCCTTGTTGCGGATTAAGAGTCCACCAGATCACCTGTGTTGCCTAGGAGTGCCAAACGCTTGATTTAACTTAACATTTTATTCCTAAGCATCATCCAGCGTACGACGAAGGCCTTCGACGGACCGGACGGATGGGTAAGTCCTAAGTTCTTGACCAAAAAAATCATGTTCGTTCTGGCATTTCCCTGTTTTGTTTGGCAAAAAGATAGCGAGTTCTGCGTCAAGTAAGCCGCAAATAAGAAAAGTTCTCTCTCCAGTTTGCTATTATCAAAAGAAAATTATTAAAGTTAAAGTAAATCGCTTTTGACTGTGTGAGCGGGTCCATAATTTAGAATTTAAATAATTTAAGTTGGAGACTTCCAAATTTCATTTGACCTTTTTATTTTTATTACTGATAAGTTTATATATATCCGCCTTACAATTAAGATTCACCAAAACATTACAATATTATTCCTAATTTGTGCTTTTGGATGCCTGAAATGATCCAATTATTTAATTTGATTACAGTTTATTATAAGAACCTTCATTTTAGTTTGTATAATTCGGATTATGTTTCCGACTTATTGAAGTATTTTGGTATTCCGTAACCCTCGTGAATAAATATCATTTATAATGTTTGAGTAAAAGTGGTGTGATCTTCCTTGTGCCGAAATGTGAGCGGTGAGCTGAATTATATTGGGATTTTCCAGAATCTTGCGACAGGAAAATCATTGGTTGGGAAGCTATACTACCATCCTCATAGCTTCCCTATTCGTGCGACACTAATATAATCGCTTTCTCTATCACTCTAGTTAATTTCTTTTATTATGTAATTGTGTAATATTCGTGCTCTAGGGACTTAGTTATATTTTATGTAGTACGGGTGTATTGAGAAAGAATGGTCCAAAGAACCCCCCCAAAGACTGTTTGCTAGCCGACAGCCAGAAGTCCCACCCGGACCAAAACTTCTCGATACATTCAGCCCGTACATGTTGGCTTTGGCCTGATTTGTGGTGCTCTTGCCCATCATAACATCTGATAAATCGGGACTGCGAGAGTTACCACACACATATATATAGGCCAAAGCTGACCTCCTCTTGGATCAAATAACATCCTTTGACAAAGAGGGGATGTGCATGATTTGGATTAATTCCAGATTGTGTACATTACATAATTTTGGCGCCCAACGTGGGGCTTGTTAGACTTGTATACAGTTTTCCGGTTCAACCGCGTATCTTTATAGGACTCAGGCTGAGCCGTGTTGTTGAAGAATTTCAGGTTCCTTTTTCCTTCTCCTACTTCTTATTTATCTCTTAACAAAATCCCCAGTCTTTTTATCTATCCTTTGCTGTCAAATATTTTTATTTTTTTTCATTTCGCTTTCTTTTTGTTTTCGCGGATAGTTGTTTGAGTGACTTATTCATTAGGAATGCAGATATTTGGAGAATCCGAGTTCTGACCAGTGATGAGGCGCTTAAGCATGAATCGGTGAATATACTTAGAAACATATACAAACTCTACGATATAATAACAGACGTATATTATAGGCTGTGTTTTTCTTGGAATTCGTAAATTTGATTGTTTCGATTTTACGACCAGTGAAGCATGATAGGCTTGTGATGTCGGCGTTAGCATTGTAGTTTATTGATTCATCCATTTCTTTTAATTACAATAGAACAAATGTTTCAGCAGAGATCAATGAATTGACTGCTTAATCATCTGGAACTGCAGATATTTGGCGAGGCCCGAATTCTGACCGATGAAACAAAAGGAGTTCAGTTTATGATATCGGGTGAAACTAGTCTTTTCGTTTTGGATTTGATTAATGATTGGGTCTACCGCGACAAGATTTCTCTATCCCTTCATATATAAATTTTCTGAGATTGAACTATCAATTAGTTTGATTCTCCTCTATATTAGTGCCGCACATATAATTTTGCTCACCCTCACTTTCAAAACAAGGAAGATAATCGTAATATGATTAAATATATTAAAACAATTTAAATAAAGTATCTGAAGTAATGTTTGTGTAAAAATAATCAAAATGTCTGTATTTCGGAGTAATGATGAATTGAGTGTGCTACCAGAAGCAAAATGCACAATTTGCTTGAAAGAATTATTAGAAACAGAAGAGCTTAGGATTACTAAATGTAATCATGTTTTCCATCAGGAGTGTATAGAAAATTATATACAAGAACATCAGGAATGTCATTTCTGTAAGAAATTATGCCATCAGAAAAATTTAGTCCAATTTGTAATGTCAGATCAAGCCGCGGTTCCCTTAAGTAATAAAAACAAGAAGACCCATAATACTAGAGCTCAATCACAATCAAGCAATGTAGCATCTCCGTCTAGTCAGTTAAAATCAGGAGGTAGAGGTAGAAAACCCAAATCATCAACGGCACGTAAACCGGAGAACTCGAATCGACACAGCCAGCGTTCAGCTTTTTCACAGCAACAATCAACTTCAAATCGAGCAGCTGAGATAAATGTTGATACAATTTTTGAAAGAATGGAATATTTAATATTGATCAGAGATTGGGAAATTTGAATGTAAATAATTCAGTTGGACGATCTAGCAACCACGACGAGCATCGCGTTCCAACCCCAAGATCAGATTCAATATCACACCATTACATTAATCCTGGAAAAGCCGCCCAATTAGTACAAAGTTGGGGTCTTAAATTTGATGCGTCTCCCTAAAGGTCCTACAGTATCAGAGTTTCTATACAGAATAAAAGCATTAACTGTAGACAATTTTCAGAGTGATTTTACACCGGTATGCAGAAATTTGCACCTACTGTTAACCGGCAGAGCCAAGGAATGCATGGATTTAAAACAGGAATACGACGATTTCAAGGACGATGATTTGATTCTTGAAGAAATACGTAACCGAAAACAGAGGTATGGTGAAGCATTTGATGTTTACTATGAAGACGTAATGACTTTGGTATCGAGATTGGTAATACCTATGGAGGAAACACGACTCGTACATCAGCTACAAAGAAACCTGATTTCAGAAGTACGAGAAGCTTTATTATACGTTCCAATTGAATCGGTATCTAAACTTCGAAAGTTGGTGCACCGCCGAGAGCAATTTCTCCGTGAAGAATCAGGAAAACGCATTACGAAGTATACGAATACTAGGAAGAATATCGCTTTACTCGAAGAAACAGACGAAAATCCCGAGGAGGAAGATGTTCAACCGGAATTAAATGCGATTCACGTCAGGGAAAAGAGATATATTTGTTGGAATTGTGACATCGAAGGACACAGATGGGACATGTGTTTAGAAGACCGCCGTATTTTCTGCTATGGATGTGGAAAGAAGAATGTCTACAAACCACAATGTGATGTATGCCAAACCTGTTCGAAAAACTTCAATCAGGGCCCATCATCCCGTCGCAATCGAGTGGACCCTCAGTAGATGTCAATGATAATACAGCGACAAACAACAAAACACCAGATTCGACAGATAACACCGATATGAATAAAATTCAGCCGTATCCCAGACTACCATACCATCAACGGCTGCAAAACTATTTAGCGATTCGAGAAAAAATCTTTGCGCAGGAGGTTACAACTTGCCAGTTCATTAGAAGTCGATCTTGCAAACAACAGGGATTAGGCCGAACTCCACTTATTGTTCATGACATAGATATCAAAGAAGCTCCAATCAAACAACGCTTCTATCCGGTGTCGCCAGCGGTTGAAAGGTTGATGTATAAAGAAATCGACCGAATGTTGGAAATGGGAGTGATCGAGAGAGCAAATAGTCCTTGGAGTTCTCCTATGCGTCTGGTGGTAAAACCCGGTAAAGTGCGATTATGTTTGGACGCAAGGAAAATAAATGAAGTCACCAAAAAGGACGCATATCCGCTGCAAAGCATAGATGGAATTTTCGCACGACTGCCTAAGGCAAATTTCATAACAAAAATTGATTTAAAAGATGCCTACTGGCAAATTGCCCTTTCAGATAAATCCAAACCCATAACAGCTTTTACGATACCCGGCCGCCCTTTATACCAGTTCACCGTAATGCCATTCGGATTATGCAATGCTTCTCAAACCATGGCACGATTGATAGATGATTTAATTCCAGCAGATCTGAAATAATGTGTGTTCGGATACCTCGACGATCTCTGTGTGGTGTCAGAAGATTTCGATACCCATTTGGAAATTCTGATTCGTATGTCTCAGCAATTTAGGAAGGCAAATCTAACTTTAAATATAGAAAAGACAAAGTTTTGTGTCACTGAAGTGCCATATCTGGGATATATTATAGGAAGAGAAGGAATTTCAACAGACCCTGCCAAGATAGAAGCAATAAAGAATTGGCCAATTCCGAAAACGATAAAGCAAACCAGATGTTTCTTGGGTGTTGTTGGTTGGTATCGTAGATTCATTGATTATTATTCTGATATTACATTTCCGATAACCCAATTGTTAACTAACAAAAAGAAATTTTTATGGACACAGGAAGCTCAAATTGCCTTCGAAAAACTTAAGGAAAAGCTTACATCGGCCCCGATCTTAATCAATCCAGACTTCAATAAGAAATTCTTTGTGCATTGTGACGCAAGCAACTACGGCATTGGAGCATCGCTGATACAATTGGATGAAGAAGGAGCTGAGAAACCCGTAGCGTTTATGTCGAAGAAGTTAACAACTGCTCAACGAAACTATAGCGTAACAGAACGCGAGTGTTTGGCTGCTTTGGAAGCAATTGATAAATTTCGCTGCTATCTGGAACTACAAGAGTGCGAAGTTGTAACCGACCACGCCAGTTTAGTTTGGCTGATGCGACAATCAGATCTGAAAGGAAGACTCGCGAGATGGGCTATGAAGCTGCAAGGTTATAGGTTTGAAATAAGTCACAGACGAGGTCGAGATAATGTAGTACCCGATGCCCTGTCCAGAATGTTTTCAGAGGATTTGTGTGCTTTGGAGGAACTTCGCCCTTAGTCGATTTGAACTCTCCTAGTTTCAATGACGAAGAGTATCAACAACTAAGAGAGAGACCAAAAAGAAGAGGACAGATACCCGGATTCGAAAATAATTGATCAGTTTGTATATATACGCACTGAGCATGACGATGGAACAGAGTCTAGCCTAGTCAATATTTGGAAATTATGGATTCCACAAAGTTTTTCAAAAGAAGCCATCAAAAGAGCTCATGAAGATACAATATCTGCACATGGAGGAATGGCAAAGACTTTGGAGCTCCTACGTCGTACATTCTTTGGCCAGGCATGGTGGTACAAGTGCGTGATTTTATCCGAAATTGTGAGACATGCAAGTCAACGAAAGCACCTAACCAAATCTTAAAGCCACCAATGGGGAAACCGGCAGTATCCGAGAGACCTTTTCAGCGATTATATGTTGATCTTTTAGGAGCATATCCGAGAAGCAAACGTGGTCATATCGGACTCTTGATAGTGGTGGATCATTTATCTAAGTATCATTGGCTGCACCCCTTAAAGTTTTTAAGAGCAATGTGATTCAAGAGTATCTGCAGGATAATATATTCTTTCGATACGGAGTTTCGGAGATATTGGTAAGCGACAACGGATCACAATTTAAGGCAAGCGAATTTAATGCATGGTTAACATCTTTGGTTGTAAAACATATACATATACAGCAGTTTATTCCCCACAGTCGAATGCATCTGAGAGGGTAAACAGATCCATAATTGCAGCAATACGCGCCTATCTCAAAGAGGTCCAGCGCGAATGGGATCTACACATACCGGCTATAAGTTGTGCACTAAGAAATTCGTATCATCAGAGTATAGGATGCTCTCCTTTCCATGCTTTGTTTGGCTTTGACATGGCCACACATGGTTCCCAATACACTCTTCTCGAAAAGATTAATATGCTGAATGAATCGAATAATGTGTTGCGAAAGGACGATCAGTTAGCATTACGGCGTAATTTACTTAAGAAAAATATAGCACAGGCAGCAGAGCATAATGCAAAGGTATATAATCTGAGAACCAAGGAGGTTAATTTCAAGGTTGGACAAGAAGTTTTTAGACGTAATTTTGGACAGAGCAATTTTCAAAAATGTGTTAGTGCCAAGTTGAACTTGTTGTGGCTAAAGTCTCGAGTACGAGAAAGATTAGGAAACTGTTATTATGTGTTGGAAGATTTGAATGGCAAACTGAAAGGAACTTATCACGCAAAGGACATTAGGCAGTAACTGTCTTTTTTCAGGTTAATACTCCGAAGCAAGCTCTAGTATTATCCTGTGGTTGTAGTGCCCAGTTTCTGCCGTTAGTTTTATTTTTAAATTTTAAGGCGTTAGTTACAAATCGGTAAGGGGTGGGTAATTGTGTCGATGGAAGTGATCAGCTGAGCTTAGAAGTTCGATAATTGAGGCTAGTGCAGCCCTAGCGAGGAGGCATTATGCGCGATCGCATGCATTGGTCACACTCTTTTCTGACGAACTTTCGCCCTGGCTAGACGCCTAAACCACGCTGCTCCTCCAGAAAAAAATATAAAAATTTAAATCTGAAATTTTCTCGGCCATCCAGTCGAATTATAATTTAAATATTAATTTGGAGCATATAGGACAGCCATTATTGTGGAGTTTTGTGAATCTGATTATCGTAAGTTAATTTTTTTGTGGATATTTGGATATTTGGAAGTGTCTAATAAGTTCTTTGAAAACTTAGCCATAAATAAATTGGATGTCGAAAATCTGAACAGGGAATTTCATTTTTGAGTTCCGAAAATCAACCAGATATATTTTTGAGACACCGAGGCCTCAAAAGCTGCACACCGTGAAGGGCACATAGACATTTCGACAAAGTCAACAAGATTGGAATAGCCGCCCGAATCGGATACGGGCAGAGAGAGTTTCCTTGTTGCGGATTAAGAGTCCACCAGATCACCTGTGTTGCCTAGGAGTGCCAAACGCTTGATTTAACTTAACATTTTATTCCTAAGCATCATCCAGCGGACGACGAAGGCCTTCGACGGACCGGACGGATGGGTAAGTCCTAAGTTCTTGACAAAAAAAATCATGTTCGTTCTGGCATTTCCCTGTTTTGTTTGGCAAAAAGATAGCGAGTTCTGCGTCAAGTAAGCCGCAAATAAGAAAAGTTCTCTCTCCAGTTTGCTATTATCAAAAAGAAAATTATTAAAGTTAAAGTAAATCGCTTTTGACTGTGTGAGCGGGTCCATAATTTAGAATTTAAATAATTTAAGTTGGAGACTTCCAAATTTCATTTGACCTTTTATTTTTATTACTGATAAGTTTATATATATCCGCCTTACAATTAAGATTCACCAAAACATTACAATATTATTCCTAATTTGTGCTTTTGGATGCCTGAAATGATCCAATTATTTAATTTGATTATCGTTTATTATAAGAACCTTCATTTTAGTTTGTATAATTCGGATTATGTTTCCGACTTATTGAAGTATTTTGGTATTCCGTAACCCTCGTGAATAAATATCATTTATAATGTTTGAGTAAAAGTGGTGTGATCTTCCTTGTGCCGAAATGTGAGCGGTGAGCTGAATTATATTGGGATTTTCCAGAATCTTGCGACAGGAAAATCATTGGTTGGGAAGCTATACTACCATCCTCATAGCTTCCCTATTCGTGTGACACTAATATAATCGCTTTCTCTATAACTCTAGTTAATTTCTTTTATTATGTAATTGTGTTTATTCGTGCTCTAGGGACTTAGTTATATTTTATGTAGTACGGGTGTATTGAGAAAGAATGGTCCAAAGAACCCCCCCCCCAAAGACTGTTTGCTAGCCGACAGCCAGAAGTCCCACCCGGACCAAAACTTCTCGATACATTCAGCCCGTACATGTTGGCTTTGGCCTGATTTGTGGTCCTCTTGCCCATCATAACATCTGATAAATCGGGACTGCGAGAGTTACCACACACATATATATAGGCCAAAGCTGACCTCCTCTTGGATCAAATAACATCCTTTGACAAAGAGGGGATGTGCATGATTTGGATTAATTCCAGATTGTGTACATTACAAAACGGCAGACAATCCTTTATAAATGCTTCAACTTTTGCATTCATTAAGGGGGAACCAGTACTTTTCTTTCAAATTGTTTACACATTTCTCAACGCCTAAATGTTCCAGTTTCTCGTGACACCTTCTTATTAATTCCCCTTGCATGCGAGTCGGTGCATACAAACACAGTCTTTCCTTAGCATTTCTTTTGTACACTATACCATCAATTAACTCAAATCCAACATCATCGCCCTTTTCTAAATTTTCTCTTAATTTACGGATATCCGGATCTCTTATCTGTTCTGACTGCAATAATAAATCAACATCTTGCGAAGACGCACCCACTACACCCACCAGGTTTGCCGACTCATTTCGATTGAGCTGGTCACTTCTTTCGCTTTGGTTACATAGTAACGGATCTCTACTCTTTTGTATTCCACTTAATCTCGGATCAACAGAACTTTCATCTAAAGAAAAACCACTCTTCCCTAAATGAGCACACGGTTCTATCTCAAACGGGCTTGAACAACTTTTCCCTAATGGAACACGATTTTAAATAATTCTTCCCTAAAGGGGCACACGGGTCTATGTCACACGGTTTTATCTCAGACGGTCCAATCGAATCTCTACTAAACTCATTTTTCTCTGAGGAAACACGGTTCTATTGGGCCATTCGGTTCTTTCTTCTTCACTAACAAATCGCAAGGATCAAAATCACCTTCTGCAATATCTTCCAACAACTCGGTTTGCCGACTTAATGCATCTACATGGCCCATGTTTGAACCGGATCTGTGAACAATGGAATAATCAAAATTTTCCAATTCCAACGACCACCGCGCAATTCGGGGATTTATTGACTTTTTACTTAAGGTTTGGACCAACGAATTGCAATCGGTAACGATCAAAAATGGTCTGTGTTCTAGATATACGCGAAATCGGCGCACTGCATATATTATAGCAAAAGTTTCAAGTTCGAAACTGTGATATCGGGACTCGGCGGCTGTTGCCTTTCGGGAATAATAAGAGACTGGATGCATTTTGCCATCAGTCTGTCTTTGCATGAAAGAGGCACCAAAGCCATTTGAACTGGCGTCAGTATGCAACTCAGTTTCGTAATTAGGGTTAAAGATAGCTAATACGGGCGGACTAGATAAAGCGGATCTTAACGTAACAAATGCGTTTTTAGCGGTTTTGTTCATCGGAAATGGCCCACCTTGTTTAAGCAATTCAGTTAACGGTTTGGCTATACGGGAGAAATTCGGAACAAATTTGCGAAAATAAGAGAACGGGCCCAAGCAGGAATGTAATGCTTTGCTGTTAAGTGGTTCTGGGTATTCTTGAATAGCTTTTGTATGTGTATTATTTGGTAAAATTCCCTTATCACTGACTTCATATCCTAAATAATCTATTCGCTTCTGTAGAAAAATACTTTTCTTCAAATTGAGCTCTAAATTGTACTCAATAAAACGATCTAACAGTTTTGCTACCAACTTAAGATGCTGGTCCACGGTGCGAGTGGCAAGAATAATATCGTCCATATACACCACAAGTTCTCGGTCTCTAATCATATCACTAAGTATGTTCGATATAAATCTCTGAAATACAGCTGGTCCGTTCTTCAGACCAAAAGGCATTCTCTAACAAATGCGGTGTATTTACATGAATCCTCTTCCATGCCTACATGGTAAAAACCACTTTTCAAATCTATAACGGAGAATACGGTCTTGCCTTCGGTATTAGGTATTCTATTAAAGGCAACGCAAAATTTTCCCTCACAGTCTTCTTATTTAAACCTCGATAATCAACGCACATTCGTATATTGCCATCTTTTTTTTCACACTAGGACAATGGGGGGACGCATAGGGGAATTGCTTAGTCGGATTACATTATTGGCTAACAACTCACTAACTGTTTTAGAAACGATTCCTCTTTCACGATATGATAATCTTCTAGGACTACTATGAAATGGTGTGGTATCCGTCAGACATATTCTCATCATATCTTTGGGCGAGCCGTAATTAATTAAAAATCTGACAACGTAATGCTCCCCCACAATATCTCGGCACTCACGCATCGCACCTAATCCAAATTCACTACCAACAGTAATATTCTCAGTATCTGACAGCGTTGCACAAACAGTTTCAAACTCTGTCAGCCATTCTAGAAACGGGGATGCATTCGTGTTTACATTAGTGTTATTACAATTATTATGCAGATCGGTGGAATTAGTATTAATGGTATTATGCTTAGGGTATTTAGTAAACAGGGATGCACAGAAGGATTTGTAAACAAAAGCAATGATACTCTTTAATGATGCGGAATTCGTTTTGTACTCTCTTATATTTTCAATCAATGAGAACTTAAGACCTATTTTATTTAAGGCATCTCTACCAAGAAGTAGTTGCGTCGGCATAATATTATCGGGAATAACTAAAAATTGAATTTCATAATATTTTTCGCAAAACAGAAGTGAACATTTGACTGTTCCAAAAGTCAGAATAGAGCCACCGCTCAGTCCATGAAAAGAACTTTCAACTAATTTATCGCAATTCAAATGCGGCATCAACGCTCTACTGGCGAAACTTACTGGGCTTCCGGAATCTAATAGGGCAAAAATATTATTAACATCGGTGCATCCCCCTTTACAAGATATTCTTAAACTTACTAATTGAATAAATGACTTATCATCAATGGTATCCGGGTCTTCACTAGCGCTCATAGCGGCGATCTGGGTTCGCATTGGGCAATTCCGGTTCTGATGGCCCACTTTGAAGCACCGAAAACAACTTCCTTTTGGTCTCTCGGGGCGTGGACAGCCGGTGCTGAAGTGACCAATCTGGCGGCAGTTGTAACATCTCATCTCCTTTACAGCAGAAGTAGTGGCCTGCGCACGGTCTGAAGTCGGACGAGTTTGAGGAACGTTGTTTCTTGCTGGTGGCTGAACTGTCTGAAAACGCATCATCTTCTCCCGCAATTCGTTGAGAGAAGTACAAT
Source organism: Drosophila equinoxialis (assembly GCA_018150345.1). NCBI lineage: Eukaryota > Metazoa > Arthropoda > Insecta > Diptera > Drosophilidae > Drosophila > Drosophila equinoxialis. The sequence continues at coordinate 235,236 of JAECWI010000937.1, read as the reverse complement.
AGTACAACGGTGCGGACAAATACGGTTCGATCTCGTATTCCGTCATCAATGTATTTGATCACATCTGTGTCTTCAAAATTACCCTGCTGAGCCATATTTCGCATAATGATGAAATACTGCAAGAGTGACTCTCCTTTGCCAATCGGGCGCTTCACAAGGGCATCCTTCAGCTCCTTCCAGTTTGTCGTCTTTTCGAATATCATATACGCTTTAGCTGATCCCTCCAGCAGTCGGTTGCCCAACGACCAACATTGGGCATCACTCAGTACATAAACGCTAGCCGCTTTCTCCAGTTCACGAATCCATACGTGAATGGACAGATCACCATCACCAGAAAACTTAGGTACGGTAGTTTCGACATCCTTCAAGTTCATGCGGCAGTTATATTCCGGTCTGCTTAAATTCTCCTCCAGTTCCATAACACGCGTTTTTAGCTCAACCAGGTTCTTACGTGCTGTGTACAATTCGATGGAACTAAGAATCGAAGACAATTCGTCAGTTTCGTCCGCATGTGCGCTTTCACGAACATGCACGTTCGCGTCTGATCCCACAGAAGTCTCACGAGACATCGTCGGCAATTGGCTAGCACCCACTTGATCCGGTGTACTCGGCTGTTCACTGTTTCCTACGCCGCGCTGCTCAATAGGAGGCTCCGGACCAACATCCACAAGTTGTCCGGCAAGCACATTCGCAGACACTGCTGGGCTGATTGCCTGCTCTTGAGGTACATTGCTATCTCCAGACGCTTCCAACTGATTCTCCGACATGACTGCTTTCACCAATGCTCGCAATTGGTGAATTGACGCTTCTTTTGTCGCAAGGTACTTCTTTGGCCGCTAGCAACTCAAACAATGCGGTTTTATTTAATTTAATTATCTCGGTGTATTTCATAAAAAGACTTTCTTTAGGGCAAACCCCACACCTGATTTGTAAACTCTCTATTATCTCAACTATTAATCTCTTGAGATTGTCTTTATATTTTCAGATTTATTTCTTTATTTAAAATTAATTGCACATGTGTTCTTATTGCCTAAATTCGAGAGAGTGTGCCCGTACCCGCCTCAGTATATTATACCCCTTTAGTGTGACCAAATTCGGCAGTCGGGAAATAATCACTGAGGAGAAGGGCGGGCTTATTCAAAAAATTCTTAATTTTTACATTCTTTTATTTACTATTTTTGTAATTTCATAATTAAATTAATTATTATTAAACTATTATATTTTTCTATTTAGTTTTGATGCTTTAATAAAAATATAAAAAATAAAAAAAAGAAACCTTTTAAAAATTATTATTTGATAGCCTAGAAGTGCAATGAGGGGGGTTTTGAAGTGGTTTATTTATGACAATACAATTGTTTACTACTTATTATAATTTTATAAAGGTAATATAAAAATTTCACTTTGATATAGTCAGTGGAAAAATTTTTGGCCGCTAATTTCATACAGTACCGACCACTGTGCACTGAGTAGAGGATACAAATACAAATACAAATACAAATACAAATACAAATACAAATACAAATACAAATACAAATACAAATACAAATACAAATACAAATACAAATACAAATACAAATACAAATACAAATACAAATACAAATACAAATACAAATACAAATACAAATACAAATACAAATACAAATACAAATACAAATACAAATACAAATACAAATACAAATACAAATACAAATACAAATACAAATACAAATACAAATACAAATACAAATACAAATACAAATACAAATACAAATACAAATACAAATACAAATACAAATACAAATACAAATACAAATACAAATACAAATACAAATACAAATACAAATACAAATACAAATACAAATACAAATACAAATACAAATACAAATACAAATACAAATACAAATACAAATACAAATACAAATACAAATACAAATACAAATACAAATACAAATACAAATACAAATACAAATACAAATACAAATACAAATACAAATACAAATACAAATACAAATACAAATACAAATACAAATACAAATACAAATACAAATACAAATACAAATACAAATACAAATACAAATACAAATACAAATACAAATACAAATACAAATACAAATACAAATACAAATACAAATACAAATACAAATACAAATACAAATACAAATACAAATACAAATACAAATACAAATACAAATACAAATACAAATACAAATACAAATACAAATACAAATACAAATACAAATACAAATACAAATACAAATACAAATACAAATACAAATACAAATACAAATACAAATACAAATACAAATACAAATACAAATACAAATACAAATACAAATACAAATACAAATACAAATACAAATACAAATACAAATACAAATACAAATACAAATACAAATACAAATACAAATACAAATACAAATACAAATACAAATACAAATACAAATACAAATACAAATACAAATACAAATACAAATACAAATACAAATACAAATACAAATACAAATACAAATACAAATACAAATACAAATACAAATACAAATACAAATACAAATACAAATACAAATACAAATACAAATACAAATACAAATACAAATACAAATACAAATACAAATACAAATACAAATACAAATACAAATACAAATACAAATACAAATACAAATACAAATACAAATACAAATACAAATACAAATACAAATACAAATACAAATACAAATACAAATACAAATACAAATACAAATACAAATACAAATACAAATACAAATACAAATACAAATACAAATACAAATACAAATACAAATACAAATACAAATACAAATACAAATACAAATACAAATACAAATACAAATACAAATACAAATACAAATACAAATACAAATACAAATACAAATACAAATACAAATACAAATACAAATACAAATACAAATACAAATACAAATACAAATACAAATACAAATACAAATACAAATACAAATACAAATACAAATACAAATACAAATACAAATACAAATACAAATACAAATACAAATACAAATACAAATACAAATACAAATACAAATACAAATACAAATACAAATACAAATACAAATACAAATACAAATACAAATACAAATACAAATACAAATACAAATACAAATACAAATACAAATACAAATACAAATACAAATACAAATACAAATACAAATACAAATACAAATACAAATACAAATACAAATACAAATACAAATACAAATACAAATACAAATACAAATACAAATACAAATACAAATACAAATACAAATACAAATACAAATACAAATACAAATACAAATACAAATACAAATACAAATACAAATACAAATACAAATACAAATACAAATACAAATACAAATACAAATACAAATACAAATACAAATACAAATACAAATACAAATACAAATACAAATACAAATACAAATACAAATACAAATACAAATACAAATACAAATACAAATACAAATACAAATACAAATACAAATACAAATACAAATACAAATACAAATACAAATACAAATACAAATACAAATACAAATACAAATACAAATACAAATACAAATACAAATACAAATACAAATACAAATACAAATACAAATACAAATACAAATACAAATACAAATACAAATACAAATACAAATACAAATACAAATACAAATACAAATACAAATACAAATACAAATACAAATACAAATACAAATACAAATACAAATACAAATACAAATACAAATACAAATACAAATACAAATACAAATACAAATACAAATACAAATACAAATACAAATACAAATACAAATACAAATACAAATACAAATACAAATACAAATACAAATACAAATACAAATACAAATACAAATACAAATACAAATACAAATACAAATACAAATACAAATACAAATACAAATACAAATACAAATACAAATACAAATACAAATACAAATACAAATACAAATACAAATACAAATACAAATACAAATACAAATACAAATACAAATACAAATACAAATACAAATACAAATACAAATACAAATACAAATACAAATACAAATACAAATACAAATACAAATACAAATACAAATACAAATACAAATACAAATACAAATACAAATACAAATACAAATACAAATACAAATACAAATACAAATACAAATACAAATACAAATACAAATACAAATACAAATACAAATACAAATACAAATACAAATACAAATACAAATACAAATACAAATACAAATACAAATACAAATACAAATACAAATACAAATACAAATACAAATACAAATACAAATACAAATACAAATACAAATACAAATACAAATACAAATACAAATACAAATACAAATACAAATACAAATACAAATACAAATACAAATACAAATACAAATACAAATACAAATACAAATACAAATACAAATACAAATACAAATACAAATACAAATACAAATACAAATACAAATACAAATACAAATACAAATACAAATACAAATACAAATACAAATACAAATACAAATACAAATACAAATACAAATACAAATACAAATACAAATACAAATACAAATACAAATACAAATACAAATACAAATACAAATACAAATACAAATACAAATACAAATACAAATACAAATACAAATACAAATACAAATACAAATACAAATACAAATACAAATACAAATACAAATACAAATACAAATACAAATACAAATACAAATACAAATACAAATACAAATACAAATACAAATACAAATACAAATACAAATACAAATACAAATACAAATACAAATACAAATACAAATACAAATACAAATACAAATACAAATACAAATACAAATACAAATACAAATACAAATACAAATACAAATACAAATACAAATACAAATACAAATACAAATACAAATACAAATACAAATACAAATACAAATACAAATACAAATACAAATACAAATACAAATACAAATACAAATACAAATACAAATACAAATACAAATACAAATACAAATACAAATACAAATACAAATACAAATACAAATACAAATACAAATACAAATACAAATACAAATACAAATACAAATACAAATACAAATACAAATACAAATACAAATACAAATACAAATACAAATACAAATACAAATACAAATACAAATACAAATACAAATACAAATACAAATACAAATACAAATACAAATACAAATACAAATACAAATACAAATACAAATACAAATACAAATACAAATACAAATACAAATACAAACAGAAAAGGATAAAAATAAAAACTAGACGGTTAAATATTGGAATAATAAAACAGAATGCGTGTGGTTGGTTGTGCAGTTTATTCGCGACTAACTTCTATTTGTCTCTCATCGAGTCATTGTTCTCTTTAAAGCTTCTCGTGAGAGAGCATACATAGTTACATTGAGTTGAGAGATAATTATTTCAACACCCTTCCTCAATGCAAGTATGTCCACAAATTTATTTTATACTTAACAAATTCGTAAACTCTACATGCTTCTTCTTCGCAAGATTCTTGGTTAGGATATCAGCTATCATTTCATTAGTAGACTTATACTTTAAAATAATCTGACCATCATTAACTACTTGTCTAACAAAATGATATCTAATGTCCACATGCTTCGTCCTTGAATGGTGTACCGGGTTCTTAGCCAATTGCTGGGCGCTGAGGTTATCGCCATACAAAACGGTAGATGTATCTTCTTCTCCGCAACCAATCTCGATAATTAATCGACGTAATACAATGGCTTCTTTGCACGCTGTTGATAACGCCATGTACTCTGCCTCGGTACTGCTAAGAGCAACACTCTGCTGCTTCTCCGATTTCAATGATATCGTTCCTCCAGCTAGAAAAAATACATATCCTGTATAAGACTTGCGATCAATCTTATCGCCTCCCCAATCTGCGACCACGAAACCAGTAAATGCCGCATCCGACTGCTTGTAATGAATCTTGAAGCCAACTGTCGAAGCCAGATATCGTAAAACATGCTTTATAGCTGCAAGATGTTCATTATGGGGGTCCTTGTTACGTTGAGCCAATTTCGATACTGAGTGGAGTATATCTGGTCTAGTAGTCAACGCAAGCCACATTAGCTCGCCTATCATTGACTGATAAAGATTTGCATCAACCCTTTTACACTCCATTTTATCGCAGGCTACCTGATACCCTGCTTCTAACGGTGTTGCAGCTGGTCTGCACTGAGCATAGCCATATCGCTCCAGTAGATCCTTGATGTACTGTGAATGACCCAATGATATTTCGCCAAGTTCGCCATCACGGTGAAACTCCATGCCAAGGAACAAACGCACAGGTCCCTTGTCAACACATTCAAACGCTGCCATAATAGATGACTTAATCCTGTCAAGATCCGATTTCTCCTGGCATCCTATAACAAGATCGTCTACGTAGACCAGGATTAGAGATAGATTACCTTTTGCTTGCTATTTGTATAGACATGGTTCATTGTCGCAAGGTATAAAACCATTAGCTCGCAAAACACTATCGAGTTTGGAGTTCCACTCCCGTCCAGACTGTTTGAGTCCATATAACGCCTTTTTCAACAGAAGTACCTTGCTTTTGTCTTCAGTTGCGTATCCTTCGGGCTGCCTCATGTATACGGTATCGCCCAAATCACTGTTTAAGTAAGCAGTGCATATATCCATCTGGTGTAAATACAATTTTAACTGCGCTGCTAGGGCCAAGATGAAACGAACACTCTCCAAGCGACATACAGGCGAGTATGTTTCATTGTAGTTCACTCCATAGCGCTGTGAACATCCTTTTGCTACTAGCCTTGCCTTAAAACGCTCGACTTCTCCCTTTGCATCACGCTTTACACTGTAGACCCACTTGCAACCAACGGGTTTATACCCTTCCGGTAGCGTACTAAGCTGCCATGTGTGATTTGACATCAAGGAGTCGTACTCTTTTTGCATAGCCTCACGCCAATGCGAAGCAAACGGACTACTAAGCGCCTCATCATAGGTCTCTGGTATGATCACCTCACTTGTAATCAATGCGCTTAAAATGTTGAACTGCTTTTTTGGTCTGCCAGGCCTTCCAGTTCGAATCAGCTTCGGCCTGCCGAGTCCAACACGTTGTTCAACCGCAGGTTCTGGCAATTCTTGGTTAACTGCCATGTCGAAATCTTCGCTGCCCTTTTCACTGACCTCTGCATCAGACTCGTCTGTACTGCTTAACTGATCTGCTGCATCAACAGATCCTGAATCCTGATCATCCATATATGCAAAATCAAACTTGACGATATCACCAGTCGAATCGCCATTGCCGAAACGCTCGTCGAACAAAACGTCTCGCTTCTCAACAACTTGCCTGGTTTCGGCGTCGTACAACCGATACCCTTTCGCATTTCGAGAATAACCAACCATTCGGTATTCTTTGCCCTTTGGATCAAACTTGGCCTCATGATGTCCTTTGTTCAGTGCCACTGCAATAGACCCAAAAACTTTTAAATGACTTACTGATGGTTTCTTACCATTCCATGCTTCCATTGGAGTCATGTTAACCAGGGCTCGAGTTGGTGACCTATTCCGCAGATAAGCAGCTGTATAAACTGCCTCAGTCCAAAGAGATTGATGTAGACCAGACTGGATGACCAAGCATCTTGACATCTCCACAAGAGTTCTGTTAACTCTCTCTGCTACACCGTTCTGCTGCGGCGTGTATGGTACCGTGAGCTGCCGTAATATTCCATTGCCCTTGAGAAACTCGTCAAACGATTTATTGACGTACTCGCGACCATTGTCGCTCCGGATGCACTTTAGCTTCTTTCCAGTTTGCCGCTCTGCCATGTTTTTAAACTCGACAAACTTTCCAAATACTTCGTCCTTTCCCTTCAGGAAATATACAAATATGGGACGTGACCTGTCGTCGATAAATGTCAAAAAGTATCTGCTGCCTCCAAGGCTTTTTGTATCGAACGGACCGCAAACATGCACCAGCTCCAAGATTTCCTTAGCTCTGTTCTTGGTCGAATCTGGGAATGGCTGTACTGTGATCTTGCTTACCATGCAGATCTTGCAGGGTTCCAACGACGTAGAGTCAAACTTTCCCTTTTTTCTTCAAATTGTCTCTCTGCATCGATTGCCTTTCCACCACTGTAAATGCTTTTGCGCTCTCGATCGGTTTTCGCTCTCTCTTTCGCGTTCTCCTTCTTCTCTCAGCTTTATGCATAACATGTCGAAACTCGGCAAACTGTCGCGCGTCTCTATGGCGACAACGAAATTGTCGAATTCGTCTGGAAGACTGGAAAGCAAAATAATCGTTACAAGCTCGTCCAATATTTCAATTCCAACGCCAGCAAGTTTGTCCAAGATTTCCTTGAAATCCGACAAATAACCCTCCTGTATGCGTTTACTTAGCAATTCTTGAAAAGAGCTACTTTTCTAACGGGTCCTCTGGGTTAATGAGCTTCCTGAAGCTTGTTCCAAGCCTCATGTGCACTTGCACAGTACTTCACATGTCCCAACTGTGAAGTCTTGATCCAGCGTCGTCCATTCGGTGTTCTCCCCCGTAGTTGGCCTTGCCAATACGCCTGACGAAAAATTCCACAAATCCGCATGCACCAGCACACTTTTCATCTGGATGCACCACGAGTCATAATTACCCTCCTCGAGTTTATGAATCTGATATAAGGCCGACATTATACTCGAATATATATATATTTTGTGAAAACGTCTAGAACACAGCGCGAAAACTAATTTCTTCCAGAAATTACCACAGCAACCACATAGGCACGTTGCCTGGTTCCATAACCTATTGGAATAATAAAACAGAATGCGTGTGGTTGGTTGTGCAGTTTATTCGCGACTAACTTCTATTTGTCTCTCATCGAGTCATTGTTCTCTTTAACGCTTCTCGTGAGAGAGCATACATAGTTACATATACATATTCATATGTGTGTGATCATGCATGCATTGAGTTGAGAGATAATTATTTCAACATTAAATTTTCTAATAAATTCAAGTATTGGCAATGGCACTAAAGTCCAACATATTCAAAGGCTCCAAAAACGAATAACCCGCATCGATTAATAATTTCTTTTATGGTTTGACTTACAGTTTTAGTCCAGCGGCGAAAGATCTTTCGAAGCGGAGGCTGTTCAAAAATAGATAAGATGATTTAAGGTAGTCAGAAGCCTCTGAGTTTGTTTGGGAGCACCCGTTTTCGATTAAGCACATTAACATTAACATTATTCGTATCCTCTCTCTCTCTCTCTCTGAACAAATAACTCTTATAAGTATTGGATGTCTAAGTATTACAAGAACGTCCCTAGGTCATGCCAATGTGTTGCAACTGCTTCGTTGGGTACACGTGTAGTAAGACCTGAATTCCACGGATTCAAGTTTTTTTAGGTTTTTTTTTTTCTTTTGGTTAAGTACTCGCGATAATCATTAGCAGGACCGAGAGGCTCGAATGCATAGACACAATTAAATTTGAAGAGGCTTTTGAACGCTTGCACCCATCCTGATTATCAAAGTTTCGCTCAAAGTTTCGTTAATTCATTGAGACTGAGTCCTCTTTCTTCAGTTGAAAACTCAGACTTGGCGGCCTACCACTCAGGGGTAATTTGCTACGTACTTGTGGTGTCAGTCCCTAGTAGGAACTGGTTAATTAGCTACACGTCAAACAATTATATATATATTTACCCTAAGAAGAGCGACACCACAGCCACAAAAATTTTGGAATAAATTTATTCCGATTGGAGCGGCGATGGCCAAAACGTCACAAAACAAAACGAGGTTAATGGGCGCGGAAACTCACAGGAGTTCCGCGGATATTCTCTCCAATGAACTACCAGATACTACCCCAGAACCAAGTTGTGGGTTTTATTTGGCAATCCTATGAAGGATGCAATTGAAATGGTTATATTTTTTTTCTTGCACGATACACGCGTTGGGTGCAACAAAGATTGTCGTGAAGTTGGCAGCGAGGATTGTAGCACCTCCGTCTCCTTTGGTAGTTGAGTTAAGAAAAGAACGAGGCCACGCGTATTTAATCATTTAATCTTCCTTTCGCCAATTGTCTTTTCTTTTATATTCTTTAATCTAGGGCTGAGCTTTAAGCCGATATCTCACCCATCGATACGTGACGAAATATTTTCTGTTGATTTTTTAAATTTTGAACGACAAGCGCATGTTACAACTGCATGTATTTTGGTCAAAAGTGTGGAAATGTGATGCCCGTGAATTAATCAGAGAGAGTATTACTGTTGAGTCTGACCAGAGAAATGATTCAACACTTTCCGATCCTAATTGGAGATCCTGTCGTACTCTATCCGTGAGTTCGCCTCCAGCCGGGGCAGTGTTTGCTTTTCAAGGGGAGCCACCCTCGACTTGGCGCACAACAATCTGGAATAATCAACAAATATGCTTTGGAATTTTCATGTGATTTAGTGCCTGTACATCCTCTCGGTAGGCTTCCCATTGCTTCTCCAAATACGGCGGCAGGTCACCATCCATCTCAATTCGTTCGGTAGCAACATGTTGAAGAAACAATTTCGCTCTTACCACTACCGGTGCAAACAGTCCTAGAGGATCGAAGATTTGACCGACTTCAGATAGTAATACTCGTCTGGTTATTCCTTTTGTATGCCTTTGACCATTTCCACATAATTGATCTTCTTTGGGTGCCCATTAGAGCTGTGCGAAACATCGATGTAGTATCGATACATCGACGTTTCTCGTTTCGTAAAAAACATCGATTTTTTGTCTCCGATGTTCGATATTTTTGTTAGCTAGCTTTTCCATCACTGAGAAAAGATCTCATCAAATAAAGCATTTCGACTGAAACCGTACGATTGTTCAGTAAGGCTGGAATCATAGTAAGCGAGAAGAGAAGTTCGCTTAAGTTTAATGTAGAAATGCTTCTTTTTATACATTGTCACAAGTGAATCTCTGAGTAGCATTGTTTTATATTTTTAAGTTTGAAAAAGATTGAATTATTTTTTATAGTATTATGTTTTATAGTATTCACACCGCTTATACTTCCCTCTTGCACAACTAACTTTACTCTGCATGAACCTTTTCGTATACTATGTAGTGACAGACTTTGGCACGCTATCGGTTCCGAAACATCGCTCCCGGTTATAAAAACTGCGATCTTGTCCTTCCTCGCTCGTAATTAGTTGTAATCTTTATTTAAACCTATCCTGTTTTCTTTTTATATGTAACCTATTATCTTATTACGTTCAATATTTCCTATTTCTTTAGTTTAATTTTATGTTTATATATGTAATACGCCTATGCCCTTAGGTCGGAGTGGGTAGAGGTTGTAACATTAACTTTACTTAGGGCAATTAGTAACAGGCACGGGCCTGGTGTCATATGGGCCACTTGTTCGTACTCAGCGTTGTACGACTACATCTATAATAATAAAAAAAATATCAAAGAAGCTAACTTCGGCAATGCCGAAATTTATATACCCTTGCAGTCCTTGGCAATAATTTTTTTACATTTTGAAATTTCTTTCCCTGCAACTGAATTCATCAATACACAAACAAAACATTCATTTATTTATCTTTTTATAAAAATCATTCCCTAAGCGAAGCACATCACGCATACACATACAGTTCTTGTAGCGCTGCGTCTGTGTGTTTGTATGCATGTGCTCTGTTTGAATTGATGAAGACGTAGTAGGCAGCAAGCAGCGCTGCCAGCAGCGGTACTACCATATTTATACTATCATATTGCTAATTTTCATGGGGATACTCCAATTTTTGCAAAAATGTTCATACTTTATCTAGCTCGGGTAATAAAAAGCCCACAAAAAAATTTCATCCCAATAGCTCTTAAGATGGCTGAGTAAAACGCGTACGCACAGACAGACGGCCAGACGGACATGGCTATATCGCGTCAGCTTCTCTTGCTGATCAAGAATATATATACTTTATGGGGTCGGAAACGTCTCCATCTGTGCGTGACAAACATCTGACCAATTTTATAATACCCTCTGCAAGGGTATAAAAACCTGTATGTATTACGTTTGAAAAAGATTAAATTTCTGCTTTATAGTTTGTTGGAGGAGACATCATCCCTGCTCCCCAGTTACTTAGCGGTACCTGGCACAGATGACGCATTCCTTTTGATTTTTTTAAGGAATTTCTTAAACCAAAAATCCAAAATTTTCTTTGAATTTCGCAATATTCCACCGTAATCCAAAAATGGATTTAAGCTTACAATTTTCTTTTCATGTCAATTTGCTTGCTCTGCGTAAGACAAGATATCTCTCTGCAAAATTGATATGCCTGATGGTGTTTAATTATAAAATTTTTAGCATTCTTAAGCTCATTGACGGTGTCATATGATGGGTACACTCTACATCTTTTTTTAATGCCAATAAATCTTAATACATATGTCGTAATTCTGGCCAACTTATTCATACAGGAATACTTTTTAATTAGCTCCTACTACTCTCTGCATTTAATAGTACGGAATTTACCATACTCTGCTACTGGTGTTACCAAACCTAGTGGAACACAAAATTTGGCTAGTGTGGATAGCACCCCTCTTTTATTCACCTTCCTGAATTTAAATTCGTCTTTAAATGGCTCCCACTACAACCCCAAGGTTTTAATTGCTTCGTTCTCATCAATTTTTAATACCCTCTTCAACAATTTTGCATCTATTCGAAATCCATTTTCTTAAATTCATTCCTGCCATTCCCAGCTCTCTGGAAACCTGCTGAACTTTGTGTTTTGATTCTTGTACGGTATCACCCCCTGTCATTAAGTCATCCATGTAGAATTCATCTCGGGAACTTTCACTAATCACTTTATCCTGATATCTGTTTGCGATTTCTGCAAGCACCCTTGTAGCTAAGTAAGGTGCCGATGCAGTACCGTACGTTACTGTTGTCAATTTATATTTTCTTAATTTTTCCTGCGGCGAATTTCTTCACAAAATATTTTTTTTTTTGTGTTTAAGTATATTTAAAATCTGTCCACTGTAGGACAATAATTAAATTTGTTAACGGCCATGTTGTACATAACAATGAAATGAAATGAAAAGCCGCTGCAGGGTTTGTTGGTTTGGGGTCATCACTCTTCACTGGCCGAAATTAGGTGCAGCTAGCACTACCAATTGGGATCTGTCATGAAGGGGAGGTCAAGAGGATGCAACCTCTTCAGCCTGCGAAGACAGTGGTCATCTGCTAGGTCAGCTGCAAGCCTGTTGATGTGACTGTGGACTCCTTGTGGGCTGACGGGATTTTCAAGTCCCTATGTAAAACTGAATTTCGGACGTAGAACGGCGCACGCATCAGTTTGCGCAGAAGCTTATTTTGAAATTTTTGCAAGATTTCAACGTTGGAATGACTCGCCGTACCCCACAGCTGAATGCCATATGTCCAAATGGGCTTCAGTATGGCTTTATACAGCAGCACCTTGTTTGATGTACTGAGCTGCAATTTGTGACCGATGAGCCATTGCATTCTTCTTGCCTTTAAATTAAGCTGCATTGTCTTTGCCTTGATGTGAGCCTTTCAGTTAAGTCTTCGGTCGAAGTTGAGGCCAAAGTATTTCACCTTGTCAACTGTGGGCAGATTAGTCCGTACAGACTGACTGAAGGACAGTCACCCATTCGTGTAGCAAAAGTGATATGGTTGCGTTTAATTGTGTTTACGGCGATGTTCCATATGAGCAGCCAAGGCTCAATAATGTTCAGCAGTCTTTGTGCAATTTTGGTGGCTTGACTTCGAGTTGAGGCTTATCCTATACGCAGTGTCATCGGCATAGGTTGCTATAAGTAGATCGCTTCCCTGAGCGACACCTGCCTTCACTTTCTCAATTCGGGATACCGCAGTGTCACATCTGATGTAGAAGATTCTGTCGGCCAGATATGATTTGAACAAGAGAAAGAAAGGGGCCGGGAGCAGAGACTTGAGTTTAAACAGGAGTCCATCGTGCCAAACTCTGTCGAACGCCTGCTTTACGTCCAGGAAGACGGCTGAGCTGTATTTTTTCTCCTCAAAGGCATTAAGCAATCTTTGCGGTGACATTGCTCGGGGGTTCCGTGGTGTTGCCTGAAACCAAACTGGTGGTCTGGAATGATATCGTCCAGCAACGGCAGCACTCTAGCCAAAAGTATTCTTTCGAATACTTTAGAGAGAAGCGCCAGGAGACTGATCGGACGGTATGATGCGGGGTCGCTTTCCTGTTTGCCTGGTTTTGGAATCATTACGATCTCAGCACATTTCTATTGGGATGGAAAGTGACTAAGATCAAATATACCGTTGAAGAGGCACGCAAGATGTTGGATTGCTCGTCGTACCGTCGTAACCTGGGCTTTTTGTTGCTTTTAGCCTGTTAATTTCCGTTTTTACTTCCTCCGGGGAAACTCTACTGATGGGGAGGTCCATTTGACATGGTGACTCTAGGAAGGCTGTGGTGTCGTCTCGTTCGGCCTGGGTGCACATGTTGAAAGGGGAGAAGGCATTAGCTACATGAGTGGCAAACTCCTCTGCCTTGTCCTCTGGTGATCTGCACCAAGCTCCGTTGGTACCTCGAATAGGAACTTTCCTGCTTGTAGGCCTTTTGAGGTATCTCGTCGCATTCCAGAGACTTTTCCAGGGTTGTTGGGCTCGAAGTTCTCCAGATATTCAGCAGTAGCTGCATTTCTTTGTTCAAATAAAAGAGTCTTCAGGTGTTTAGTGGCTCTGTTAAGTGCTGTTTTATCAACTGGATTGCGACTGAGTTGACATACTCTTCGAAATCTTCTCTTGTTCCTGATTGCATCTGATATCTCAGTTGACCAAGCAAACTTGTCCCTTTGATTGCAACGGGGTGGTGTGGCTCGTGCAGGTGGTGTGCAAGAGGTAGCAGCTTAACAAATGTCGAGGGTAAATTTTTCGACGGTTTCGTCAATGTCCCCACCAGAGTTGAGGAGGACAGCTGGGTTGACTACGTCCTCTAAGATGGATTGGAAAAGTTCAATGTTAGAGTTTCCCCTAACCAGCCGAGTGTTGCGTGTCTTGACTTCAGCAGGGGTGTCCAACCAGATTTTGATTGCGCTGTGGTCAGACAGCAGGTCTGGTTCATCAGGCACGACGATTCTGCTGTGGTGAATGCCTCTGGTAACAACAATGTCTAGGACATCAGGAATCTTGTTTGGGTTGGTTGGCCAGTATGTAGGTTGACCAGTTGAGGCGATCTTCAGGTTGAGCGTATTGACACAAGGTCTGAGAGCAATTCCTTTGGGGTTGTTTAGCCTTGAGCCCCACCATGAGTGTTTGGCATTGAAGTCGCCTGCAATGAGGAACCTGTTGCCAAAAGTGCTCAGGCCTTGTTGAAACATTTGAGTGTCGACAGCGTGTCGTGGAGGGATGTAGCATGAGGCAATTGTTAGGGAGACCGAGTGAGGTTTGGATGGTTATTGATGCAGCTTGCAGCCAGGGAAGAGTTAACGGAGCATTCTCAGTGTATTTTATTGTGGATTTTATAAGGATGCCAGCACCACCTCTGGCGTTGCCGCTCGGATGATTCGCCTGAATCAAATCAAGTCCCTGGATTTTGAAGTAGGATCTGTCGGTAAGGTGTGTTTCACTTAGGAGCATTATGTCGGTGCGGTTGCGTTTTAAATAAAGGTCGATTTCTGCCCATCTTTTGCATAGGCCGTTGACGTTCCAAGATACTAGTTTAGGGCCTATTTGCATAAGGCTGCCATTAGGGGTCCATGACTACGACTGCGTTGCAGAGACGCTTGACGGAGAAGACTTCTTTATTGTTAGCGGCTGGCTCGAAATCAACGAAGAAGATGGGCATGGGGACCTTTGTGTGTCTATTTTTGGCGTTGATGATATGCCGAACTGGGTGTCCAAGAGCTCCCAATTCTTCTCGGATGTCTTCAAGGCGCGTAGAGTGATGCAGGTGCCTGATTACCGCTCTGTAGGCTCTTTCTTGCTTCAGTTGGTAGCAGTAAAACGATCTATTCGCGCTGTCCAGGGCGGCTATGAGGAGCTTGTAGTCTCGAGCGTTAGCAGTCATCACACGGACCTCGCCATTTTTACCTGCCTTGTAGGAATAGTCCTTGCCGATGGTTTTAGATACGAATTTATGCATTTCGGCATGGTTCCCCAAAATTTTACGATTATAGGGAGTTCATTTCAAAGAACAATAGTTTTATTAATTTATAAACTTATGAAAAAGGCAGGATTCATTTCCTAATTTAATTCATTCTTAACATCTCTTTCGGAAACAAACGAACTTATTATTATTCAGAATTAATGAAGTTATTATGTGGGGGTCCCTAAAGTATGATTAATACGGAATTACCGGTTACTAATTACCGGTAATATACTGGTCGAAAAATAAGTTTGGATCTTATCCTCAATTTCATAATATATACGATGCAGCAATGCGGTTATCAAACATAATTATCTTACTCGTTATCTCGCGATTAGGTTACAAACCCCAAATTTAATCGAATTTACAAAAAAGATCGAATCATATCAAACTGATGCCGGGAGAGAAAAGGATAAAAATAAAAACTAGACGGTTAAATTTTCTAATAAATTCAAGTATTGGCAATGGCACTAAAGTCCAACATATTCAAAGGCTCCAAAAACGAATAACCCGAATCGATTAATAATTTCTTTTATGGTTTGACTTACAGTTTTAGTCCAGCGGCGAAAGATCTTTCGAAGCGGAGGCTGTTCAAAAATAGATAAGATGATTTAAGGTAGTCAGAAGCCTCTGAGTTTGTTTGGGAGCACCCGTTTTCGATTAAGCACATTAACATTAACATTATTCGTATCCACTCTCTCTCTCTGTGAAATAACTCTTATAAGTATTGGATGTCTAAGTATTACAAGAACGTCCCTAGGTCATGCCAATGTGTTGCAACTGCTTCGTTGGGTACACGTGTAGTAAGACCTGAATTCCACGGATTCAAGTTTTTTTAGGTTTTTTTTTTCTTTTGGTTAAGTACTCGCGATAATCATTAGCAGGACCGAGAGGCTCGAATGCATAGACACAATTGAATTTGAAGAGGCTTTTAAAAGGCTTGCACCCATCCTGATTATTTTACAGCTGCACTGCAGAAAACCACGTGCTCTTTTTCGAAATGAGTCCGGTCAAAAATGGACAGAAAGGCGCAGGTAAAAAACTTCCTTCGCTCAAAGTTTCGTTAATTCATTGAGACTGAGTCCTCTTTCCTCAGTTGAAAACTCAGACTTGGCGGCCTACCACTCAGGGGTAATTTGCTACGTACTTGTGGTGTCAGTCCCTAGTAGGAACTGGTTAATTAGCTACACGTCAAACAATTATATATATATTTACCCTAAGAAGAGCGACACCACAGCCACAAAAATTTTGGAATAAATTTATTCCGAGTGGAGCGGCGATGGCCAAAACGCCACAAAACAAAACGAGGTTATTGGACGCGGAAAATCACAGGCGCTCCGCGGATATTCTCTCCAATGAACTACCAGATACTACCCCAGAACCAAGTTGTGGGTTTTATTGGGCAATCCTATGAAGGATGCAATTGAAATGGTTATATTTTTTTTCTTGCACGATACACGCGTTGGGGGCAACAAAGATTGTCGTGAAGTTGGCAGCGAGGATTGTAGCACCTCCGTCTCCTTTGGTAGTTGAGTTAAGAAAAGAACGAGGCCACGCGTATTTCATTTAATCTTCCTTTCGCCAATTATCTTTTCTTTTATATTCTTTAATCTAGGGCTGAGCTTTAAGCCGATATCTCACCCATCGATACGTGACGAAATATTTTCTGTTGATTTTTTAAATTTTGAACGACAAGCGCATGTTACAACTGCATGTATTTTGGTCAAAAGTGTGGAAATGTGATGCCCGTGAATTAATCAGAGAGAGTATTACTGTTGAGTTTGACCAGAGAAATGGTTCAACACTTTCCGATCCTAATTGGAGATCCTGTCGTACTTTATCCGTGAGTTCAGCTCCAGCCGGGGCAGTGTTTGCTTTTCAAGGGGAGCCACCCTCGACTTGGCGCACAACAATCTGGAATAATCAACAAATAGGCTTTGGAATTTTCATGTGATTTAGTGCCTATACATCCTCTCGGTAGGCTTCCCATTGCTTCTCCAAATACGGCGGCAGGTCACCATCCATCTCAATTCGTTCGGTAGCAACATGTTGAAGAAACAATTTCGCTATTACCACTACCGGTGCAAACAGTCCTAGAGGATCGAAGATTTGACCGACTTCAGATAGTAATACTCGTCTTATTACTACGGTTATTCCTTTTGTATGCCTTTGACCATTTCCACATAATTGATCTTCTTTGGGTGCCCATTAGAGCTGTGCGAAACATCGATGTAGTATCGATACATCGACGTTTCTCGTTTCGTAAAAAACATCGATTTTTTGTCTCCGATGTTCGATATTTTTGTTAGCTAGCTTTTCCATCACTGAGAAAAGATCTCATCAAATAAAGCATTTCGACTGAAACCGTACGATTGTTCAGTAAGGCTGGAATCATAGTAAGCGAGAAGAGAAGTTCGCTTAAGTTTAATGGAGAAATGATCATTTTTTTTATACATTGTCACAAGTGAATCTCTGAGTAGCATTGTTTTATATTTTTAAGTTTGAAAAAGATTGAATTATTTTTTATAAATAGTATTATGTTTTATAGTATTCACACCGCTTATACTTCCCTCTTGCACAACTAACTTTACTCTGCATGAACCTTTTCGTATACTATGTAGTGACAGACTTTGGCACGCTATCGGTTCCGAAACATCGCTCCCGGTTATAAAAACTGCGATCTTGTCCTTCCTCGCTCGTAATTAGTTGTAATCTTTATTTAAACCTATCCTGTTTTCTTTTTATATGTAACCTATTATCTTATTACGTTCAATATTTCCTATTTCTTTAGTTTAATTTTATGTTTATATATGTAATACGCCTATGCCCTTAGGTCGGAGTGGGTAGAGGTTGTAACATTAACTTTACTTAGGGCAATTAGTAACAGGCACGGGCCTGGTGTCATATGGGCCACTTGTTCGTACTCAGCGTTGTACGACTACATCTATAATAATAAAAAAAATATCAAAAGAAGCTAACTTCGGCAATGCCGAAATTTATATACCCTTGCAGTCCTTGGCAATAATTTTTTTACATTTTGAAATTTCTTTCCCTGCAACTGAATTCATCAATACACAAACAAAACATTCATTTATTTCTCTTTTTATAAAAATCATTCCCTAAGCGAAGCACATCACGCATACACATACAGTTCTTGTAGCGCTGCGTCTGTGTGTTTGTATGCATGTGCTCTGTTTGAATTGATGAAGACGTTACTACAGCAAGCAGCGCTGCCAGCAGCGGTACTAAGCAATGGTATCTTCTCAGCAATGGTATCTTCTTTTAGAAGTTGACTGCTATTTGAACACCATTTTCGTAAGTTGAAACACTTAGGTCTCAAGATTTCAGCTCTTGTCTTATTTGCAGGGCTTCTGGTAAACTGTCTGCTCCTGTGAGACAATCATCAAATTAAGAGTCATTATACCATACACCCATAGGGTGAAATGGTATATTCAAGTCGCCAAAATGTATGTAACAGGCATACATCCATCATACATGATATGCACCGGAAAAATCAAACCCCGTGTTATGAAATGGAGATGACAATGTTACCTTGCTTTTGGGTAGGTTACCCATAATTTGCTCCGCAGTTACTTAGCGGTACCTGGCACAAATGACGCATTCCTTTAGATTTTTTTAAGGAATTTCTTAAACCGAAAGTCCAAAATTTCCTTTGAATTTCGCAATATTCCACCGTAATCCAAAAATGGATTTAAGCTTACAATTTTCTTTTCATGTCAATTTGCTTGCTCTGCGTAAGACAAGATATCTCTCTGCAAAATTGATATGCCTGATGGTGTTTAATTATAAAATTTTTAGCATTCTTAAGCTCATTGACGGTGTCATATGATGGGTACACTCTACATCTTTTTTTAATGCCGATAAATCTTAATACATATGTCGTAATTCTGGCCAACTTATTCATACAGGAATACTTTTTAATTAGCTCCTACTACTCTCTGCATTTAATAGTACGGAATTTACCATACTCTGCTACTGGTGTTACCAAACCTAGTGGAACACAAAATTTGGCTAGTGTGGATAGCACCCCTCTTTTCTTCACCTTTATGAATTTAAATTCGTCTTTAAATGACTCCCACTACAACCCCAAGGTTTTAATTGCTTCGTTCTCATAAATTTTTAATAACCTCTTCAACAATTTCGGATCTATTCGAAATCCATTTTCTTAAATTCATTCCTGCCTTTTCCAGCTCTCTGGAAACCTGCTGAACTTTGTGTTTTGATTCTTGTACGGTATCACCCCTGTCATTAAGTCATCCATGTAGAATTCATCTCGGGAACTTTCACTAATCACTTTATCCTGACATCTGTTTGCGATTTCTGCAAGCACCCTTGTAGCTAAGTAAGGTGCCGATGCAGTACCGTACGTTACTGTTGTCAATTTATATTTTCTTAATTTTTCCTGAGGCGAATTTCTTCACAAAATATTTTTTTTTTGTGTTTAAGTATATTTAAAATCTGTCCACTGTGGGACAATAATTAAATTTGTTAACGGCCATGTTGTACATAACAATGAAATGAAATGAAAAGCCGCTGCAGGGTTTGTTGGTTTGGGTTCATCACTCTTCACTGGCCGAAATTAGGTGCAGCTAGCACTACCAATTGGGATCTGTCATGAAGGGGAGGTCAAGAGGATGCAACCTCTTCAGCCTGCGAAGACAGTGGTCATCTGCTAGGTCAGCTGCAAGCCTGTTGATGTGACTGTGGACTCCTTGTGGACTGACGGGATTTTCAAGTCCCTATGTAAAACTGAATTTCGGACGTAGAACGGCGCACGCATCAGTTTGCGCAGAAGCTTATTTTGAAATCTTTGCAAGATTTCAACGTTGGAATGACTCGCCGTACCCCACAGCTGAATGCCGTATGTCCAAACGGGCTTTAGTATGGCTTTATACAGCAGCACCTTGTTTGATGTACTGAGCTGCGATTTGTGACCGATGAGCCATTGCATTCTTCTTGCCTTCAAATTAAGCTGCATTGTCTTTGCCTTGATGTGAGCCTTCCAGTTAAGTCTTCGGTCGAGGGTGAGGCCGAGGTATTTCACCTTGTCAACTGACTGAAGGACAGTCACCCATTCGTGTAGCAAAAGTGATATAGTTGCATTTAGTTGTGTTTACGGCGATGTTCCATCTGAGCAGCCAAGGCTCAATAATGTTCAGCTGTCTTTGTACAATTTTTGACTTCGAGTTGAGGCTGATCCTATAAACGCAGTGTCATCGGCATAGGTTGCTGTACGTAGATCGCTTCCCTGAGGGACACCTGCCTTCACTTTCTCAATTCGGGATACCGCAGTGTCACATCTGATGTAGAAGATTCTGTCGGCCAGATATGATTTGAACAAGAGAAAGAAAGGGGCCGGAAGCAGAGACTTGAGTTTAAACAGGAGTCCATCGTGCCAAACTCTGTCGAACGCCTGCTTTACGTCCAGGAAGACGGCTGAGCTGTATTTTTTTCTCCTCAAAGGCATTAAGCAATCTTTGGACGATGCGGCGACATTGCTCGGGGGTTCCGTGGTGTTGCCTGAAACCAAACTGGTGGTCTGGAATGATATCGTCCAGCAACGGCAGCACTCTAGCCAAAAGTATTCTTTCGAATACTTTCGAGAGAAGCGCCAGGAGACTGATCGGACGGTATGATGCGGGGTCGCTTTCCTGTTTGCCTGGTTTTGGAATCATTACGATCTCAGCACATTTCTATTGGGATGGAAAGTGACTAAGATCAAATATACCGTTGAAGAGGCACGCAAGATGTTGGATTGCTCGTGGCGGGAGAAGCTTCAGGGTGACCGCATCAATACCGTCGTAACCTGGGCTTTTTTGTTGCTTTTAGCCTGTCAATTTCCGTTTTTACTTCCTCCGGGGAAACTCTACTGATGGGGAGGTCCATTTGACATGGCGACTCTAGGAAGGCTGTGGTGTCGTCTCGTTCGGCCTGGGTGCACATGTTGAAAGGGGAGAAGGCATTAGCTACATGAGTGGCAAACTCCTCTGCCTTGTCCTCTGGTGATCTGCACCAAGCTCCGTTGGTTCCTCGAATAGGAACTTTCCTGCTTGTAGGCCATTTGAGGTATCTCGTCGCATTCCAGAGACT
This sequence comes from Drosophila equinoxialis, assembly GCA_018150345.1. Taxonomy (NCBI): domain Eukaryota; kingdom Metazoa; phylum Arthropoda; class Insecta; order Diptera; family Drosophilidae; genus Drosophila; species Drosophila equinoxialis. The sequence goes on along the minus strand of JAECWI010000937.1, from coordinate 213,049 downwards.
TTTCCAGGGTTGTTGGGCTCGAAGTTCTCCAGATATTCAGCAGTAGCTGCATTTCTTTGTTCAAATAAAAGAGTCTTCAGGTGTTTAGTGGCTCTGTTAAGTGCTGTTTTATCAACTGGATTGCGACTGAGTTGACATACTCTTCGAAATCTTCTCTTGTTCCTGATTGCATCTGATATCTCAGTTGACCAAGCAAACTTGTCCCTTTGATTGCAACGGGGTGGTGTGGCTCGTGCAGGTGGTGTGCAAGAGGTAGCAGCTTAACAAATGTCGAGGGTAAATTTTTCGACGGTTTCGTCAATGTCCCCACCAGAGTTGAGGAGGACAGCTGGGTTGACTACGTCCTCTAAGATGGATTGGAAAAGTTCAATGTTAGAGTTTCCCCTAACCAGCCGAGTGTTGCGTGTCTTGACTTCAGCAGGGGTGTCCAACCAGATTTTGATTGCGCTGTGGTCAGACAGCAGGTCTGGTTCATCAGGCACGACGATTCTGCTGTGGTGAATGCCTCTGGTAACAACAATGTCTAGGACATCAGGAATCTTGTTTGGGTTGGTTGGCCAGTATGTAGGTTGACCAGTTGAGGCGATCTTCAGGTTGAGCGTATTGACACAAGGTCTGAGAGCAATTCCTTTGGGGTTGTTTAGCCTTGAGCCCCACCATGAGTGTTTGGCATTGAAGTCGCCTGCAATGAGGAACCTGTTGCCAAAAGTGCTCAGGCCTTGTTGAAACATTTGAGTGTCGACAGCGTGTCGTGGAGGGATGTAGCATGAGGCAATTGTTAGGAGACCGAGTGAGGTTTGGATGGTTATTGATGCAGCTTGCAGCCAGGGAAGAGTTAACGGAGCATTCTCAGTGTATTTTATTGTGGATTTTATAAGGATGCCAGCACCACCTCTGGCGTTGCCGCTCGGATGATTCGCCTGAATCAAATCAAGTCCCTGGATTTTGAAGTAGGATCTGTCGGTAAGGTGTGTTTCACTTAGGAGCATTATGTCGGTGCGGTTGCGTTTTAAATAAAGGTCGATTTCTGCCCATCTTTTGCATAGGCCGTTGACGTTCCAAGATACTAGTTTAGGGCCTATTTGCGTAAGGCTGCCATTAGGGTCATCTGAACCAATTGGGCATGCATAACCTTAATGATTTGCTCCTTTGGCAGCGTTGGCATAAGATAATCCAGTAGTGACGTGCTGAGTGTAAGCATTCTGCGAGGTTGCGTTGTTGGTTATCATGGGTTGGTTTGCAGGTCGCAGTGTTTTCTTGGCCTCTTCTTTATACACTCTGCAGCCTTTGTAGGGAGGCAGTGTGGTTCCCGTTGCAGTGAACGCATTTGGCTGGGGCGTCCTTGTCTTTTGTGCACATTGAAGATGTGTGGTTGCCTGCGCACTTGACACATCGGGCAGGCATGTTGTGCTGCTGTGTGTGCCTAAACTCCTGGCATTTGTGGCATTGGACGAGGGGCATTTGTGGCATTGCGAGGGGGCTCCATGACTACGACTGCGTTGCAGAGACGCTTGACGGAGAAGACTTCTTTATTGTTAGCGGCTGGCTCGAAATCAACGAAGAAGATGGGCATGGGGACCTTTGTGTGTCTATTTTTGGCGTTGATGATATGCCGAACGGGGTGTCCAAGAGCTCCCAATTCTTCTCGGATGTCTTCAAGGCGGGTAGAGTGTTGCAGGTGCCGGATTACCGCTGTGTAGGCTCTTTCTTGCTTCAGTTGGTAGCAGTAAAACGATCTATTCGCGCTTTCCAGGGCGGCTATGAGGAGCTTGTAGTCTCGAGCGTTAGCAGTCATCACACGGACCTCGCCATTTTTACCTGCCTTGTAGGAATAGTCCTTGCCGATGGTTTTAGATATGAATTTATGCATTTCCGCAACATCTGAAACAGCCGGAATAAAAATGGGCGGGGTCTTGGGTTCAGCGCGTTTGTTGCCAGTGGTATCGGCAGGGTGGGTGACACCCGGGTTGGTGTTGGTTTCTGCAAGCAGAGCAAAACTGTTGGTGTTGTTAATAGTCGATTCTTTGTCCTTGGTTTGGACTATGCTCTGGAGTTCGCCGGGTTTTGGCGAGTCTTCGGATGCAGATTGCAACGACATGGATGAGTCCGAACTGCTCGATGGAGACCTTACATGCGCTTTCTTCTTGCGTTTTAAATTAGGGGAGACTCCTTTACGTTTAATCGGTACTGTTTTCCAGATTTGCCCTTGCCAAGATGCTGATGTGGCATTATGACTGCCGCTTGGTGCTTCAATGTTGCTCATAACGACGGTGGGTTGTGGTAGTATTCTTTATGGGCAAAGCCCACAAGCCCATTTAGTTGTTTTTTTTTTTTTTTTTCTCTCCTATTTTTTATTTTATTTTATTATTTTTTTTTTTTTTTGTTGACTTTTGCTGAGCGCTCTAGATGTCCAAACATTTTTGATAGTCTTGATCAATGTTTATCTGCCGATATATTTTTTCAATATCTGCAGATTCTACGTACTGCCATTTTAATATTATGTCGAAAATGTCTTTTTGAAGTCGCGGCCCGATCCACATCACATCATTGAGACTTCTGTTATTCGTGGCTCTTGCAGAAGCGTCAAATACAACTCTTAATTTAGTTGTCAAACTTTCTTCTTTTACTACTGCTTGATGTGGCAGGTAATAAGAACCTTCATCCTTAGTTTCTACCATATGGCCCAACTCCAAATATTCTTTAATGAATTTTTCGTACTCACCCTTAAGTTTTCGATTTTTCTGAAATTTTTCTCCAAGTTGAGGAATCCCGCCGTTGCTTGCGCCTTTGAGTCACCTAAATCCCTTTCTTGCTTAAATGGGATCGTTACCACATATCATACCGATTTATCAATTATTGTTGTCTTGTTAAAATTTTCAGTTGTCAAGTCACTAACAACTTCTAAGTGAATTGCCTTAGTTGAAAGGACACGAATACTGCTATATACCCTTTTAATAATTTTTGTCTCCGGTTTTTTGAGCATCCTATATGATACGGACCGGAAAAATCAAACCCCGTGTTATGAAATGGAGATGTCACCGTTAGCCTGCTTTTGGGTAGGTTACCCATAATTTGCTCCGCACTTACTTGGTGGTACCTGGCACAAGTGACGCATTTGAAATCTTCCAAGCAAACTTGTCCCTTTGATTGCAACGGGGTGGTGTGGCTCGTGCAGGTGGTGTGCAAGAGGTAGCAGCTTCACAAAAGTCGAGGGTAAATTTTTCGACGGTTTCGTTAATGTCCCCACCAGAGTTGAGGAGGACAGCTGGGTTGACTACGTCCTCTAAGATGGATTGGAAAAGTTCAATGTTAGAGTTTCCCCTAAGCAGCCGAGTGTTACGTGTCTTGACTTCAGCAGGGGTGTCCAACCAGATTTTGATTGCGCTGTGGTCAGACAGCAATTCTGGTTCATCAGCCACGACGATTCTGCTGTGGTGAATGCCTCTGGTAGCAACAATGTCTAGGACATCAGGAATCTTGTTTGGGTCGGTTGGCCAGTATGTAGGTTGACCAGTTGAGGCGATCTTCAGGTTGAGCGTATTGACACAAGGTCTGAGAGCAATTCCTTTGGGGTTGTTTAGCCTTGAGCCCCACCATGAGTGCTTGGCATTGAAGTCGCCTGCAATGAGGAACCTGTTGCCAAAAGTGCTCAGGCCTTGTTGAAATATTTGAGTGTCGACAGCGTGTCGTGGAGGGATGTAGCATGAGGCAATTGTTAGGAGACCGAGTGAGGTTTGGATGGTTATTGATGCAGCTTGCAACCAGGGAAGAGTTAACGGAGCATTCTCAGTGTATTTTATTGTGGATTTTATAAGGATGCCAGCACCACCTCTGGCGTTGCCGCTCGGATGATTCGCCTGAATCAAATCAAGCCCCTGGATTTTGAAGTAGGATCTGTCGGTAAGGTGTGTTTCACTTAGGAGCATTATGTCGGTGCGGTTGCGTTTTAAATAAAGGTCGATTTCTGCCCATAGGCCGTTGCCGTTCCAAGATACTAGTTTGAGGCCTATTTGCGTAAGGCTGCCATTAGGGTCATCTGAACCAATTGGGCATGCATAACCTTAATGATTTGCTCCTTTGGCAGCGTTGGCATAAGATAATCCAGTAGTGACGTGCTGAGTGTAAGCATTCTGCGAGGTTGCGTTGTTGGTTATCATGGGTTGGTTTGCAGGTCGCAGTGTTTTCTTGGCCTCTTCTTTATACACTCTGCAGCCTTTGTAGGAGGCAGTGTGGTTCCCGTTGCAGTGAACGCATTTGGCTGGGGCGTCCTTGTCTTTTGTGCACATTGAAGATGTGTGGTTGCCTGCGCACTTGACACATCGGGCAGGCATGTTGTGCTGCTGTGTGTGCCTAAACTCCTGGCATTTGTGGCATTGGACGAGGGGCATTTGTGGCATTGCGAGGGGGGCTCCATGACTACGACTGCGTTGCAGAGACGCTTGACGGAGAAGACTTCTTTATTGTTAGCAGCTGGCTCGAAATCAACGAAGAAGATGGGCATGGGGACCTTTGTGTGTCTATTTTTGGCGTTGATGATTTGCCGAACTGGGTGTCCAAGAGCTCCCAATTCTTCTCGGATGTCTTCAAGGCGGGTAGAGTGATGCAGGTGCCGGATTACCGCTGTGTAGGCTCTTTCTTGCTTCAGTTGGTAGCAGTAAAACGATCTATTCGCGCTTTCCAGGGCGGCTATGAGGAGCTTGTAGTCTCGAGCGTTAGCAGTCATCACACGGACCTCGCCATTTTTACCTGCCTTGTAGGAATAGTCCTTGCCGATGGTTTTAGATATGAATTTATGCATTTCCGCAACATCTGAAACAGCCGGAATAAAAATGGGCGGGGTCTTGGGTTCAGCGCGTTTGTTGCCAGTGGTATCGGCAGGGTGGGTGACTCCCGGGTTGGTGTTGGTTTCTGCAAGCAGAGCAAAACTGTTGGTGTTGTTAATAGTCGATTCTTTGTCCTTGGTTTGGACTATGCTCTGGAGTTCGCCGGGTTTTGGCGAGTCTTCGGATGCAGATTGCAACGACATGGATGAGTCCGAACTGCTCGATGGAGACCTTACATGCACTTTCTTCTTGCGTTTTAAATTAGGGGAGACTCCTTTACGTTTAATCGGTACTGTTTTCCAGATTTGCCCTTGCCAAGATGCTGATGTGGCATTATGACTGCCGCTTGGTGCTTCAATGTTGCTCATAACGACGGTGGGTTGTGGTAGTATTCTTTATGGGCAAAGCCCACAAGCCCATTTAGTTGTTTTTTTTTTTTTTTCTCTCCTATTTTTTTTTTTATTTTATTATTTTTTTTTTTTTTTGTTGACTTTTGCTGAGCGCTCTAGATGTCAAAACATTTTTGATAGTCTTGATCAATGTTTATCTGCCGATATATTTTTTCAATATCTGCAGATTCTACGTACTGCCATTTTAATATTATGTCGAAAATGTCTTTTTGAAGTCGCGGCCCGATCCACATCACATCATTGAGACTTCTGTTATTCGTGGCTCTTGCAGAAGCGTCAAATACAACTCTTAATTTAGTTGTCAAACTTTCTTCTTTTACTACTGCTTGATGTGGCAGGTAATAAGAACCTTCATCCTTAGTTTCTACCATATGGCCCAACTCCAAATATTCTTTAATGAATTTTTCGTACTCACCCTTAAGTTTTCGATTTTTCTGAATTTTTTTCTCCAAGTTGAGGAATCCCGCCGTTGCTTGCGCCTTTGAGTCACCTAAATCCCTTTCTTGCTTAAATGGGATCGTTACCACATATCATACCGATTTATCAATTATTGTTGTCTTGTTAAAATTTTCAGTTGTCAAGTCACTAACAACTTCTAAGTGAATTGCCTTAGTTGAAAGGACACGAATACTGCTATATACCCTTTTAATAATTTTTGTCTCCGGTTTTTTGAGCATCCTATATGATACGGACCGGAAAAATCAAACCCCGTGTTATGAAATGGAGATGTCACCGTTAGCCTGCTTTTGGGTAGGTTACCCATAATTTGCTCCGCACTTACTTGGTGGTACCTGGCACAAGTGACGCATTTGAAATCTTCCCCCACGCGCAATATTCCATCGTAATCCAAAAATGGATTTAAGCTTAAAATTTTTGCTTTTAATGTCAATTTGCTTGTTCTGCGTAAGACATGATATCTCTCTGCAAAATTGATATGCCTGGTGGTGTTTAATTATAAAATTTTTAGCATTCATTCATATTCCAGACACTTCGTAGCTAGATATGGGGCTGATGTGGTTCCATAAGTTACCGATTTTAAACGATAAAACTTTAGTTCTTGACTCCTCTCTACACACAATCATCTGATTGAATTGATCGGCAGGGTTTATCCATGTAGGTTATCGAGGATGAATTTTTCACAATACTCTTCCTCCGGACTCTTGTACCGTTTCATTGGCTCTAGTGTGTCTAGCTGCCAGAATCTTTCTAGAGATTCCTCTGGATTCGTCATGCCTACCATACATGTGATTGAAGCTGACGTTGCCAGCAACAATCTATCCAAACTCTGAATTTTGTAATGTTGGACGGTTTCGATTGCCCGGTCTTCTTTCTGGTAGCAGTATAGAATAGTGATTATCAGCTCCCAACAGCATATCAACTTTTCCTGGTTTATCAAATGTTGGGTCAGCTAATTGAATGTTGTCCGGCAATTTGACTTTCTGCGTTATTTGTTCTGTAGGTTGGTCACCTATTATGTGTGGCAATACAAATGCCTCAACTAGCATTGCGAACTTGTTGTATCTTGACCGTACAACCAAGCTTACTCGCGCCTTGCTTATCTGTGGTTGACCACCCACTCCATTTATGTGCACATGAGTCTCGGTAATTTTTAACGATAACTTCTTTACTAGCCTATCTAGAAGTGCTCGAAACTCTCCTTTCATTGATCCCTTTTACCACTACCTTGGCCGTTGCCAATAGAGTGTACTTTCTGCTAATTCTTGGTTAGCAGCCTGTTTCCAAATGCAACATTGTGTTATGTTTTTTAACGCATTTGAAGCATCCCCTCCAAGAGCAATTTTTTGCGATATGGTCTGGCTTGAAGCAATTGGCACAAATTTGTGTCTCTGAACCCAATTACCTTGGCCTTGGATTTCATTTTAAACTTTTCACATTTTAAGAGTTTGTGCTTTGCCTTCTCGCAGAAAGCACACAATGAACAATTTGTCCCAGATGCTGCTGTGCATGTCTTCCTTGGGTTTAGTTTTTCAATGCTGCGATTTTCGTTTCTTGGTTTTCCAATCGCCCTTAATGTTAGAAAGCGCTGTTCCAAGAATGATAGGAAATCCTTTACTTCCTATAGCTCCCTTGTATTGGAAAGAGATTGCTCATATAGTGCGTGATTGAATCTATACATTTTCCTTGTCATATGAAACATTATAACAGCATCTGACGATTCCATATTGACGCCTACATTTTTTAAAGCTTGCAATGATTCAAAAATGTTATCATGCAAATTCTTTATAGAAGCTGCGTCATTTCCCACATTTGGGTGATCAAACAGCTTTGCCAGTATTGCTGTTACTAGAACTCTTTTATTATTAAATCGACTGACCAGGCAGTGTTGTAATTGGCTTCTGTTAATTCCAGGTGCCGTATCAATCTCTCTACTTTTCCAGAAAGGTTTGATTTTAAGTACCACATTTTCTCTATTATGGATACATTTCAGGTAATCCCCATCTAATTTTGAATGGGAATTTCCATGAATGGGAATTTTGGGTAGTTGCAATGATTGTATCGATTGCAATACAGGCGGTGATTGTATCACTACATTTTCTGCTGGTGCCACACAGAATTTTAACATTGCACTATGGGAAAAAATTACGATATCTTGGCATTAATCAAATTTTTTTGTTGTCTCAAATCGCCAAACAAATATTTTTTTCCAATTCTAAATTCATTAGATAGAATCAAAATATTTTTTTTTTAATTTTTGTTGACTACCCCTATTTTTTGATAATTTTACAAAGTCAGCTGATTTAGAGTTGCATTGCAACGTGAAAAAGCGCGCCAAATAGATCGCAACTTTTCAGCTGTATTAAATTTGTTTATTAATCGCATAAATTAAAAGTTACTATGGAAAAAGTTAATAAAGGTATGTATAATAAGTGTCCGAAGTGATTTTGTATACTTCTGTGTTTTTGTGTAACTGTGCAATGTGTTGTTCATTCGTATTTTTAGCTTAACCCTAACAAATATGTTTGTGTTCTGTGGAGTATTACTTTAACAGTCCTCGCTAGGCCTCGGCAGTTTTACTTAAGAGTAATTAACTAAACCTTATACTATAGATTTTGCTTACACACTTGGTAAAGGAAAAAAATTATAGGGGTCAAATCAGGGTCAAATTGAACAAGCAAAAAAATCCGAAATTAAATTAAAGTCTGACGAACATCCAAAAAAAAAAATTCATGTCTCTAGCTCATTATTTTGAATTAATTCCAAAAAAATTGGATTTTTTCCCGTAGTGCATTGGAGTGTTGACGAAGTTTATAGTCAGATCTATGTAGCGATAGTCCTGTTTTTAGCCTCCATTTTGTTGTAACTATATATATTTTATCACAGTTTTCTTCATTAGTCCCATTGCACGGTATTTTATATACTACGTTTAACGACTGTGTAACATTTTTTAATGTTTTAATTTGATTTTTTGAAATACAAATTTTTGAAATTTTTTTACGTTAATTAGAAAATTTGCTATTGATGGCTGAATTTCTTCGAAATAATTTTCAATATTTACATCAATATCTAATAAACTCAACATTTCGGGACTATAGTTGGTATTTTCCAAATCCTTTCATGATCGCAGGTATCTCAGTGATGCAATAAGTGGGTCCGAAGAGGCTGCTAGCATGTTAAAAAGGTCTTCATTTTGTCTAACACGAGAAGTTTTTAATGTATTAGTACATATATCTGAACCTTTTGTTGTCCTTGTTTTTACATTCCTATGCTTCTTCGGATAGCGTACCAATTGGTAAACACTGATACTATATTAAATCCTTTGCGTGAGTCAAAATCCTATGTACCGTTGGTGTAAGTTTTTTTGCGTATACGAATGTTAATATTAAGTTTTTTACCTTATTAAAACAAAAGGGTAATAACGATTTTTCGTACTACCTAGTTAATTCAAAAAATATAATATAAAGAGCTAATTATTCCTCTCGTTTGGAACACTTTATTTCTAACTTCATAAGTGGAAACACCTTAAATCAGGACTGAATAGTATTTGTCAATATAATTCAACGCTAGTAGGGAGCTTAAGGTAAAAATCAAATACACACAATAACAAAGTATGAAAAGGAACAAGAGGGGGCAAAGGCGAGCATTACGAAAGCTGTGCAGATCGCCAGTCCTATTCGACTACGTAGGATTAAGGAAAGCATTCCAAACCCACCAAACTTAGTCCCCACTAAGTACACTGAGGAAGAGGCGTTTTCCTTATTTAAGGAGGAATGTAAAAACAAGGACTACAAAAGGTTCAGATACACTCTAATACATTAAAAACTTCTTGTCTTAGACAAAATGAAGACCTTTTTAACATGCTAGCAGCCTCTTCGGACCCACTTATTGCATCACTGAGACACCTGCGATCACGAAAGGATTTGGAAAATAGCAACTATAGTCACGAAATCTTGAGTTTATTAGATATTGATGTAAATATTGAAAATTATTTTGAAGAAAATCAGTCATTAATAGCAAATTTGCAAAATTAACCTAAAAAGAAAATTATAAAAAAATTGTTTTTTTCTTTTTGTAATTGTGTTAAAAAATCAAATTAAAACATTAAAAAATGTTACACAGTCGTCTAAAACAATAAAAATTCCATTTGTGATTGAAAAAACTGGGCTTAAATCCATTTTTAAAGGAAAAACATGCTAGGAAATATTTTCTGACTTTGACCTTGAATATTACAGCATCACGAACACCCAGCACTTTTGACAAACATTCATTTTGAAGCTTAAGGTATTCTTTATCATATTTTTGAAATCGCTTTATTGGTTTAGAAGCTGGAATTTTTGCAATGCTAAATGCCAGACGGATCCACTGTGCGTCGTCAAGGCTCTCGTCCACTGAGCAAACGATGGTAGAGTTGCAAGCCCCTCATTCATCGATTTGTCCTGATGAACGATTCTATGCCTACACTGCTGGGCACTGATTTTTGGCTAAGATCCACCTATGATTCCACTGGGATAACATGCTCTTACTCCGCGTCTCCGAAGCACCATGTAATCCGATATACTTGATGACTGAAAGGTGCGACGACTAAGCCAAGCTTACCTAAGAAAGACGGTTACACAGAGGTGCCGGACGATATCGTCCTAAGCACCGGCGTCGTCCAACCAGTGGCTGGCCAATTCTCTGGCAGGATATCGAATCTAAGCGCACACGAGAGAAAGCTGCAACCCACACTAGTTTTGGGCGTCTTAGAAACCGTAGAAGTGGTATTCCCCGACAGATGCGAAGGAAGGTGCGAGCTCGGATTCTGTTGATTGGGACCCATTCGGGGAAGTGGACCTGCCGCGTACAAAGCAACTAATGCTAAAGGGACTATTGAATCGCTATTGGCCTATTTTTGCCCGAAACGATGACGAGACTGGTCAACCCAACTTAGCTTCTCCCTGCAGCAACTAGTTGCTGACATGGAGAGCTTATTTTGCCCGTCCGTCAGTCCGTGGACGTCGCCGGTGGTGCTGGTCAAGAAGAAAGATGGAGCGACACGATTTTGTGTGGATTATAGGCGCCTGAACGAGATAACCGTCAAAGACTGCTGCTCAAAACGACATCCTATCAACGTTGTACGGCTCCCAGTGGTTTTCGACGATGGACTTACAAACCGGATACTGGCAGGTGCGTTTTGACGAACCGTCCCGACCAAAGACAGCTTTCACTTGCGATGCCATTTGGGCTTTGCATGCCCCCGCCAAGTTCGAACGTTTGATGGACAATCTTCTGTCTGGGGTGATGTGGAAGTTCGCTCTAGTCTATCTCGATGACGTGATTGTTTACTCTCGCACAACCGAGGATCACCTCACACACCTGCAGGACGTGCTTAAACGACTGGCAGGGGCTGTTGTTAAAGTTAGTCCGAAAAAGTGCAGCTTTTTTAAGAAACAAGTTATTTACCTAGGCCATATCGTGAGTCTTGATGGATTACAGTCGTGTCCCAACAAGATTGATAAAGTTCTGAGCTGACCTACACCTCGAAATACCAAGGAAGTGCGATCGTTTCGCTACTATCGCTCGACCGCTCCACCAGCTGACTCAGCCACTTCGATGCTTCGAATCCTTTGACACCTTGAAGCAGTGCCTAACGACAACCATCGCCTCGGCGTTTCCTAATGACACCGGTCAATTTATTTTTGACACGGACGCGTCGAATTCTGGGGCGGGAGCGGCGCTCCATCAACTACAGGATGGACAAGAACGAGTAATCGAGTATTATAGTGAATGTTTCCAACCAGTAGACCTAACTATTGTGTAACACGCCGTAGTCCATGCCACTAAACACTTTCATCATTATTTGTATGGTCGTCCGTTTCTCGTACGGACTGACCATGCATCTTTACAGTGGCTGTACAACTCCAGAAGGGCAGATGGCACATTGGATAGAACGTCTGCAAGCGTAGCGACTGTACCACATGCGAAAGAGTCGAACGGAAAAATGGAGTGGCCGTGTTGGTTACCCAAGTCCTGTTACCCGACCTGTGTAAGGAGCAAGAGGCCGACGAGGCCCTCTGTGAGGTGCGCGATCTTTACGACCGATTAGCCTTTGATGAAATAGGAATGATTACCATAAAAAACTCGGAGCATATACCGGTAGCCCTTATGCCCCGCTCACTGGGAGATACTGCCACTCGAGGCGTGCACGACTCTCCATCTGGAGAGCCCCTTTCGATCGTCTAGCGATTGACATTCTAGGCCCTCTGCCAACTACGCCTCGTGGGAACAGGTACGTCGCGGTCGTTATGGATTATTTTACCAAGTGGAGGGAATGTGCAGCCATACCGGACCAGACAGCCGAAACTGTAGTTCGAAGCTGGGGTCTTCCAAGCCTATATGCGGCTGATGACTGTTGAAAAGACACGTACCACGCCGCTGCATCCAAAGTACGAAAACAAAAACAAAAAAACATGTTCACAAAACACTGCGAGTGTTGTGTGCAAAAGGAAAAACAGATTGATAAAAAGAAAAAAAAAAGATCAGTGCATATGGGCACTTTACTGTTGTAATCAAAATTAAACCCTCAAAACTTTCTTAGTCTTTGGCGATTTGCGCGATCGCCTTCTTCTTGTAAAACAATGTAAAATTGGATTTATTTTTAGTTTTCAGTGCCTCTTGCACATTTCCAAAGTCTTCAAGTTTGCTCATAGTTCTTTCTCTTACGCACACACACTAATATTGTATATGTATATGTATGTATATATACGTCGTTTGCAACCACAGTTATCGTCGTATTCAAACACTTTCTCGTCGTTCTTTTCGTTTATTTATTTGATTATTTTAATTAAATTTAGTTGGAAATTAGTCGTCTTTACTGCTTTGCGTCGTTTCGTCTTTCGTCTTTTTTTGCAACCGCTCTCGCTCGTCTCTTCGGTTCGACTGCCCGTCTTTTGCTCAATTCGCCCCGCTCAGCAGAGTTGCCAGACCCGATCCCACATATTTGTATATACATATGTATGCACGCGTGTGGTTAAAAAGCGTAAGTAATTTCTTGTTTAGCTAACTCGATCGGATTATAGGAAATTCAATAAATTTGTTGTATGTGCGTGCATCAACATATGACGATGTATGTATGTATGTATGTGCACAGGTAAATGGATACGCGCGTGAAAAATCAAAATATTTTAACACACAAGAATCTAAATATAACGGTGAACATTTTAATTTTTCTGTATAACACTTTAATCAATTTTTTGTTATTTTTTATCTTTTACGCGGACTTGGCAAACAGCTGTGGAGAATACATGTACACGTGGGTGTAACTAATTTTACATAAGTTTTAGACATCTGCATGAATGCATCCAAAAGGGCGAATGAATCATTGAATCATGAAAAGAAATTTTACATATGTATTAGACATTTGCATGAATGCATCCGAAAGGGCAATTTTAAATGGGTGGAAATGTATACTGTACGAAATTTTTGGATTGACAGGTAGTCTTGTCACTCACTTTCATGTTGTACAGCAGTTAATGAGTACACTAGTATTGCTGTACAGCACTTTTACAGTTCACTTACTATATATCAGTTCAATTAATGGAAGCAGGAAGCATAAAAAAATATATAAAAATAAAGAAAATATATTTTGACGTCTTCAGGCTTCAGGTCAATTAATTAAAATAAAAATAAAAAACCGTTGTTTTTAGTTTAGTTTTCTACCGATATATTTCGATTGCGCAGCGGTAACCGTCTTCAGGGCAACTACAAAAAGTACAAGAAACATTTAACAATTATGTGACAATTAAGTATGTTTTACATACATTATTTGACACGTCAGCACCGTTTGACGTGGAGTTACAAACTAATTTTTGTCAAGTAAATGTCTGTATATGTGGGTGCAATTGTCAGTATCAGTCTTAAAATTGAGTCGTGTGGCGCTGAGAGTATTAATGATGTGTAGCATCTCCATGGTAAACCTTTCGTTGTAATGCCGCTCTTCATCCAATTTTACTGTCTCTTCAAAAATCGTTGCATGGCCACTCGTTGCACAGTGTGTCATTAGTGCTGTTTTTGGTGTGTCTGAATAATTTCTCATTTTATAGTCAGATTTATGTTCTGAGATCCTAGTTTTTCATTTCGATTTGGTCGTCCCTATGTATATCTTATTGCCTGGTATGTTTCCTTGTCCATTGCATGGAATTTTGTATATTACATTACTTCTACTTGTCGTCTTTATCTTGGATTTCGTATTACTGAATATGTGGTTGAGGGTATTGTCAGGTCTATGTGCTATTTTTACTTGATCTTTGTCATAACATTTGGAGTGTGATATTCTTTCTGATAATTTTGGTACATAAGTGACAGATAGGTACAGTAGGAGATTTATGTCTCATTCATAATAATATTCATAAACTTATTCACCTTATCATTTGTGGTTTACAGCGTTTATAATGAATCAGGTTTTTGGCAACAGAGAAAGCTCTTTCTGATGCTGCAATGCTCGCAGGAACGGCTAGTAACTTACAAGCAACCTTAAAAAGTAAGGGAAATAGCAGATTGTTTTTCCACCAACTTAAAACATCAAAGACTGCGTTATATGGAATATTTACATTTTGATATGTTCGAATTTCATTATTATTCTAGATGGGTTGTACATAATCTTTAGTTTGAGTTCTTAGCTATATATCTATTATAATTTCTTCAAGGTCTTCGATAGTCTTTTCCTTCTCCAATTCATTGACTTGTGACAATTTGTAATTGAACATTAATAAATTATATATCAATTTTTTTTTTGCAAAAACTTTGACAGCCATGTCTTTGTTGTTCAAAACATTATACTCACCTGTACATATGAATGAGAAAACATATTCACTCTTCCAGCAGTGTACAACATGAAAAAAAGTGACTTGTACTGTACTCACTTACAAAGAGTACATTTATTACTCTCACTCACTCTAAGTGAGTACAGTAAAAAGTTGTACTCAAGACGCTTGTTTCTCCTAGAGATGTGTTCTCTCACGACCTTGTCGTTTATATCGATAACAGATATCGATAGGCGTGTGACTCCACCGCGTGAATCCGCGCTTTTTCCTATTGGCTATTCGATAGTAGGCCAGAACTATCGACTAATAACTTTGAGTTATTGCAACAAATTATTATACAATGAGTAACAAATAAACAATGCCCAACGATCTGGCTCGAAGGACCAAATTTTGATGTTATTTATGAATTCTATTTAATGTTTACACATATATTGATGTCAGTATTTCTAAGTGTCGTGTATGGAAAATATCGGTATGCGGCATAAGGCCACACTGGAAGTTGTCTCCGTCTTCTTCCGGTGACGCTAAACCAAGACAGACGCAGTAGCTGCGATGAAAAAATAAATCGTTAACTATCGTTTGGGTTGAACAATAAGCGTTTTATAATGAATAATAAACCAGTGTGTTTAGTATATCATAAGAACTTAACTTTATTTTTACTTCATCGTTCGATTGCTTGCTTTTATACTAAATTTTCATTTCTTGGGAAACAAAGTAGGTTTATAAAGAGAGACAGAGAGTACCAGACTGGCGCCAGCAAATTCCAAATGAACTTATAAAATACAAAAACAAAAACATTGTAAGATGTGCAAGATTATTTATGAGACTTATATATGAAAACACGTTAGAATTTAAATGAAATAACAATTGGTTCCTCAACAATAGCTAAGTTGCGACGTTATGTAACATACAATAATAACATTACGGAACGCCTAAAAATTAATCTACGGGCACACTTACTTTAAAGTTATAAATTTTAGGGGAAAAATTTATAAGTTAATAGGAATTGCTGTTGAATATATGACTCCCCCATCCTAAATGAAATAGCCTGTCCTCAGGCGGATACATTGGGTTAGCGTGAGATTTTTCTCAGCTGCAAAGATTGAAGTATGAATTTTGTTTGTACTTTGGGATTCAATTTTATCAACAAATGGGGTTTCGATTTTTTCTGTGGGAATACGATTCTTATTTGATTGAAAATGTTTAATTATTAATTTTTGTGGCATTGCCTTAAACTTATAGATTAATTATGTAATCAAACTTATTATAGTAAGTACAAATGTGGTTAATGTTATTACATAGTTTGAAATACAGTATAATATTTTGTGTGTTCGTTAATTATCTCCTTTGTTTGGATAAAAGAAATAGGTTCTAGCCTAGTGATATTGTTCGTTACATAAATGCTTTGGCTGTAGTCAAGCAATGAATTTGTTATTGATATTTCATTTAATATTAAGGCACAATCGTAAATTTTTTTTTGGCTTCTATTATTAAGTCGTTGTTTAGACAATTTTGATTAAGTTTTGTTTTTGGTAAATTCCATGTTACAATTATGTTTGGTTCAATGTAATTAGTTTGATAATTCTGTCACCAGACAGTTTATAAATATACTGCTTCAGCCCTGGGCGAGCGACGTGATGCTCAAACCCTGGTCTTATCGATAAGTATCAAAGAGTGAGTAACGAAACGTTGACGAGAAAGGGTGCGAACGAATAAGCTCCTACGATCGGTGGTAACGAACGGCCATCACGAACGAATCCAACGGCATCGATTTGCAAACGTCATTTTATTGTTAAGTCTCAATTAGTTAATAAACTTATATTAATTATCAACCTAAACGTACGAGTCTGGCATTTCTTCTATTGTTCCCGTAAGCCACACTCCCCCGCCTAAGCCTTCCTGACAGCTTCTACATCTACAATCTTCAACTGGGTAATGTGATTTACAACAGACATTCTCAGAAGTGGGTTTTAGGTGTGACAATTCTTATATGTTTTAGTGTATTTGCATGTGGTTGGGATTTGATTTAAAATGCCTATTATACATTCATTAGTCTCTATTTGTTTTGTATTTTTGTTAAACAAAGTGTTGTTGTTAAAATAGTATTTATCGTATGAATTTTCTGTCAAAATATTTTTATTTTCATCTGGATAAGGAAGTATCTCAAAGATAGCGGTTTTTATTATATCTTGAGGAATGTTTGAAATGATAAATATCTCCAGGTGGCCAGGTGGATGTCTTTGTATTCAATAGTTTTTCCGAATTAACATGACTTAAGCGATTATGTTTTAAAAGTTTTGGGTTGAAAATTCCTAGTCTAGTGAGCTGCATGCCCATTTCTATATCTTCAATAAATTCTGTGAAATGCTCAAAATTAAAGATTAGAACTTCTACTTTTACTGATTTTTCCTTTTCTTTCTTGAGGTTGTTTATTACTTCTAAACCTTTATTTATAGTGTCTATTAAGTAATTTAGTTGGTTTGCTTGTACGCTATTACTTTCAAGATTATTTATTTTTCTTCTAATTCGTCTTTATCGTCTTGATCAAGAGTACCAAAAAGATATTTGTATATTGAACCAATTCCGTTAATTAGTCCTCGTTTATTACGTTTTACAATTTGTATTCCATTAACTTCCCTACTCAGATTTTCTGTTAAGTATTGAATATGGATTATGTCTTTAAATTCCTGTGATTGTTGCATTAGAATTGTTATATGTAATGTCAGAACGCTATTTATAATTCTGAGTTTTTCGTTAACTGTTTTATGGAATCTTTCTACGTCTGAAATGCCGTTCTTACTTGTTGTAATTTGTAACTTTACATTTCTTCTTGTAGCCAATTTTTTTGGTGCTATACTCAGAAATGCTGAATCTTTGTCTGATTTTATTTCTATTGGTTTGTGCATTTCAGTCAATACTTTCATAATTGCTCTCTTGGTTTCTGACCAATCTCTAGATTTTACTTCTACATGAAAAACACGTTAGAATTTAAATGAAATAACAATTGGTTCCTCAACAATAGCTAAGTTGCGACGTTATGTAACATACAATAATAACATTACGGAACGCCTAAAAATTAATCTACGGGCACACTTACTTTAAAGTTATAAATTTTAGGGGAAAAATTTATAAGTTAATAGGAATTGCTGTTGAATATATGACTCCCCCATCCTAAATGAAATAGCCTGTCCTCAGGCGGATACATTGGGTTAGCGTGAGATTTTTCTCAGCTGCAAAGATTGAAGTATGAATTTTGTTTGTACTTTGGGATTCAATTTTATCAACAAATGGGGTTTCGATTTTTTCTGTGGGAATACGATTCTTATTTGATTGAAAATGTTTAATTATTAATTTTTGTGGCATTGCCTTAAACTTATAGATTAATTATGTAATCAAACTTATTATAGTAAGTACAAATGTGGTTAATGTTATTACATAGTTTGAAATACAGTATAATATTTTGTGTGTTCGTTAATTATCTCCTTTGTTTGGATAAAAGAAATAGGTTCTAGCCTAGTGATATTGTTCGTTACATAAATGCTTTGGCTGTAGTCAAGCAATGAATTTGTTATTGATATTTCATTTAATATTAAGGCACAATCGTAAATTTTTTTTTGCTGCTTCTATTATTAAGTCGTTGTTTAGACAATTTTGATTAAGTTTTGTTTTTGGTAAATTCCATGTTACAATTATGTTTGGTTCAATGTAATTAGTTTGATAATTCTGTCACCAGACAGTTTATAAATATACTGCTTCAGCCCTGGGCGAGCGACGTGATGCTCAAACCCTGGTCTTATCGATAAGTATCAAAGAGTGAGTAACGAAACGTTGACGAGAAAGGGTGCGAACGAATAAGCTCCTACGATCGGTGGTAACGAACGGCCATCACGAACGAATCCAACGGCATCGATTTGCAAACGTCATTTTATTGTTAAGTCTCAATTAGTTAATAAACTTATATTAATTATCAACCTAAACGTACGAGTCTGGCATTTCTTCTATTGTTCCCGTAAGCCACACTCCCCCCCTAAGCCTTCCTGACAGCTTCTACATCTACAATCTTCAACTGGGTAATGTGATTTACAACAGACATTCTCAGAAGTGGGTTTTAGGTGTGACAATTCTTATATGTTTTAGTGTATTTGCATGTGGTTGGGATTTGATTTAAAATGCCTATTATACATTCATTAGTCTCTATTTGTTTTGTATTTTTGTTAAACAAAGTGTTGTTGTTAAAATAGTATTTATCGTATGAATTTTCTGTCAAAATATTTTTATTTTCATCTGGATAAGGAAGTATCTCAAAGATAGCGGTTTTTATTATATCTTGAGGAATGTTTGAAATGATAAATATCTCCAGGTGGCCAGGTGGATGTCTTTGTATTCAATAGTTTTTCCGAATTAACATGACTTAAGCGATTATGTTTTAAAAGTTTTGGGTTGAAAATTCCTAGTCTAGTGAGCTGCATGCCCATTTCTATATCTTCAATAAATTCTGTGAAATGCTCAAAATTAAAGATTAGAACTTCTACTTTTACTGATTTTTCCTTTTCTTTCTTGAGGTTGTTTATTACTTCTAAACCTTTATTTATAGTGTCTATTAAGTAATTTAGTTGGTTTGCTTGTACGCTATTACTTTCAAGATTATTTATTTTTTCTTCTAATTCGTCTTTATCGTCTTGATCAAGAGTACCAAAAAGATATTTGTATATTGAACCAATTCCGTTAATTAGTCCTCGTTTATTACGTTTTACAATTTGTATTCCATTAACTTCCCTACTCAGATTTTCTGTTAAGTATTGAATATGGATTATGTCTTTAAATTCCTGTGATTGTTGCATTAAATTGTTATATGTAATGTCAGAACGCTATTTATAATTCTGAGTTTTTCGTTAACTGTTTTATGGAATCTTTCTACGTCTGAAATGCCGTTCTTACTTGTTGTAATTTGTAACTTTACATTTCTTCTTGTAGCCAATTTTTTTGGTGCTATACTCAGAAATGCTGAATCTTTGTCTGATTTTATTTCTATTGGTTTGTGCATTTCAGTCAATACTTTCATAATTGCTCTCTTGGTTTCTGACCAATCTCTAGATTTTACTTCTACAAGTGTTGCAAATTTGGAGTAAATGTCAATGCATGAAAGTAATTGTATATTGTCGATCATGTAAAAGTTCATGACGTATTTTTCTCTGACATTAAAAGTTTCTGGTGTTATTTCAAAAGTTAGTTTTGTATTTCTATTTTCTGCCTTTGCGAAATTGCATACTGACCATTCGTTATGAATGTTTTGAATCAGGTTTTGAAAATCGGGGAAGTAATATTTTTCTTTAAACAGATTAATCGTTTTTCGATTCCTGGGTGTAATAATTCTTCATGTTGTTTTAGAATTATTTCTTTGAATTGTGAATGTCCATTTGAATGTCCTCTAACTTAATGCTTGATTTCGAAGTTGTTGTATTTGCGTTTGATCATATTATTTCAATAAAGGCTTGTTGAAATATATTGTACGTTATGAAAATATAGTACAGTTTTCTTACCGCAAAGATATCTTTTAATTATATCCCTTGCGTAAGCATTGGTCATTTCTTTGAATGTTATTTTTATGATTGATTTATAAAAATAGGTTGATGTTTCTGTTTTGTCTTCTAAACCTCTAATAAATTCTATTTGCCTGTTAAAATAATTAATGGGTTTTTCTACTATTGCAATGTAATTTCCATTATCCTCATGAGCACTATGTATTGTACAGACAGCTGTTGATCCTAAAAAGTTTTCCTCTGTTTTAATTCTGGAAAGAGCATCTGCTACGTGATTTTCTTTGCCGGGTAAATATTTAATTTTATAATCAAACTTATTTAGTTTTATTCTCCATCGTTGAAGTTTCATATTTGGTTCTTTTATATTGCTGAGCCATACTAACGGCTTATAGTCGCTTAGAATTTCGTACTTTCTACCGAAAAGGTATGGTCTGAAATACTTTGTTGCCCAAACTATTGATAGTATTTCTTTTTCTATAGCTGAATAATTGATCTCATGTTCATTCAACGTTCTGCTTGCGTAAGAAATAGGTCTATGGTCCTGAAAGATGAACGCGCCTAAAGCTATATTGCTAGCATCTGTGGTTAGGAAAAATGGCTTTTTAAAATCGGGGTATGCAAGTATGGGGTCGTTCATAAGAAGATATTTTAATTTTTCAAATGATGAAAGATAATGTGGGTCGTTTATGTTAAGTTTAGCTCCTTTCTTTAATCCAAGAGTTCAAGGTTTTGCAATTGCTTTGACTTTATTTGGGTTAGGTTTTATACCTTCTGTTTTTATTATATGAGCAAGGAATTCTGTTTCTTCTTTCATAAATTCGCATTTGTCTAGTTGGAGTTTAAGATTAGCTTCTCTTAGTTTGTTAAATACCTTTCTGAGTGATAGTATGTGTTCCTCCAATGAAGTGGGATATACTATAATGTCATCCAGATAAACATTGCCTTGTTTATAGATAAGGCTTTTACAAGATTATTCATGCATCTTTGGAATGTTGCCGGGGCATTTTGAAGACCAAATGGCATACGTGTGTATTCGTAGTGGCCATGTTTAGTTGAGAAAGCTGTTTTTGAAATAGATTCAGGATCCATTTGAATTTGATGAAATCCCTTAGCTAAATCAATGGTGGTAAAGTATTGGCATTTTCCCAGTTTGTCAAGAATTTCATCCATGACTGGAATTGGGAATTTGTCATCTATTGTGAATTCATTCAAATTTCGGTAGTCAATGACTAATCTGAATTTTTGTTTGTTGGAAGCGTCTCCTTTTTTTGGGACGATCCAAATGGGTTAACAGTAGGGTGAGTTCGATTTTCGAATGATACCCTATTCGATCATTTCATTTATTTGTTTGTTGACTTCTATGTCAAACGATTGGGGATATTTGTAAGGACGTTTGTAAATTGGGTCCTCATGTTTTGTATGAATAGAGTGCTTTATTGTACTCGTGAAAGTCAAATTTTCACCTTCTCGGTACTGAATATCACTGAATTCGTACAAGACTTTTTTTTAGTTTTTGTGTTTCCTCGATATTTAAATGGTCGAGTCTATACTGATTACTTTCTATTTTTTCATTTTCGATAGCAAAATTTGTGTCTGGGTCCCATTCTTCTTCTTCTATTTCTTCCATATCTCCGAAATAAAATGTATAGTTTCCTAGGTTTACATATTCTTCTTCATAATTCATTTGGGCTTTGCATGCTCTTAGGTAAGTTCTGCCTATTAACATGTCGTAATTATTTGAAAATTTATGGACATAGATTTTTGTTCTGTTGGACAAAGTTTGTTGAGTGCAATGAAAATTACTTCTTTTAACTGCTACTGCTCCTTCAATCATATGAATTTTTTAATCTCCTAAATAGGACTTGTCTCTATCTCTTCTTCGGGTTGATACGAGGCATTCTGATGAAAATTTTCGGATGTGTCCATTTTGCTGATTCCACAATTTTTCATAGGATGAAATATAATGTGGGTCTGCAATATTTGCGTATGTTTCGTTGTGTTTGGAATGTTGCCAGGGCATCTCTAAGACCAAAGGGCATACGTGTGTATTCGTAATGGCATGAGATTCAGGATCCATTTGAATTTGATGAAATCCCTTAGCTAAATCAATAGTGGTGAAGTATTGGCATTTTCACAGTTTTTCGAGAAATTCATCCATGACTGGAATTGGGAAATGGTCATTTATTGTGACTTCATTTAAATTTCGATAGTCAATGACTAATCTGAACTTTTGTTTGTTGGAAGCGTCTCCTTTTTTTGGGACGATCGAAATGGGTGAACAGTAGGGTGAGTTCGATTTTCGAATGATACCTCCTGTTCGATCATTTCATTTATTTCTTTGTTGACTTCTATGTCAAACGTTTGGGGATATTTGTAAGGACGTTTGTTAATTTGGGTCCTCATGTTTTGTATGTATAGAGTTCTTTATTGTACTCGTGAAAGTCAAATTTTCGCCTTGTGTCTGGGTCCCTTTTTGTAGGTGGGTCTAAACATTCTACGTTATCTTCTTCTTCTATTTCTACCATATCTCTGAAATAAAATGTATAGTTTCCTAGCTTTTACATATTCTTCATCATAATTTATTTGGGCTTTGCATGCTCTTAGGTAAGTTCTGCCTATTAACATGTCGTAATAATTTGAAAATTTATGGATATAGAACTTTTGTTCTGTCCGACTAAGTTTGCATTACGAGGCATTCTGATGAAAATTTTCGGATGTGTCCATTTTGCTGATTCCACAATTTTTCATAGGATGAAATATAATGTGGGTCGTTTTTTAGCTGCTTCCTTTAATTTAAGAGTCAAAAGTTTTGCAATATTTGCGTTTGTTTCGTTGTGTTTGGAATGTTGCCAGGGCATCTCTAAGACCAAATGGCATACGTGTGTATTCGTAATGGCATGAGATTCAGGATCCATTTGAATTTGATGAAATCCCTTAGCTAAATCAATAGTGGTGAAGTATTGGCATTTTCACAGTTTTTCGAGAAATTCATCCATGACTGGAATTGGGAAATTGTCATTTATTGTGACTTCATTTAAATTTCGATAGTCAATGACTAATCTGAACTTTTGTTTGTTGGAAGCGTCTCCTTTTTTTGGGACGATCGAAATGGGTGAACAGTAGGGTGAGTTCGATTTTCGAATGATACCTCCTGTTCGATCATTTCATTTATTTCTTTGTTGACTTCTATGTCAAACGTTTGGGGATATTTGTAAGGACGTTTGTTAATTTGGGTCCTCATGTTTTGTATGTATAGAGTTCTTTATTGTACTCGTGAAAGTCAAATTTTCGCCTTGTGTCTGGGTCCCTTTTTGTAGGTGGGTCTAAACATTCTACGTTATCTTCTTCTTCTATTTCTACCATATCTCTGAAATAAAATGTATAGTTTCCTAGCTTTACATATTCTTCTTCATAATTTATTTGGGCTTTGCATGCTCTTAGGTAAGTTCTGCCTATTAACATGTCGTAATAATTTGAAAATTTATGGATATAGAACTTTTGTTCTGTCCGACTAAGTTTGCATTACGAGGCATTCTGATGAAAATTTTCGGATGTGTCCATTTTGCTGATTCCACAATTTTTCATAGGATGAAATATAATGTGGGTCGTTTTTTAGCTGCTTCCTTTAATTTAAGAGTCAAAAGTTTTGCAATATTTGCGTTTGTTTCGTTGTGTTTGGAATGTTGCCAGGGCATCTCTAAGACCAAATGGCATACGTGTGTATTCGTAATGGCATGAGATTCAGGATCCATTTGAATTTGATGAAATCCCTTAGCTAAATCAATAGTGGTGAAGTATTGGCATTTTCACAGTTTTTCGAGAAATTCATCCATGACTGGAATTGGGAAATTGTCATTTATTGTGACTTCATTTAAATTTCGATAGTCAATGACTAATCTGAACTTTTGTTTGTTGGAAGCGTCTCCTTTTTTTGGGGACGATCCAAATGGGTGAACAGTAGGGTGAGTTCGATTTTCGATTGATACCTCCTGTTCGATCATTTCATTTATTTCTTTGTTGACTTCTATGTCAAACGTTTGGGGATATTTGTAAGGACGTTTGTAAATTGGGTCCTCATGTTTTGTATGTATAGAGTTCTTTATTGTACTCGTGAAAGTCAAATTTTCACCTTGTGTCTGGGTCCCTTTTTGTAGGTGGGTCTAAACATTCTATGTTATCTTCTTCTTCTATTTCTTCCATATCTCTGAAATAAAATGTATAGTTTCCTAGCTTTACATATTCTTCTTCATAATTTATTTGGGCTTTGCATGCTCTTAGGTAAGTTCTGCCTATTAACATGTCGTAATTATTTGAAAATTTATGGATATACGTACTTTTGTTCTGTCGGACAAAGTTTGCTGGGCGCAAGGAAAATTATTTCTTTTGGTTCTACTGCTCCTTCAATCGTGTGAGTTTTGGTATCTCCTGAATAGGTTTTGAAATTAAAAAGTTTATTGAAGATCCTGAGTCAATTACACATCTTAAAGGTTTATTGTTCATTGTGATTCTGATGAAGGACTTGTCCCTATCTCTTCTTCGGATTGATCCGAGGCATTCTGATGAAAATTTTTGGATGTGTCCCCTTGAACTTTTTGTAGGCTGGATTGCTACATTATTTTTTTGATACTTATTTTGATGTTGATAATTCATTGGATTTTCAGCCCTTAAATTAAATTTTTGTTGAGTTGTACTATTGAGTACAAAAGATTTTCCACTTTTTTTGATTTTCGCTTTGATTTGATTTTCTGATTTCTGTTATGCTATCCTCGTATAAGCCTTCACTTTGAGCTACTTGTTTTAGCTTGCTAACTGTGGTTATATCATATCTAGCTAACGTCATAAATATTCTATCGGGTAATTTTTTCTTTATTACATCTTTTATAGTATTATTTAAAGCATTTGTATATAGAATAGTGTTATTTGCATCATTTTCTAGACTTAGTTTGTTTTTTATAATATAGGATTTGTCTTCTAATTCTGTTAGGAACTTACGAAGGTTTCCTGTATAGTTGGTGTTGTAGAGGCGTCGAAGAAGTTCCTCACATGGGGTCTGCATCTTTAATTGATGAGGAACGTTCTTAGTTCCGGCCAGGTGTTGGCTTGTCCAATTTGCGAAAGTCGTTGAGCTTCTCCAGTGAGCTGCATCTCGATTGCGCTGAACAATATGTTATGTTGCCTCATGTCAGGGGTTGGATATAGGTGCATGATGAAATCTATCCTCCTTATGAAGGATGTCAGATTCTCTGGTGCTCCATCATAGTTTGCCACCTGTCTTAATGAAGACAGTGCTTGATTGAGGTGGGCTTCGGTGTGTTCTGACATTTTTTTTAAAGTGGTATTTTATTTAATTCGCAAACAAGATGGCGTTTTGTTCCGCAATTGAAGTTTTAGGTTGTAACACACACAGTTGATATTTCCGCACACAGTTGGCGTTTATGTTCCACAATTGAAGTTTATGGCTGTAACTCACACCGTTAATATTTCCGCACACAGTTGGCGTTTTTTGTTCCGCAATTGGCATTTTTTATTTGGTTGCAACACACAGTTGATACCACACACAGTTGGTGTAAATATTTTTCACTGTTGTTGGCTTTTGAGCGATGCCCGTAAATTCTTGATGTCGAATCGGAGTTTTATAGTGATCATTTACTAATTCTATGTAACACACGGATAATAATTCTATGTGTCACACGGATAGAATAACAAGTTCACTTTTACCGATCCTACCGACTGCGCCAATTATAAATCCATTTCCTTTGTAGGTGAAAAAAAAAAAAAATTGGATCTATTGAACTCAAAAACAAACGATTTTTATTCAAAGGATGTATCTTAAGAACTAACTTATCATTATTCATACAATTAAGTTTACAGTTCGGTTTGAAAGCTTTTTATGTTTACAATTATGTTGAAAGCCTTTTATGCTACTAGTGGGAGCTTATGCATATGTATCTATGCGGCTAATTGGCTAATTCAATCTTCCTTTGGCCTTGATCAACTTTTTCAATTCCTCCATAATGAAATATCAAGAAATTTCCACTGCTTGTGTGGACCAAATTTCAAGTTGCTTGTTTCTCCTAGAGATGTGTTCTCTCACGACCTAACAGATATCGATAGGCGTGTGACTCCACCGCGTGAATCCGCGCTTTTTCCAATAAGCACACGATTGGCTATTCCATAGTAGGCCAGAACTATCGACTAATAACTTTGAGTTATTGCAACAAATTATTATACAATGAGTAACAAACGAACAATGCCCAACGATCCGGCTCGAAGGACCAAATTATGATGATGTAAGATGTCAGTTATTTATGAATTCTGTTATATGTTCAAACATATATCGACGTCAGTATTTCTAAGTATCGATTGTTAGTAGTAAGTCAGTATTTTAAGTATCGATTGTCAGTATTAATTTCGTTTATGGAAAATATCGGGATGCGGCCTAAGGCCACAATGGAAGTTGTCTCCTTCTTCTTCCGGTGACGCTAAACTAAGACAGACGCAGTAAATAAATCGTTTGTCATCCCCACATTAACTATCGTTTGGATTGAATAATTAATAAACCATTGTGTTTAGTATATCATAAGAACTTAACTTTATTTTTACTTTGTAAGATTCCAATTATTTACAAAGTCTGTTAAATGCTCATGCATATACCGAAACCAGTATTGTAGTATCGATTGTTAGTGATAAGTATCGATTGTTAGTAATAAGTATCGATTGTTAGTACTAAGTATCGATGGGTAGCGATAAGTTCTCGATAGGTACGAGACGGCGTCTCTCTCTTCTCTTCAGGCGACGCAACGAACAAGTTGTCTCTGCGCAGAAAACCAAAATTAAATCTAAGAAATACAAACTAATCGTTATCATTTTTAACCAATAATTAGGTGTTTACAACTCAGAAGTGGGATGACCACCCGAAAGGATACATATTTCGGGACACGGCAGGCCACACGTTCCACATCTAGGACGGCTGCCTTCACGCCCACCGCTGCTGGAGCACCCACTGCTGTGACTACTGCTAAAGTACCGGCGGCCACTGGAGCCGCCGCTGCTGCGCCTGCCGCTGCAGTACCGAGAGCCGCTGTGCCGACTGCTGATATACTCGCCCCCGCCGGGCCCGCCGCTGCTGGGCCAACTGCTGACACACGCGCCCCTGCGGGTCCCGTTGCTGACACACTCGCCCCTGCCCGGCTCGCCGCTGCTGGGCCAACTGCCGCCACACTCGCTCCTGCTGGGCCCGCTGCTGCCGCATCCGCTCCTGCTGGGCTAACGGCTGGCATACTCGCCCCCTGCCGGGCCAACTGTTGACATGCTCGCCCCTGCCGGGCTGACTGCTGCTATAATAGCCCCTGCTGAGCTAACTGCTGCCACATTCGCCCCTGCCGGGCCGCCGCTGCTGCATCCGCCCCTGCTGGGCCAACCGCTGCCACACTCGCCCCTGCCGGGCCAACTGCTGACATGCTCACCCCTGCTGGACCAACCGCTGCCACACTCGCTACTGCCGCATCCGCCCCTGTTGGGTTAACTGCTGCCACATTCGCCCCTGCTGGGCCCGCTGCTGCCGCATTCGCCCCTGCTGGGCCAACTGCTGCCATACTCGCCCATGCTGGGCCAACTGCTGACATGTTCGCCACTGCCGGGCCAACTGCTGCTATACTAGCCCCTGCTGGGCCAACTGCTGCCATATTCGCCCCTGCCGGTCCCGCCGCTGCAATATTCGCCCCTGCCGTAACCGCTGTGGCCGCACCCGCCCCTGCTGTACCCACCGCTGCGGTGTCCGCCGCGTGCAGGCCACCTCTGCAGACTGCCGCCGCTGCACCCGCTCCGCAACTGGCGACGAAAACAACACGAGTTGCTACAGCTACAGCAACAAATCCTCAAACTGCAGCAAGGGATGGACGAATTCCGAGCACCGAGGCAGCAAGTCAGTGACGAGAGTGTCATTGAGAGCATGGTTGCTCGATTTTCAGCGGATACCGCATACGATGTAAAGAAATGGTTGAACGACCTGGAGGACGCATTTGAAATTCTGCAGTTAAACGACCGCCTACGTTTGGTCGCATGCCGTCGTATGCTAGAAGGTACGGCGGCGGTGCTGCTGCGCACAGTGTCGGTGCACAGCTACGGAGAATTAAGAGCAATCCTCTTGCGAGAATTTGGACGCTCGCGTAGCACCGAGGAAGTGTACCACGCTCTGCGGAGCCGGCGCATCAAGGCAGGCGAGGGATGTTTACGATTCGGAATAGAAATGCAAGAGATTGCCATGAATGCTCCGATTCCGGAGAATGAGCTGGTCGACATGATTATCGATGGATTGCGGGACAACTCCACTCGAGTCGGCATGCTGTAATCAGCTCGGACGGTGGCTGAACAGAAGCCCCTCCTGGAACGCTACGAGCGCCTCCGTGTGCATGCCGTCGCCTCCAGACAAAGTAATAGCGTGAAGGCGCAGCCAACAACAACTGCTGGAAACAAATCGGTTGGCACCGCCACAAGTGAGACCAGATGATTCAACTGCTCGGGATAGGGGCATTACAGGAGTCAATGCCCGAAACCAATTCGACCCCCGAATTCGTGTTTCAAGTGTGGCATAGTGGGCCACATCTACAAAAACTGCCCGTCTCGGATTGGGAATGCCACCAATATCACTGCTGCCGCCGCTGCTGATGACGCAGGAGATCGATTAGACCATCTACAATGGGTGAGTGTCGCTTTTGTTTGTGATGAAGTGCAAGATAGGAAATTTATAGATATGTTTTCTCTCCTTGATTCGGGCAGCCCTAAGAGTTTTATACGTCACTCTGAAGTCCCTTCCCACTGCCGTCTTAGACCCCATAAATTGAACTGCCGTGGGTTAGGAAATCGCCAACTTATGTCATTAGGCCAAGTCCAGTGTAGGATTCACCTCCGCAACACACAGACAATACATACGTTTGAAGTCCTGACGAACCAAGCAACCGAACTGCCGATGATTATAGGCAGAGATCTCCTGTATAAAATTAATATTAGACTCTGTAAAATGAAAGAACTGAAATATGAAAAAGAATCGTTGATACTCATGAAAAACCGACTGAATGTATAAATCCAAAACTTACTGCTGTTCTGAAGTCTTTTAATATATTGAGGAAAGATCTAGCGGTACTACCGCACGACAGGAATGAGATTGTATCTGCCGAATTGTTGTCTGATTCTCCCCTTCTAGAAACTTCTGCTGTACCTTCGGAAACACTGAATGATGCACTCATGACGATAAATGCCATTGAGCTCCCTGCTGTCAGTGAGTTAGACTTTGATATAGAGCCCACGTTACGGGAAGAGCAAACCGCAGCCCTTAAGTCTATTATTTCCACTTCGTACGTACAAGTTAATCCAGATTTAGTCAAGCCCATGAACTATGAGATGAAAATAGAATTGACTAGCCAAACTCCGATTTTCTGCCGCCCCCCGCCGTCTGTCGCACCACGAACGCATCGAGGTGCGTGAGATTTGTGACGATCTCTTGAAAGCTGGTATTATTCGCCACAGTAGTTCTCCTTACGCTGCCGCTATTGTCCCTGTCCGGAAAAAGGACAACACAATGAGGAAATGTGTAGATTACCGGTCGTTAAACAAAATTACAGTTCGAGACCATTTTCCGATTCCTCTGTTAGATGATTGCATTGAACATCTGGGTGGCAAATCATTCTTCACTATCTTGGACTTGAAGAACGGTTTCCACCATGTGAAAATGCACCTAGACTCAATCAAATATACTGCCTTTGTAACCCCTGATGGCCAGTTTGAATATGTACGTATGCCCTTCGGACTTTGTAATGGCCTCTCCGTGTTCGCTAGATTCGTTTATTTCGTCCTTAAGGAATTTATAAATCAAGGTCAACTAGTGATATATATGGACGATATCCTAGTCGCATCGCATGACTTTGAAACCCACCTTGAGATTCTGAAGGAAATATTGTATGTGTTAAGAGTGAACGGGCTAGGCCAGAAGCTGACTAAATGCCGTTTTGCGTATAGGGAATTAGAGTACTTGGGCTACTTAGCCAATTCCGCCGGTATCACGCCTAAACCAGCTCATATTCAGGCGATACGGGATTTGCCCATCCCAAAGAAATAGCAAGGAATTAGAGCGTTGCTTAGGCCTATTCTCATACTTCCGCCGATTTGTATCAGGTTTCGCTAAGATTGCGTGTCCGCTGTCCCGATTGTTAAGAAAAGATACCCCTTATGTCTTCTCCGAGGAATGCCTTGAAGCTTTCCGAACACTGAAGTTGAAATTGATCGAATCCCCCGTGTTATCTATTTACAACCCGAAGTCTGAAACAGAGTTACACTGCGATGCTAGTTCAATTGGTTTCGGAGCAGTGCTCCTCCAGAAACAAACAGACGGTAAATTACACCCAGTGTCCTACTTCTCTAAGATGGCCTCCGCCGCTGAATCGAAACTACACAGTTATGAGCTAGAGACGTTAGCTATCGTGTATTCCTTAAAACGTTTTGAGACATACCTTAAGTTCATCCCGTTCAAAATCGTGACGGATTGTAATTCCCTTGCGCTGACACTGAGAAATGGTGGACATTCCGCCAAGATTGCTCGCTGGGCCCTGCTGTTGGAAAACTATAACTACACGATTGTACACCGCTCGGGGGTTGGTATGCCCCATGCTGATGCTCTAAGCAGAATAAAAACTGCCGCCTACGTTGACGATCTAAACCTCGACTTCCAACTGCAGTTAACCCAGAACCGGGACCCTGAGATTGTCAAACTCCGAGATGAGTTGGAGAAATATGAGATAGCGGATTTCGAACTGCGAGATGGAGTAGTGTACCGCCTGTCCTCGACGAGTGTACCCCAACTTTATGTCCCTTCCGAAATGATAAATCATGTCATACGAGTAGTGCACGAGAAGCTTGGCCATATGACCACGGAGAAATGTTGTACACAGATCAAGAAGCATTACTGGTTCCCCTGTATGAAGTCTTATGTTAACAATTACATTAAAAATTGCCTCAAGTGTATCTACTACTCCGCGTCCGCTTCGGACCACCGTGTCACGTTACATAGTATTTCGAAAGTGCCCCTTCCGTTTGATACCGTTCATATTGACCATGGGCCCCCTTCCGTCCATACGCTCTAAGAAAAAGTATCTTCTGGTTGTCATTGACGCTTTCACCAAATTCGTGAAGCTGTACCCTGCCGCCACGACTAATTCACGTGAAGTATATCAGACATTAGAATCTCAGTATTTCGCAAATTACAGTAGACCCCGCCGAATCATCAGTGATCAAGGTTCCTGCTTTACTTCCTCCGAGTTTGAAGAATTTCTGAAGGCCAATAATATAATTCATGTGCTGAATGCCACTGCCTCACCCCGGGCCAACGGCCAAGTCGAGCGGGTTAACCGTGTTTTGGGCCCCATGTTGGGTAAACTAACGGAACCTGTGGACCACGCAGATTGGGTCCAACAACTGCCGAACATAGAATTTGCATTGAATAACTCCGTCCACTCCACAACCAAATTTGCCGCTTCCGTACTTCTATTCGGTGTTGAACAACGAGGTGTGGTAGTAGATGAACTAACCGAACGGTTGGGTGAGAGAACGGAGGAGGTAGATGCCTCAGAGGTAGACGTCCGGAGATTAGCCTTTCGTAACATTGTTAAGTTCCAGGAATATAATTCGGAATATTATTCGAAGCATCACCCCCGGCCGTTAGTTTTGAGGAGGGGGATTTCGTAGTTATTAAGAATGTGGATACTTCGGCAGGCACAAACAAAAAGCTTATCAGGCGATATCGTGGTCCGTATGTGGTTCATAAAAAACTTCCGAATGACCGATATGTTATCCGAGATGTAGAAGGTTCCCAAATCACCCAACTACCATATGACGGGGTCCTAGAAGCCTCCAAATTAGCTATGGGTTGCCCCTGATCAGGATTGCACTTCTGATAACCAAACAAAGGCGAGACCAGCCACTTAAGGTTCTTATTTACACCCCCCCCACAAGATTATTTATGAGACTTATATATAAAAACACGTTAGAATTTAAATGAAATAACAATTGGTTCATCAACAATAGTTAAGTTGCGACGTTATGTAACATACAATATTAACATTACGGAACGCCTAAAAATTAATCTACATGCACACTGTTTTCTTTACCTTCTTGTTCCTATTCGAAACGTGTAAGTGGCTGGTTGTGTGAAATTGAGAAAATAATAATTTAAAAAAATGAAATCAATCATAAAATTATAATAAAAATTGTGCTTTTATCTAATTGTAAAACTAAACTATCATTTTGTTGAGTAATTGTTTTATGATTTGATTTATGCGCGGAAAAACTATAAAAGTTTTTCACACTTCGCAAGTGTTTTGTTCGAAATGCAAAAAAAAAACACAAAAAAGCAAATGTGTGACCATAAAAATTGGTTTTGATTTGCGAAACGCCGGCAAATTTGTGCACCACATACATACGCATACGCATAGAAGGAAACAATTCCGACATTAAAAGTATATATATTCTTGATCAGCATGTCGAGTCGAGTTCATATAATTATAAATCCATTTCCTTTATAGGTGAAAAAAGAAAACTTGGATCTATTGAACTCAAAAGAAACGATCTATATTCAAATGATGTATCTTAAGAACTCACTTATCAGTATTGATACAATTAAGTTTACAGTTCGGTTAGAAAGCTTTTTATGTTTACAATTATGTTGAAAGCTTTTTATGCTACTAGTGGGAGCTTTTTATCGGATGATGTCTTGATTTGATATTTGATTGGCTTATTGATTTCGCATACTAAGCGTTCTCACGCTTAGAGGAATTTTTGGGGACAGATTTGTTTATAATATTGCGTTGTCACGCTGGAAGTTTTTGAGGGGGACAATTGTTATTGCAAGTCTCCAATTGTTTGATAATAAAACGGATGTTTACTTTAAAGCTATAAATTTTAGGGGGCGAAAAATTTATAAGTTAATAGGGATTTCTGTTGAATATATGACTCCCCCATCCTAAATGAAATAGCCTGTCCTCAGGCGGATACATTGGGTTAGCGAGAGATTTTTCTCAGGTGCAAAGATTGAAGTATGAATTCTGTTTGTACTTTGGGATTCAATTTTATCAACAAATGGGGTTTCGATTTTTCTGTGGGAATACGATTCTTATTTGATCGAAAATGTTTAATTATTTTACAATTTGTATTCCATTAATTTCCCTACTTAATTTTTGTGTTAAGTATTGAATATGGATTATGTCTTTAAATTCCTGTGCTTGTTGCAATAGATTGTTATATATAATGTCTATTAGTGTTAAATTCACTTTTAAATAATGATATTCAAAGTTTGTCGGTAAGTCCATGGTTCCTGTTTTAAATATTAAGTAACCGTTCGGTGCTTTTACTGGGTTTATGTCATGTTAGGGATCGACTGCATGTTGATTTTAAAGTTAAGAATAGCACGATGCACAAAAAAGTTATCTTGAGTCGTTGACCTGTAATGTATCAATTGTTGTATTTGCTTTTATTAACTTTCTTTTTCTTTTTGAATTTTGATTTGTAGTGTGTGACGTTTTGTCCTCTGTTTCTTTCTTCAAAATGTTTTTCATCTAACTGATTTATTTCTCCTGTCTTTTTTGAATGGATTTGTTGTTTTAGACTTTACTAATGGTGCTTGTTTGAATCTAGTATCGATTTCGAAGTCGTGTCTATCTTTATTTAAATTGTTTATTTTATGTATATGCTTGTATTTTATAGTCGGGTGATCCTGCATAGATAAAAATGTCCGCTGAATGATAATTCTGCTCATATGCCTTTGTTTTTCGACTCATGCACTGAATTGGATGGAACAAATTTTCCTCAGTATCTTTTTTAATTAGAATTGCCCTGTAACCATACTTTGACGCATCAGCATGGACCTCTGTTTGCGCTTTTGGATTATATAACCTCATTACCGACTCACTAGTTAATGATGCCTTCAATCGTTCAATTGATACCTCCTCGATCTCGCTGAACACAAATTTAGGATCCTTCCTTAGCATATCGGAAAGTGGCTTCGCCATTAAAGCATATCCCTCAATAAATTTTCAAAAATACGATGTTAAACCTAGAAACATTTGCAGTGCTTTCTTATCCTGAGGTCTTGGGAAATTGTGTACCGAGCAAATTTTCTCTTCACTCGGTTTTATTATCCCTTCACTAATCACTAATCACAATTGCAATTGCAATTGATCACTGTCCATCAATACCATCGGAAAATTATCGAGAATTATCTTTTCATTCAATTTTCTATAATCGCAGCACAACCTTTTAGCTCCGTTTGACTTTGCTACCAATACTATAGGGGATGCATACATCGATGTACTATCTCGAATAATTCCTTCCTTAAGCTATTCTTGTATCCGATTATCTACAATCTGCTGATCACAGTAGGCCAACAGTTTTGGGTGTTGTATCATCTTTCAAAATAATTATCAGTTCACGCCGTCGCCACCAGATTTTGTCAGCAAACACCACCAGATTTTGTCCACCGACACCACCAGATTTTGTCCACCGCCACTCCTAACGCAGTTCACTCCTAGAAATCCACGATAGTTTCTGTAGACTTCAAGTTTCGTTGCGTACCCCCCTGGCTAAACGCTGTACACTTCTCCAACAGTTAACACAGCCTAGAAACGTTGTTACCTCCAACACTGGTAAACTACTGTACACTTCTCCAGCAATTTACACAGCCTCTGTTGTGGCAGCCATGAATCAATCTTGCAACCGGAATCGTTGTTGCCACCATCCTCTCTAGCGCCGTACACTTCTCCAGCGCTCTCTATTGTGCAATTCGATCCGTTCCTGCCTTGCCTTTTGATAGTTGGTGTATCCCCATGGTACTTTCTTCGGCCAAAGCTCACGAAGATATTTCGTAATGTACTGCGAAAATTCCAGAACCACCTTTCGGATCAGCTTTCTCACTCCTTCTGCAATTGCCTTTTGTCAGCGTCACTTGCTGTCTCCCTCATCGGCCGAATTTTCAAGTTCTTGTTGCTCGCCGATATCGCGCTTTTTTACTGCAGCTATCTCGCTTCCTCTCACGCCAACGTTCGCTCGAGGGTAGCGTCACTTGCTGTCTCCATCTTTATTACAATTTACAAGTTTTAACGAATTTGTAAAATTCAATAGCCAATATTAATTGATTCACTTTTAATCTGCCATTCCCGGACGAGGCCCCAATTTGTGGTATTTATTTATGTTCCGGTTTTTTTAATGGATATGATGTTAGTGTTACAATTAAATATTAATTGCTTTCACAAAATAAAACTGACTGCAGGTCTGTCCCGAGACGTGTGCTCGCTGTATTTAGAAACTTCGAAGTCCCGTGTGACCGTTTTTATTATTATGGTTGGCTTTAGAAACGATGACCGCTTCTGGTTCTTTTATTGTCTATCGGTGCCTCATCACCGGTTCCTACATATAATATGAATGAGATTTTTAATAAGAAATGTTGTACTTAACTGGAATTCCGTCGATGCAAGCTGGAGTAGCGGCAGGATATCTGGTTGGAAGGACCAATCTTCGTAGAGGGGCGGAACGATCCAGATAAATACCAGAAAATACCAGTATGCCGAATTTCCTCTGTTATAGGTGAGTCGATTTGGGTGTGTGGCAATGAATTAAAATGCGCGTTATACTTCGTCCAAGTGCAATTGCATTCAATTCGTAAGATAAGCATACCTCGGCACACGTTGCATTTTACAATATATGTGAAAAATCATGTTTTTATGATTATTATATTAAGTATATATGTATAACTGGACCGTTAATTGACATGAGCACGAACAATACACTAGCGCTTATCTTCGCGACGCTTGTGGCCACCACTCAAGCTGTCATCCGGTGGATTGTCCTCCACGACGAGGACTCCCCCGGCTATATTAAGTCTCCGGTTGGAGCTCAAGCATATAGTCCCGGGACCATCGGTGCCGGAACGATCGCTTGAGCGATGAGACAGCTCGCCATCGCTTCAAGCAGCCACTGAGACTCTCCTGATCCGGAGTCCCCTGGTGCGGCAGCGCCAGCGGAGCTCTTTTCCTTCTCCCATTCATTAAGTTGTGACAATTTGTAATTTAACATTAATAAATTATATATAAATTTATTTTTGCAAAAACTTACGCTTTCGTTTGCGTCATTTTCTTTGCCAGCCATGTCTTCGTTGTTCAACCCATTATACTCACCTGTACATATGAATGAGAACACATATTCACTGTTCCAGTAGTGTACAACATGAAAAAAAGTGACAAATACTGCACTCACTTACAAAGAGTACATTTATTACTCTCCCTCACTCTAAGTGAGTACAGTAAAAAAGTTGTACTCGGTTTATCTAGCTACTCGAATAAACTGTTGAGCAACGAATGAGTACAGTATTTTTAAAGACACTTAACTACTGTACAGTATACTATGTACTATGATGTTGGATGTAAATACATTCATGCAGACCTCGAATATGTATGGATGCATATACATATGTTAGTGGATGGAGAAACTAAAATTGGAATTTTAAAATTGAAAAAAATGAGTTTGAATGGAATGGACAAACGTTGGATTGTTCCCAATGATCGGGAAATACCATATAGCCTTTGGGAATTATATACTTGTATGTATGAACATACCTGACATGTCCTAAAGGTTATATGGTATTTCCCAGGTAAGTACATACATACAAGTATAAGTAAAAGTGTGTAGGTCGCTATGGGAGAGCGGGAAACTTCACACGTATATTAGTACATAATAAAATATGAGGTAATTGAACGAATTTAAATAAAGAAACGCTGTACTGCATCCGCCGATGCAAGCTGGAGGAGCGAAAGAATATCCGGCTCGAAGGATCAATGTTTGTGGAGGCGAGGAAGGATCCAATGGAAATACAACTCTTGGCGGGTGTCGATTTCTTTGTGAGCTGGTAAAATTATAAAAACCCGCGGGACTTCGTTTAATATAAGTTTATTCACAGAAAACGCGACACAAACGAAAACGTTCGATTTTATATTTATACGGGTTTTTTGAATGAAGTAAAAATTAACGGGTGTTTGAATCAAAAGTCTCTTACTAGATTAATGATGGCGGTTTTTATGACAAGCCAAATCACGCTCCTTAGTGTGCCCGTATCCGCCGAGGATCAAAAAACCCTTCTCACTCCTCACTACTCTTCACAGCGCACAGATGTTCACCCAGTGGCGTGAACACTGTTTATATATGCGGCTAATTGGCTAATTCTCTGGCCCTGATCAATGTTTTCAACTCCTCCATGATGAAATTTCACAATCTCGTCGTTTATATCGATAACAGATATCGATAGGCGTGTGGCTCCACCGCGTGAATCCGCGCTTTTTCCAATAAGCACACGATTGGCTATTCGATAGTAGGCCAGAACTATCGACTAATAACTTTGAGTTATTGCAACAAATTATTAAACAATGAGTAACAAAAAAAAAACAATGCCCAACGATCCGGCTCGAAGGACCAAATTATGATGATGTAAGATGTCAGTTATTTATGAATTCTGTTATATGTTCAAACATATATCAATGTCAGTATTTCTAAGTAACGATTGTTAGTAGTAAGTCAGTATTTTAAGTATCGATTGTCAGTATTAATTTCGTTTATGGAAAATATCGGTATGCGGCCTAAGGCCGGTGACGCTAAACCAAGACAGACGCAGTAAATAAATCGTTTATCATCCCCACATCGTTTGGGTTGAATAATTAGCGTCTTATAATGAATAATAAACCATTGTGTTTAGTATATCATAAGAACTTAACTTTATTTTTACCTGGTCGTTCGATTGCTTGTTTATTACTAAATTTTCATTTCTTAGGTAACTACGTAGGTCATATAGGTTTATAAAGAGGGACAGAGAGTACTAGACTGGCGCCAGCAAATTTCAGATTAACTAATAAAATACAAAAACAAAAACATTGTAAGATGTGCAAGATCAAGTTTCCAAAGGTTTCTTGAACTCGGCCACACTGAATGTTTTAGTCGCCCATTCCGTATCTCCGATTTTTTCTCCCTCATATCTTCCATGTTTTTAGACTGACACTACCTTGTACGGCCTCAAGTATTATCCTTTGAGCTTAAGACCTACCTCGTACTGCCCCGGTACTTCGAGTAGGATATAACCATACGAACTTACTAAAACCATCGATAAATACTAACAAATGATTGTACCTCTTTTCAGTGAGATCCATTGGACTTACATGGAAAAAATTATATGTAACTAGAGGCTGATATCCCTTATCAATCCATGTCAGATACCCTTCATTTCTACATATTTTCGCATATGTTATAATACAATGTACGCAACTCTCAACTAATCGTGTAACTTTTCCTATCAATTTGCGAATAAAGTATGATTTTTAGACCAATCACTGAGTTTTCTTTGATGAGAAATGTCTTTGTTTATGGGCAAGTAAGATAATTTCATTCTCCATCTGCCCTGGTACTACAATCAACTGCTTATTGGCATCTTTGAACAAAACCTTATTCAAAATATTAAAATCCTCATACACGCCCTTTTCAACTAGACTTCTTACAGCATACGTCCAATCATCAACCAATTGAGCTTCTTTCAGGCGATGAATAATACTATCCGATATTGAATAACAAGCGACTCGACTCAAAGCATCTATATGCCTCATCCTTGATCCTGACCGATGTTCTAGACTGTAATTAAAATCCTGCAAAATCATGCAAGCCAAGAATGTAAACACTCCATTTTTTTAGAGCCTCAATTATGGCTAGAACTTCTAGCTCGTATGAATGATAATTCTGCTCATGTGCCTTTGTTTTTCGACTCATGCACTGAATTGGATGGAACAAATTATCCTCAGTTTCTTTTTCAATTAGAATTGCCCCGTAACCATACTTTGACGCATCAGCATGGACCTCTGTTTGCGCTTTTGGATTATATAACCTCAATACCGACTCACTAGTTAATGATGCCTTCAATCGTTCAATTGATGCCTCGTCGATCTCGCTGAACACAAATTTACGATCCTTCCTTAGCATATCGGAAAGTGGCTTCGCCATTAAAGCATATCCCTCAATAAATTTTCAAAAATACGATGTTAAACCTAGAAATATTTGCAGTGCTTTCTTATCCTGGGGTCTTGGGAAATTGTGTACCGGAAAATTATCGCGAATTATCTTTTCATTCAATTTTCTATAATCGCAGCACAACCTTTTAGCTCCGTTTGACTTTGCTACCAATACTATAGGGGATGCAAACATCGATGTACTATCTCGAATAATTCCTTCCTTAAGCTATTCTTGTATCCGTTTATCTACAATCTGCTGATCGCAGTAGGCCAAGAGTCTTGGGTGTTGTATCATTTTTCAAAATAATTCTCATTTCAATCTTTGCATCGGGATTGCGTTTTGGATTGTATCGCTGAACTATCATTTCGACCCCTTTAGCCAGTTCTTAGCTTAAATGAGACAACTCTAAACCGATTTCGTCCTTCCCTTCAAAAACTGTGCAGATATCTTCAAATTGCTTCATCCAATCCTCAACAGATTCAGGATTTTTCTACTACTTTTTGCTCATTGCTAATCAAAAACTGAGTGCCATGTTTTTGTTACCGTCCGTCTGTCCATCCGTATGAACGCCTAGTTCTCGGAGTCTATAAGAGATAGAGCCACCAAATTTGGTATGTAGGCTAGTATTGTATGTAGAGTGATCACGTTTATTTCAAATTTCAAAAACTATTCTACCTAGAGACACCAAATTTGGTATGTATATTTTCATAGTAAATGCGCACATTTTGAATGTATAAAGATTTTGCCACGCCCCCTTCCACCCACGCTATTCAAAAAAAACGTTTATCTCAAAAACTATTGCAGCTAGAGACACCAAATTTGGTATGTATATTTGCATAGTAAATGCGCACATTTTGTATGAACATATAAAGTTTTTGCCACGCCCCTTTCCGCCCCCGAAATTTCAAAAACTCGATTATCTCCCGTAATTTTTTACCTTGTGCAATCAAATTTGGCACACTTTTGATACTCAATTTGATACTAATACCCAGCTAATCAAAATCGGACAAAAAATAGCTGAGTTATGCATATAAACGTTTTTCCATAAGGCCGGAGATGGCCGTTGGCGGGTGGGTGCGCTAGGGTGCTATGCATAAGTGCGCGAGATATTAAGATATGCTTGTAAAAGCATGTGGTCATAATTTTTTAAAATAGGCAAATGCATTAGTTATTACAAATTTAAAATATTTGTTTTACTGGTGTATGGTATACCTAAGTCGGCGAGACGACTTACTTACTTCATTTTCTACTACTTTTTGCTCATTGCTAATCAAAAACTGAGTGCCATGTTTTTGTTACCTTTATGTCAACACTATCAAGAATTGTTCCTCCCAAAACAGCGTCAAACCCCATGTCCTTATCGGGAACTACATGAAATTCAACTACTACCTTTATTTTGTAGATGATCACCATTATAGAGAAACTACCAAAAGTTAAATTTTTCGCATTTCCTATTCCTACCAAACACTTTCCAGGACCAATTAGTTGTTTAACTCCTAGCTTCCAAAAACACTTCCTGTATCTATGAGCCCTTTAAATTCAATATTCCCATAGCTAACTTTCTTTAGTTCTAACCCAGACGGAGTAAATTCGACTACGAACTAACCTCAACTTAGTCATGTTGAACAACATTTGCTTGCTTCTCTCGTTTAATCTGTGTTTCGATGATACACTGAGCTGCACGATGACCTGGCTAACCGCACTTAAAACACTTTCGATCGAACTTATGACAATCTTTTCTTATATGAGTCGCCTCTCCGCAACCAAAAATTTTCTCTCTCGAGCCTGTACTGCCTGTGCGTCACTCGAACCATATGCCTTACTCTCAAATCTGAAT
Source organism: Drosophila equinoxialis (assembly GCA_018150345.1). Classification (NCBI taxonomy): domain Eukaryota; kingdom Metazoa; phylum Arthropoda; class Insecta; order Diptera; family Drosophilidae; genus Drosophila; species Drosophila equinoxialis. The sequence goes on along the minus strand of JAECWI010000937.1, from coordinate 172,099 downwards.
GACGTCCCTTCTTATAAACTTTGATTTGAAATGAACCACTTCGAATGGTACATCAGGTTTAGGTATATTGTGGATATGACCTTCTTGTTTTCCATTTTTTGACGAAAAGACTATACACTTTAGGCAATTATTTACATGTTGTTCTACTTTTTCCGCAACTTTGGAAACCAATACGACTTTGTGATAACTTCTACAACCTTGTCTATGCCTGTGTGACCCAATGTAAGCGAGTTACAATCTGTCGCGATTTTGAAATGCTTTCCCTGTAAATATACACGAAATCGTTTTAACGAATAAATTATCGCCAATGTTTCTAACTCAAAGCTATGATATCTAGATTCCGCATTGGTAGTTCTTTTGGAAAAGTAGAAAACTAGATGCCATTTACGATCGCTTTTCCTATGTAGCAAAATCGATCCAAAACCAATAGAGCTTGCGTCACAATGAAGTTCGGTTTCATCATTTGGGCTATAAAGTGCAAGTGTTGAGGCCTCTTTTAATTTAGACTTTAGATTTTAAAAGTACTAAGTTCGATGTTCCCAAACACGAACTTTTTGTCTTTCCGAACTAGGTCATATAATGGCTTGGCAAGAGTAGCAAAATCTTTAATAAACCTACGAAAATAGGAACATGGTGCTAAAAAACTTTGAACCTCGCTGACCTTAGTCGGAACTGGAAAATCCTTTACTGCTTGTATACCTTTATCGTCAGCTTTGAGGCCTTTGCCTGTAATCGAATATCCTAGGTACTTAACACTTGTCTGAAAAAATTCGCACTTATCTAATCTTAACTCCAATTTGTTTTCAACCAATTTGTCAAATACTTCTTTTAAAATTTCTAGATGCTTATCAAAATCTTTTGTTGCTACCATAATGTCGTCTAAATATATAATGACTTTTCCATCCCTAATCATATCGGCAAATATCCTGTTTATAAACCTTTGAAATGTAGACGGCGCATTTCTGAGGCCAAACGGCAAACTTCACTGAATCCTCATGCATGTATACATGGAAAAACCCATTCTTTAAGTCGAGTTTCGAAAAAAAGGTTTTTCCTGCAAGTATATCTAACAGATCATCAATAAGTGGAATAGGATAACTATCTTTTGAAGACGCCTTGTTTAATTTTCTGAAATCAACCCTCATTCTAAGTTCACCTATAGTCTTTTTTACGAGCACGATTGGGGAAACATATTCTGACTTACTCGGCCTAATATATTCTTTGCTTAAGTATTCGTCAATTATTTTTTGCAATTCAGCCTTTTCGCTATAAGAAAGTTGTCTTGGATTACAGCTAAACGGACTTATGTCATTGATTGTTAGTTTCATTTCGCACTTAACCTTTGGTTCACTTGGTCGATTTTTTTGCCAAATAGAATTCAGAAAAAATATTTTCAAACATTGTCGTTTCTTTGAAACTTAAAGTTTTGCCAACAGAATATTTTGAATTTACCACGTCACAATCAATATTTAGCATTTGGTTTTCAAAATTATCTTCATTGCTTAAGTCATGGCTTAACTTAATACTTTCGGGCATTGACTCTTTACACAGATCATCGTCAAGCTGTAGTACAATTTTAGCTTTACATATTTTCATAAAATCTCTACCTAACAGTATTGGACTTCCCATAGACTCGTTGGAAACAATCAGTACTCGAACGAAAACATTTTTATTCAATATTTCAACGTAACATAAAATACTTCCAAAGACTTCAAGTTTACTTTTATTTAAACCAAAATAAGCATGTTCCATACCGGGTTCCAATTTAGTTTTATCTGAAACGAACTCCTTTTTATATACCCTTGCAGAGGGTATTATAAAATTGGTCAGATGTTTGTAACGCACAGAAGGAGACGTTTCCGACCCCATAAAGTATATATATTCTTGATCAGCATGAGAAGCTGAGTCGATACAGCCATGTCCGTCTGCCCGTCTGTCTGTTCGTACGCGTTTTACTCAGCCATCTTAGGAGCTATTGGGATGAAATTTTTTTTTGTGGGCTTTTTATTACCCAGGTGAGATAAAGTATGAAAATCGTAAGGATCGGACCACTATATCATATAGCTCTAGAACAAACATTTTTGCAAAAATTGGAGTATCCCCATGAAATTTACCAATATGATAGTATTTGACATAAATTGACAGATCCAAAAATTTGAATCTGATCGGATAAATAGAACAGAAGTTACAGTCAACACAAATCGGTTCAAATGATGACCTAGTAGACAGCAAGCAGCGCTGCCGGCAGCAAATAGCGCTGCTTGGTGCTCAAACAGAGCACATGCATACACACACACAGACGCAGCGCTACAAGAACTGTATGTGTATGCGTGTTGTGCTTTGCTTAGGGAATTATGCAAGAAGAAAGAAAATTTATTATAAAAAGAGAAATAATGTGAATGTTTTGTTTGTATATTGATGAATTCAGTTGCAGAGAAAGAAAATTCAAAATGTAAAAAAATTATTGCCAAAGACTGCAAGGGTATATAAATTTTGGCATTCCCGAAGTTAGCTTCTTTGATATTTTTTTATTATTATGTTTTTAGATGTGTCAAATTTGACACTCCGTTTTACTGAGTACTCAGTCAGTACTCAGTGTCATTCAATTTGCTTTGTATGAGTACCAAAATATACTAATACTCATACACACTCACTCGTTGTGCGTCTGTCACTCACTCCTATTCAATTCTATCCGAGTATACTCTATTTTACTTATTAAGTGAATGAAGTCATGCAGCTGTCTAATACTAATACATATTGCTACAAAGTGAAATTAACTGTACACGAGATTTTAATAAGTGAAACATCACTGCCTGAGTCTATTAAGCATGCTGTAATTAAGTAAGGATTTGTTAAAGTTTATATTGACATATCTTACGTCGTCGCGATTCTTAGCCAGCTTCTCTTTATTAGGTGGAAGCAGGACCCTGGCACTCTGTCGGGTTTTTGCAGTCCTTTCTCATGTGACCCTTTGAGTTACATTTGTAGCAACGGAAATCTCCTTTGAAACGTCTGCCAGTACCATCCACCCGTGTAGCTTCTCTTGCTGCTTGCTATACCGGTAGCTAAATGCCTCAAAATGCACGGCGTAATTCTGCAATGCACTTGAACCCTTGAATCTGCGCTTGGATGCGGAGTCCCTCCACAGGAATCCCTTCAATGGGTTTTCTACCCGTTCCTCTTCACTGATGCAGATAGCGTCTGACAACCTGGCCTTCTCATCGATGTAGCTGACGAACTTCTCATTGGCGCTCCATATGCGAGACTCGAATAGGCGCCTGGCATCTGCTTAAGATATCGTTTTTCCGAACTCCTCGACAAGCTGCTCACAAATGTTGCCCACGGGTTCCAGAATGCATGTAGCCACTCATGGGCTTGTCCTTTTAGCTTGGACACAAGAAGCATATGCATTTGACAACCTTTGATTCCGTATACACCGCTTATATTTGTCAGTTGCGTGACCCATTTTTTTCCACACGAGTTTCCATTAAATTCCGACAACGCTTCTTTTGCTAATTGGAATTTTGCAGCCGACGAAAAACCGCTTTCCAACACTTCTTCCGAGCGTTGGTTTACCAGCCCTGGTTCACGACGCTGGTTTTGCGCGCCAATTATTTCCGCTGACGTCTCGTTTTCGCTGCCTTCATTTTCCTCGCCGCTGTCGTGCCCGGCGCAATTGTCTTTGCTTGTCGGCACGAAACTGTGCGCTTCGTTTTCTGTCTGGCGTTGAGGCGCCACTATGTCGAACAATTGCAATCGCAGCAAATCGCACAATTTATTTAATATACATCTGTGTTGTTGTCTCCCTCTTTCTCATTTGTGATCTTCGACACCCGACAGTTACTTTCGTCCTTTGTACTTTACTCGACAGTCTCAGTTCCAATAGATATGGAACACGCTCCTCGTCATCTGCTGGAACATCGTTTAAGCGTGCCACAAGCTCGGCCTTTGACCCTTTAGTTGGCAAGTTCAATAGCTCCAGCCACTTCTTTAATGTTGGCAAGTTGTGGGCGTCAATGTTGATGTTCATTGCGTTAAAGTTTACCACTTCTGATATTGTGGGCGGTAGACAAATCAAACGACTCAATATGGTTTCAGGTTATTGCCTATTTAGAGTTATAATCGTTTTTATTTTATGTGAGTAATTATTTTTATTTTATTTTGCCGAGTAATTATTTTCTTTGTTGTCTTGCTTCTATCAAATCTACACCCAGACTGACTCTTACGCCTGACCCGCCAAATTTAGCATAGCATGGCTTCGCCATTAAAGCATATCCCTCAATGAATTTTCAAAAATACGATGTTAAACCTAGAAACCTTTGCACTGCTTTCTTATCCTGTGGTCTTGGAAAATTGAAGAATCTGATACATTTTCCAGTTTAGCTGTAATCCATTCTTCTTGGCTACCCCCAAAACGAATTTAATTCTTCACATTCCCTCTTCAATGTTCTTGCTTGGAATGATTATATCATCCATATATACGATCGCTATACCGTTCTGAATCAACTCCTACATTGCTGCCATCATGAATCTTATGAATTTTAAATTCAACCGCCGCCGCGTGCAGACGTGTTTTTTAATGCACTCCGCAAAATTTAGTGTAAAAAAAAAGACCGCGTTTGCAAAAATTGTGTAGGGCTCTCAGTCACCACAGAGACGCCTATTTACAATCATATTGCTATTAGTTCTAATAGCAATAAATACTAAGTTGCAACAGGAAAGTCTGGAAAAGCCATGTCCACCAATTCGGGCCCAAGCTCTCTCGATCCCCACCAGCAACAGCTACAAGAACTACTTGTACAACAACAACGTGAGCGTCGTCTCTCGGTCCAACGCAACAACGCGTACTTTTCGGTGGTGTCGCCGACCCCACTGAATGCTACCGTAAGCAATAACACCGAAAGTGCAAGCCACTCAGCAATCAACAGCAATTTACCGTGGAGAGAGCAGTGTGCTTCGCCAACAATATCGATAACTGGGTCACCGATTGCACCGACCAGCACCGTCAGCTCGTTGACAGCAACTACTGCAACGTCTACCGAAGTATTGACCTGCCTCAAGCCGTCAACGACAAGTCGCCCAGAGTCAGCCACGACAATAAACCCAACGCCTTCTGTCCAAACTGGAATGGATAGATATATTAAAATAACTAAGCGGAAGCTAAACCCGCAAAAGAAAAAAAAGTGGCAATACGCCAAAAATAACCAAACCTAATGAACGAGTAGCACTTCTAAGCGGAAATCGCTTTAAAATTCTTGCCGATCAGCAAGACGATAAAGCCGGCGCTGTAGATAAAGTTAAATCGGCTAGACCACCCCCTTTATACATCCGTGGAGCCAACTGCGGCGTCCTGATTTCGAAGCTAGTAGAAACAGTAGGGGCAAATAACTTTGTTGTAACCCCTCTCAACAGGGGTACCATAAAAGAAATTAAATGTCAAACCCAAACTGAGGACAATTTCCGCATCATCGAAAAGTACCTCCGTAATGTTCTATACCTACCAACTAAAAAGCAGTAAAGGGCTCCAGGTTGTGTTAAAGGGGATCGAGCCATCGGTCCCACCGCAAGAAATAGCAGACGCATTGGCCGAAAAAGGGTTTGCGGTTAAGTCCGTTGTCAACATCATCAACAGGAATAAAGTCGCACAGCCGCTCTTTAAAATCGAGCTCCAACCAGATGCAAAGCGGACGAAGCCAAATGAAGTGCATCCAATCTACAACCTTCAGCTACTATTGCACAGAAGAATCGCCGTAGAGGAGCCTCATAAGAGATACCAACCACCTCAGTGTAAAAACTGCCAGGAATACAACCACACCGCTAACAATTGCAATCTTAGGTCAGTGTGTGTTGGCTGCGGCGAACATCATAAAGATGGCATTTGCCCCAAGGACAGAAACAACGTCGCACTAAGACTATGCAGTAACTGTGGAGGGAAACACACAGCCAACTACAGGGGATGTCCTGTCTTCAAGGATCTTAAATCGCACCTAAACGGGCGTAAACCCCCAGCTGGACCAAAAATCACCTTCAACGCCTCCAAAACTACACCGGAGGTATTCTTCGCCAAGGCTGTTAGATCTTCTAACATGCCTGCTACAACCAATCCTAGTGTATCCTTCGCTAGTGTACTCCGAACTGGACAGACGGAGCCCGCGGAAGAGACCCCGTCACTCCACCATCTACAGAATCCGCAACCTAGCGCACCAGAACTTGGCCAGCAAACTCCAAGTGGTTTAGAGGCCCTATTGATCTCACTTAATCAAAACATGACTGCTTTTATGACGTTCATGCAAAACTGTATGCAGGAACTGATGCGGAATCAAAACCTGCTTATCCAGAAGCTTATCGAGAATAAATAATGGCTTCCCTAAGTCTATGTCTTTGGAATGCTAACGGCGTCTCCAAGCACAAAAATGAACTGCAACTATTCCTAGACTCAAGTGAAATCAACATCAGAAGAGACCCCGTCACTCCGCCATCTACAGAATCCGCAACCTAGCGCACCAGAACTTGGCCAGCAAACTCCAAGTGGTTTAGAGGCCCTATTGATCTCACTTAATCAAAACATGACTCCTTTTATGACGTTCATGCAAAACTGTATGCAGGAACTGAGGCGGAATCAAAACCTGCTTATCCAGAAGCTTATCGAGAATAAATAACGGCTTCCCTAATGCCTTTGGAATGCTAACGGCGTCTCCAAGCACAAAAATGAACTGCAACTATTCCTAGACTCAATCCTAATCAAAAACCGTATAAAACACTCGTTTCTCAACAGATTCGAAACACAGCACCTTCAAGCAACTGCTATAACCGTCGAAACCAGCTGCGGCAACACTACGTTGGTTGCCCTGTACTGCCCACCACGCTTCTCAATCTCTGAAAAGGAATTCTTTAACACACTCGGAGAACGCTTCATTGCAGCAGGGGACTATAACGCCAAACATACGCACTGGGGATCTCACCTGGTAAATCCTAAAGGCAAGCAGTTGTACAACACAATAGTCAACCCCCCTCAATAAGATGGATTGCGTCTCACCGGGTAGGCCTACTTATTGGCCCACAGATCCACAGAAAGTGCCTGACTTGATTGATTTTGCAGTAACCAAGAGGATTCCGCGTAATCGGATCACTGCGGAAACACTGCTAGATTTAACCTCCGATCACTCTCCAGTGCTATTCACACTGTTAACAAGACCTCAAGTACTTGATCGCCCATATATACTTACAAACAACAAAACAAATTGGCTTAAATTTAAAATGTACATGAGTGCCCACATTGACTGTTCGCCGAAACTGGACGCTGCAGAGGACATTGACATGTGCGTCTCTACACTTGAGTCGATGATGGGAGCTGCAGCAAGAGTATCTACTCCACATGCCTGTACTTACGCTAAACCTGCTGCCAGGCCTACGAACCGGCGGATAGAACAATTAGTAACGGAAAAACGACGTCTAAGAAGAGAATGGCAGGCTACTCGATCACCAGCAGCAAAACTTCGCCTAAGGCATGCCAGCCACAACCTCTCCAAGGAGTTAAGACAAGAGGAAATCTGGGCTCAAAGGAAATACATAGAAGAGCTCAGTCCATCCAGCACTAAACATCCTCTGTGGAAAGCCCACCCAACTTTAAGCGCTCCTACAGAGACAGTTTCACTGGGGTCCAACCGGTGGATGGGTTCGCAGTGACGAAGAGAGGGAATCCGTATTTGCCACATATCTTAAAATGGTTTTCCAGCCAAATCCAACATCAACGGAATCCAACACATTAACGGATAGTGAGTACTCGGAATTCCAATCGGATGAGATCACTGCAAAGCCGAACAAAGCCCTCGGCCATGACCTAATAACACCGAAAATGATCCTAGAACTCCCTACTATCACCATACAATACATCTGCAAACTGTTCAACGCTATAATAAGAATTGGCTACTTCCCAAGAGCGTGGAAAAGGTCCACTACATCATGATTCCTAAAGTGGGAAAGGACAAAATCCAGCCATCATCCTATAGGCCAATTAGTTTGCTGCCATGTCTTTCAAAACTTTTTGAACAGGTCCTCCAGATCCGAATAAACTCATTTCTGGCATCGAAGAACACAATCCCTTCATACAAGTTCGGCTTCCGCGAAAAACATGGGACAATTGAATAAGTCAATCGTATAACATCCGAAATACGATCAGCATTTGAACTAAAAAGAATACTGTGCGGCTGTCTTTCTCGACGTTGCCCTGGCTTTCGATAGAGTTTGGCTGGAGGGTCTGATGTTCAAAATCTGAGAAAAACTGGCACAATACCATGGAATCTTACCTTTACAATAGGAAATCCGCTGTAATGGCTCCGTCTCGGCTGACTTTGAAATCAAAGCTGGTGTACCGGAAGGCAGTGTACTCGGCCCATTGCTCTACCTGCTGTACACTGCAGTCTTACCAACTAGTTCAGGACTTACAACGTCCAATATTGCCGATGACACGGCAATCCTCAGCATTGTAATGCCCAATAAAAGCCTCTGCGAAATTAGAGGAACACCTCAAGGTGGTAGAGGAATGGCTAGCAAGCTGGCGTATCCGGGTCAACGAGCAGAAATGCAAACATGTTACATTTACGCTTAACAGAAGAAACTGTCCAGCTATAATGCTAAACAACGTACCAATTCCTCAAGCCGCGGATGTCACTTACCTTGGTATCCACCTAGACAGAAGACTAACTTGGCGCAAGCACATCGAGGCAAAAAAGTCACAGCTTAAACTGAAAGCGAGTAGCTTACATTGGATCATCAATGCTCGGTCCCCTCTACGTCTGGAGTATAAAGTCCTCCTATACAACTCCGTACTGAAACCCATCTGGACTTACGGCGCCGTACTATGGGGAAATGCAAGTACCAGCAATATCGACATTATACAAAGGGCACAGTCGAAGATTTTAAGATCAATCACTGGGGCTCCGTGGTACATACGGAACGACAACATTCAAAATGATCTAAATATACCTAGCGTAAAATATGAAATAGGTAGTCAGCAACTAAAGTATTCTGCGAAACTGGATGTACACCCTAATGTTCTTGCCAATTCCCTTACGCGAACTAATAATAGAACTCGTCTTAAAAGAAATGACAGAGCAACCCAATAATAAATGAATAGGGCCGCCTGCAATAACCCCTGGATATATCATAAGTACTAGATTAAGAAAAATATCTCAAACTTGTTGTTAGGCTCTAATTTAAGAGTAGATTCAACAACTAAATTAAACGTTAAAAAAAAAAAAAAAAATGCGCACATTTTGTATGTATAAAGTTTTTTGCCGCGCCCCTTTCCGCCCCCGAAATTTCAAAAACTCGATTATCCCCCGTAATTTTTTAGCTAGTGCAATCAAATTTGGTACACTTTTGATACTCTATTTGATACTAATACCCAGCAAAATACCAAATTTGATCAAAATCGGACAAAAAATAGCTGAGTTATGCATATAAACATTTTTTCCATAAGGCCGGAGACGGCCGTTGGTGGGTGGGGGCGCTAGGGTGCTATGCATAAGTGCGCGAGATATTAAGATATGCTTGTAAAAAGCATGTTGTTCACGCCACCGGGTGAACAGCAGAGAGTGAGGGGTAGGGTTTTTTCCAAAAACCGAATTCGGTCATACTGAGGAAGGTGACGAAGGGTTCTCCAGTAAATCGCCATATTCAATCCAGTACGAGCATCTAACCCGAACACCCGTTCTTTCACTGTGCTTTTTTTCCGATATTGTATTTTTCCAACCCGAAACATTTTCGAGTGTGTCGGGACATTTTGTAAAGAAGCTAAATAAACCAAAATTAATTATAAACGAAGTTTTGCTCGCGTTTCAATTTCATTCCTCACTCACCAAACCCCTGAAGAAATTGGCACCCGCCAAACACTTGTGACCTATCTGGATCCTTCCGCCCCGCTACGAACACATGTGAACAGAATTTTTTCAAATAGGTAAATGCATTAGCTATTACAAATTTAAAATATTTGTTTTACTGGTGTATGGTATACCTAAGTCGGCGAGACGACTTACTTACTTCATTTTCTACTACTTTTTGCTCATTGCTAATCAAAAACTGAGTGCCATGTTTTTGTTACCTTTATGTCAACACTATTGAATTGTTCTTCCCAAAATAGCGTCAAACCCCATGTCCTTATCGGGAACTACATGAAATTTAAATACTACCTTTATTTTGTAGATGATCACCATTATAGAGAAACTACCAAAAGTTAAAATTTTCGCATTTCCTATTCCTACCAAACACTTTCCGGGACCAATTAGTTTTTTAACTCCTAGCTTCCAAAAAACACTTCGACGAATCAAGCACATATCTGCTCCTGTATCTATGAGCCCTTTAAATTCAATATTCTCATAGCTAACTTTCTTTAGTTCTAACCCAGACGGAGTGAACGTAGTCGAACCAACCTCAACTTAGTCATGTTGAACAACATTTGTGATCTGTGATCTTTTTAATCTGTGTTTCGATGATACACTGAGCTGCACGATGACCTGGCTAACCGCACTTAAAACACTTTCGATCGAACTTATGACAATCTTTTCTTATATGAGTCGCCTCTCCGCAACCAAAAAATTTTCTCTCTCGAGCCTGTACTGCCTGTGCTTCACACGAACCATATGCCTTACTTTCAAATCTGTTTCAAATCTGCCTTGTATGAATGACGTCCCTTCTTATAAACTTTGATCTGAAACTTTAACTCTGAAATATTGCGATATTAGAATAACATCATTTTGTTGCTTTTTGTACCCGGAATACCTTTAACGAAGTACTCTATCAGACCCTCCTCATATACGTTTACCGGTTTCGCGATTTCCATCAATGCATGTAAATATTCATTTAGAGTTTCGCCTTTCTTCTGTTGGCGCTGATCTAACTTCTTATGGACTGTAGCTGAAGATATTCATACACTAAACTCAGCACGAAGAGCTGTTTTTAAAAAACTCGAGTTTTTAATAATTCTCTGACTTCTTATGAAAGATTTCGCCCCCCATACAATAACTGTTTTCCATACACAAATAACTGCAATTCATTCCACTATACCGTGGCTGCACACTCTTCTATTTCTTCAATCCATTGAACAATGTTAGGAATATCTGAACCAGAATACTGTGACACACTGTCCTTAACATCTTTCAAAGTAAACCATGATCTCTCGGGTCTAATTATGTTTCCTGCAGCAATCTCTAGTCCCTCATTCGCTGTTACAACTGACTGATCGTCTGATTAATCATCTTCCTCATGCAAAACATAATGGGTGAGTAACCTATTCTGCAAATCCCGTTTCCTGCCGTTGGGAGCCCTAGTTCGGATAATTTCGATCGCAAAGCCACCACGCTAAGAGCCAGAGTCTCTGCAAGCTCCATCTCAATTACAAAACTTAAAATTACGTACAATTCTTCTTATACTATGTTATTATTTTCTAGCTTTGAAAATTGTTATTAAGTTTCGCTATTTCTGAATAACATACGCTTTTCCCGTCTTTCACTGGTCCCACGTCGCTCTGCTTTGTCATCGTCTTCTATGTTGTTTAGTCTTATCGCCGAATTCCTCCTACATATAATGAGAATGAGATTTTTAATAAGAAATGTTGTACTTAACTGGAATTCCGTCGATGCAAGCTGGAGTAGCGGCAGGATATCTGGTTGGAAGGACCAATCTTCGTAGAGGGGCGGAACGATCCAGATAAATACAAGAAAAATACTAGGGTGCCAATTTCCTCTGTTATAGGTGAGTCGATTTGGGTGTGTGGCAATGAATTAAAATGCGCGCTATACTTCGTCCAAGTGCAATTGCATTCAATTCCTAAGATAAGCATACCTCGGCACACGTTGCATTTTACAAAATATGTGAAAAATTATGTTTTTATGATTATTATATTAACTGGACCGTTAAATGACGTGAACACGAACAATACACTAGCGCTTATCTTCGCGACGTTTGTGGCCACCACTCAAGCTGTCATCCGGTGGATTGTCCTCCGTGACGAGGACTCCCCGCGGCTATATTGAGTCTCCGCTCGTGCCACTTGTCTCGTGGTTGGAGCCCAAGCACATACTCCCGGGACCATCGGTGCCAGAACGCTCGCTTGAGCGATGAGACAGCTCGCCATCGCTTCAAGCAGCCACTGAGACTCTCCTGATCCGGAGTAAACATATTCACTGTTCCAGTAGTGTACAACATGAAAAAAATGACATATGCTGTACTCACTTACAAAGAGTACATTTATTACTCTCACTCACTCTAAGTGAGTACAGTAAAAAAGTTGTACTCAGTTTTTTTAGCTACTCGAATATACTGTACAGCAAAGAATGAGTACAGCATTTTAAATTTTTTATTGTACTATGATGTTGGAAGTGAATACATTCATGCAGACCTCGAATATGTATGGATGCATATACATATGTAGGTTATGGAGAAAATAAAATTGGAATTTTAAAATTGGAAAAAGTGAGTTTGAATGGAATGGACAAACGTTGGACAAACACTTGAAGGATCGGGAAATACCATATAAACTTTGGGACATGTCAGGTATGTACATACAAGTATATAAAAGTGTGTGAGGTCGCTATGGGAGAGCGGGAAACCTCACACTTTTATTAGTATGTAATAGGATATGAGGTAAATGAAAGAATTTAAATAAAGAAATGTTGTACTTATCAGGAGTTCTACCGAAGCAAGCTGGAGGAGCGGAAAAGTATCCGGCTCAAAGGACCAATGTTTATGGAGGGGCGGAAGGATCCAATGGAAATACAACTCTTGGCGTGTGCCGATTTCTTTGTGGTGTGGTGTTGGTAAAATAATAAAAACCCGCGGGACTTCGGTTAATATATGGCCCTATCTCTTCTTCCGATTGATACGAGGCATTCTGATGAAAATTTTCTGATATGTTCATTTTGCTAATTCAACTGTTACTTTCTCTTTGCCTTTTTGTGGGCTGGTTTGCTACATTATTTTTGGATAGTTATTTTGCTGTTGATAATTCATTGGATTTTGAAAAAATTTTGAAAAAAGTTCTTGGTTCTGTGTCGTATTGGATTGTTTTGTTTGAAACGGAATTGTACTATTGGGTACAAAGGGTCTTCCACCTTTTTGGTTTTGATTTTGGCTTTGATTTGATTTTCTTATTTCTGTTATACTATTCTCGTACGACCCTTCTCTTTGAGCTACTTGTTTCAGCTTGCTAACTGTGGTTATCATATCTAGCTGACATCATAAATAATCTACCAGGTAATTTTTTGTTTATTACATCTTTTATAGTATTATTTAAAGCATTTTCCAGACTTAGTTTGTTTGTGACAATATAGGACTGTCTTCTAATTCTGTTACAAACTTACGAAGGTTTCCTGCATAGTTGGTGTTGTAGAGGCGTCGAAGAAGTTCCTCACAGAGGGTCTGCGTTTTCAATTCATTGATGAGGAATGATTTAAGTTCTGGCCAGGTATTGGCTTGTCCAATTTGCGCGAGCCGTTGTACCCCTCCAGGATGCTGCATCTCGATTGCGCTGAACAATATGTTATTTTTCTAATGACGTCAGATTCTCTGGTGCTCGATAGAGGTGGGCTTCGGTGAGTTCTGCCATTTTTGTTTTTCTTTTTTTTTTTTTTTGTGTGTTTTTTACGTACACAAGTTGGCGTTTTTGGTCCACAATAGGAATTTATGGTTGCCACACACAGTTGATATTTCCGCGCATAGTTGGCGTAAATATTTTTCACTGTTGTAGGCTTTTGAGCGGTCCCCGTAAGTTCTTGATGTCGGATCGGATACACGGATAATAACAAGTTTACTTTTACCTATCCTACCGACTGCGCCAATTAAATATCTTGTCCTTCCAAAATGAAAAAAAAAGGATATTGTTTTATTTGAGTTAAAAGCGGGGACTTTATTCGTTGGATGAATACTTAAAACTAAAGTACAAAAATTTCTTATAGTAATATTTATAGGCTAAAATTGTGAGCCCTTCAGTTGCGTGATCGATATTGATGCGATTTGATTGGCCCAAATTTTAATGCTGAATTATCGTTCTCACGCTTTTGATTTTTAGGGGGACAATTATTATTGGAAGTGTTCAATTGTTTATGAATAAAACGGATTTTATTGGCCACGCTTTGATTTTGAGGGGGACAATTGTTATTGCAAGTGTCCAGAAAACGGATGTTTACTTTAAAGTTATAAATTTTATGGGTCGAAAAATTTACGTTATTTGGTATTGATGTTGGATGTATGACTATACATATCTAGGTATCCCTATGCTAGTCTGCATTTCGTTATTTAAAAGTGGTCTAATGATCATTATCATACTTAATGTTACATATATTTATTCATTTATAATTCTTACTCAGGAATATTTTTATCTTGACACACCTAAGTCGTGTCGCCGACTTAGGTGTACCATACACCACACAATAACAAATATTTTAAATTTATAATAACAAAGCATTCGAGATCCCTAGCCGCCCCACCAGCCAACGGCCAATTTCCGGCCTTATGGAAAAACGTTAACTTGGCTACCTTTAGTCCGATTTTGATCAAATTTGGTATTTTTTGGATATTAGTCTCAATTTAAAGTGTGCCAAATTTGATTGCACAATATAGAACGGTAACGGTAGAATAGTAACGGGAGATAATAGAGTTTTTCAAATTACTGGGGCGGAAAGGGGCATGGCCAAATCTTTGCACATGAAATATCTGCGCTGAGCAAATATACACGCCAAATTTGGTGTCTCTAGTTGGTATAGTGCTTGAGAAAATCGGTTTTGTTTAATTTGCGGGGTCGGAAAAGGGCGTACCAAATTTTTTTACATATACAAAGTCTTCGCATTTACTAAGCAAATATATATACCAAATTTGGTGTTTCCAGGTAGAAAAGTTTTTGAGATAACCGTTTTTTGAATTGCCGGGGCGGGAAGGGGCGTGGCAAAAATTTGAAATAAACCTGATCATTCTACAAACTACATGAGCCTACATACCAAATTTGGTGGCACTATCTCTTAGTCTCCGAGATCTACGCTTTCATACGGGCGGACAGACGGACGGACGGACAACTCGGCTGTTGATACTGAACAAGAATATATATACTTCATTGGGTCGCAAAATCTTCCTTCTGCCTGTTACATACATATTCGCGACTTTAATATACCATTACACCTAATGTGTTTTTTGGTATAAATACGATCTACATATGTGATATTGGCTCTGGCAACTCTGCTGAGCTAGTGCAATTGAGCGAAAGACTTGGCAGTCGAACCGAAGAGACGAGCGAGAGCAGTTGTAAATAAAATAGACGAAACGATGGAAAACAGTAATTTTTAACTAAACTTAATTAAAATAATCAAATAAATAGTTCTACAACTAAAATACTTTAAATATATATATATTAAATAAAACAAAACGATGAAACTTCATCAGTTGAATTATGGATTGAGGATTTCGAAGACATGGTTGACTTAATGCAATGCGAAAGTTTACAAAAATTTATTTTTGCTATTATATTTGTTGAAAATGAAAGAGATGGCATCACGGCATCTTATGCAGTATGTGATTGACGGAATTTAATGACTTGAGTAGTAACAAAGCAATATTGTACAATGCTAATAACCTAAAAGAGTTTAAAGAGAAAATAAAATGTTATGAGTGTGGGGATGGTATGGTAACGCTGTAAGGCCAGACCTACTCCCGAAGCAGGTGATCGACGAGGCGGCAATGAAAGAGAAGACGTGGCGGCAAGGCGGAGTGAGGACGAAAGGAAGGAGAGTCGGGAGAAAACGACGAACGACGTGTGTCTAAATGAGTCAATACTTAATTTTGTCAAAACCCATTGTTCCGTAAATAATTAACTTATTTAATAAATAATACACTCAATATAACAACTATTCTAATTCTTGTGTGGCTGAGCGGTAGGTCAAAGCAAATCGTGACTGAAATGGCTTATACCTCATTTTACTCTGTGAGCAAAACAAAGAAATAAGTCTACATAAATATTCATTAGAAAAATTTTATAAAAATGTATTTGAAAGATAACTAGATGATTCGTTTGATTTGGTTGTTTTAATTATTATGTTTCATATTCTTTCATAAGAACTATATTTTAAAAAGAATATTATTGTTTATAATAGTTCATAGATATAATATAATGAGGTAGATTATATCACTAAAATCAACCTCGTAGGGTTAGTTAAATTGTCTAATTCGATTCCCTACGCTTATAAAATTAGTTTTGGAAAGAATATTTCCTAGACTCTTTCGATTAGGATGCAATATCCAACAGTTCTTTGCTTTCCTTTATATAAAGTCAATCATAAGATTTTAATCGACAGACAAATTGTCACCCTACCCACTTAGTTAATTATTCAACTGATAATTATTTAAATAATTGGGTTAAGCAAGTAAAAATGCTATTTTAAATCTAGTATTACTAGTTTCTGTACTTGTGAGCACCTTTTGACACTTACATTCATTTGAATTTCACTTTCAATACGCTAACAACAACAGCAAAAATAAAAGTAAAAAAAAAAAAAACAGAAAATTTAATTACCACTTAAAAAGAGACGAAACGACAAACTTGATTGCGAGATATTCAAGCGTTTGCAAATTGCTGACATTAGTTTTTTTGTACTTTTCGGGTTCCTGTTTACTTTTGGCATGCTCGAACTGCACACGAAATTATAATTTTCACACGCAACTGCCTCGATGCTCTGAGACTCGAGACTGGAACGCACTTAACAATTCATTTGTGGAACAATATTTCAATTCGATTGAAGGAATTGATGGCGGGGTGAGTTAAATTTTCACATAACAAGAGTAGCTCCAGTGACAACAAATGGAGATAAACTAGAGTTTTTGCTATGCCATTTCCACCATATTGCGTGCGAAACGCGTCTTCTTGTAATGAAAGGATTTTTTTGTCTCATTACCCAATGTTGGACCGGCCATGTTGATTACTGATTTCTGCTGCTGCCTTTTGCCGTTTCTTGTGCGAATCAATTGCCAATAGTCGAGGCACATTGCATTTCATTTGTGCCCTGCCAATCAAGAAATGGGTCACACATGTATCTGCTGAAGAGAAGTGTGGATGGACAGTAAACAGACAGCAACAGTTAAGATGAATGAAATGTTGCTGCCGATAATGGCAGAAGTCCTGCAGTATTATCACGCCAGGGAAGGCAATCGTCTGTCCACTGATCGATCCAGCCATCCATCCAGCCATCGATCGATGGATCGATCCATCCATTAGTTTGATATGATCGAACAAAACAAACTGATGCCAATATTTCTTGATATTCTTTCCACAGGGACACTTAGTCGCTGTTTTGTCGAAAATGAAAAATTTTTGTCGAGCGAGCTATTGAAATGCGGTGTTGTACAACTTCAAAAAGCCTGAGCATGTACCGACGAGTGTACACATACATAGACAGAACGAAATGACAAGCGACATAGAGCTGCCTGCGTCGTTCGGTAGTCTGTGGCAGACTAAATTATGTTCGATGCGTAGCGACACTGCTGCGAGCGAATGTTTTTCGCTCTCGCTGTGGTCGCTCTCTGGGGTTCTACGCTGTTCGGCTTTTGCCGAAGTTCTCTGGGGTTCCACGCTCAGGCTAGCGTTTGTAATCAAAAAATCTTAAGTTTGACGCATCCATGTATTCTATGGTTAGTGGTATGGGAGTGATTTACAAATGTTTATATTCCCAAAACGGTCATTAAAAGGATTAGCAAAGCATAAAATGATGGCTGATCGGAAAATTAAAAAGAACGAGAATTTACAAGAATATTTTTTGCTGATGAAAAAGTTATGTCGAAGAGTCTGCATTGATCCAGTATGTTATCGATGGTATTGACGACAGTAGTACGAACAAAAAAATCAGTGTTGTATGGAGCTAAAAACATAAAAGACTTTAAAGACAAACTGAAATGCTACGAAATAATGCGGGAGAAATCTGTGAGTGAGAATAAGAATGTACTAAGTTTTAATAAACAAATCCAGAAAAAGGTGATCGCAGTTGTCAGCCAAAGCAAGTTCAGAGTGTAAATAATGAAATCAAATGTTTCAATTGTGGTCATAAAGGTCATACAGCCGCTGACTTTGACAAAGGCACATCAATGCTATATTTCGAGAGATGACTCGTAAAAATATGGCGATTCCACATGTAGATGACATCATTATTCCAGCTAAAGATGAAGTCGAGGCTATATCAAATCTCAAAGAAGTCCTCAAACAGTTGGAAAATTACGGTCTGATGATCAACGTAAAAAAAAACAGTTTTTTAAAGAAAAGAGGTGAGATTATAGGGCATTGTCGATGAATAAACCACTGTGGTTAATATCTCATAAGAACTTAACTTAATTTTTACTGTAACTGTACTGAACTGTGTCTGCCACTGCTAGGACACGTCTTGATCGTTCGTTTGCTTGCTTATTACTAAATTTTCGATTCTTACGCATCTACGTAGGTCATATAGGTTGTACAAGAGAGACAGAGACAGAGAATATCAGACTGGCGCCAGCAAATTCCAGAAAAACTTATAAAATACAAAACAAAAGCATTGTAGCATTGTGCAAGATCATTCATGAGACTTAGAGTACGAAATATGTAGAAATGAAATGACAGTTGATTCCTCAACATCCCGCCCCCCTGAAACTCCGTTTCTGAATCCGGTAGGGCTGCAATCTTCGCGATAGGGCGAGTGACTTCTCCTGATTTGGTGAGAATCTGTACCGCTCGAACGAGGCCATCATCTCCTGTGAAAACCTGAGTTACGCGTCCTAAGAGCCATGCCGATGGAGGCTCGTTAGAGTCCTTCATCAGTACAAGGTTACCGATTGCAATGTTTGGTAACTTGGTAGTCCATTTCGGGCGCTGCTGCAGCGATGTCAAATATTCTTGATGCCAACGCTTCCAAAATCCTTGAAGCATTGCTTGAGTATGCTGCCAGTAGCTCAATCGATTGGTCGGAATCTGCAAATAGCTGTCTTCAGGAACTGCTGTAAAAGTTCTGCCAATTAAGAAGTGTGCCGGTGACAGGTAGGCGATCTCAGTATCCGATGTTGTGCACAATGGTCGCGAATTAACGACTGATTCTATTTGCAAGAGCAGTGTGTGCATCTGCTCAAAGGTGAGGACGGTGTTTCCTATTACTCGTCGCAAGTGCAGCTTAACCGAGCGCACTGCCGACTCCCACTTACCACCCCAGTGTGGTGAATATGGGGGAATGAAATTCCATTTAATGCCTTGATCTGCAAGGACTTCCGAAACGACCTCATTGTGCTCGCGTGAAGCGAGAAGCTGTACCATATCATCTAGTGCGCGTTTTGCGCCAACAAAGTTGCGACCGTTATCGCTATACACTTGGGAGCATTTCCCACGACGAGCCATAAAACGTTTTAATGCCGCCAAGAATGTGTCTGTGCTGAGATCAGTGGCTAGCTCCAGATGAAGAGCTGAAGTAACCATACAGACAAACAGGCAAATGTAGCCCTTTTCCTTCCTAGGATTTCGTCCCTTGTGAACCTTTAGCAAAATAGGCCCAGCGTAGTCGCATCCAGTATGCTCAAATGGAAAATACATATGCTGGTCGCATCGAATCAGTCTGGTCCAAGACGATATTCTTTCGAGTAGTACATCGAATGTGGAATCTTCAACATCCTTGGAAATAGTTGTCAAGATTTTGGATTTGAATTCGAGTTCTGCTGCTGGCTTTAGAATTGAGCAGCAAGTTTGTGGTCTATTCATTGCCTCTGAGTATAGCATGCAGTCGTGCAGCCATGATGGTCCCTTCCACCATAAATCAAAGTTCATTAACTCACTCGCTAGCATGCCTCTTGACGCACAATCCGCAGGATTTTCCTTAGTGCTGACATGTCTCCAAGCGCTACGTGGTATGGTCTCTAGTATTTCTGCCGTTCGGTTGGCAACAAATGTTTTTAGTTTACAGGGTTGATGCGAAAGCCATGACAAAACGATTGTTGAATCTGTCCATGCGTATATCTTAGCATCCTTCTGGCGCAGACCAGATTTTACTGCTTGGAACAAACGAGCTAACAGTAGAGCTCCGCAAAGTTCCAATCGTGGTAGCGATTTCTGCTTTAGTGGTGAAACTCTTGTTTTAGCTGCAATGAGTGCCACTCCGATGCTTCCATCTAGGTGTGTCACACGGTTGTAAATGACAGCAGAGTAAGCCTTTAACGAAGCATCTGAAAATCCATGCAGTTCGATGTCATCGGGTTGATTGTCTACAAATCGTGGTATCTTCAGGTTCCTTAACGTGAAAATGTCTTGTCTGAATGTTTGCCATAAGTGCGCTTGCTTTGTTGGCAGTTCCGAGTCCCAATCCAGATTAAGCAGCCACAATTCCTGAAGCAGGATTTTAAACTTGATCACCACTGGCGCCAAAATACCGAGTGGGTCAAATATGCGTGCCGTGTCAGACAGCACTTGTCGCTTAGTACAACTCATATGTTCCGATAATGAAACCTTGTATGTTAGGACATCTTCTCCAGGACGCCAATGCAGCCCAAGCACCTTGGCTGCCATCCTTGAGAAATCAATTTCATTGCCCTCGTTGTTGGCAATCCGTTTACTATTCGAGACCCATTTGCTTAGCTCCAATTGTGCCCGTGACATAAGGAGTACCAGCTCTTCCTTTATGTCGAGCAATTCATGTTCGTTCATGGCTCCTGTCAATACGTCATCGACGTAGAAATCATCCAAAAGTATCCTAGCAGCCCTTGGAAACTCGTGTTCGTGATCAGCTGCCAGTTGTTCCAGCACTCTAACTGCCAGAAACGGTGCACATGCCGTGCCATAGGTGACTGTGGTCAATTTGTAATGCTTCAATGGTGCCACAGGGTCTTCTCTCCAAAGGATTCGTTGAAAATCTTGATGTTTCGGCGCTACTGAAATCTGTCTAAACATCTTGACGATGTCCGCAGAAAATACGAATCTGTGCATTCGAAAACGCAGACAAACGTTGAACAGGTTGCGTTGTATACATGGGCCAATATGAAGTGCATCGTTAAGAGATTGTCCATCCCGATCTTGAAATGAACCGTCGAACACCACCCGCAGCTTGGCACCTATGACTGGATGGTGTGGCAAATAGAATGACATCTTAGAGACGTTTGTAGCTTCGTCTGCAGCCACTTCCTGCATGTGACCCAGCTGGATATACTCTCTCATGAACTGAGTATATTTTAACTTCAGGCTGGCATCCTTCATTAGTCGACGCTCGACTGCGAGAAAGCGCGATCTCGCTCCTTGAAATGTATCCGCAAATTGTGGGTTTTGTTCCTTGAACGGCAAATCGACAATGTATCTTCCATTCGAGTTGCGGGTGTGTGTGCACCGGAAGTGCGTCTCGACCCTTTCATCCTCTTCGTTTACAGTTGTGCGTGATGGAACTTCCTCTAGTTCCCAGAATCTTTGCAGTAGTCCATCTATATTGACCGTAGTCAGCAATGACGTAGATGGTGTTGCCAATCTTGAAGTGTACACCGATGTAATTACCCATCCAAATATGCTGTTGACTGCAATAGGGTGCCCTTGACTATCGCATAACTTCTCCCCGGTGAGAACTAACCAGATGTGATCGTTGCCCAGCAAAATGTCGATTGAAGCGTTAGTTCTGAAGTCCGGGTCAGCCATTCGGTATCCATTAAATACCGACAGTGATGAAGCATCAATATTCTCACGTGCCAATGGTGAGGTGATCTTTCCTAAAACGTGCGCATTAATATCGATGGAATGACTCGACACACGAGACATCATCTGAAGAGAGCAGAAACCTCTGGTTATTCCCGCTTTGACGTCTGAGATGCCCGATGTGGCAACTCGAAATGGCGAACGTGCAAGCCCCAACGTCTGTACGCACCGTTCCGAAATGAAAGACAAGTCTGAGGCGCTATCCAGTAAAATACGGCACGTATGCAAGGCTCCTTGGGAATTTCGCACGTGTACCAATGCAGTTGGTAGAGTACTTCTTCTTTGCCCGTTTGGCTTACTGGGTCCGGTAACATTCATCATGGCTACTGCTGATGCCGCTGGTGCTTCCTCAGAAGCCTGGCTTGAGTTGCCTTGGTGCTGCTCTGCGCTCTTATGCTGTGTAGAATAGCCCTCAGGATGCAGCATAGAATGATGGCGGCGCTTGCAATGCTTGCAAGAAGACTTCGAGTCGCAAGCGGTTACTCCATGTCCAGTCCTCAAACAATTAAAGCACAGATGCTTCTCCTTCGCGAAGGTGTAACGTTGCTTGACAGTCAAGCTCTGGAATTTAGGACAAGCCGACAGTGTGTGCTCAGTACTATGACATTTCATACAATTACCTGTAATGGCAAGCATGGTGCGTGCTTGCCTTTTTCCCTTTTCATCCCTCTGTTTGCTCGCTACCTGATCGACAACTTGACTGAGCTCAAGGCGATCGCATCGTGAGTCCAAAAACTTGAGCAACTCTTCAATGGTAGGATTTTCAATGTCCTGGCTTTTGTCGATCCATTCACGTCGGGTAGCCTCATCAACCTTGTTGATGAGCAAGTATATGAGCCAACAGTCACGGCCCGTTTGTCCAGAAGCGTCTAAAGCCCGAATAACATCACTGGCTCCGCACGTCAGAGCGCGTAGCGATGCTGAGTTTTGCCCAACAGCTTTAGGCAAGGCGGTGAATGTATCCATAAGCAAATTCACCAAATAACGGGGCTTTTCGTAGCGATCACTCAACGATTTCCACGCAACCTCGTAATTAGCATCTACGACAGGCAAATGCTGGATGAGTATCGCTGCTTCTCCTATGACACATGACTTCAGGTGATGAAACTTCTGTATATTCGTTAGTGTTGCCTTTCCATGAATGGTACTCTCAAACAGGTCCTTGAAAGCATGCCATTCCTTATAATCTCCACCAAAGGGCTTGATGTGGATTTTGGGTAACTCACAATCTCTTGTTGTCGGCGTTGCAACCGACTGTGAGCCTGACGAAGACGTAGATTGCTGTGGCGAGAGCAATCTCTCAACCAATAGTTGCTGTTGTTCCATTTGACGTTGCATCTGCAGTTGTTGATGCTCCATTTGACGTTGCATCTGTAGTTGTTGATGCTCCATTTGACGTTGCATCTGTTGAAGAACTTCCTGGACAAGCGAACCATCGTTGCCAGCCGCACCGTATTCTTCCAACTTGCCAGACGATGCCAAATCAGCCCGCAAAGCCTTAAGGCGAGCATTCGCCGTTTCATGTTTATCCTCGTATACCTCGTAATCTTCAGTAGGGTCCACGTAACCCTCCAGTTTCTCGTATTTTGCCAATTCGTCACCAGACTTGACGAACTCCTCCCACGTGTTGGACAAAGTTTCCAACTTGGTGTCAATTGTAAAGACGTCTGCATCCTGTGCTGGATCCTCTGCATATGTATATATGCGGCTAATTGTTGACTTCAATCTTCCTCTGGCCTTGATCAAAGTTTTCATTTCCTCCATGATGAAATGTCAAGAAACTCCACTGCTTGTGTGGACCAAAATTTCAAGACGCTTGTTTTCTCTAGAAAACGTGTTCTCTCACGATCTCGTCGATTATATCGATAACAGATATCGATAGGCGTGTGGCGCCACCGTGTGAATCCGCGCTTTTTCCAATAAGCACGCGATTGCCTATTCGATAGTAGGCCAGAACTATCGACTACTAACTTTGAGGTTAATATTTAATTGCTACCAAATTGCAACAAATTATTAACCAATGAGTAACAAACAAACAATGCCCAACGATCCGGCTCGAAGGACCAAATTATGATGATGAATAAACCACTGTGTTTAATATCTCATAAGAACTTAACTTTATTTTTACTGTAACTGTACTGAACTGTGTCTGCCACTGCTAGAACACGTCTTGATCGTTCGTTTGCTTGCTTATTACTAAATTTTCAATTCTTACGCATCTACGTAGGTCATATAGGTTGTACAAGAGAGACAGAGACAGAGAATATCAGACTGGCGCCAGCAAATTCCAGAAAAAACTTATAAAATACAAAAACAAAAGCATTGTAGCATTGTGCAAGATCATTCATGAGACTTAGAGTACGAAATATGTAGAAATATAATGACATTTTTTTTCTCCCCCAACAGGCACGAAAACAAAAAAAAAAATATATATATTTATTTTAAAAAATAAAATCTTATAACTAAATCCCCCCCCCCCACCAACCCAAAACTAACAAAATTTTTGGGGGGGGGGGGGGAGTATTATTAAAGTATTTAAGCCCGTGCGCCCGGGGGGGGAGAAGGAATCAGTGAGTATATCCTGTATATATATTGCCTACAGTGAAAGCTGCCTAAATGGCAACAGGAGGCAAAAAGCGATGCAAATATGTAGTAGAAATCAACACTTCCGCTTTATCATTTTGTCTTATTCTTAGTTAAGATCCAAATATATATTTGTGATTTTCAATAGACAAGAAATTTAAATACATTAGCTGGATAGAACTTTTAAAGACACTAGACATAAATTATTTTCATATGATTTTCCTTAACAAATACGACAATCGATAGAAGAAAAACTAGTTAGGAAATTGATTTATTAGTTGTTAGTTTTGCTTCGATTCTTCATTTTATTCCATGTTGAGAATAGTTTTAGAACTGTTAGACATTCATCTAGAGTATTCACTGCTGTGAAGCAAGTATCTTTGAGATACTTTCGGTATCTCTTTTGCTAAAATGGACTCATATTTCGCGACAGGCTGTTAGTCAGCAATTCAGTTGGTCTCGGGGTCCCAAAAAGACACTGAACCTGTCATGACATTCTCCTTCATACTTCAAAGTCGGACACTTAAAGTCGAGCGGCAAAGTCGGGCGCGAAAAGTCGAAGCGTCATAGACGGACGCCAAAGTCGAGCCGAGCCAAACGTCGATTGTCATTTCGCATAGTGTAATCTCTATAAAGTCGTATTTTCATGTAAACCCCCTAGACTATAATTATATCGTTAAATAAAACCCCACAAATTTTGGGTGCTCGACCGGGAAAGATTCGAGTAAGAGTGGCGCTCATCCGGTTACAAAGAGTTTTCCCCACATATTTTGTCGTGATAGAAAGAGTGCGGGATACAAGAGAACACCCCACATACATTTTTTGTGCGTTCGTGCGGAAGAAGAGTGAAAAAAAAAAAAAAGAAAGTGATTTTTTTTTTCTTTAACAATCGTGTCGTATTAAGTCGGTCCTGCTCTGCTAGTGGTAAAATTAAAACATTAACTATGTCTTGTCTAAATGATTTAATAAGTGGTACTCTGAAAACGGGTAAAGTAGACAATATCAGAGCATTGCATAAATTTATCTATGAGAGCGAGGGAGATAGAAATAACCGCAAAAGAATTCGAGAATTTTCTGGTTTCGATTACGATCAAGCGAACGCAAAATACAAAGAAAAAGCGGAATATGTACGACGAAATTTGACGAACGGTGATCTGGTTTCGATTTGCAATGTATTGGGAATCAAGTACAGTGTCGACGACCTTGCATTGCATATTTTCACGAATTTGAAGCTGAACAATTTGTTAGCATCACAAGACGAAGACGAATTAGACGACGAAGTAGATGATGAAATAGGCGACGAGACAGATCATGAGTCGGTAGCTACAGAGAGGAACGTAGCAACAGAGAATAATTTGAGGAACATACCGCACGAGAGAGCAAGCGAGAATAACAACGATGTGTACAGAAGAATAAACGAAGAGAGAGATAGAATGATGACGCCGCGCTTTGCCATTAGTTTTCGCGACGCAGAAGAGAACATTCGCATTTTTGACGGCACTAACACTATTGCAGTAGAAGTTTGGATTAACGAATTCAATGAGCAAGCAACGTTAATGTGTTGGAACGATTTCCAGAAGTTTCTGTTCGCGAAGAAGGCGTTAAAGGGTATCGCGAAACTGTTTGTCTTTAGTGAGAGAGGTATAAATTCATGGAACTCTCTCCAAAAAGCACTTCAAATCGTGCGTGAGTAGTAAAGACATACATGAGCAACTGATGAAAATGAAGCGTAAAAACAATGAGTGCGTTTATGAGTATTTTTACAGAATGAAAGATGTAGCTTCACGTGGACAAATTAAAGACGATTCATTAATAGAATATTTAATTGACGGCATTGATAAAAAAGTGAGAATAAGTCGATTTTATATGGTCCGAAAAATTTGATTGATTTTAAAGAGAAATTAAAGCAGTATAAAATAATGAGTGAAAAAGAAAGTAAGAAAGGCAATGGTAAATACAAAAACGATGAGAACAGTGCAAGAGTGCAAAACAAAATGATGAAAACTAATAATAAATATCAAAAAGCTAACTTCGGCAATGCCGAAGTTTATATGTATACCCTTGCAGTCCTTGGCAATAATTTTTTTACATTTTGAAATTTCTTTCCTTGCAACTCAATTCATCAACACACAAACAAAACATTCAAATTATTTCTCTTTTTACTACAAATTTTTAAGCAAGGCACAACACGCATACACATACATACATACGTGTAGCGCTACGTCTGTGTGTGCGTATGCATGTGCTCTGTTTGATTTGCTGATGACGTAGAACCGATTTGAATTGACTGTAACTTGTGTTCGATTTATCCGATCAAACTCAAATTTTGGGATCTGAGATTTTATATCAAATTCTATTATATTGGTAAATTTCATGGCGATACTCCAATTTTTGCAAAAATTTTGTTCTAGAGCTATATGATATAGTAGTCCGATCCTGACAATTTTCATACTCTATTATCTCCCGGCTAAAAGTAGCTCAAATATGAAATTTCATTCCGATAGCTCTTAAGATGCCAGCGTGAAGTTGATTTGCACAGACGGACGGACGGACGGACGGACGGACGGACAGACGGACATGGCTATATCGACTCAGCTTCTCATGCTGATCAAGAATATATATACTTTATGTGGTCGGAAACGTCTCCTTCTGTGCGTTACAAACATCTGACCAATTTTATAATACCCTCAGCAAGGGTATAAAAACGATGTTGTGTGTTACAACTGTGGAGCTAAAGGACATTACTCAAAAGATTGTGATGATAAAGAGAAAGGTAGAAAGTGCTACAAATGTAATGAATTTAATCATATAGCTAAATATTGTAATAAAAGAGAAATGAACGGTAAATTTAAACCAAACACAAGAAGTTTTAAGTCGAAAGAAGAAATAACCTGTAAAGTTATTAAAATTGACAATATTGAGCATAAAGCATTGTTCGACACCGGAAGTAAATTTTGTATCATTTGCGAAGATTTGTATAAACGTTTGAAACAACCCGAGTTGAGTAGCTTTGACGGGTTTCTAATAGGATTTGGTGGCGGAGAATCAAATAAGATAAAACCAATTGGACTCTGTGAATTCCATTTTGATTGACGACCAATCGTTTGTGTTAGATTTTCATGTAGTTCCGATTAGATTGTTAGATGTCGAAATGATCATAGGCGAGGAATTATGTTTGCAACCTGACATTATATTTAGTCGAAATGGTGTAAGAGTAGAAAAGTTTGAAAAAGAAAGTGATGAAATAAAAATTCTAAAAATTGATGTCGCGAATAATGAAGATGAACTTAATATAGACGAATGTGCAAGTACAAGTGCTAAAAAAATAAAGACAACCAATGTAGAAATGCGAATAATTTTAAACGATGACAGTCCGATATTTGCGCGACCCCGTAGACTTGCATTTAAAGAAGCAGAATTCGTGAACGAGAAAGTCGAAGAATGGTTGGCTGAAGGCATAATTGAAGAGTCAACGTCCGAATACACAAGTCCGGTGGTACTTGTGAAGAAGCATGACGATTCCTACCGGTTATGTGTCGATTTTCGTAAAATAAACAAGGTATGTGTGCGTGACCATTATCCATTGCCGCTCATCGAGGATCAGTTGGATCGTTTGCAAGACGCTACGATTTTTAGTACGATTGATTTGAAGAACGGATTCTTTCATGTGGCAGTTGCAGAATCTAGTCGAAAGTATACGTCGTTTGTGACCCACTGTGGTCAGTACCAATTCAAGAGGGTTCCGTTTGGATTTACTAATTCACCTGGACTATTCCAAAGACATGTAAATGCAATATTTCGGCATTTATCCAAGAGAGGCAGTGCGCTGCCATACGTTGACCCACTGTGGTCAGTACCAATTCAAGAGGGTTCGGTTTGGATTTACTAATTCACCTGGACTATTCCAAAGACATGTAAATGCAATATTTCGGCATTTATCCAAGAGAGGCAGTGCGCTGCCATACGTTGACGATGTTATCATTTTGGCCAGAGATGAAGAGGAAGCTGTTAAGAATCTAAAAGAGGTAATCGTAACCTGCGAAGAGTATGGTTTAGAGCAAGGGTGGGCACGAAAATTTAACTTGGGAGCAAGAGCATCAGCAGCAGAGGCTGGGCAGAGAAAAAGGTCATTTTTTGGTCTCGACGCACACAAAAACTCGTCGAACTTGTAAACAGAGGGACGGCCAAATCCCGAATTTGGTGCGAGCTCGCGATCGCGACCTTTTTCCCCCTCTCCGCAAAATTCGGGACTTGTCCGTCCCTCTGTCTACAAGCTGCGAGCTCGCGATCGCGACCTTTTTCCCCCTCTCCGCAAAATTCGGGACTTGTCCGTCCCTCTGCCTACAAGCTGCGAGCTCGCGATCGCGACCTTTTCCCCCCCTCTCCGCAAAATTCGGGACTTGTCCGTCCCTCTGTCCACAAGTTCGACGAGTTTTTGTGTGCGTCGAGACCAAAAAATGACCTTTTTCTCTGCCCAGCCTCTGCCGGTAAAGAGCCACGGGAGCCAAAAGAGCCACTACGTGCCCATCCTTGGTTTAGAGTTAAACCTGAACAAGTGTCATTTTTTAAAGAAAAGAATACAATTTTTGGGGCACGTTGTCGAGAATAAGAAGATATATCCATCACCAGATAAAATTGAGGCTGTTGCAAAGTTTAAAATGCCTCAAACCGTAAAGCAAGTTCAAAGTTTCTTAGGTTTGACGGGTTATTTTAGAAAGTTTATTCCAAACTATGCGTGTATAGCCAAGCCTCTGACCGAATTGACCAAGAATGCACCAAAATTTGTCTGTGGCCCTGAAGAAGAAAATGCAGTTCAGATCTTGAAGAAGTTACTAACAGAAAATCCAGTCTTAAGTATCTACAACCAGTCGTACGAATCTGAAGTCCATACTGATGCGTCCATTGAAGGCTTTGGAGCAGTTTTACTACAAAGATGTCCAGACGACGGTGAACTCCATCCCGTATACTAAATGAGTCGAAAAACCACAGACGCACAGCGAAAATATAGCAGCTACGAATTAGAGATTCTCGCAGTCATAACAGCGTTAGAAAAGTTTAGAGTTTATCTTTTGGGCATGCATTTTAAGCTTATCACGGATTGCGACGCATTTACAAAGACGCTGGAGAAGAAGAGCCTTTGTACCAGGGGTAGCTCGTTGGGTACTTTTTCTTCAAGAATACGATTTTGACGTTTTACACCGTTCAGGTACTCGTATGAGACATGTCGACGCCCTCAGCAGATATCCAATTATGCAAATTAACGACTATGGAATCAGCGTTGGCATAAAGAAGGCACAGTCACAAGATGAGAAAATAAGAGCCATCATAGAAGTTTTGAAAGACAATTCGAAAACTTATGATGATTATTTTCTGAAAGCCGATATCCTGTACAAATTAGTCAATGACGTTGATTTAATTGTTGTCCCAAACGCGATGCAGAAGCAGATTATTGGTCAGGCACATAACAAAGGACATTTCGGGGCAAAGAAGACGAGAGACTTGATTTGCAGAGAATACTTTATACCGCATCTCGAGGACAAAATCGAAAAATATATCGAATGCTGTATGCCTTGTATTATCAGTAGCCGTAAAGTTGGCAAGCAAGAAGGCTTGTTGCATCCGTTTCAGAAAGATGATATTCCACTTTTAACTTATCATATTGATTTTCTAGGTCCTCTCGACCTACACACACAAGGACTATAAGCATATTCTGGCAGTCATAGATGCATTTACGAAGTTCTGCTGGTTATACCCAACCAAATCGACGACTAGCAATGAAGTTATTACGAAGCTGACGATTCAAAGCACGATTTTTGGCAACCCTACGTTTATTATCTCAGATCGGGGTTCCGCCTTTACATCCCAAGATTTTCTGAAGTACTGCGACAACGAGGGTATCAAACACGTTAAGACGACTACAGCACTTCCGAGAGTAAACGGCCAAGTCGAACGTTTAAATGCGATCATCATTCCTGTTTTGTCGAAGTTGAGCGTTAATGATCCGACGAAGTGGTATCGACGTGTTAGCAAAGTTCAGCAGGCTATCAATTCGACGTACACCAGAAGTATTGGCACTTCTCCATTTGAGTTACTAACTGGTGTAAAGATGAGGACCAACGATGATTATAAACTGAGAGATCTTATCAACCAAGAGACGAAGGCAATATTTACAGACGAAAGATGCGAGCTCCGTGCCAAGGCGAAGGCACACATCTCCAAGATCCAAGACGAAAACAAGAAGTACTACAACCTACGTCGTAAGCAAGCTCGATCTTATAGTGTTGGCGACCTGACCGCAATTAAGAGGACGCAATTTGGCAGTGGTCTCAAACTAAAACCAAAATATTTTGGACCCCACCAAGTTAAGAAGGTGAAGCACAACAACGCATACGATTTCGAAAAAGTAGACAAGTGCGAAGGGCCGGACACTTAAAGTCGAGCGCTAAAGTCGGGCGCGAAAAATTCGAAGCGTCATAGTCGTCAAAGTCGAGCCGAGCCAAACGTCGATTGTCCTTTCACATAGTGTAATCTCTATAAAGTCGTATTTTCATGTAAACCCCCTAGACTTTAATTATATCGTTAAATAAAACCCCACATATATTTTTCCTTTTTTTTTTTTTTTTTACATAGCATCATTTTGCTAAGTGGAAAATAGAACAAAAGTTTCATTCCCAATTCGAATTCAGATTGTTTCGATAATTAATTAATTGCCGCATTGCAGTCGTTAATTAAACTAAACCATATGACAATTACGTGATGACTTCTAATGACATACAAAAGGACAAAAACCCCCCAAAAAAAAAGACCTCCTTCCTCTAACATAATTAAAGTGCGATCTTCTGAGTCACGTAGGCAAGGTTAATTGCTCTATTTTTGGCCAACAAAATTGTCTAATTTAATGGCCTTGATCTTAGCCATTTAGCAGCCATTTAGCGGATACCGCATACCAAGTTCCGGACCTACATCACCTCAGGGTCTATGCTGAGTCTTGCGTAATTCTTCTGAATTCGTTTCAATTCATGGTCTCTTGTACTTCATTTATGACAACCGAATTAAAAGTTTCCCTTTAACAACAACAGCAAAAATAAAAGTAAAAAAAAAAAAACAGAAAATTTAATTACCACTTAAAAAGAGACGAAACGACAAACTTGATTGCGAGATATTCAAGCGTTTGCAAATTGCTGACATTAGTTTTTTTTGTACTTTTCGGGTTCCTGTTTACTTTTGGCATGGTCGAACTGCACACGAAATTATAATATTCACACGCAACACTTAACAAGTCATTTGTGGAACAATATTTCAATTCGATTGAAGGAATTGATGGCGGGGGGAGTTAAATTTGCACTTAACAAGAGTAGCTCCAATGACAACAAATGGAGATAAACTAGAGTTTTTGCTATGCCATTTCCATATGCCACCATATTGCGTGCGAAATGCGTGAGATGCGTGTTCTTGTAATGAAAGTATTTTTTTTGTCTCATTACCCAATGTTGGACCGGCCATGTTGATTACTGATTTCTGCTGCTGCAGTTTGCTGTTTCTTGTGTGAATCAATTGCCAATAGTCGAGGCACATTGCATTTCATTTGCGCCCTGCCAATCAAGAAATGGCACACACATGCATCTGCTGAAGGGATGTGTGGACGGACAGTTAACATACAGCAACAGTTAAGATGGATGAAATGTTGCTGCCGATGATGGCAGAAGTCCTGCAGTGTTATCACGGCAGGGAAGGCAATCGTCTGTCCACTGATCGATCCAGCCATCCATCCAGCCATCGATCGATGGATCGATCCATCCATTAGTTCGATATGATCGAACAAAACAAAAATCATGTATGTTGTGTGTGTGTAGATTGTCAACTTTTTAGGCATAATTTCACAGAGCAATGGCTGCCATTATTTTGCGTGCAAGTGTATGAGTGTGTGTGTGTGTGATCAGTGATCATTGTGATCATTAGCAATGCAGTGGAGGAAGTGGAGTTTTACTTTGTTTTTCAATTCTAGTGATGATATCGTGAGTGGTTTCAAAGATATCGTTATCGAGTTGCTTGAAACATTTTCCAATGAGAACTTCCTAAAGATTGTATTCAGCATTAGCTTTGGATATAATGTATTCTAGAATAGTATCGTCTCGAACGCAATATTCTGTCGCCTGTGTGCAAATGTGTCAATTAGATTTATTATCAGTTTGTTGTTGTTGTTTGTCCATGTACCATTTTTACCATTTATTCCCAAATGGGCTAAAGCTCCTTTGCACAGTCAGTCACTCTGTGAGTTAGCCAGCTTATTGAGGCAGGTGCCAACCAGGAGTTAAAATGCTTACAAAGTTTGATATCCAATTGAAGCAAATATGATGAGATGAGGAAATTATAGCAATGTTTAGCGAAAAGAGATGACCTAAGGAAGCATGCAAAGCAGCAAATCATTAATCTACAAGAGGAAAATAAGAACACTTATAATCTACGACGAAAACATGCATCAATTTAGGCGATCTTGTTGCAATTAAACGTACTCAATTCGGAGGTGGACTGAAGTTAAAGCCCAAGTATTTAGGTCCTTATCGAGTAACTAAAGTCAAATCAAAGGATACTTATGATGTCACTAAAGATGCACACTTTGTAGATGGCCCAAAAAAAACGACTACTTGCGCCGAATATATGAAGAAATGGATCCCTTATATAGACGACGATGAAGATGTTTCTGATAACTAAGAAAACTTACGAAAGGATTAGACAGAGAACAATGCTGTTAACGATGATTAATACAATGATAAAGATGATGATAACGACTTTAATGATGATGACTACTCCGAAGATGATGATAATGATGATTACAACGATGATAATGAGAATGACGATTACGAAGATGACGACGACGATGCTGAAAACAAATAGGGACCACCATGAAGGCCAGACCTACTCCCGAAGCAGCTGATCGTCGAGGTGGCAATGAAAGAGAAGACGATGTGGCAAGGCGGAGTGAGGACGAAAGGAAGGAGAGTCGAGAGAAAACGACGAACGACGTGTGTGTAAATGAGTCAATACTTAACTTTGTCAAAACCCATTGTTCCGTTAATAATTACCTAATTTAATAAATAATATACTTAATATACCAACTATTCTAATTCTTGTGGGCACAAATCCCACATGAGAACATGTGGGAAAAGTCGAGTCATCAAAAAAGTGAGTCTAAGAACGTTCAAATCAAAAAAGAATGTGTAATGAAATACAAAAATAAAGAAGGGATATAAAATGCTATAACTATGGGCAAAAAGGACATATATCTGAGAAATGTGACAATAATAGTAAAGGAAGAAAGTGTATAAGACTGTCCAAACAAAAATTCCGAAAATAGCGCAGATGTTCCTAATACTAATAAAATATCAGCTGATCATATGTTGTATAGCCTTGCTTGATACTGGTAAAAAACTTAATATCGTTTTTCATGAAAAAACATCGATGAATCGATACTACATCGAAGTAATATAAATCTTTGTTAAAAATAGCATTCTTTTTCCAAACTTAAAACTATGTTTGACCTGCCCAGTTGCAGATGGTACAAGACTCCAATTCTCATTAGCATGTGGAGTGGAATTAGGAAAATAGGTCTTCTCCTCTTCGATTTCAGAAGTCTTATTTATATTTTGGTTTCATGAGTTAGAAGCTCTTCATGAGAACATGTTAATGTAAATACAGTGGTAGAAATTTCAATAATCTTAAACAAATAATATAAGAAATCTTAATATACATATACAAATCTAATTTCAACGATGACGTCTCCTCCAACAAACTATAAAGCAGAAATTTAATCTTTTTCAAACGTAATACATACAGGTTTTTTTAATACCCCTTCAGAGGGTATTATAAAATTGGTCAGATGTTTGAACGCACAGAAGGAGACGTTTCCGACCCCATAAAGTATATATATTCTTGATCAGCATGAGAAGCTGAGTCGATATAGCCATGTCCATCTGCCCGTCTGTCTGTGCGTACGCGTTTTACTCAGCCATCTTAAGAGCTATTGGGATGAAATTTTTTTGTGGGCTTTTTATTACCCGAGTTAGATAAAGTATGAAAATTGTCAGGATCGGGCCAGTATATCATATAGTTCTAGAACAAACATTTTCCCAAAAATTGGAGTATCCCCATGAAATTTACCAATATGATAGTATTTTATATAAAGTGACAGATCCCAAAATTTGAATCTGATCGGATAAATCGAACACAGTTAAGTAATCAAATCGGTTCAATGATGACGTTGAGCGCTGCTTGTTGCCTACTACGTCTTCATCAAATCAAACAGAGCACATGCATACACACACACAGACGCAGCACTACCAGAACTGTATATAAGTCTTCATCAAATCAAACTACGACGTCTACTACAAACTACTACGTCTTAGGGAATAATGCAAGAAGTAGAAAAATTTGAATGTTTTGTTTGTGTATTGATAAATTCAGTTGCAGGGAAAGAAATTTCAAAATGTAAAAAAATTATTGCTAAAGACTGCAAGGGTATATAAATTTTGGCATTCCCGAAGTTAGCTTCTTTGATATTTTTTTATTATTATAGATGTAGTCGTACAACGCTCAGTACGAACAAGTGGCCCATATGACACCAGGCCCGGGCCTGTTACGAATGACCCTAAGTAAAGTTAATGTTACAACCTTACCCACTCCGACCTAAGGGCATAGGCGTATTACATATATAAACATAAAATTAAACTAAAGAAATAGGAAATATTAAATGTAATAAGATAATAATAGGTTAAAGATAAAAGAAAACAGGATAGGTTTAAATAAAGATGATTACAACTAATTACGAGAGAGGAAGGACAAGAACGCAGTTTTTATAACCGGAAGCGATGTTTCGGAACCGATATCGTGCCAAAATCTGTTGTAGTCACTACATAGTATACGAAGAGGATTCATGCAGAGAAAAGTTAGTTGTGCAAGTGGGAAGTATAAGCGGTGTGAATACTATAAAACATAATACTATAAAACATAATTCAATCTTTTTTAAACTTAAAAATATAAAACAATGCTATTCAGAGATTCACTTGTGACAATGTATAAAAAGAAGCATGTCTACATTAAACTTAAGCGAACTTCTCTTCTCGCTTACTATGATTCGGTTGACGGTTTCAGTCGAAATGCTTTATTTGATGAGATCTTTTCTCAGTGATGGAAAAGCTAGCTAACAAAAACATCGAACATCGGAGAGAAAAAATCGATGTTTTTTACGAAACGAGAAACATCGATGTATCGATACTACATCGATGTTTCGCACAGCTCTAATGGTCACACTTGATATTTAACTTCCTTTCTTTGCTGTGAAAACCTGAACTGTGCTCATATGGTCCCGGTGTTGCAGTGACAAAAATAATCAAAGAATAAATACATAATCAACATATAAAATTAAACCAAAACAGCAAAAAACTTTTATTCAATATTAGCTTCATCAATTCAATAGTTTGAAAAAACCTAAGCTCGCTAAAGTTGATAACGTTCTATTCGCTTTCGGAGATAAATAGAGAGTGGTACCTAGTAGTATCACCTAAAACCCTAGATGGTGAAGTGATTTTAGAATAATTTTGTTGGCAAGCGGAAATAAAAATCAATCGTTATGCCGTTAGAATCGAGAAATATAATGATGAAACGGAATTAAGATGGGTAATAAGAATAAAGGTCGAAAACGACGAAATTGACGTTGACTCAAATACATCAAAAAGTACAAAGTGCGAAGTGAACGATCTTATCAAAAACTATAAGCCGGAAAAGTTAAAATCGACAAATGTTGAAATGCGTATTGTTTTAAAAGACGATAGTACAATTTGAAAAAGACCCTAAGCCCTTTTGCTAAAGTTGATACCAAGTTGTATACAGTGTCGGAGATAAAAAGAAAGTCATACCTATCGGTTCGAATTTAGCACCGAGGCACTACGGCTGTGCATTGACAGCCAAGAATACCAAGGTAATAGTAAAAGACCATTTGGTATTACTTCTGATTGAAGTATCATCTGAATTCCTGGATGATGAAGTGATTTTAGCACAATCGATGAAAGAATGGACTTTTCCATGTAAGCAAGCCGAAAAAAAGAGTCCAATCGTGACCTGGTCGTTAACAAATCGGACAGTACATATTAAAATGCCTTTGAATTGACGGAACTTAAGGTATTTCAGAAATCAGAATAAAGGTTCGGAGAGAAGGAAAATAACGAAATTGACATTCGTTAACTCAAAATGAACTATCTTAATGTACAAAATGCGAAGTGAACGATCTTAGGCTCAAAAAGGTATAAATTGCTCGGAAAAATTAAAATCTAGACTCAACCCACGAATTGGGGGTTGAAAAATGCGTATTGTTTTAAGAAGACGATAGTACAATTTATTCGAGACCACGCAGATTCGCTTTAAAATACAATGTTTTATACCCGTTGTGCATAATCGATTTTAGACCTATGCTAGATCAGTGGCTGAAAGGACGAAATAACATTGAACAATCCTTAGAGCATCTGAATTTAGCAGCTCCGGTCACTTTGTATTATTCTTAAAAAGACACGTTAAGCGATAATTCGTGATTTAACCCAGGTTGTCAGACGCTATCTGCATCAGTGAAGAGGAACGGCGCAGAAAACATTCAAAGGATTCAAGTAAGGGCTTGCAGAATTACGTCGTGCATTTTCAGGCATTCAGCTACCGGTACAGCAAGCAGCAAGAGAAGCTACACAGGTGGATGGTACTGCCAGACGTTTCAAAAAAGATTTCCGTTGCTACAAATGCAACTCAAAGGGTCACATGGGAAAGGACTGCAAGAAACCCGACAGAGTGCCAGGGTTCTGCTTCGGTTGCGGTGCATTGGATCACTGGGTGGCTAAGTGTCCACTTAATAAAGAGAAGCTGGCTAAGAATCGCGACGACGTAAGATATGTGAAGATATATTTTGAAACTTTAACAAATCCTTACTTAATTACAGCATGCTTCATAGACTCAGGCACTGATGTTTCACTTATTAAAATCTCATGTGTACCAGAAAAGATACAGTTAATTTCACTTAATCATAAATATTACGGATTAAATAGGAGTCCACTTTTGTCATATGGAAAAATTAAATGTTTTGTTTTCAAAAATTCAATAAAGATATTCTTTCATTTAATAGTCGTTGATAACGAGTCTATGAGCCATGAAGTAATTTTGGGAAGAGATTTTATGAAAGCATGTAATATTAAGTTAGACTTAGACGCCTTGAGAATGGTTACACTTGAAATGAAAGAAGCCGAAAATGAACTCGGAGAGCGGTCGAAGTTTGAGTCCTTGTCATGCTGTACAGATTCGCAAATAGCTAGTAATGTAAATGTTGAGAGAACAGTGGATGAAGTAGTTAAAGAAAAGAATTATGAGAATAGAAGAGTCACGAAAGAATGTACCTCTGAACGGGTGGAGAAGAAAATTGTTAGCGAAATTGTTAAGGAAAATGATAGCGAAATATGTTAGTGAAATGGTGAAGGAAAGTGTTAGCAAGATTGTTAGTGAAATAGAGAATGAAGGTAAAAACAAAACGGTTACGAAAAGTGGGAATGAAACTGTTAGTGAGTTAGTTAATGAAAGAGTTAGATCCACAAAGTTTGAAGAAAGAAGAGAAATTGCTGATGTCCAATCTCTAACCGAAGTAGATTTTGAGTTACTAAATATTGAGTGTTTCAACACGGGAATTGATTGCAAAATAGGTGAAACATTAGATTTAAAGTTCGGAATAAGTTTGAGCAGTTGTTCGAGAGTGCATATTTGGTAGCACAAAGGCGAATTTCCGAATTGCCAGATGTAAAATGTGAAATGAAGCTTAACTTTGAGGGGTCGAAGGCATTATTGTGCACCTAGAAGATTGTCATATTCCGAAAAAGGCAAATTGCGGGCGATGTTAGACGGATACTTGGAGAAGAAGATCATTCGCCCTAGTGAGTCGGAATATGCATCACCGATTGTGTTAGTGCCTACGCGGAGTTAAGGTTGTGCAACTTTAGAGATTGAACAAAGTTTTGGTTAAAGATAACTACCCGATACCTCTAATAGACGATTTATTAGACAGGCTTGGAGACAAAATATTTTTTTTCAAAATTGCATCTAAAAGATGGTTATTTTCACGTGTTCATGGAGGAAAACTCAGTTAAATATACATCATTCGTCACTCCGTTTGGCCAGTTTGAGTTCCTCAGGATGCCTATGGGTCTAAAAAATTCCTCATCAGTAATAGTGTATTAAGACGATATCGTTGTAGCTAGTATAACTGCAGAAGAGCACCTGGATACACTGGAAAAGGTTTTTAGAAGGATAATCAGAAACAAGCTGTAACTACGTATAGATAAGTGTGAGTTCTTTCAGTCAAGCACTAAATACTTAGGATTTCTCATATCGGAAGAGGGCATTAGAGCCGATGATAAGAGCATAGAGGCGGTTAAAAATTTTCCCATACCAACTTTTCGTTAATTGCGAAGCCACTCCATGACATATTGAAGAAAGATAGAGTGTTCAAATTTGGAAAGGTAGAACTGGATTGTTTTTCGTTGCTCAAAGAAAAATTAGTAGAAGCGCCGGTGTTGGCAATATATAACCACAAGGACGAAGTAGAGCTGCATTGTGATGCGAGCGCATTAGGCTTTGGGGCAATGTTAATGGAAAGGAAACAGGGCAAAACGCTGCACCCTGTTTTTTATTTCTCAAAACGGACGGCGGACGTAGAATCAAAGAACCACAGTTTCGAATTAGAGACCTTGGCAATAGTGTATGCAGTCCGCAGGTTCAGAGTGTATTTACAGGGAAGATATTTTAAGGTACTTAAGGCCAGCACAGGGATGAAAAATTGTAGGAAGTGAAAAGAAAGCTAGAATCTGCTGAGGATAAGTTATTTGAAATGAGAAACGAAATGGTTTACAGGAAAACCAATGATGGAAGGTTGTTGTTTTGTGTACCGAGTGAAATTAAGGAGTCAATCCTCTTTTAATATCATAACGAACTAGGTCATATCGGCAGAAATAAAGTAATGGAAGCCATCTCGAAAACGTATTGGTTTCCTAACATCAAGGAGAAAGTTGTGAAACATATTAGCAATTGTTTAAAGTGTATTGCGTATTCGCCAAAGTCTGTAAAAGGGGAATGAATATTGCACAGTATCCATAAAGGAAATCAACCCTTTGAACTAATTCACATTGATCATTGTGGTCCTATAGCATCAGTCAGATGCAAGAAGCACTTGTTTGTTATTATTGACGGTTTTCCCAAATTCATCAGACTGTATCAAACAAAGACGACGAATATTAAAGAAGCGGTTCTAGCTCTTAAGAACTATTTCAGGGCGTACAGTCGACACTAAAAGCAGGAGATTATATTATGGTGAAGAATTTTTATTCAACTATAGGGGCGGTCAAAAATGCTAATCCCAAAGCATAAAGGGCCTTATGTAATAGACAAGGTTCTCAAAAATGACCGGCTTCTAATTAAGGATGTGGATGGCTTTCAGCTTAGTCGTAACCCTTATCAAGGTGTATGGAGTAGCCATAACATAAAGCATTGGATAGGTAAGAGAAAAAGCGACTAAAAGTTATTCTTAAGCACACGAAAATAATGTTAACTATAAGAGACTTTTGTGTAATGTACCTAACTAACTTATAGTTATAAGATTTCACCTTATTGTAACGTTAATGATGTAAGGATCAGGAGATCTTACGGTCAGGACGGCCGAGTTGTAGCAGGAAAGACGGTCACACTCGCTCTCTTACTACTCTTCGCTCTCGGTTTTTAGCACTCTCTGAGAGAGAAGTAAGTTTGGCGGGTCAGGCGTAAGAGGCAGTCTGGGTGTAGATTTGATAGAAGTAAGACAACAAAGAAAATAATTACTGGGCAAAATAAAATAAAAACAATTACTCAGATAAAATAAAAACGATTATAACTCTAAATAGACAATAACCTGAAACCATGTTGAGTCGTTTGATTTGTCTAGCGCCCACAGTTGGGAATTGCAGCAACTAAATGAAGCGAAAAAAAGTTGGTAAAGCCTACAACACCAAATACCACCTTTTTGTGCATTCCCTTAGGGACTATGAAAAATTTGTGTAAGAGCTTCGCCTTACCATAAAATTGGGAAAATTTTTTTTTATATATATGTATGTATTTGCGGTTAGGGTATTTTAAAAATTGAATGTGTCGCCATTGTGCCACGCGTTTTAGTTTTTGTGTATGTGACGCTTACGTCACACATACTACGCATACCTAAGGCAGCGAATTTCGATTTCGTTTTTACGTAAATATACATATGTACATATGTGATAAGAAGGCATTTATATATATATATGGATATATATATATATATATTGGACATTCGCATGCAGACTCGCCTAGATTAAACACACAAATGCAGAAAAATTTGTTCTGCAGGCTCGTGCTCTTATATTTTTTATGATGGGTACAGCTAAACAAAAGTAACAAATTAAAGGAAGAAAACACATACAAAGTTAAGGGGATAAGATCGGCAGAGTCTCCGACAGGGTTTCGACAGAGTCATTAGCAGAGAAATCAACAGTTTTCGAAGATTAATAAGATCATCAAAGATGAAGGATTATTACGATCACCACAGAGTTATGAACAGGTATAGCAACAGAGTCGTTAACCACACAAAGAAGAATGTTTTTTTTTTAACAAGAAATGTAGAAAATACAATAGAATAAGAACAAAGGCCAAAAGTTACCAGCACTTGTTAGAGCGATTCAAGTTGCCTCCTTCAGAGAGTCAATAGTTGGTACTCTACCTTACACTTCTACAACACTTCGAGATGAACGGGACCTGGGTTTGGGTAACAGGAATCGACTCTTATATAAATCAGTGAAAAAGAGAAGTGTAAGTCAAAGCATATGCACGTAATGACTCAGTCAGTGTTTGGAACTCAGCTAGGAAAAAAGTGCGTAAATCCGGAAGGATCATGAATCAGGACCACGTACCAATGCAAGGATATTTACAAATGAATGATTATTTACCAAGTATATGAACTTTCATTAATAGAATTCATGTTTGTAAACTCTCCGGTTGATCGCTGTATATATTCTAGGTAGAGGTGACATTACGAAAAACATATATGTGCTATTATATGTTGATGAAATAAAATGAATAGTTTCAAGAAATACTTAAGCGAGACATTTTATTGGTATTAGAATAGAAATGAATAAAGATATAAATAAATTATGAATAGTCTAAATTATAGTTCTAAACTCAAATACGATTGCAAGCTAGACATTTGGGCCTCTGCTCGGATAGCGTTGGAAAATACGTTTGTTCACGATCGCGTTTGGCAAAAATGATAAATGCAATCGATAGGAACCACTTCAGACATTATGAATCCAAAAACTTTAAAACTGAATATTGGGCGATTTCAATAATCGATCTTGAATTTTATCGAAACCCATAGTCTGCATACAAATATAAAAGAATTTTAAATAAATTTATCACTGGATAGGTGCAAATATTTACATGTCAGATGTACAAAGTCCCCAATCTGCGGAGACCTGCGACACCGATGCGTAAGCCATAAAACTAAGGCAACCTCGCCTAAAAAATGCGCTGCAGGTATAAGGAAGAAAAAGAGCGCATGCTCTGAAGCCGCTTGTTCCCTGGGACAGGATGCATTCGGGGCGAATGCGAATTAAGATGGCCGAGTTGTAGGATTGGGTCGGGCAACTCAGCTGATCGGGGCGAGTTGAGCGAAAGACGTGGCAGTCGAACCGAGGGGAGGGGGGGAAAAAAAAAAAAAAAAAAACACCCCCCAAAAAAAAAACGCCTAGCCTAATTAAAATAATCAAATGAATAGTTGTACATTAATTAAACTAAAATACTACAAATATATATATATTAAGTAAAACAATTTCCTTCACATAAACGATCTTACCATAAGATTTACATTGAATTAATTAATAAAAAAAAAAAAGAAAATTAAATTGAATTTAAATATATTCTGCGGAACATTATAGATAATAGTAACGCCTCACACAACAAACAAGCAATAAGCAAGGAACAACACACTCCAAATACTACAATATTCCAAATACATAAGGGGAGACACAAACCAGAGCCATCAACATGTTGCGAAGAGTGACGCATTATGCTAGATTGAACCTCTTGCAACCGTCAGAGGGAAGATGCTTGGGAGACCGGATAACAAGAAATTGACCGTGGATGGAACGAGTGAAGCAATGGCAGTGACGGGCAAAGGCAACGACGCATAACTAGAGAGGATATGCGACCAATAAGAAAGCGCCAGGACTGGAGAGAAAGCGATGGAGGCCCGCATAGCTACAGAGGCGCTATGTATAGCGGTATCACACAAAGTGATTCTAGAGGCTGCAGGATGCCTATATAAGGCCAGCAGCAAATTATCAAGTAATCGAGTCGGGATCAAGTTATCAAGTCATTAGTCCTGATCCAGCGAAGCAACAAATCTCTTGAGGCTCTACGAATAACCTTAAGAATATTTGGCGCCTAGTAAGTTACTAGTGGAGACACAAGCAAGTTATCGAGTTTATAAGGCCTTACGAGTAACCTTATGAACTCCACAAGCATCAACAAGTCTAAAATATAAAAGAAATGATCACATATACACTGGGTGTGTAATAAACAACCTAATCCTTGGAGCAAATACATATGTATATATTCAAACAAAACCAAAAGTATACGAAATTAATATTAACACACTTTTAAACTTATAAATCGTTGAGTTCTAATTTCACCGGGGAACAAAATAGTTTTGGTTGTGCCGAACCTACTACTAAAAGATTGAAAACATCCCGAAGGACGAAAAAAGAATCGTTACAATATATATATATAATTTTTTATACCCTTGCAAAAAGGGTATATTAATTTTGGTCAGAAGTGTGCAACGCATAGAACGAAGCATCTCAGACCATATAAAGTATATATATTCTTGATCAGCACGACGAGACGAGTTCAAATAGCCATGTCCGTCCGTCCGTCTGGATCAACGCGAACTCCTCCGAGACCGTAAGAGCTACAGAGCTGAAATTTTGCACGTAGGCTTGTATATACTGCAGGCATTGTATATCTCGGATTCAGCCGGATCGGACCACTATATCATATAGCTCCCATACAAACGTCAAAGTCACGAAACAGTGACTTTCTCAATAACTTCATTAATTTTATAGCTATTGTCATAAAAGTTGGTATTTG
Organism: Drosophila equinoxialis; assembly: GCA_018150345.1. Lineage (NCBI taxonomy): Eukaryota > Metazoa > Arthropoda > Insecta > Diptera > Drosophilidae > Drosophila > Drosophila equinoxialis. The sequence continues at coordinate 128,577 of JAECWI010000937.1, read as the reverse complement.
TCAGTTTTATGTTCTTATTAATGATTGTGCCAAATTTGATCAAGATCGGGTGACTATATCATATAGCTCCCATACAAACGGCAAAGTCACGAACAGTGACTTTCTCAATAACTTCATTAATTTTATAGCTATTGTCATAAAAGTTGGTATTTGTAAGTTTTATGTTCTTATTAATGATTGTGCCAAATTCGATCAAGATCGGGTGACTATATCATATAGCTCCCATACAAACGGCAAAGTCACGAACAGTGACTTTCTCAATAACTTCATTAATTTTATAGCTATTGTCATAAAAGTTGGTATTTGTCAGTTTTATGTTCTTATTAATAATTGTACAAAATTCGATCAAGATCGGGTGACTATATCATATAGCTCCCATACAAACGGCAAAGTCACGAACAGTGACTTTTCTCAATAACTTCGTTACTTTTCAAGCTATTGTCGTGAAATTTAATAAACGTTAGTTTATTGAAGCTATAAATGTGCCAAATTTGGTCAAGATCGGCTGACTATATCATATAGCTCCCATAGAAACGATAGGTGGAAAACAGTGACTTTCATCAAAAAGTTCGTTATATCCTATGCTAAGATTGAAGGCCGTTCTTTCGCAAACATTAGTCTTTTTGGATAAAACGTTTTTACACTTTGATGGCTATGGGTAAGGAAAGAATTACCAAAACAGTCCCTCTGGTTTAAACTGTTTTATGTCCACTTGCTGCATTTTTAGTTGGCTCGTTAAAGAGCTACAAACCATTTCCAATTGATGATTATCCCATTATTGATTAATTGTGTTATAATAGTTTTTTGTGGTTTTGCGGAGATGAAAAAAAAAAAAAACGAACGCTTTTACACACCGCGAGTGTAGTGCGCGAAAGGAATAAAACAAACGATCAGTGCATATGGACAAATACCTGGATATACGTACATACAGGCTTAAGTACACAGGTAAGTATGTATGCACGCGCATTGTTCACAAAAACGTAAGTAATTTGTTATTTTGCGAACTCGATCGGATGGAAATTTAATGCGCTGTTGGGTTCCTTTCCTCTCCCCCTTTTTTTTTTTTTTTTGTTAAATAAATGTGCGGTACCGAAATGGATTATGTGTATGTGGATACGTACATACATACATATGTGCGTGCATCAACATATGACTATGTATGTATGTAAGTAAATACACCAGTTTGCGGATACGCGCGTGAGGAAAGTAATTTGGCAAATTCGAACACATAAGAATTAAATTGTTTTTTTTTTTTTTTTTATATATAATATATAATATATAATATATAATATATAATATATAATATATAATATATAATATATAATATATAATATATAATATATAATATATAATATATAATATATAATATATAATATATAATATATAATATATAATATATAATATATAATATATAATATATAATATATAATATATAATATATAATATATAATATATAATATATAATATGAATAGGGATTCCCGGAGAGCAGAGAAAATAACCAAGTCTTCATTCGTTGAATTCAAAATATGAACTGATTTTATTTAAAAACTCTTAAACTCTAAGAAGCGACAATTGTTCTTAATGTAAACTCTCTATTATTTCAACTTTTAATCTCTTGAGATTGTCTTTATATTTTCGGATTTTTATTCTTTATTTAAAATTAATTGCACAAGTGTTCTTATTGCCTATATTCGAGAGAGTGTGCCCGTACCCCGCCTCAGCATATTATACCCTTTTAGTGTGACCAGATTCGGTGGTCGGGGAAATATTCAAAATATTCTTAATGTTTACATTCGGCCAATCCTGACATTTGATCGACCTCGATCATACAATTTAACATACAATATACATACAAATACATATACATACAGATACAAATACAAATACGTACATATTACAAACAGAAACTCACAGTTTTATCACACGCATGCATCCACGGCTTGAGTCGGGCTGATTCTAAGATACCTTTGTACGGCAATTGAGTAAATTGCAGGTCACACGCTCGACCTGCCCATTAGCTTGAGGCGCGGCAGTCGCTACTTTAATGTGGTGAATATTTCGGTTCTCTACAAATTCAGCAAACTCAAACGACGTAAAACACGGACCTCTGTCGGATATAACTCTTCTTGGTCGACTATAATAATCAAAATATTTTTCTAACGCGGCGATAACTTCTTTCGCTTTCCACTAGTAGAATTTACGGAATACAATTTAACAAACTTCGTAAATGCGTCAATCACTACCAAAAAGTGCTTTCTTTTTGATGTGACACTCGGTAAGGGGCCTAAGTGGTCAACATGGATAGTGTCAAATGGAATCGGACTCTTCGGAATACTATGCAATGTTCTATTATGTATAGTTTTGGGAACACTATGTAGAATACACGGCAGACAATCCTTTATAAATGCTTCAACTTTTGCATTCATTAATGGGAACCAGTACTTTTCTTTCAAATTGTTTACACATTTCTCAACACCTAAATGTCCCAGTTTCTCGTGACACCTTCTTATTAATTCCCCTTGCATGCGAGTCGGTGCATACAAACACAGTCTTTCCTTAGCATTTCTTTTGTACACTATACCATCAATTAACTCAAATCCAACATCATCGCCCTTTTCTAAATTTTCTCTTAATTTACGGATATCCGGATCTCTTATCTGTTCTGACTGCAATAATAAATCAACATCTTGCGGAGACGCACCCACTACACCCACCAGGTTTGCCGACTCATTTCGATTGAGCTGGTCACTTCTTTCGCTTTGGTTACATAGTAACGGATCTTTACTCTCTTCTATTCCACTTAATCTCTGATCAACAGAACTTTCATCTAAAGAAAAACCACTCTTCCCTAAATGGGCACACGGTTCTATCTCAAACGGGCTTGAACAACTTTTCCCTAATGGAACACACGGTTTTATCCCACACGATTTTAAATAATTCTTCCCTAAAGGGGCACACGGTTTTATTTCACACGGGTTTATCTCACACGGGTCTATCTCACACGGGTTTATCTCACACGGGTCTATGTCACACGGTTTTATCTCACACGGGTCTATCTCACACGGGTTTATCTCACACGGGTCTATCTCACACGGTTTTCTCTCAAACGGTTTTGAACAAATTTTCCCTAAAGGTACACACGGTTTTATTTCAAACGGTTTCAAATTATTCTTCCTTATTGGAGCATACGGTTTTATTTCACACGGGTCTATCTCACACGGGTCTATCTCACACGGGCTTATCTCACACGGGTCTATCTCACACGGGTTTATCTCACACGGGTCTATGACACAAAGGTTTTCCCTAACACGGGTCTATCTCACACGGTTTTATCTTCAAACGGTTTAACAAATTAAAAATTCTTCCTTAAAGGACACACGGTTTTATTTTAAACGGTTTCAAATTATTCTTCCTTATTGGAGCACACGGGTCTATCTCACACGGGCTTATCTCACACGGGCTTATCTCACACGAGGCTATCTCACACGGGTCTATCTCAGACGGTCCAATCGAATCTCTACTAAACTCATTTTTCTCTGAGGGGACACACGGTTCTATTGGGGCATTCGGTTCTTTCTTCACTAACAAATCGCAAGGATCAAAATCACCTTCTGCAATATCTTCCAACAACTCGGTTTGCCGACTTAATGCATCTACATGGCCCATGTTTGAACCGGATCTGTGAACAATGGAATAATCAAAATTTTCCAATTCCAACGACCACCGCGCAATGCGGGGATTTATTGACTTTTTACTTAAGGTTTGGACCAACGAATTGCAATCGGTAACGATCAAAAATGGTCTGTGTTCTAGATATACGCGAAATCGGCGCACTGCATATATTATAGCCAAAGTTTCAAGTTCGAAACTGTGATAGCGGGACTCGGCGGCTGTTGCCTTTCGGGAATAATAAGAGACTGGATGCATTTTGCCATCAGTCTGTCTTTGCATGAAAGAGGCACCAAAGCCATTTGAACTAGCGTCAGTATGCAACTCAGTTTCGTAATTAGGGTTAAAGATAGCTAATACGGGCGGACTAGATAAAGCGGATCTTAACGTAACAAATGCGTTTTTAGCGGTTTTGTTCATCGGAAATGGCCCACCTTGTTTAAGCAATTCAGTTAACGGTTTGGCTATGCGGGAGAAATTCGGAACAAATTTGCGAAAATAAGAGAACAGGCCCAAGCAGGAATGTAATGCTTTGCTGTTAAGTGGTTCTGGGTATTCTTGAATAGCTTTTATATGTGTATTATTTGGTAAAATTCCCTTATCACTGACTTCATATCCTAAATAATCTATTCGCTTCTGTAGGAAAATACTTTTCTTCAAATTGAGCTCTAAATTGTACTCAATAAAACGATCTAACAGTTTTGCTAACAACTTAAGATGCTGATCCACGGTGCGAGTGGCAAGAATAATATCGTCCATATACACCACAAGTTCTCGGTCTCTAATCATATCACTAAGTATGTTCGATATAAATCTCTGAAATACAGCTGGTCCGTTCTTCAGACCAAAAGGCATTCTCAGATATTCGAACTGCCCATCGGGTGTAACAAATGCGGTGTATTTAATTGAATCCTGTTCCATGCCTACATGGTAAAAACCACTTTTCAAATCTATGACGGAGAATACGGTCTTGCCTTCTAGGTATTCTAGGCAATCTTCTATTAAAGGCAACGGAAAATTATCCCTCACAGTCTTCTTATTTAGACCTCGATAATCAACGCACATTCGTATATTGCCATCTTTTTTTCGCACTAGGACAATGGGGGACGCATAGGGGGAATTGCTTGGTCTGATTACATTATTGGCTAACAACTCACTAACTGTTTTAGAAACGATTCCTCTTTCACGATATGATAATCTTCTAGGACTACTATGAAATGGTGTGGTATCCGTCAGACATATTCTCATCATATCTTTGGGCGAGCCGTAATTAATTGAAAATCTGTCAACGTAATGCTCCCTCACAATATCTCGGCACTCACGCATCGCACCTAATCCAAATTCACTACCAACAGTAATATTCTCAGTATCTGACAGCGTTGCACAAACAGTTTCAAACTCTGTCAGCCATTCTCGAAACGGGGATGCATTCGTGTTTACATTAGTGTTATTACAATTATTATGCAGATCGGTGGTATTAGTATTAATGGTATTATGCTTAGGGTATTTAGTAAACAGGGATGCACAGAAGGATTTGTAAACAAAAGCAATGATACTCTTTAATGATGCGGAATTCTTTTTGTACTCTCTTATATTTTCAATCAATGAGAACTTAAGACCTATTTTATTTAAGGCATCTCTACCAAGAAGTAGTTGCGTCGGCATAATATTATCGGGAATAACTAAAAATTGAATTTCATAATATTTTTCGCAAAACAGAAGTGAACATTTGACTGTTCCAAAAGTCAGAATAGAGCCACCGCTCAGTCCATGAAAAGAACTTTCAACTAATTTATCGCAATTCAAATGCGGCATCAACGCTCTACTGGCGAAACTTACTGGGCTTCCGGAATCTAATAGGGCAAAAATATTATTAACATCGGTGCATCCCCCTTTACAAGATATTCTTAAACTTACTAATTGAATAAATGACTTATCATCAATGGTATCCGGGTCTTCAGTAGCGCTCATAGCGGCGATCTGAGTTCGCATTGGGCAATTCCGGTACTGATGGCCCACTTTGAAGCACCGAAAACAACTTCCTTTTGGTCTCTCGGGGCGTGGACAGTCGGTGCTAAAGTGACCAATCTGGCGGCAATTGTAACATCTCATCTCCTTTACAGCAGAAGTAGTGGCCTGCGCACGGTCTGAAGTCGGACGAGTTTGAGGAACGTTGTTTCTTGCTGGTGGCTGAACTGTCTGAAAACGCATCATCTTCTCCCGCAATTCGTTGAGAGAAGTACAATAGTACAACGGTGCGGACAATCCGGTTCGATCTCGTATTCCGTCAACAATGTATTTGATCACATCTGTGTCTTCAAAATTACCCTGCTGAGCCATATTTCGCATAATGATGAAATACTGCAAGAGTGACTCTCCTTTGCCAATCGGGCGCTTTCTCATTTGGTTAGCAATCTCGTGGTTTGTCATTTGGAGGCCAAATACCTTCACAAGGGCATCCTTCAGCTCCTTCCAGTTTGTCGTCTTTTCGAATATCATATACGCTTTAGCTGATCCCTCCAGCAGTCGGTTGCCCAACGACCAACATTGGGCATCACTCAGTACATAAACGCTAGCCGCTTTCTCCAGTTCACGAATCCATACGTGAATGGACAGATCACCATCACCAGAAAACTTAGGTACGGTAGTTTCGACATCCTTTAAGTTCATGCGGCAGTTATATTCCGGTCTGCTTAAGTTCTCCTCCAGTTCCATAACACGCGTTTTTAGCTCAACCAGGTTCTTACGTGCTGTGTACAATTCGATGGAACTAAGAATCGAAGACAATTCGTCAGTTTCGTCCGCATGTGCGCTTTCACGAACATGCACGTTCGCGTCTGGTCCCACAGAAGTCTCACGAGACATCGTCGGCAATTGGCTAGCACCCACTTGATCCGGTGTACTCGGCTGTTCACTGTTTCCCACGCCGCGCTGCTCAATAGGAGGCTCCGGACCAACATCCACAAGTTGTCCGGCAAGCACATTCGCAGACACTGCTGGGCTGATTGCCTGCTCTTCGGGTACATTGCTATCTCCAGACGCTTCCAACTGATTCTCCGACATGACTGCTTTCACCAATGCTCGCAATTGGTGAATTGACGCTTCTTTGTCGCAAGGTACTTCTTTGGCCGCTAGCAACTCAAACAATGCGGTTTTATTTAATTTAATTATCTCGGTGTATTTCATAAAAAGACTTTCTTTAGGGCAAACCCCACACCTGATTTGTAAACTCTCTATTATTTCAACTTTTAATCTCTTGAGATTGTCTTTATATTTTCAGATTTATTTTCTTTATTTAAAATTAATTGCACATGTGTTCTTATTGCCTATATTCGAGAGAGTGTGCCCGTACCCCGCCTCAGCATATTATACCCTTTTAGTGTGACCAGATTCGGTGGTCGGGGAAATAATCACTGAGGAGAAGGGCGGGCTTATTCAAAATATTCTTAATGTTTACATTAAAAATGCTTATTCTTAATGCCCCACGTTTTCTGGGGTTGAAAATTGTTTATATTTCATGCTCAGCGCTGGTTACTTGATACCACGCCGCTGTTATAGTCTTAAGTGTTTTCCACAGAATGTGGATGCATGTTTTGTTTGGTATTAAGCAATAATTGTCATATGAATTTTATGACTTACTTTTGTTTATGTTTCATTTGTATATTTCTTTGGTCAATCTGATTTGGTGAAGCCAGCTCAGATGAACACGATGTTTATTCTTAAACATTCTGCAAAGGGCCGCCAAATGCGGCGTTTTGGACTTTATCTTTATAGTTAGTTTAATATTATAAAAATAATTATAAAATTTAAAAATATTTGTTTTTTTCTTTTTATTGTGTGGTTTATAAAAATTAAAAAAATTATTTTATTATAAAAAAAAAAATATTTAAAAAAGAGGGAGAAAAGGTTTAAACCTTGTCAATCTGGTTTTCCTTTACTGATTGTAACTGACTTCTTATTCTTACCAATTCTCCCATATGTATTACTATGTTGGCTTCTACTGGTTTTTATAATATTTGGCATATTACTTAACGATTTCTGTTTGGGGATGTCTACCCACTCCTGATGTGCATTACTGTGCTGACTTCTAGCCTTTTTATACGGTGGTGAATTTAAAAAATAACTACCTTTACTTTTTGACTTGTTCCAATGTGATCTTCGCTCCACTATTTTTAAATATCGCTGATTGCTGAAGTGTGAGTTGCTATTCTGGTTACCATTAAATGTTGTCCTTTTATAATTATTTTGCCATATCTGATTTTTTGGTACTATAGTTTCGGACAATTTGTTACCGGAATCTATTTTGATATTATTTTTTAGATAAGCATTATCTAATTGACCGATTGCCTTCTGAATATTTTCATGTTTTACTGGCTCTGGGATATATACTTTTTCTTCCCCAATTTTCACTTTACCTCCAATGTGAGGTCCTGCCGGGGGCCATAAATTTATTTCTTGAATTTTGCTGTTGTATTTCTTTGGAATTGTGTTATTTTTATTTTGAAATTTATCTGTCTTTTTCTCCCAACATTGTTCAAAACATGTGACATCTATTGTTGTTGCCACTACAGATTTATTCTGATTGGATTTGGTGCATCCCGAGACGATCCAACCAAATTGAGTATTTTGACCTAGCAGGCCATCAATCTTTGTAATTCCCCCTTTTAAGATTTGGGTATATACGTTTACTCCCATTATTATGTCAATCCTACCAGGTTTATTAAGGGTGGGATCAGCTAGCACGTAAGTTTGCCATTTTGATATATCCACGTTTGCTATTTTTAATGGAAGAGCTTTCATTAATTTTGGCAACACAATTGCCTCAACCTTTAGATGTCCTTTCCAAGGATTTCGCGTCTTTACATCTATCTTTACCTTATATTTTGATTTATTAGATTTTATTGAGGACACGCCACTTATTTCTGTATATTGTTCAATTTTTGGTAGTTTTAATATTTGAGCTGCCTCTTTAGACAAAATGGTGCTCTGTGAACCACAATCAATAAGGGCTCTTAGAGTCTTATATCCTCCATTTATATTTTTTACTTGTATTAAAGCTGTGGCCAACAGTGTTGGTTGTGCGGTTACACAAGTATTAGCTCTCTCCTGTTTTTCTTCAAAATGGAGTAAGGTATGGTGTTCCTTACTACACAATGAACAGACCATTTCATTTGTGCACACCTTATTGCTTGAATGGTTCAAGCATCTTATGCAAAGATGCACTTTTTTGGCTGTTTCATACCTTTCAGTAGGTGTCAACACTTTAAACATGTAGCACTTATACGCTTTGTGCCCGGAAATTTTGCAAATCGGACATTTATCTTCGATTTCCGCATAATTTAACACAGTTTTTAGCGGTTTTTTCTCTTCTTTGCTCATGGCACTTAGCGAGCAATATCTTTGCTCCAAGTATTCCATGACATCAGATAGCATTTGAATTTGTCTTGTTTTTCTAATCTGACTCTCATATAATTGTCAAATTTCCTTAGTAGGAGTTGTGCGCATATGACGTCAACTTCATCGGACAAATTTGTTTTTATTTTAATTAAGTAAACTGACTCATTAACAATGTCAATCACTTCTTTAACACTTTTTGCGGATTCATTGTTGATCATCGGTAAATCAACGATCCGACTTAATTGTTCGGAAAATACCCTCCTATTATTTTCATACCGCTTGGTTAACAATTCCCAAGCGGCACTATAGTTATCAGCTGAACCTGACAATAGATGGGCTACCATGCTCTTTGCTTCGCCCTTTAACGCGGATTTTAAATAATTGAACTTAAGAGCAAGACTTAAATCCTCTCTTTTTTCAATCAGTTCCGCAAATAGTTCTACAAACAGGTCCCATTCTCTAGGTTCTCCAGAAAATGTGGGTACCTGTATTTTCGGCAACACCGGTAATTCGCCTCTCACGGTTACATTCTCAACTTTCAAATTTTTCTGATCGTTTATTTTCATTTCTAACACTGATACTGAATTCCGGACATCGAATTCTAAATCATCCAAAGTATTTTTAAATTTTGCATCTTTCAACACAACCTGGCACGCCTGTACTTTCTCCCATAAATAATTGATCTTATTAATATATATTATGCATGCCTCATTGCCTGTTGAATTATCTATAGTGCGTAACTCTTTGGTTACCCTATCCAAATATTCCTGGAGCTGTCGGACTCTATCCATAAACATCTCCTGGTTACAACCGTTTTTCATGACTGGAGGTCGCATTGCCGCGCGACTCTCCTTTGCTATCATCAAACATTTCTGACATATCCGCTTCTGCTTCAACTAACACTGACTTACTAGTGCCTGGTTTTTCTGACTCTCCTGTAGCTATTATTTTGGCAACTATCGTTAAAACCTCTTCATGTACTTTATCTCTGTAGTACTGATGATCGAAAATACCCTGCTGGAGCAATTTTTCATAGTTAGGCATCCATCGGCTACTAATCACTTTTACTTCCTCGATTACCTTGCTGGTAACGTTTCTGGGATCCAGTGCTTCCAACTGCCTTAACCTGGTATGCAGCTCTACCTGCTTGTCTAACAATTTAGCAGTCTTATTACTGAACATTTTATATAGTGGATGTATATATGTGTGACAATCAATTGATTGTTTTTTTTTTAATTTTTTTTTTTTATATTGGTTTTTAAATGTTTGTTTTTTTTTAGTGTTTTGTTTTCTTTTTTTTTTTTACATATATCCCTGCCTATTTTTGCGTGTGGTTTTCACGCCACACTCTAATCGGACAGCTTTTATTGCCGCACAATTGTACATAGTTTGTTATAATTATGAAAAAAAATATGCATCGCAGTGCATTAAAAAAAATGTGCGACGCAGCGCATAGTTGTTTATTTTGGTGGGCGCTCTTTGTAGCGCTATTGGTCCAGACGTTCAGCAGCTTTCAAGTTGCCGGTGCTGGTCTACGCACAGGCTGTTGGGGCGCCGATGCTGGTTTCTCCGATCTCTTGGCTCCCGGGTCTAGCTTGTCGCGCTAGACGGTGCCGGTGCTGGTCTTCGCACAGGCGTATTCGCAATAAGGTGAGTCAAATGGTCCAGGGCAGTCCTTGGGACCCGTCTTCCCCGGTGTGTTTTTTTGTTTGCTGTGTCGTTGCTCAGCTGCTGTTGTCCAGGGCCTATGGGCTCAGGCGGTACCGGTGCCGGTCATCGCACCAGATTTTCTCCTATTAGCATCCTCTTCTTTGAAACTATCTTGTTGCTCTGCTGCTGTTTGTAGTTGCTGACTTGCAACTACATATACACTTTTAAATTTAACTTTTTTTTTTCGATATTAGGGCTTCGAATACGCCACACACAAAAACTCCCGCCGCCGATATTAATACAGTTGCTCCACTAGCCAAACTGTCTTTAAAATCGGACGCACGCACTTTTTAATTATTAAGCAATATTTTGCTTTTTTGTTTTATACTCTGTCCCTTACCACTGGTGGGGGAAAACAAGAGTTAATTTATTTTTGCTACCTTTAGCTGATCTTAGCATTTACACTTGCATAAGAATTCAGACTGTAAGGAGCTGATTCAATCTGTGAGTCTCTTACCACTGGTGGGGGAAAACTGCAGAGTTCCTTTTTCTCGAAGGACCAAAATGAATAGGGATTCCCGGAGAGCAGAGAAAATAACCCAGTCTTCATTCGTTGAATTCAAAATATGAACTGATTTTATTTAAAAAACTCTTAAACAATTGTTCTTAAAAATGCTAATTCTAATGCCCCACGTTTTCTGGGGTTGAAAATTGTTTATATTTCATGCTCAGCGCTGGTTACTTGATACCGCGCCCCTGTTATAGTCTTAAGTGTTTTCCACAGAATGTGGATGCATGTTTTGTTTGGTATTAAGCAATAATTGTCATATGAATTTTATGACTTACTTTTGTTTATGTTTCATTTGTATATTTCTTTGGTCAATCTGATTTGGTGAAGCCAGCTCAGATGAACACGATGTTTATTCTTAAACATAATATATAATATATAATATATAATATATAATATAAAAATATTATGTAATATATAATATATAATATATAATATATAATATATAATATATAATATATAATATATAATATATAATATATAATATATAATATATAATATATAATATATAATATATAATATATAATATATAATATATAATATATAATATATAATATATAATATATAATATATAATATATAATATATAATATATAATATATAATATATAATATATAATATATAATATATAATATATAATATATAATATATAATATATAATATATAATATATAATATATAATATATAATATATAATATATAATATATAATATATAATATATAATATATAATATATAATATATAATATATAATTGGGTCTGATTGAAAGCTGTGGATCAGCAAGAGATTATTGGTTGAAATTGGAGGAAACATTTCAATCCAAGGGGCCTGTGCGAAAGGCCAGTTTACTCAAAAGAGTGGCGCTATCCCGTATGTGTGAGGGTAGTGATGCGCGTCATCATATAAATGACTTCTTCGAGGCAGTTAAAAAATTAAAGGAAATAGGGGGTAACTATAGGAGACGACTTACTCGCCATTCTCTTATTGTATAGTTTACCGGATAACTATGAGACTTTCCGATGCGCAATAGAAACACGTGACAAATTGCCCAGCCCTGATATTTTGCGTGTGAAGATATTGGAAGAGTCAGAAGCGCGCCAAGCCAAGAAAGCGCGCGAAAAGCAGATTGCGTTATACGTCAACCGCCGCAAAGGCAACGACAGAGAGGGAAGCACGAAAAGAGACACACGAAAATCTTTTGCGTGTGACAAGATCGGACATTTCGCTCGCAGCTGTCCAACTAAAGCGAGACAGCATGCAAGGAAAGAGAGAGAAGAGTCAAAAGAGAGCAAAAGACAAATGAAGAACGAAGCAATCAACATTGCAGAATGTGCGTACAATGCGGAGAGAAAAAGTAACTTGTGGTGTCTAGACAGTGGCTGCACCGCACATATGAGTTCAAACAAAAATGCATTTGATCAAGTACAAGGTATTGATAAGACATTGCATTTGGCCAACAACAACACCGCAGAGGTGAAAGGAATTGGCGAGATTAACATTGAAGTGAAAGAGAGGCAGCATACAAATGGAATTACCTTGAAAGAAGTTTTGTATGTGTCTGACCTACGACAAAATCTGCTTTCGGTATCGCGAATTACCGACAAGGGACACGAAGTTATATTTCGTAAGAATGAAGCAGTTATTATGAAAAATAATAAGCAAGTTTGGTTTCGAGCTCAGAGATACGGAAATCTGTATTACGTTAATGCCGAAGAACACGAATCAAATAATGTGTGTGACGAAGGAAATGAAATAGATCTGTGGCATTTCCGTATGGGTCATCTAAACGAGGTTGACCTGAAGTGTTTAGCCAGAGCCGGAAAGGTACATGGTATGAACATAAAGGAGAACGCAAAGCTATCGCAATGTGAGATTTGCATAAGCGAAAAGCAGGCAGCAAATGCCTACAAGAGCTCGACGGTGAAAAGGTCAAAGCAGAAATTGGAGATTGTGCACAGCGACCTGTGTGGACCGATGCGTACCGAGTCTATGAGTGGATATAAGTATTTTATTACATTCACAGATGATTTTTCCCGATATTGTTCAGTTTATTTTCTCAACCAAAAATCGGAAGTTTTCGAAATATTCAAATCGTATAAATCTTTCGTTGAGAATATTACAGGTCACAAGATAAAGATGTTACAGACTGATAACGGAACGGAATATCGAAACAAGGGATTCGATGAGTATTTGAACAAGCATGGAATTAGCCGACGACTCACTGTGCCCCACACACCCCAGCAGAATGGTATAGCTGAAAGACAAAATCGTACACTGGTAGAGATGGCCAGGTGTATGATGAAGCAAGCGGGCGCTCCACCATCATTTTGGGCAGAGGCCATTAACACGGCGTGCTATATCAGGAATAGATGTCCCACAAAAGACTTATCTGGAGAGTTGCCATATACGTATTGGACTGCAAAAGTTCCGAGTGTGAGACACATGCGTACTTTTGGCACAAAAGCGTATGCACTAATCAAGGGCAAAAATAAGGGCAAGTTCGAGTCACGATCGGAGGAGTGTATATTATTGGGATATTCGTCAGAGTCGAAAGCCTATCGACTGTATCAACCAAAACGGCGTGAGATTATAAGAAGCAATGATGTTAAATTTATGAACATTTCAGGATTCCAAAGCGAATTTCAAGAATTCTATGACGAGCCAGAAAATGGCGTAGACATTCCAATAGGTGTCCAAGTGGATGAGACAGAGAGAAGTTCATCAAGCGAAGAGGATGATACCGAAGAGGTAAATCAGCCTGAGAGACATGGTAGAGGACGACCAAAGTTGCTAAGAACTGGTCAGCGTGGAAGGCCACGGAAAATCTATCAACAAGGAAGAAATATTTCGGCAGACGAACATATTGATCAACAGGATGAACTAGACTCAGCTGAGGATACATTCGAGGAGTGCGAAATGGCATTCGCAGTAGCTACAGATGATCCAGTAACCATCAACGAAGCCCAAGGCAGTGGCGATGCTGAGAACTGGACAAGAGCTATGGAAGATGAGTTTATGGCTCAAGTTCTCAACAAGACCTGGGAAATTGTTGAGCGGCCCAAAGGCCGAAAGGTGATTGGAAACTAAATGGTGTTCCAAACAAAGGATAACGGCTCTCCAGCAGGACGAAAGAAGGCGCGTTTAGTTGCAAAAGGTTATGCACAAAAACCAGGAGAGGACTTTCACGAAACGTATTCGCCTGTAGCGCGATTTACATCGGTTAGACTGCTAGCGGCCTTATCAGCTGAATATGACATGGAGATCCATCAAATGGATGTGGTCACAGCGCACCTCAACGGTGAACTGGAAGAGAAGGTATACATGGATATTCCAGAAAAGTTTAACGAGTTTATGCAAAAGGTGTACTCTGGAGCTCCTATGGGATCGAATCAACAACGCCCCGACGCAGAGTATAAGAGGGCAGCAAATCAATGGCGCAAAGCTGTAACTAAGATGAGAGATCCCGTGTGTCTAATAAGAAGAGCTCTATATGGACTACGCCAGTCCGGACTACAATGGTATTGAATAGGGATTCCCGGAGAGCAGAGAAAATAACCCAATCTTCATTTGTTGAATTCAAAATATGAACTGATTTTATTTACAAAAGTACGGAGTTTATATAGGATTATCTTAGGCTCTAGGAGGTAACAATTGTTCTTAGAAGATCTTATTCTAGACTCACACCCACGTATTTGGGGGTTGAAAATTTATTATTTTGGGCACGGCGTCGGTCACTTGACATCCTGCCGTTGTGATCTTTTGGGTTAGTTTAGAATTACAAGTGTTCTTTTGGGTTAGTTTAGAATTACAAGTGTTCTTTCCCACATCGTGTGTGGCTGATTGTAATTTTAGACATATGCTAGGTTAGTTGTTTGGTACAAGAGTACAGTTGTATTGTGTTTTCTTTAGTGCATCTGATTTGGTGAAGCCAGCTCAGATGAACACTATGTTTATTCTTAAACATTCTGCAAAGGGCCACCAAATGAGGCGTTTTGGACTTTATTTTTATAGTTAGTTGTCTTGTACAAATTATTATTAATATCATCATTAGTAAGATAACTATTGTTAAGGAATCATGATCAGTTATATGACGGACGTTCAACCTAGTCAATCTTATGTTCCTTCACCGATTGTAACTGACTTCCTATGCTTACCAATTCTGCCGTATGTATTACTGAGTTGGCTTCTACTGGTTTTTATAATATTTGGCATATTACCTAACGATTTCTGTTTGGGGATGTCTACCCACTCCTGAAGTGCATTACTGTGCTGACTTCTAGCCTTTTATAAGGTGGAGAATTTAAAAAATAACTACCTTTGCTTTTTGACTTGTTCCAATGTGATCTTTGCTCCACTATTTTAAAATATCGCTGATTGCTGAAATTTGAGTGGTTATTCTGGTCATTATTAAATGTTGTCCGTTTATAATTATTTTGCCATATCTGCTTTTTTGGTAGCACAGTTTCGGACAATTTACTACCGGAATCTATTTTAATATTATTTTTTAGATAATCATTATCTAATTGAACCATTGCCTTCTGAATATTTTCATTTTTTACTGGCTCTGGGATATATACTTTTTCTTCCCCAATTTTCACTTTACCTCCAATGTGAGGTCCTGCCGGGGGCCATAAATTTATTTCTTGAGGTTTACTGTTGTATTTCTTTGGAATTGAGTTATTTTTATTTTGAAATTTATCTTTCTTTTTCTCCCAACTTTGTTCAAAACATGTGACATCTATTGTTGTTGCCACTACAGATTTATTCTGATTGGATTTGGTGCATCCCGAGACGATCCAACCAAATTGAGTATTTTGGCCTAGCAGGCCATCAATCTTTGTAATTCCCCCTTTTAAGATTTGGGTATATACGTTTACTCCCATTATTATGTCAATCCTACCAGGTTTATTAAAGGTGGGGATCAGCTAGCACGTAAGTTTGCCATTTCGACATATCCACGTTTGCTATTTTTAATGGAAGAGCTTTCATTAATTTTGGCAACACAATTGCCTCAACCTTTAGATGTCCTTTCCAAGGATTTCGCGTCTTTATATCTATCTTTACCTTATATTTTGATTTATTAGATTTTATTGAGGACACGCCACTTATTTCTGTATATTGTTTAATTTTAGGTAATTTCAATATTTGAGCGGCCTCTTCAGACAAAATGGTGCTCTGTGAACCACAATCAATAAGGGCTCTTACAAGGGGAACTTCAGGTATGCGAATCACCGATTTGGATGAATTTTGGATATGTTGTAGAATACCCCGTCATTTGAAGCTGTGTAAAATATTTCGGCGCACTATTCTATATTTTCCTTATAAATCGCGTTTAAAGCTATAGTTTGGGTGACTTATACGTAAAACGCCGAGGCGACTTCAAGCAGCTCGGCGGTGTAGTGGGTAGAGGTCCTGACTAAAGTTGACAGAACCCTGGTTCAACACCCGCCCGAAACTAGTTAGTTTTGGATTTTCATCTTTTTATACCCTTGCAGAGGGTATTATAAAATTGGTCAGATGTTTGTAACGCACAGAAGGAGACGTTTCCGACCACATAAAGTATATATATTCTTGATCAGCATGAGAAGCTGAGTCGATATAGCCATGTCCGTCTGTCCGTCCGTCCGTCCGTCCGTCCGTCCGTCCGTCCGTCCGTCCGTCCGTCCGTCCGTCCGTCTGTGCAAATCAACTTCACGCTGGCATCTTAAGAGCTATCGGAATGAAATTTCATATTTGGGCTACTTTTAGCCGGGAGATGATAAAGTATGAAAATCGTAAGGATCGGACCACTATATCATATAGCTCTAGAGCAAAAATTTTTGCAAAATTTGGAGTATCCCCATGAAATTTACCAATATAATAGAATTTGATATAAAATCTCAGATCCCAAAATTTGAATGTGATCGGATAAATAGAACACAAGTTACAGTCAATACAAATCGGTTCTACGTCATCAGCAAATCAAACAGAGCACATGCATACACACACACAGACGTAGCGCTACACGTATGTATGTATGTGTATGCGTGTTGTGCTTTGCTTACGGAATGATGGAAGAAAAATTTGTAGTAAAAAGAGAAATAATTTGAATGTTTTGTTTGTGTGTTGATGAATTGAGTTGCAAGGAAAGAAATTTCAAAATGTAAAAAAATTATTGCCAAGGACTGCAGTAGGGTATATAAACTTCGGCATTGCCGAAGTTAGCTTCTTTGATATTTTGCCTTTGTAATAATTATTTTTTTTAATACATAGCAATATATGATTTGTGATGATTTGTCATTGGAAACATATTTTTTGTACATATATTAAAACTTGTACGCTTGAGGTAATACTAGCTATAAGCACGACATTACGAACTGTATTTTTCGGGAAGGTTAAAAATATGATAAAGCGAATGCAAAACTCCTCAACGCTTATAAAAAAAAATCTAGAAATTTCATCAAAAGAAGACCACTTGTCGACTTGTCATCCCTGATATTGAAGGGAATGCTCAAGTATGCATGGTTCGCTTCAAAGTTGATGATGAGATGAGATGAGAGAGTAGTTTTCCAAAATTTTTATTTAGTTTTCTTCTTTTAAATTGATCTAAAGTTGTAATATTTTTGGACAAAAGCATCATTTTAGCATGTTCATGGTTTTGGAAAAATTTACATATGTATTTCAAGTTTTTATGGTGTATATCGCAACAAAAAATGTGAAGAAACTAATTAATTAGTGTATTTTACGTCTATATTCGTATTTTTTACATTTATGTTTTTGTAAAGGCATAAAAAATTAATACAATCAAAAATCATCAAATGCCCTATATTGCTATTTAAAAAAATAATTATTAAAAAGAAAAAAAATGAAAATCCAAAACTAACTAGTTTCGGGCGGGGGTTGAACCAGGGTTCTGTCAACTTTAGTCAGGACCTCTACCCACTACACCGCCGAGCTGCTTGAAGTCGCCTCGGCGTTTTACGTATAAGTCACCCAAACTATAGCTTTAAACGCGATTTATAAGGAAAATATAGAATAGTGCGCCGAAATATTTTACACAGCTTCAAATGACGGGGTATTCTACAACATATCCAAAATTCATCCAAATCGGTGATTCGCATACCTGAAGTTCCCCTTGTTAGAGTCTTATATCCTCCATTTACATTTTTTACTTGTATTACTGCTGTGGCCAACAGTGCTGGTTCTGCGGTTACACAACTATTAACTCTCTCCTGTTTTTCTTCAAAATGGAGTAAGGTATGGTGTTCCTTACTACACAATGAACAGACCATTTCATTAGTGCACACCTTATTGCTTGAATGGTTCAAGCATCTTATGCAAAGCTGCACTTTTTTGGCTGTTTCATACCTTTCAGTAGGTGTCAAACCTCTAAACATATAGCACTTATACGCTTTGTGCCCGGCAATTTTGCAAATCGGACATTTATTTTCGACTTCCGCATAATTTAACACAGTTTTTAGCGGTTTTTTCTCTTCTTTGCTCATGGCACTTAGCGAGCAATATCTTTGCTCTAAGTATTCCATGACATCAGATAGCAATTGTATATGCCTTGTTTTTCTAATTTGACTCTCATATAATTGTAGAGTCTCTCTGTCAAATTTCCGAAGTATGAGTTGAGCGACTATTACGTCAACTTCATCGGACAAATTTGCTTTAATTTTAATTAAGTGTATTGACTCATTAATTATGTCAATCACTCCTTTTATACTTTTTGCGGATTCATTGTTGATCATCGGTAAATCAACGATCCGACTTAATTGTTCGGAAAATACCCTCCGATTATTTTCATACCGCTTGGTTAACAATTCCCAAGCGGCACTATAGTTATCAGTTGATCCTGACAATAGATGGGCTACCATGCTCTTTGCTTCGCCCTTTAACGCGGATTTTAAATAATTGAACTTAAGAGCAAGACTTAAATCCTCTCTTTTTTCAATCAGTTCCGCAAATAGTTCTACAAACAGGTCCCATTCTCTAGATTCCCCAGAAAATGTGGGTACCTGTATTTTCGGCAACACCGGTAGTTCGCCTCTCACGGTTACATTCTCAATCTTACTTTCCTTATTGTTTATTTTTATTTCTAACACTGATACTGAATTCCGGACATCGAATTCTAAATCATCCAAAGCATTTTTAAATTTTGCATCTTTCAACACAACCTGGCACGCCTGTACTTTCTCCCATAAATAATTGATCTTATTAATATATATTATGCACGCCTCATTGCCTGTTGAATTATCTATAGTGCGTAACTCTTTGGTTACCCTATCCAAATATTCCTGGAGCTGTCGGACTTTATCCATAAATATCTCATGGTTACCACTATCGTTTTCATGACTGGAGGTCGCATTTCCCCGCGACTCTCCGATGCTGACCTCAACATTTTCTGACATCGTTGCATCTGCTTCACTGCTCTCCGATTCAACAGTGCCCCGCCTACTTGACTCTCCTTTGGCTATTAATCTGGCTACCATCTCTAAGCCCTCCTCATACTTTCCATCTGTAAAATAGTAGTGTTCGGTTACACCACTCTGTATCATTTGGCTATGGTAACTAATCCATTGCTTCTGAATCTCAGTTAATTCATTAAGAATCTTGCTAGTTAACTTACTAGCATCTAACTCTTCTATCTTCTTTAATCTTTTGTGCAACTCGTGTTGCTTCCCTAACAATTTTTCAGTTTTGGTAGGGAACATTTTTGTTTTATGCGTATATTAGGATATCGATATAAGTATATAATAATAAAAATAGATAGATGTACTTATAACTATCTTAATTTATATCTTATCTGATGATCCTGTTGTTGACACCGTTCGCCACTGTTGTCCGCCAAGTAGGGTTTGCCAAGTAGATTTTGCCGATAATCTGCTGCTGCTTGTCTGCCAATGGGTTTGCCGATAGTTTGCTGGTGGTTCGCCGTTTCTTTACCTCGCCTCCAGTCGCCTCTCCTCTGCAACTATCTTGTTGCTCTGTTGCTGTCTCTAGTTGCCGACTTGCAACTATATATATAGCGTATATACATATACAATATGTAATTAAAATTTTTTTTTTTTACTTTCGATATTAGGGCTTCGAATACGCCACACACAAAAACTCCCGCCGCCGAAATTACTACAGTTGCTCCACTAGCCAAAACTGTCTTTAAAATCGGACGCACGCACTTTTTAATTACATATTAAGCAATATTTTGCTTTTTGGTTTATACTCTGTCTGTTACCACTGGTGGGGGAAAACAAGAGTTGTTTTATTTTTGCTACCTTTAGCTGATCTTAGCCTTGACACTTGCATAAGAATTCAGACTTTAAGGAGCTGATTCAATCTCTGAGTCTCTTACCACTGGTGGGGGAAAACTGCAGAGTTCTCGAAGGACCAAAATGAATAGGGATTCCCGGAGAGCAGAGAAAATAACCCAATCTTCATTTGTTGAATTCAAAATATGAACTGATTTTATTTACAAAAGTACGGAGTTTATATAGGATTATCTTAGGCTCTAGGAGGTAACAATTGTTCTTAGAAGATCTTATTCTAGACTCACACCCACGTATTTGGGGGTTGAAAATTTATTATTTTGGGCACGGCGTCGGTCACTTGACATCCTGCCGTTGTGATCTTTTGGGTTAGTTTAGAATTACAAGTGTTCTTTTGGGTTAGTTTAGAATTACAAGTGTTCTTTCCCACATCGTGTGTGGCTGATTGTAATTTTAGACATATGCCAGGTTAGTTGTTTGGTACAAGAGTACAGTTGTATTGTGTTTTCTTTAGTGCATCTGATTTGGTGAAGCCAGCTCAGATGAACACTATGTTTATTCTTAAACAGGTATTGTAAACTGACAACGAAGCTGCAAGAAATCGGACTAGAGGCCACAGAACAGGATCCCTGCCTGTTCGTGAAAATGATAAAAGGAAAACTTTTGATCGTCACGATTTATGTTGATGATTTGCTAATAGCATCGAATCATCCAGAATGGTTGCAGCAAACGAAGGAGCATCTTAAGCAGACTTTTAAGATGAAGGACTTTGGCGCAGTGAAGACTTGTTTGGGCATAGAATTTAACCAGAATAAAGAGCAGCAGAGCGTTTTTCTATCCCAAGAGAAGTACATCGATGCCATATTGCAAAGATTTGGCATGACAGATTGCAAGCCGGCGATGACACCTAAGAGGCAAAATCAGCATTGCGGAGCCCGGCTGAACCCAATGAGGACGAGATGGGAAAGTATCCATATCAAAAATTAATAGGTTCCTTAATGATTTTTTCAGTAACCACTCGTCCTGACATAGCTTATGCATTGAGTTTCTTGACTCAGTTCAACTCAAGTTACACAGCTGATCACTGGAAGGCATCGAAACGCATTTTACGTTATCTTCAAGGCACAAAGATGACCGGACTCTTGTTCAGAAAGACAGGAGATGATCTTTTTGGCGTGGTCGATGCAGATTGGGGTGGCAATTTAACGGACCGCCGCTACTCCCTGGCCAAGCGTTTATCTTGGCTGGTGCCGCCATAAGCTGGGAGGCACGAAAGCAGCGTACTGTTGCATTGTCTAGTACGGAATCAGAATACTTGGCAATGTCTGAGGCAGTAAAGGAGGCTCTATACCTGAAGGCCCTACTAAACAGAATTGGTATAGAATGTGGATCTGTGCGTATCTTCAACGATAATCAAAGCGCACAACATCTGGTCAAAGGTTTTGGATTCCATCCTCGCACAAAACATATTGACGTGCGTCACCACTTCATTCAAGCGATGTATAAGAGTGGTGATATTTCCGTGGAGTATATGCCTACGGAACTAATGGCGGCAGATGTCCTAACGAAGGGAAGGGCTTAAGCGGCAAGAAACATAATGAATGTATCATTTCGTTGGGAATTAACCGTATTTAAGATTGCAACTTTGTGGGGGTGTGTTCGATATTAGCGCCATCTGTTTGTATCAAAGTGGCAATCTGGCATCACTAGATTATTAAGGAGATCTGGCAGCGCTATCAGACCATGTGGAGTTGGCTTCGGGTTCTTGGCACTGTACAGACGTGTAGTTAAGTTCTAATAAAGTTACGTACTTATGTATATTCGCAAACCGTAGTATTGCCTTTTCATTTATACATAGCTGCGCGACCAATATCGCGGGGTCTCTCGGAAACATATATTTTCCAACAATATAATATATAATATATAATATATAATATATAATATATAATATATAATATATAATATATAATATATAATATATAATATATAATATATAATATATAATATATAATATATAATATATAATATATAATATATAATATATAATATATAATATATAATATATAATATATAATATATAATATATAATATATAATATATAATATATAATATATAATATATAATATATAATATATAATATATAATATATAATATATAATATATAATATATAATATATAATATATAATATATAATATATAATATATAATATTATAATATATAATATAATATATGTAATAGGTTTTATTTTAGATTATAATTAGGTTTTAGTAACTATAAAAATGGTTGAATTGTGTGTTAATTATTTCGTCTTTAGGTTTTTAATGAGAGCGTCGTTTCTCATTCGTCTTTACACGTCTTTCGTCTTTAATACGTCTTTACTTCTTTTATACGCGTCTTTTCGTCTTTAATACGTCTTTACTTTTTTAATACACGTCTTCAGGTCGTTGGCTCGTCTTAAAAAGTTCTTCTTCCTCGTCGTCTCGTAGCAGCCTTGCCACATCGTCGTTTTGTGGGTCGCTTGCCACCTCGTCTTACATGGATCGCTTGCCACACCGTCGTTAAACAGCTGTTCTGAGGTGGTCTGGCCATTCGGCGTTACCAACCCAACCCCACATCCGGCCGTCCTGACTAAGCATTCGGCCCGAATGCGCCGTCGTCATCATCATCATAGTCTGTTGACCATGGCTTCATATATTCAGCACACGTTGACGTATTCTTTGGACCATCTGAATTTCCCATCTTTAGTACATCATATGCATTGTTTTGCTTTACTTTAACAACTTGGTATGGGCCCAAATACTTTGGCTTCAATTTTAGGCCGGCGCCAAATTGTGTTCGCTTTATGGCGACTAGATCACCAACGTCGTAATGTTTGGCTGGTTTACGTCTCAAATTGTATGACTTCATATTCTCATTTTGCATTTTCAGGATCTGCGTCTTGGCTTTACATCGTAGTTCGTTGCGGTCGTCTTCAAATGTAGCTATGGTTTCATCATTAATTAGTTTTATCAGCTTATCATAGTCTTTGGTTCGCATTTTCACTCCTATTAGCAGCTCGAAAGGTGTGGAATTAATACTTCTAGCATATGTGGAATTAATTGCTTGTTGGACTCTGGATACGTGTTTGTACCATTTTGTTGGATCGTCGATGCTGAGCTTAGAAAGTACTGAAATTATAATTGCATTCAACCTCTCGACTTGTCCGTTTACTCGGGGTAGACCAGTTGTCGTCTTCACTAATTTAATATTTTCATCTCGGCCATACTGAATAAAGATATCTGCGGTGAAAGCAGCACCTCTATACGAAATAATTGTTGAAGGATTACCGAAAATTGAACTCTGTACAGACAGCTTTGCTATAACTTCGTTTGAACTGGTTGACTTCGTCGGATAAAGCCAACAGAATTTAGTGAATGAGTCAATTAGGCTAAGATATGCTTATAATTCTTATGTGTCGAGTCAAGGGGACCCAAAAAATCTACATGATATGTGTGCAACGGGGTGTCTTCTTTTTGCAGTGGATGTAGCAGACCTTCCTGCTTACCTCTTTTCCGATTACTCATGATACAAGGTATACAGCAGCTTATGTATTTTTCGATTTTATCCTCGATGTTTGGTATATAATAATCCTTGCAAATCAACTCCTTAGTTTTTCTGATTGCGAAGTGACCTCTGTCATGTGCTCGGCTAATTATTTGTTTCTGCATACTGTTTGGTACTACAATCAATTCGACATCATTTACAAGCTTGTACAAAATATCTGACTTTAAAAAATAGTTGTCATAGGACTGCTTTTTATCGGTAAGTACTTGCTTAATAGCTTTAAGTTGTTCATCTTGCATTTGAGCTTGCTTCAGTCCGATACTCATACTATCTTCAGTTATTGTTAATATTGGATTTCTACTCATGGCGTCCACATGCTTCTTACGTGTTCCAGGACGATGTTTAACTTTGAAATTATACTCTTGTAGAAATAAGACCCAACGTGCAACTCTTGTGCACAAACTTTGCTTATCAAGTGTCTTCGTAAAAGCATTGCAGTCAGTTATCAAACGAAAATTGATTCCTAAAAGGTAAACTCTAAACTTGTTCAAGGCCTCAATGACTGCTAGAACTTCCAGCTCATAACTCGAGTACTTGCGCTGTGCATCTGTAGTCTTCTTACTCATAAAATAAACAGGGTGTGATTCGTTGTCTTCATCTGATTTTTGCAATAGGACTGCACCAAATCCATCTATTGAAGCATCTGTATGAACTTCGGTTTCGTACTTCTGGTTATATATCTTTAATACTGGATTTTCGGTCAACTTCTTCTTTAATAAATTGATAGCATACTCTTCTGCTGCACCTAGATAGAATTTATTATTGGATTTCAACAAGTCTGTTAATGGTTTTGCAATAATTGCGTAGTTGGGTATAAATTTTCTGAAATACCCACTTATACCCAAAAACTTTGCAATTGCTTAGGTGTCTGAGGAATTTTGAATTTAGAAACGGCTTCAATCTTTTCGGTTGTCGGATACAACATCTGATTTTCAATAATATGTCCTAAGAATTGGATTCGTCTTTTCAAAAAATGACACTTCTTAATGTTGAGTTCCAGTCCATAGTCTTTGCAGGTAGTAATAACTTCTTTTAAATTTAAAACAGCTTCTTTTTCATCTTTTGCTGGAATTATTACGTCGTCTATGTAGGGAAGTGCAATACCTCGGCGAGTAAGGGGTCGAAATATTGCGTTAATGTGCCGTTGAAATACACCAGGCGAATTGGAGAGTCCAAAAGGTACTTTTTTAAATTGATATTGGCCATTCTGAGTCACAAACGATGTTTACTTCTTACTTGATTCGGCCACTGGCACGTGAAAAAATCCGTTTTTCAGATCTATTGTACTGAATATCTTTGCATCTTGGAGTCTATCAAGTTGGTCTTCAATAAGAGGCAGGGGAAAACGATCTTTTACAATTACCTTATTGATGCGTCTAAAATCAATACAAAGTCTCGGTGAGCCGTCACGCTTTTTGACAAGGACTACAGGGCTTGTAAACTCTGAATTAGATTCTTCAATTATGTCGTTGTTTATCCACTCTTCAATTTGTTCGTCGACTATTTTTGTTTCTTGAAACGGTAGTCTGCGCGGACGCGAAAATATTGGGGTTTCGGCATTTAATATTATGTTCATCTCGATTTGTGTTGACTTTGTTTTAACCGGTTTATAGTTTTCAATTATATCTCGGACTTCAATTTTAGCTTTTTCACCCGCAGCTTGATCTATATTTATTTCGTCATTATTCGCGATTGATTCAATTTGCATTATATTTAATTCCGAAATCTCGATCTCATTCTCTACGTATTTACGCACTGTTAGACCATAACGATTAAAAATTAATTCTGCAAGAAGGCAAATCTGTTCACCAATGATTATTTTAATATCCATACACTTCATCGGAACAACGTAAAAGTCAAGGACATAGTCATCATTATCGATTTTAATTGATTTTTCGAAATGCCCAATTGGTCTAATCTGATTAGTATCACGATCGCCGCCAAATCCAATAAGACTTACACTGCACGACAAAAGTTTTTGCTCACTTAGTTCTTTGAATAAGTCTTCGCGCATAACATTGAATTTGCTGCCTGTGTCAAATAAAGCCGAACAATTTATATTCTCTATTAACACTGTTTTACTCGTAATTTTACTTTGACGTTGTAAAGTGTACGCATTCACTTTTTGTTCATCTTTTTTTTTTACCTTGACTGCATTTAATGGCAATATGCCCAAATTGGTTACACTAAAAACATTTTCGACCTTTATCTTTATTGCTGCAATCACTTGCTATATGGCCTTTATGTCCACAACTATAACAGCTGACTTCTTTATTTTTGGACATTACGTTACTTGGCATCTTTTTAACAAAAACACTGCGGTCGACTGCTTTGGATTTTTCACAGTTAGGTTTTTGGGTTAGTTTAGAATTACAAGTGTTCTTTTGGGTTAGTTTAGAATTACAAGTGTTCTTTCCCACATCGTGTGTGGCTGATTGTAATTTTAGGCATATGCTAGGTTAGTTGTTTGGTACAAGAGTACAGTTGTATTGTGTTTTCTTTAGTGCATCTGATTTGGTGAAGCCAGCTCAGATGAACACTATGTTTATTCTTAAACAGGTATTGTAAACTGACAACGAAGCTGCAAGAAATCGGACTAGAGGCCACAGAACAGGATCCCTGCCTGTTCGTGAAAATGATAAAAGGAAAACTTTTGATCGTCACGATTTATGTTGATGATTTGCTAATAGCATCGAATCATCCAGAATGGTTGCAGCAAACGAAGGAGCATCTTAAGCAGACTTTTAAGATGAAGGACTTTGGCGCAGTGAAGACTTGTTTGGGCATAGAATTTAACCAGAATAAAGAGCAGCAGAGCGTTTTTCTATCCCAAGAGAAGTACATCGATGCCATATTGCAAAGATTTGGCATGACAGATTGCAAGCCGGCGATGACACCTAAGAGGCAAAATCAGCATTGCGGAGCCCGGCTGAACCCAATGAGGACGAGATGGGAAAGTATCCATATCAAAAATTAATAGGTTCCTTAATGATTCTTTCAGTAACCACTCGTCCTGACATAGCTTATGCATTGAGTTTCTTGACTCAGTTCAACTCAAGTTACACAGCTGATCACTGGAAGGCATCGAAACGCATTTTACGTTATCTTCAAGGCACAAAGATGACCGGACTCTTGTTCAGAAAGACAGGAGATGATCTTTTTGGCGTGGTCGATGCAGATTGGGGTGGCAATTTAACGGACCGCCGCTCCTACTCTGGCCAAGCGTTTATCTTGGCTGGTGCTGCCATAAGCTGGGAGGCACGAAAGCAGCGTACTGTTGCATTGTCTAGTACGGAATCAGAATACTTGGCAATGTCTGAGGCAGTAAAGGAGGCTCCATACCTGAAGGCCCTACTAAACAGAATTGGTATAGAATGTGGATCTGTGCGTATCTTCAACGATAATCAAAGCGCACAACATCTGGTCAAAGGTTTTGGATTCCATCCTCGCACAAAACATATTGACGTGCGTCACCACTTCATTCAAGCGATGTATAAGAGTGGTGATATTTCCGTGGAGTATATGCCTACGGAACTAATGGCGGCAGATGTCCTAACGAAGGGCTTAAGCGGCAAGAAACATAATGAATGTATCATTTCGTTGGGAATTAACCGTATTTAAGATTGCAACTTTGTGGGGGTGTGTTCGATATTAGCGCCATCTGTTTGTATCAAAGTGGCAATCTGGCATCACTAGATTATTAAGGAGATCTGGCAGCGCTATCAGACCATGTGGAGTTGGCTTCGGTTCTTGGCACTGTACAGACGTGTAGTTAAGTTCTAATAAAGTTACGTACTTATGTATATTCGCAAACCGTAGTATTGCCTTTTCATTTATACATAGCTGCGCGACCAATATCGCGGGGTCTCTCGGAAACATATATTTTCCAACAATATAATATATAATATATAATATATAATATATAATATATAATATATAATATATAATATATAATATATAATATATAATATATAATATATAATATATAATATATAATATATAATATATAATATATAATATATAATATATAATATATAATATATAATATATAATATATAATATATAATATATAATATATAATATATAATATATAATATATAATATATAATATATAATATATAATATATAATATATAATATATAATATATAATATATAATATATAATATATAATATATAATATATAATATATAATATATAATATATATAATATATAATATTATAATATATAATATAATATATGTAATAGGTTTTATTTTAGATTATAATTAGGTTTTAGTAACTATAAAAATGGTTGAATTGTGTGTTAATTATTTCGTCTTTAGGTTTTTAATGAGAGCGTCGTTTCTCATTCGTCTTTACACGTCTTTCGTCTTTAATACGTCTTTACTTCTTTTATACGCGTCTTTTCGTCTTTAATACGTCTTTACTTTTTTAATACACGTCTTCAGGTCGTTGGCTCGTCTTAAAAAGTTCTTCTTCCTCGTCGTCTCGTAGCAGCCTTGCCACATCGTCGTTTTGTGGGTCGCTTGCCACCTCGTCTTACATGGATCGCTTGCCACACCGTCGTTAAACAGCTGTTCTGAGGTGGTCTGGCCATTCGGCGTTACCAACCCAACCCCACATCCGGCCGTCCTGACTAAGCATTCGGCCCGAATGCGCCGTCGTCATCATCATCATAGTCTGTTGACCATGGCTTCATATATTCAGCACACGTTGACGTATTCTTTGGACCATCTGAATTTCCCATCTTTAGTACATCATATGCATTGTTTTGCTTTACTTTAACAACTTGGTATGGGCCCAAATACTTTGGCTTCAATTTTAGGCCGGCGCCAAATTGTGTTCGCTTTATGGCGACTAGATCACCAACGTCGTAATGTTTGGCTGGTTTACGTCTCAAATTGTATGACTTCATATTCTCATTTTGCATTTTCAGGATCTGCGTCTTGGCTTTACATCGTAGTTCGTTGCGGTCGTCTTCAAATGTAGCTATGGTTTCATCATTAATTAGTTTTATCAGCTTATCATAGTCTTTGGTTCGCATCTTCACTCCTATTAGCAGCTCGAAAGGTGTGGAATTAATACTTCTAGCATATGTGGAATTAATTGCTTGTTGGACTCTGGATACGTGTTTGTACCATTTTGTTGGATCGTCGATGCTGAGCTTAGAAAGTACTGAAATTATAATTGCATTCAACCTCTCGACTTGTCCGTTTACTCGGGGTAGACCAGTTGTCGTCTTCACTAATTTAATATTTTCATCTCGGCCATACTGAATAAAGATATCTGCGGTGAAAGCAGCACCTCTATACGAAATAATTGTTGAAGGATTACCGAAAATTGAACTCTGTACAGACAGCTTTGCTATAACTTCGTTTGAACTGGTTGACTTCGTCGGATAAAGCCAACAGAATTTAGTGAATGAGTCAATTAGGCTAAGATATGCTTATAATTCTTATGTGTCGAGTCAAGGGGACCCAAAAAATCTACATGATATGTGTGCAACGGGGTGTCTTCTTTTTGCAGTGGATGTAGCAGACCTTCCTGCTTATCTCTTTTCCGATTACTCATGATACAAGGTATACAGCAGCTTATGTATTTTTCGATTTTATCCTCGATGTTTGGTATATAATAATCCTTGCAAATCAACTCCTTAGTTTTTCTGATTGCGAAGTGACCTCTGTCATGTGCTCGGCTAATTATTTGTTTCTGCATACTGTTTGGTACTACAATCAATTCGACATCATTTACAAGCTTGTACAAAATATCTGACTTTAAAAAATAGTTGTCATACGACTGCTTTTTATCGGTAAGTACTTGCTTAATAGCTTTAAGTTGTTCATCTTGCATTTGAGCTTGCTTCAGTCCGATACTCATACTATCTTCAGTTATTGTTAATATTGGATTTCTACTCATGGCGTCCACATGCTTCTTACGTGTTCCAGGACGATGTTTAACTTTGAAATTATACTCTTGTAGAAATAAGACCCAACGTGCAACTCTTGTGCACAAACTTTGCTTATCAAGTGTCTTCGTAAAAGCATTGCAGTCAGTTATCAAACGAAAATTGATTCCTAAAAGGTAAACTCTAAACTTGTTCAAGGCCTCAATGACTGCTAGAACTTCCAGCTCATAACTCGAGTACTTGCGCTGTGCATCTGTAGTCTTCTTACTCATAAAATAAACAGGGTGTGATTCGTTGTCTTCATCTGATTTTTGCAATAGGACTGCACCAAATCCATCTATTGAAGCATCTGTATGAACTTCGGTTTCGTACTTCTGGTTATATATCTTTAATACTGGATTTTCGGTCAACTTCTTCTTTAATAAATTGATAGCATACTCTTCTGCTGCACCTAGATAGAATTTATTATTGGATTTCAACAAGTCTGTTAATGGTTTTGCAATAATTGCGTAGTTGGGTATAAATTTTCTGAAATACCCACTTAAACCCAAAAAACTTTGCAATTGCTTAGGTGTCTGAGGAATTTTGAATTTAGAAACGGCTTCAATCTTTTCGGTTGTCGGATACAACATCTGATTTTCAATAATATGTCCTAAGAATTGGATTCGTCTTTTCAAAAAATGACACTTCTTAATGTTGAGTTCCAGTCCATAGTCTTTGCAGGTAGTAATAACTTCTTTTAAATTTAAAACAGCTTCTTTTTCATCTTTTGCTGGAATTATTACGTCGTCTATGTAGGGAAGTGCAATACCTCGGCGAGTAAGGGGTCGAAATATTGCGTTAATGTGCCGTTGAAATACACCAGGCGAATTGGAGAGTCCAAAAGGTACTTTTTAAATTGATATTGGCCATTCTGAGTCACAAACGATGTTTACTTCTTACTTGATTCGGCCACTGGCACGTGAAAAAATCCGTTTTTCAGATCTATTGTACTGAATATCTTTGCATCTTGGAGTCTATCAAGTTGGTCTTCAATAAGAGGCAGGGGAAAACGATCTTTTACAATTACCTTATTGATGCGTCTAAAATCAATACAAAGTCTCGGTGAGCCGTCACGCTTTTTGACAAGGACTACAGGGCTTGTAAACTCTGAATTAGATTCTTCAATTATGTCGTTGTTTATCCACTCTTCAATTTGTTCGTCGACTATTTTTGTTTCTTGAAACGGTAGTCTGCGCGGACGCGAAAATATTGGGGTTTCGGCATTTAATATTATGTTCATCTCGACTTGTGTTGACTTTGTTTTAACCGGTTTATAGTTTTCAATTATATCTCGGACTTCAATTTTAGCTTTTTCACCCGCAGCTTGATCTATATTTATTTCGTCATTATTCGCGATTGATTCAATTTGCATTATATTTAATTCCGAAATCTCGATCTCATTCTCTACGTATTTACGCACTGTTAGACCATAACGATTAAAAATTAATTCTGCAAGAAGGCAAATCTGTTCACCAATGATTATTTTAATATCCATACACTTCATCGGAACAACGTAAAAGTCAAGGACATAGTCATCATTATCGATTTTAATTGATTTTTCGAAATGCCCAATTGGTCTAATCTGATTAGTATCACGATCGCCGCCAAATCCAATAAGACTTACACTGCACGACAAAAGTTTTTGCTCACTTAGTTCTTTGAATAAGTCTTCGCGCATAACATTGAATTTGCTGCCTGTGTCAAATAAAGCCGAACAATTTATATTCTCTATTAACACTGTTTTACTCGTAATTTTACTTTGACGTTGTAAAGTGTACGCATTCACTTTTTGTTCATCTTTTTGTTTACCTTGACTGCATTTAATGGCAATATGCCCAAATTGGTTACACTAAAAACATTTTCGACCTTTATCTTTATTGCTGCAATCACTTGCTATATGGCCTTTATGTCCACAACTATAACAGCTGACTTCTTTATTTTTGGACATTACGTTACTTGGCATCTTTTTAACAAAAACACTGCGGTCGACTGCTTTGGATTTTTCACACATTGTTTCATAGCTTCTTAGTTTTGATTTAAAATTCTTTAGGTCGTTTGCACCGTATAACCGATTTATTAGTTTCACGATCATCTATCCCGTCGATTATATATTGAATAGGAGCTTGATTTCGATTCTACCGCGCGATGCAATGTCTTTCATTTTATAAAAATATTCTTGCATATTTTCACTTTTGTTTCGCTTTCTTTCGCTTAGTTGTTTATGTAATTCTTTGCTCGATGCGGTCTGCCCAAATTCGCTTAATAGTGCATTTTTGAGTATTGACCAAGAATTAATACCTCTTTCACTGAAAACAAATAGCTTGGCATTGCCTCTTAGCGACTTTTTCGCAAAAACTAATTTTTGAAGGTCATTAAAGTCCATCAAAAGAGCCTGATAATCGAATTCTGAAAGCCATTCCTCAATTCCAATTGAATTTGTTCCATCGAATGTTCTAATTGTGTCCTCTATGTCTCGAAAATTCATACCAAAACGCATAGAAATGTCACTATAACGTTTTTCGTCTCCACTGTTTCTCTTACATCTTTGTGAATTCTCTTTCTCTTTCTGTTCAACGTTTTCTTCTGCGTCATTGTACACACTACTGTGAGCGGCACTTTCGTTACCCTCTTGGTCGTCAAATTCGTCGCTGCTTTCGTCGTTGCGCTCTTCGTTTTCACAAAACAAACTGCGAAGCTCGTGGAATACATGTGACTGCAAATTCTCTACTTCGTGCCCTATACCGAGTATGTTACATATAGAAACGAGATCACGTTCAGACAAGTTCGCTTCAACGTATATTTTCTTGCTTTCGTACTGCGCGTCATTCTCATCGAAGCTGAATCCAGAAAATTCTCTTAACCGTTGCCGATTATTTCTGTCTCCTTTCTTTCTTTCTTCTTTTCACAATTCACTTTTCAGCATTCTCTTTTTACCGATCGCGGACGAGCGCCCAATTTTGTGGGACTGGGTTCCGATTCCGTAGAAATAAGTAGTCCCACTTAGATTTATATTTAGTTATATGGTAATAGGTTTTATTTTAGATTATAATTAGGTTTTAGTAACTATAAAAATGGTTGAATTGTGTGTTAATTGTTTCGTCTTTTAGGTTTTTAATGAGAGCGTCGTCTCTCATTCGTCTTTACACGTCTTTCGTCTTTAATACGTCTTTACTTCTTTTATACGCGTCTTTTCGTCTTTAATACGTCTTTACTTCTTTAATACACGTCTTCAGGTCGTTGGCTCGTCTTAAAAAGTTCTTCTTCCTCGTCGTCTCGTAGCAGCCTTGCCACATCGTCGTTTTGTGGGTCGCTTGCCACCTCGTCTTACATGGATCGCTTGCCACACCGTCGTTAAACAGCTGTTCCGAGGTGGTCTGGCCATTCGGCGTTACCAACCCAACCCCACATATATAATACATAATATATAATATATAATATATAATATATAATATATAATATATAATATATAATATATAATATATAATATATAATATATAATATATAATATATAATATATAATATATAATATATAATATATAATATATAATATATAATATATAATATATAATATATAATATATAATATATAATATATAATATATAATATATAATATATAATATATAATATATAATATATAATATATAATATATAATATATAATATATAATATATAATATATAATATATAATATATAATATATAATATATAATATATAATATATAATATATAATATATAATATATAATATACAATATATAATATATAATATATAAAATATATAATAAGTCAAAGCCTACTAGATAGTTGACAGGCATGTCAATTGTAGCCCTGGCATTACCTTTGCAGCGGCTGCAGATTGACGTCTGGAATGTTGCTGGGAATGTTGACTTTGCAGGATGACAAGCATCTTTGTCTTAGCAACATGTTTAGAAACAAATCTGTCAATCTGTCATCAGGTCAGGTCTTATATAAAGGGGAGCCTCGGGCTAGAGAGGCCAGTGAAGAAATCCCCCTGGGGAACTAACCTTACAGAAAAAGTCTAAAAGTTAAAAGTAAAAGTCTAAAAGTGAAAAGTAAAAGACTAAGTGAAATAAAAGTCTAAGTGAAATAAAAGTTACTAAGTGAACGTCTCCAATAAGAACTATGAGCGAGGCGAGCAAGAACCCCGATGTCCCGACATCAGAAGTGGGATTTACGCCACCCCCTATATTCACTGACGAACAGTGGCGAGTAATTTTGCAAATGCAAAATCAAAATATGTTGGAGTTTGTAAGGACAATGCAAGCTTCAACTTCAGAGCAACAACAGAAGCGTGAGGTCACATTGCCGAAATTTTCTGCCAACGCCGCAGGCGTAGACGCTTCAAAGTGGTGTGCGACTCCAGACATCATACTAACTGAACAGCCGCTAGAAGGAAGCAAGCTCATTATGACGTTAAGTAATGCGAATGGAGGGTGCGTCCCAATGGCTAACAGAAATCTCCTACCCTGGCATGAAGTGGAGCGAGTTTAAAGAATTGTTCCTCTATCGATACAAAAGTGATGAAACACCAGCAGCGATGTTTTTGAACTTGATGAACAGTCGTCCGGCTAATGAAGAGTCCTTGGCAGTATATGCTAGCCGCTTCGTCTCATCGCTAACTACGGCATGGAAGGACAAAAACATAGAGGAGATCGCCGTTTCTGTTGCGCTTGCACATATGGCAAATATGGACCGCCGTTTACAACGAATTGTATTCACTTCAAGGGTGCAAACAAGAATTGATCTGCAAGCGGAGTTGAAGGCTTACAACTTTCAAAAAGCATCGCGACACCGGCCGTGAAATCAGCCCTGGACCTGACAATAAAAGGCGAAAAATGTCAACCACGCTGTGCCATTTCTGCGGACAAGTCGGACACAAAATGGCAGAATGCAGAAAAAAAGCGCGACAAGAGGCCGAGGCGAAAACCCAACGAGAGAAGACCCGTGTTACCTGCTTCAAGTGTGGCCAACCCGGTCATTTTGCGAACTGATGCTCTATAAGTGACGTTTCAACAAAACAAAAGCATGTAAACCAGTGCTTTGTGTCCGAGCCAACAGGAGTTATGTTACATCAAGGTGAGAGCTGGTGCCGAATGTTCCTTGGTAAGAGAAAAGATAACTGGCAGGTTGTCCGGAAAGCGCATGAATAACATAGTAATGCTAAAAGGTATTGGCGATGCCGGTATTTATAGTACTATGCAAATTCTCAGTCAGGTTACCATTAATGAAAACATGGTAGAAATATTATTTCACGTTGTTCTAGATGAGGATTTGCAGCACGATGTCATCATTGGACGTGAAGTCCTTAATCAGTGTTTCAATGTTGTGCTTTCACCAAATGCGTTTAAATTCGTAAAATCAAAATCTGTAAATATTTGTGCCGCTAATGATTCTCCAATTAATCTTGACGAAATCGATACTGAATTGGCTGATGCAGATAAAAGCAGATTAATAAATTTAATTAAATTATACCTCAGCATTTTTTAAAGGGATCCCAAACACAAGAGTTAATACAGGAGAAATGAGAATTCGACTAATTGACCCCAACAAAACTGTGCAACGTCGGCCCAAGTTGTTCTCCGTATGCCAGTCCTATGTTGCTTGTAAAAAAGAAAAATGGGTCCGATCGTTTATGTATTGACTACCGAGAATTAAACTCAAATACCGTTGCTGACAAATACCCCTTGCCGCTCATTAGTGATCAGATTGATAGGTTGCGCGGTTCGTATTACTTTACTTGTTTAGATATGGCTAGTGGTTTTCACCAAATTCCAATTCACCCCGATTCCTTTCGGACTCAAAAATGCGCCTTCCGTTTTTCAAAGGACAGTTATGCAAGCTTTAGGCAATCTTGCATATTTATATGTAATTGTCTATATGGACGACATTATGATCGTGTCACCAACAATTGAGTTAGGCTTGGAAAGATTGAGAATAGTATTGAACGTTCTGACAAGGGCTGGATTCATCTTCAATATCTCGAAATGTTCGTTTCTGATAACAACGGTACAGTATTTGGGCTTCGAAGTGAAAGCAGGCGAGATTAGGCCAAACTCACAGAAGATTACTGCATTAAGTTTATTACCACCTCCGCAGACTGTTTCCAGTTTGCGACAGTTTATTGGTCTGGCTTCCTACTTTCGCAAGTTTGTACCCTATTTTGCCAAAATAATGAAGCCACTCTATTCTCTTACTTCGGGAAAAGGAAGTATTGTCTGGGATGTTGAACTCGAGAATGTTGGAAAAAAAATAGTAACTGTCCTTACAAACGAACCTGTTTTGGTAATTTTTGACCCACAATACCCCATTGAGATACACACTGACGCCAGTTCATGTGGATATGGTGCAATACTCCTACACCGTATTAATGGTAATCCTCATGTGGTGGAATATTTTAGCAAAGTAACTTCGCCCTCTGAGGCTAGATATCACTCATACGAGTTGGAAACATTGGCTGTGGTTGCTTCTGTAGAACACTTTCGTCATTATCTGCTTGGGCGAAAGTTTGTGGTATATACTGATTGTAATTCGCTTAAGGCTTCACGGACAAAGATAGACTTAACACCAAGAGTTCATCGCTGGTGGGCCTATCTGCAATCCTTCGATTTTGATATCCAATATAGAGAGGGAAAACGCATGGCTCATGCAGACTTCTTTTCCAGGAATCTAGTTCCTTCAAAGCCACAACTTGTGTTAGAAAAAATCACCGAGAAGCGAATAAACTTAGCTGAGATTTCAAGCGAGTGGCTTCTTTCGGAGCAGAAATTAGATCCAGAGATTGTAGAAATAGTTCGCAAGCTCAATTCTAACGAGCAACAAGACGATTTATGAGTACACTCAAAAATTTGCTAACTGCTGTCGAGTCGAGCCAAAGATCCTGGCAGGATGCACTTGGCGAGGTTCAGCTTGCATTAAATTGCACAGTTAATCGTGCAACTGAAGCGAGCCCGTTGGAAATGTTGATAGGAAAAGAGGCTCGACCGATAGGGTTAATTCCACCAGTGGACACAGAAATTGAGATTGATTTGAACAGTGTTCGGACTCGTGCCAGTGATAAGATGAAGAGTTTGGCTGAGTATGATAAACAACGCTTTGACAAAACTAAGGCCACGGTTGTAAGGCATAATGTCGGTGACTATGTTCTGCTAAGAAACGAGGAGAGACACCAAACGAAATTAGACCCGAAATTCAAGGGCCCATTTTTGGTTACTGAAGTCCTGGAAGGGGACAGATATATGTTAAAATCGCTAACAAATAAACGGCTTTACAAATACTGTCATGAAGACACTAGAAGAATTCCAGATGGTAAAATTCCTGATGAATTGGATATTGATAATGAAAATCAGAGCTTATCAGAGAATATAATTGAGACTGAGAGTGTCCCGTCCAAGTGAGACGATGAATTAAATTTATTATTTTGTTTTATTTGTATTTTTTTATATATTGGACCTTCATTTTCTGGCACACGTTCATTTGAAAGTTAAGCAAATACTTTGTTATTTTGTTGAGATCGCATAGTGCAAGCACAATGATTAATTGTTTTGTTAAAATTTAAGTAAAATTTTTGAATTTAAAAAAAAAAAAAGGAGAAGAAGAAGAAGAAGATACTCTGTATGGTATGGTTAAGAATAAAACTTAAGTTCAGTTTATATTATGAAACTCAAAACGTGTCTCTGAACTTGATATTTGGTCATTACACGAGGATGTGTGAATGGCAGAATGGTTATCCGTCTGGGAAAGACGATGTTTTGTTATCCGTCTAGGAGAGACGATGGTTATCCGTCTGGGAAAGACGATGGTTATCCGTCTGGGAAAGACGATGTTTTGTTATCCGTCTAGGAGAGACGATGGTTATCCGTCTGGGAAAGACGATGTTTTGTTATCCGTCTAAGAGAGACGATGTTTGGTTATCCGTCTAGGAGAGACGATGGTTATCCGTCTGGGAGAGACGATGTTTGGTTATCCGTCTAGGAGAGACGATGGTTCTCCGTCTAGGAAAGACGATGTTCCGTCTAGGAAAGACGATGTTTTGTTATCCGTCTAGGAGAGACGATGTTTGGTTATCCGTCTATGAGACGATGATCGAGTTTGAAGTTAAAAATTAAAATATTACACGAGGACGTGTAAAGGTCCGGATGGCCGTGTCAATTAGGTGATTAATAAGTCAAAGCCTACTAGATAGTTGACAGGCATGTCAATTGTAGCCCTGGCATTACCTTTGCAGCGGCTGCAGATTGACGTCTGGAATGTTGCTGGGAATGTTGACTTTGCAGGATGACAAGCATCTTTGCCTTAGCAACATGTTTAGAAACAAATCTGTCAATCTGTTATCAGGTCAGGTCCTATATACAGGGGAGCCTCGGGCTAGAGAGGCCAGCGAAGAAATCCCCCTGGGGAACTAACCTTACAGAAAAAGTCTAAAAGTGAAAAGTAAAAGTCTAAAAGTGAAAAGTAAAAGACTAAGTGAAATAAAAGTCTAAGTGAAATAAAAGTTACTAAGTGAACGTCTCCAATAAGAACTATGAGCGAGGCGAGCAAGAACCCCGAAGTCCCGACCGACGTCCCGACATATATAATATATAATATATAATATATAATATATAATATATAATATATAATATATAATATATAATATATAATATATAATATATAATATATAATATATAATATATAATATATAATATATAATATATAATATATAATATATAATATATAATATATAATATATAATATATAATATATAATATATAATATATAATATATAATATATAATATATAATATATAATATATAATATATCGTATATCGTTGCTTATCGATATTCTATCGATACCGATTCTTACTCTAAGTCAACTCTACCATACTGCGGTCCTACATTCGGCCATCCGACCTCCACATTCGCCCCGAATGATGGACACCATTTTTTCATATATTCTGCCACGGTGGTAGTACATTTCGGACCTTCTCCATCTCCTACTTTCTCAACCGCATAGCGACCATACCTCATTTTCCGAACAGCCCGATAAGGTCCCAAATATTTTCCCTTAAGCTTAAGGCCAGAACCAAACTGCGTCCGCTTGACAGCCACCAGCTCGTCAACCTCATATTCACTTGCAGATTTTCGACATTTATCAAACGTTTTACGGTTTTCTTCTTGCATCTTGCTTATGTTCCTTTTCGCTGTGTCACGTATTTCGGACTTATTGTTTTGTAACTCGATTAATAACTCTTCTTCCAACATATCCTTTAGTTCTAAATCGTAGCTAGTCCTCATCTCAGCCCCAGTTAATATTTTAAAAGGTGATATCTTCGTGCTTCTAGGTGGTGACGAGTTTATAAACTGTTGCACCCTACCTACGTGTTTATACCATGCTCCGGGATCATTGACACACAGTTTCGTCAATAATGCTATAACAATTCGATTAACTCGCTCTACTTGCCCGTTTCCTCTCGGAACTCCTGTTGCAATCACTAAGTGTTGTATCTTCTGCGACTCGCAGTACTCTTTAAAAATGTGAGACGTAAAAGCGCTACCTCGATCACTAACGATCCTCTTTGGATTTCCAAACAACTCAGACTGTTTCTGCAATCTCTCAACAACCTCTTCTGAACCTGTACTTTTCGTCGGATATAACCATACGTATTTCGAAAAAGCATCGACTACTACCAATATGTGGTTATATCGTTTCTTAGTCAACTCCATCGGCCCGACATGGTCCACATGAAAAGTTACCAAAGGCTCATCTCCTTTATCAATAACATTCAAGAAACCTTCCTTTTGACCCTGTTTCGACTCGCTTACGATACATTCCATACATGACCTCACCACTACCTCTACTTTGCTCAACAGACTAGGAATATAATACTCTCTTTCCACTAGATCAATCGTTTTTTTAACTCCAAAGTGCCCTTGTTGATGAGCAACCAATATTATCTCTTGCTGCATGCTAGCAGGAATTACGATAAGCTCCTTAACGGGATCTTTATACAATATTCCGTACTGCACGTAATAGTCGGCGTGCGCTCCCTTTTCTAACACTTTCAGAATCGTGCTGATCCATTCATCTTTTTTCTGTGCAAATTGTATTTTGCTCTTCAAACCTTATTCTAGCCACTCTTTGACCTGTCGATCGACTCTTTTCTGATCTTCGTACGATAAGCGTCTTGGTTTCTGATATACCGGTATTTCATCAGTAAGTATAATCTTCATTTCCGCTGGTTTGATCGGACTAACTTTAGATTTCAACTCAATGCTCAAATGGGAAAGCTCTAACTCTGACGAGAAGTTTTCGACTCTCGTAGTCAATATCTGCCCAAACGTGTTTTGCAACTCTTCTATGGGACTTACATTTTGTACTGGGGGTGGATCTTGTGGATTACTATAACGAGTAATAACTTGATATTCCCCAACCGATTGATTATTCTTGTGAAACACTAATCCTTGTTTTCCCATTGTAGCATTTACGACCTCAAATACGTCATTTCCGATTACACCATCATATACTTTATCTCTATCTCTCACAACATGGAAGCACATCTTAATAGGAACATTATCTAAAGCCGTATCCAACTCAAAAGATCCTTTGGTGTAGATTTTCTTACTTCCTATTCCCAATAACTCTTTCACATCCGAACTCAAGGGAACTGGGTAAACTCGTTTGTACGCGCTCTCACTTATAGTCGAGACATCACTACTGCTGATATAACATTATTGCCAAAACGAACATCTTTGAAGACACGATTATATAATTTCTGTGTAAGTTGCTGCTCTTTACTACCATCTTTTTTGAATATTTTTCCCTGCATGCTGCACTCATTCGCCTTATGACCTGGTTATATTTAAAACACTTCAACTCGCTCTCTTTACAGTTTTTCGCTATATGATTTCTTCCTCCGCACTTGTCGCATCGTCGCTCATTTATAGCAATATCCTCTTGCTTTTTCTCGAATTTGAAAACTTTAGAACACTCACTCTTTCTCAGTAGAGATTTTCTCATACATTTTCATGTTTTCTCGTAATTCTCTAAAATTCTTGGCTTGATACAACACAGTCTTGTTTGGCTTCGAATCTGGTATACCCTCTATTATATACTCTATAACACTTTCTTCATCTAATGTACTTTTTTTCGCCAAACTCTTCATTTCATAAAAATATTCGATCAAACTCTCACTCTGTTTTTTCTCTCTATTCTCGAGTAGCTTATGTACTTGTTTTGCGGACAACTTCTCTGAAAATTCTCTCTCTAAAGCTGACATTAGACTAATCCAATCGGTAAGTCCGTCTTCGCTACTGACAAACAATTTCGCAGCACCTTTTAACAATTGTCTACTATAAACGAATTTCTGTAAATCGTTCCATTTGACTGTCTCTGCACAGTTCTCAAAATCTGCAAGCCAATTGTCGACATCTTGCTGCTGGCTGCCATCGAATACAGTTAACGAATCTTGGATATCTCTCAGTGTAAACGCCATTATACTCTGTACCCCTTGTTG
The DNA here is from genome assembly GCA_018150345.1 of Drosophila equinoxialis. Taxonomy (NCBI): domain Eukaryota; kingdom Metazoa; phylum Arthropoda; class Insecta; order Diptera; family Drosophilidae; genus Drosophila; species Drosophila equinoxialis. The sequence continues at coordinate 86,983 of JAECWI010000937.1, read as the reverse complement.
ATCGTTTACTACTTGTAAGCTACGCTCTAGTGAGTCCTCGTAGAAGGATGCTTCTTCAACTCCTGACTCGAAAAAGGATATTAGTCTTCCTTGTAACTCTGCCTTGTTACCCTTAATACTCAAATTATTTTCTTTCAACTTTTCTTTAAGCTCTGCTACCGTGAGTTGCAAGATTTCGTCGTGTGGCATAATTTAAATTCAAACAAATTATATAACGAATTTTGAACATGTATCTTAAACTAACGTTGGTGGGTTAAGTTAATTGATATAAATCTATAATGTTATACAAATATTTTACTCTTCGTTTATGGCCCTTTCTTGCTCAGTTAATACTTGCTCTTGTATCTCGACTCTGTTGCCATCCCTCTCGTAAGCCAAAATCGCCTCTGTACGCCTCTGTACTCGATCGTCGCGTCACACACACTTTTGGGGGTTGATGCCGCCGTCGGAGTGAGTGTTGCTCTCTGGAAACTCTTTGTCGTCGTTTGTGTGAATGCTGCTCTCTAGATACTGCTCTCTGGATACTCTTTGTGTGTTGTCGGCCTCAATAACGCACTCTACGTTTTACTACTCCCACTTGCGATGGTTGATGCCGTCGTCTGTATGAGTGCTTCTCGTCTCGGTTTTGCACTCTCTGTACTTCGATGTTCCCACTCTCTGTGCCTCGTTGCCTCCTCTCTAAGGTATTTGTCTTGCCGCTATCTCGTTTTGCTGCTCTTCTCGACATGTCACGCACACTTCTGGTGATGATGCCGCCGTCAGTGCGAATGTTGCTCTTTCACACATGCTTCGCATGATCATGTCGTTTTATCCGTGGTTTGCTGCTGTGTTGCCGTCTCTGTCGCTGACATGGCGCCAAAATTTTCAGTGGACGCTCGGTGTGCTTTTTCTTTCGTTTGTCAAGAATCACTCTTACTTATGTGCGCCTTATTCCAAGAATTGGTTGAATTTCACAATTTTTCCCATGGATTTAACGTTTTTTGTACAACAATTTGATGACTGATGTATAGTAACGGATTTCAGACTGCAACAATTTGATGATTGATGGATAATCCTACAGTCTAACGTTTCCGGACGAGTCCCCAAGTTGTGGAGTATCAACTTTGTCCTGGAATTTCCTTAACGAGTCCCCGAGATGAAGTGATTCGATTCGCACACACTAGGTTTTGATTTTATCAGCTTTATTGTATGTATTTTGTTAGTTTATTAGCTTTTGATCAGCTTATTAGCTACTTCACAATATTTCTCTTGCACGGCACACACTTCGAGACGCAACAACACCGGCTCACTGTATTCCACTCAAGCTCTACCTCTCGACTGCCCCTGCATCGTATATCGTTGCTTATCGATATTCTATTGATACCGATTCTTACTCTAAGTCAACTCTACCATACTGCGATCCTACAAATATATAATATATAATATATAATATATAATATATAATATATAATATATAATATATAATATATAATATATAATATATAATATATAATATATAATATATAATATATAATATATAATATATAATATATAATATATAATATATAATATATAATATATAATATATAATATTAATATATAATATATAATATATAATATATAATATATAATATATAATATATAATATATAATATATAATATATAATATATAATATATAATATATAATATATAATATATAATATATAATATATCGTATATCGTTGCTTATCGATATTCTATCGATACCGATTCTTACTCTAAGTCAACTCTACCATACTGCGGTCCTACATTCGGCCATCCGACCTCCACATTCGCCCCGAATGATGGACACCATTTTTTCATATATTCTGCCACGGTGGTAGTACATTTCGGACCTTCTCCATCTCCTACTTTCTCAACCGCATAGCGACCATACCTCATTTTCCGAACAGCCCGATAAGGTCCCAAATATTTTCCCTTAAGCTTAAGGCCAGAACCAAACTGCGTCCGCTTGACAGCCACCAGCTCGTCAACCTCATATTCACTTGCAGATTTTCGACATTTATCAAACGTTTTACGGTTTTCTTCTTGCATCTTGCTTATGTTCCTTTTCGCTGTGTCACGTATTTCGGACTTATTGTTTTGTAACTCGATTAATAACTCTTCTTCCAACATATCCTTTAGTTCTAAATCGTAGCTAGTCCTCATCTCAGCCCCAGTTAATATTTTAAAAGGTGATATCTTCGTGCTTCTAGGTGGTGACGAGTTTATAAACTGTTGCACCCTACCTACGTGTTTATACCATGCTCCGGGATCATTGACACACAGTTTCGTCAATAATGCTATAACAATTCGATTAACTCGCTCTACTTGCCCGTTTCCTCTCGGAACTCCTGTTGCAATCACTAAGTGTTGTATCTTCTGCGACTCGCAGTACTCTTTAAAAATGTGAGACGTAAAAGCGCTACCTCGATCACTAACGATCCTCTTTGGATTTCCAAACAACTCAGACTGTTTCTGCAATCTCTCAACAACCTCTTCTGAACCTGTACTTTTCGTCGGATATAACCATACGTATTTCGAAAAAGCATCGACTACTACCAATATGTGGTTATATCGTTTCTTAGTCAACTCCATCGGCCCGACATGGTCCACATGAAAAGTTACCAAAGGCTCATCTCCTTTATCAATAACATTCAAGAAACCTTCCTTTTGACCCTGTTTCGACTCGCTTACGATACATTCCATACATGACCTCACCACTACCTCTACTTTGCTCAACAGACTAGGAATATAATACTCTCTTTCCACTAGATCAATCGTTTTTTTAACTCCAAAGTGCCCTTGTTGATGAGCAACCAATATTATCTCTTGCTGCATGCTAGCAGGAATTACGATAAGCTCCTTAACGGGATCTTTATACAATATTCCGTACTGCACGTAATAGTCGGCGTGCGCTCCCTTTTCTAACACTTTCAGAATCGTGCTGATCCATTCATCTTTTTTCTGTGCAAATTGTATTTTGCTCTTCAAACCTTATTCTAGCCACTCTTTGACCTGTCGATCGACTCTTTTCTGATCTTCGTACGATAAGCGTCTTGGTTTCTGATATACCGGTATTTCATCAGTAAGTATAATCTTCATTTCCGCTGGTTTGATCGGACTAACTTTAGATTTCAACTCAATGCTCAAATGGGAAAGCTCTAACTCTGACGAGAAGTTTTCGACTCTCGTAGTCAATATCTGCCCAAACGTGTTTTGCAACTCTTCTATGGGACTTACATTTCCTACTGGGGGTGGATCTTGTGGATTACTATAACGAGTAATAACTTGATATTCCCCAACCGATTGATTATTCCTGTGAAACACTAATCCTTGTTTTCCCATTGTAGCATTTACGACCTCAAATACGTCATTTCCGATTACACCATCATATACTTTATCTCTATCTCTCACAACATGGAAGCACATCTTAATAGGAACATTATCTAAAGCCGTATCCAACTCAAAAGATCCTTTGGTGTAGATTTTCTTACTTCCTATTCCCAATAACTCTTTCTGTCGCTGACATGGCGCCAAAATTTTCAGTGGACGCTCGGTGTGCTTTTTCTTTCGTTTGTCAAGAATCACTCTTACTTATGTGCGCCTTATTCCAAGAATTGGTTGAATTTCACAATTTTTCCCATGGATTTAACGTTTTTTGTACAACAATTTGATGACTGATGTATAGTAACGGATTTCAGACTGCAACAATTTGATGATTGATGGATAATCCTACAGTCTAACGTTTCCGGACGAGTCCCCAAGTTGTGGAGTATCAACTTTGTCCTGGAATTTCCTTAACGAGTCCCCGAGATGAAGTGATTCGATTCGCACACACTAGGTTTTGATTTTATCAGCTTTATTGTATGTATTTTGTTAGTTTATTAGCTTTTGATCAGCTTATTAACTACTTCACAATATTTCTCTTGCACGGCACACACTTCGAGACGCAACAACACCGGCTCACTGTATTCCACTCAAGCTCTACCTCTCGACTGCCCCTGCATCGTATATCGTTGCTTATCGATATTCTATTGATACCGATTCTTACTCTAAGTCAACTCTACCATACTGCGATCCTACAAATATATAATATATAATATATAATATATAATATATAATATATAATATATAATATATAATATATAATATATAATATATAATATATAATATATAATATATAATATATAATATATAATATATAATATATAATATATAATATATAATATATAATATATAATATATAATATATAATATATAATATATAATATATGTGGGTGTAAACGAGTTTTACATATGTATGTATGGTAGATGGAGAAAATAAAAGTGGAATTGGACAAGTGCGGAAAAAAATGCGTGGTCGTGGAATGAAAAAAAAAACGTTGGACAAACACACTAAGAATTGAGAACTACTATGTAACTTTGGGACAGGTCAGGTATGTACATGTACGGCTTGCCGCCGATGCAAGCTGGAGGAGCGGAAGGATATCCGTCTCGAAGGACTAATGTTCGTAGAGGGGCGGAAGGATCCAAAAAATTGTACAGGCCAATGGCGGGTGCCAATGGTTTCGGGGATGGTGAGCTGATACGTAAATTAAAACGCGCGAGACTTTGTTTAAAGTTATGCTTTATTCACAGATTACTTTTTCACACACGAAAGCTTCGAGGTAGAAAAAACTGAAAGTTACAAGAATGGAAAAAAAGCGGGTATTCGGGGTAAATTCACCGAGGATCATAAAACCCTCCTAACTCCTCACTGCTCTTCGCTACTCACTGCTGTTCACCCGGTGGCGTGAACACAGACGTTCCGGATCGATTTTCTTCGACCCTTAGAGTCAACTCACAAGCAGTATAAGCACATTCTTGCAGTTATCGATGGCTTCACAAAATTTTGCAGGTTGTACCGGACGAAAACGACATCTACGAAGGAAGTATCCACAAGACTACACCAACAGAGTTTGATTTTAATTCAAATTAATTCTGACAGAGGTTCTGTTTTTACTTTCATATACGAGCTGGCCATAAGATTTACATTGAATTAATTAATCAAAAAAAATAAGAAAATTAAATTGAAATTAAATATATTCTGGGGACATTATAGAGAATAGTAATGACTCACACAACAAACAAGCAATAAGCAAGGAACAACACACTCCAAATACTACAATATGCCAAATACATAAGCGGAGACACAAATCAGTGTCAGCAACATGTTGCGAAGAGTGATCGGGCAAGTGAAACTCGCAAATTACGATATGACGCAACATGTTCTAACGAACCGCTTGTGAATAGTGATCATGTGAGTATGCAGCCGTCAGAGGAAACATGTTTGGGAGGCGGAGAACAAGAAATTGACCATGAATGGAACGAGTTAAGTAATGGGAGTGACGGGCAAAGGCAACGACGCATAACAAGAGAGGATATGCGACCAATAAGACTGGAGAGAAAGCGATGGAGGCCCGCATAGCAACAGAGGCGCTATGTATAGCGGTATCACACCAAGTGATTCTAGACGCCCCAGGATGCCTATATAAGGCCAGCAGCAAATTATCAAGTCCTCGAGTCGGGATCAAGCTATCAAGTCATTAGTCCTGATCAAGTGATCAACAAGCAATAAGTCTCTTTAGGCTCTACGAATACTAGTAGGAGACACAAGCAAGTTATCGAGTTTATAAGGCCTTACGAGTAACCTTATGAACTCCGCAAGCATCAACAAGTCTACGAGTAACCTTATGAACACCGCAAACATCAACATGTCTAAAATATAAAACAAATGTTCACATACTCAGTTTAATAAACAACCAAATCCTTGGAGCAAATACATATGTATATATTCAAACAAAACCAAAAGTATACGAAATTAATATTAACACACTTTTAAACTTATAAATCGTCGAGTTCTAATTTCACCGGGGAACAAAATAGTTTTAGTTGTGCCGAACCTACTACTAAAAGATTGAAAACATCCCGAAGGACGAAAAAAGAATCGTTACAATATATATATATAATTTTTTAAACTGTTTTATGTCCACTTGCTGCATTTTTAGTTGGCTCGTTAAAGAGCTACAAACCATTTCCAATTGGTGATTATCGCAATATTGCAATGTACTGGACGACCTTTACTGGGAAAGAAAATTAGCAACGGCCGGTCTCACTAGCGGACCTCACAGTTCGCTATTATGTCCTCAGATGTCTCAACGATCTTTTGGCTCGTTTCCTACCAGAAGTTAGCACGTACGTAGGAGATAGAGACACATTGGGCGGTCTTGTTTGCCTCATCAATTTTTAGGTACTTTAGACTGCTTTCCCGAGGAGGGGATGTATATGTATGTATAGTCATGTATCCAACAACAATACCTAATAACTTATAAATTTTTCACCCCATAAAATTTATAACTTTAAAGTAAACATCCGTTTTATTCTTGGACACTTGCAATAACAATTGTCCCCCTCAAAATCTTCCAGCGTGAGAACGTATTATTATAAACAAATCTGTCCCCTCAAAATCTTCCAGCGTGAGAACGTAAGATTATAAACAAATCTGTCCGCTCAAAATCTTCCAGCGTGAGAACGCTTAGTAGTCGAAATCAATAAGCCAATCAAATACCAGATTAAGATCAAAAGTTCCCACTACTAAAACGCTTTCAACATAATTGTAAACATTAAAAGCTTTATAACCGAACTTTAAACTTAATTGTATGAATAATGATAAGTCAGTTCTTAACACGCATCCTTTAAATAAAGATCGATTCTTTTCAGTTTAATAGATCCAAGTTTTCTTTTTTTTCACTTATAAAGGAAATGGATTTATAATTATATATATATTTACATAAATATATATGTATAAGCAGGCTCAGCTTAATGATGTCGGCACCAATTTAAACTGGTCTCTTGTCCTATACAAACTTAAGTAAAGTAGCCACAATATCCCACCACCTCTCACACTCGGGCTCCCAGAAATTTCCAGGCCCGTTTGGGTTCAGGAGACGGCGCTGCTCCGGTTCATTGACAAACGAATTTCTGCGAAAAACTAAATTAATAACCTACTAAATTTATTTGCTCTTAATTTCACAAAATTTATATTACTGCACTACACTTTATGTAACAACCTTGGTCTTTCTTGTAGATTGCATTTTGTTTCATTTCAATTCAATCAGAATGATTCGACCTGGTGGTCATGGTGGCATGGTGTCAATAATGCCAACTGTCTATCTCCAAAATGTGCATTTTGATACATATTCATAGTTAATTTGACACTGACCCGTTCTCACATTGCAGCATATTTTTGATCGCTATAAATTCGAACTGCAAACTACAGGCGGAAGCATCGAGATAAATACCAGAAACTTTGAGAGTGCTAACTACTTCCGGTCTGGTGAGTTGTTAGAAATAATTTAAACGCGAGAACTTCTTTTTAAACACCTTTTTAAGGAGACGTCATAGTTGGAATTAGATTTGTATATGTTAAGATTTGTATTACTATTTGTTTAAGATTATTGGAAACTACAGTATTTACATTAACATGTTATAAAAGCTTCTGTTAAATGGGTCATGGTGAGCTTGTAACTAATGATACCGAAATATAATAATGATTTCTTTCTGGAAATCGAAGTGGGGAAGACTTATTTTCCTTACTCTATTCCTCATGCTATTGAGCATTGGAGTCTTGTCTTGGACAGTCATCATTGGACTTCTTCATCATTCATCTTAGATAGACGTCATCGGACTTCTTCATTATTGGCCTTTGCGAGACATATCATCGTGGGACATTCACATTGAAGCCCTATTATGAGTGTGTAAATTTATATTATCGATTTCCACTCAAGTTTTGACTCGAACTTTATTATCGATCATTAGACTCACATGAAAAACATTCGTAAGCCTTAACATGTGCTAAGAGAAACGATCTACATATTAAAGGACACTTATTAAGCTCTTTGAGTAAAACTTACTAGTCTAGCTCAGGTTTAATTTATTTCTAACTTGCTACATTTCTTTCCTTAAAGGAGCAAAATGACTCTACCAGTTGAAACGCAGCTTCCACCTCTTAGACAACAACGGAAAAAACTGCAATCTAATATTGAAAGTTTAAGAGCTAATATTAACCAGAAGAACTTTGTTTCTTATATTCACCTGCTCATGGGGAATTCAAAAAATTTATTACTTCATTTACAAATATGGATAACTCATTGTTCAAGGTGGACAAATTTAATTATCTAATAAACTGTCTATCTGGCAAAGCTCTAAGTGTAGTCTTGCCATTAAAAGTATCAGACGAAAATTGTCCCAAGGCTCTGAATCTCCTCAACGAGCGATATAACAAGAAAGTTCTTATTTTCGTAGAACATAATTCAAGATCATTTAACATTGCTAGTATGAAAAAGACAGATGTTGTTACCCCCCCGTACAATTTTGGATACGGTTTCAGCTCTCCGCGGATCATTGTTTTGTGGGTGTCAAGCTGATGTATTAAACTTATTCATACTGTTTTGTCAAAAATTTATCTTGATTCCATAAATACGATAAATTGTCAGACTGGACCGACTGTTATCAAATAGTCAACTGAGTATGAGTATCAACTGATACAGTCACTATTTGGAAGGGTATCTGCGAATCAGACAAGAGTAAAGACCCGTCAGAGACAAAATACATAGTACTTCAAAAGTAGATGCATTCAATGGTAGTCAACTGAGCATAGGTTAGCCTTTCTGTCCAGTTTTTATTTCACTACCTTTTATTGAGCGATTTAAGATTGTAAAAACAGCGTCACTAAGGGTCATCCAGTCTCAAAGTGTCCTTCATTGAATAGATGTCGACATTGTGGAGGTTTAGATCACACAAAAATGCATAAGGATTCAAACGTCCAGGGAAATAATCAATCAGATGGACCTTCTATTCAACATCAATCGAATCAAATCATTCACATCAAATCATTCAAATCCATTCTCGTCAAAAAAAGATTTCTTTAAATTCTTTTTCTGTTTCTTTTTCTTGTTCGTATATTCCACCACAATTCGACTTGGCAGTATACATTCACCAGTTGGAAGTCATTCAACTTGTTTCCTCATATTTCTCTGACAAAGACTTGCTCGTTGTTCTGGGTGATTAAATTTACTTGAGTTTGCATAGTCCCTTAACTAAAATAAATCCTGTCCGGAATAGTCGTGACAGATCACTAGATCTGGTGTTTGTGTTGGATAATTCCAACTGCGAAGTTTCCAGGACTGATTCCATAGTTATCCCTGACGACAACATTCATCCAACTCTGGATGTAACCTTTGACCTTCCTTTTGGGATTTTGTCCACCTATAATAACTCGATGCCTCTAACCCGATGTTTTCGCAGGACAAAAATCTTAAAAAACCCAAGGATGGTCCGAAAGATCTCATTGGTTCTCACGCTTGTTTTTTAACTTAAAGAACTTAAAATCCACATGCTATAAAACATATTAAAAATCCGGTAAGGCATCGGATGTTTCCGTTTTATGTAGTTGCTCGATCAAAGTTTATGGTGCTGAATTCACAATGCTATAACGATTATCTTCAGCGATGTAAACCTATGTTTTCTCGCGATCCTAAGCAATTTTATAACTTTGTCAATGTAAAACGTAAGACATCACAGCACCCGTCTTGTCTTTCGAAAACAATAAAGGTGACACTGACATTTGCCGATAAGTTCGTTTTTACTTAACAACTTATTCCTATTCGATTTATCAAGCAAATGGTCCTTATCGTCATTACTTGCTATCATCTAATTACATTTTAGACCCAGTGTTTAATGGAAGTTCGGTCTTTAGCGAGAAACCAGTATATCCACCTGGCATAGACGAACTAAGGTTTTGTGCAGAGACCCTATGTAAGCCAATACTTAATTTGATACCGTCTATCTAGAAGAAATCATACATTATTCCTTTTCATAAAAAGGGAAAATAGTCCAAAGACTTTAATTATAGGGGTATTTCCAAATTGTCTGCCATACCCAAAGCATTTGACAACATAATAACCAGGGTTTTGCCATAACTACTCTGTGGTAGCAAAAGCAATGAAAATTTTGCTATGCTCTCGCTACAGCTCCCGTTTTTGACGAGAGGAGGAGCAGAGTCAAATGCAAATGCTCTGCTATAGTTTTTGACGTTTTAAAAAAGCTATTGCAATAGCAATAGCAAAAAATCAAACGAAATTTCATACGTAGCCGTACGTAACCTAGAGCGAGATGAGAGCAGATGAAATATTTTTTTTTTTTGCTTCCGCTCTCATTACAATTTATTTCCATTATTTAGATTAACAACTAGTAATTATTTATTAAGTTACTGAATACGTAAGTACCCTGCAACCGAAAAAGAACACTAAGACTCTTCATGATTTTTGTTGCAAGTTTTCAAAGGTTTTATTTATAATAATTAGGGACAATTTATGTATGTTTAAGTAGTAGTATTTCCGGAATCACCTTTTACTCATCCTCAAACAAAGTCAAATTATCGATGGCACTGTCCAAGTGTGTCAAATTTAGTTTAACGAGAAGTATATTTTCCAGCGTTTCGTGGAAACGGTTATTCGACAAAAACAACCTCATTGATGAAAGCGCACGCTCTATATTAACCTGAAAAAAATGTATGTTTGTCTTTGAAAAAATAATATTGTTAATTAAACAAGAAAACTTACCTGAGGTGAGGGAATAGCAAAACATATTTTGCTTAGGGCATAAAGCTCTGGATCGCTTGATTTCCTGTTTTCATGAAAGAAAATTTTAAGTTTTCAATCTTCTCCAACAAATCAGTGGATTCGTTTGGAACCACCATGTTCGCACTTAAGAAGTTGTCCAATAGCTTATAATTATTGTCTTGGAAGTCTTCAGTGAGTTATTCGACGTTTCTGATTCAAGGATAGGTCCTTGAATTGTCATTTGTTCCCATAATGTCTTCAAAAAATGTACAGCTCTTTCTTTTTGCTTAAGTTCAATCAAATTATGAAATCTGGGGTCCAAATATAAGCAAGCGTCAAATCCAACGTTTGAGACCAAGTTTTTACTTTTTGCATCAATGCTTTCAATTAACTTCTTTCCAATAACATATATAACTGAATCTTTATTCTCAGAATTAGTTGTTAAAATCTGGTTAATAGGTAGTTTGCATGTTAGCCACAAGGCATAAAAATTTCCACAATAAAACTGATTTTTTTGGAACTGTACAATAGCTATTTGTAGTGGAGCCGTAATAGTTATGTAGGACTCTATAAAGTCTCATAAAGCTTGATTTGCTTCAAAATTCAACAGGGCTCAATCGCTTGAAGGTTTACGAACATACTTGGCAAGATTGCGGCATTGTAATATATGTATTTACATCCAAAGCACAAAGCTGTGCAGTGTGTGCTGCGCAACGGCACCCACATACATATTTTCTATATTTTCAAAGTGGTTCATTTAATTGATATACTCAATGTTCTTTTATTCAATACCCGCTTCGACAAATCGTCATTTGTACATTTGCGATAAAATCTTTGGTGCTTTTATCATATTGGCGCCAAAAGCGAATTTTTTGTGTTTGGCAACAAGAAAGAAATTTAAAATTTTTTTTTTTGCTACAAACACCGACGATGGTTGGTAGTATCTTAACCCGAAAAATTGGAATCTAAAGATTCGAAAATTTGCTTCTTAACAATGGAAAAGTAAAGTAGACCTCAAATTAGGGAAAGCCGTTCATTTGTTAGTAATTATTTATATAAATATATGCATGCATTTGTTATTGTAAAGCTCAACTATGTATAAACTTTCTGTGATAGAAATGGAAAGCCTGTGCTCAAGATGGTCAGGCCAATTACCAAAGAGACTTTCTGAACAGCTCCAGTCAAGACATTTAATATCACCGCATACGCGGGCAATTTTTTTATTTGTCTTTAAATTGCACTCCGACGTGACGCAAATTTATTACGAAATTTACTAAAAGCAGTGACCGTTATTTAATTTATGTATGTACTACTCTTTTTTATATATATATATATGTATTTATGAATTAACAATATATAATTAAATATCTTGTCTTTCCAAAAGGAAAAAGATATTGTTTTATTTGAGTTAAAAGCGGGGAGTTTATTCGTTGGATGAATACTTAAAACTAAAGTACAATAATGTCTATTTATAGACTAAAATTGTGAACCGTTCAGTGGCGTGATCGATATTGATGCGATTTGATTGGCCCGAATTTTAATGCTGAATATCGTTCTCATCGCTTCTGATTTTTAGGGCTACAATTATTATTGCAAATGTTCAATTGTTTAAAAAAAAAAAATTTTTTTTTTTTTTTTTTTTTTTTTAATTTTTGTTTTTTTTTTTTTTTTTTTTTTTGGAAGGGTTTTTTTTTTTTTTTTTTTTTTAAAAAATTTTTTTTTTTCCTTCCCAAAAAAAAATATTATTTTTTGGGGGGGATATTTTTTTTTTTTTTTTTTTTTTTATTTTTTTTAAAAAATGGGTTTTTAGTTTTTTCTGGGGGGGCAGGATTGTTATTTGATCGAAAATGCTTAATTATTAATATTTGTGGCTGATGATGAATAAACCACTGTGTTTAATATCTCATAAGAACTTAACTTTATTTTTACTGTAACTGTACTGAACTGTGTCTGCCACTGCTAGAACACGTCTTGATCGTTCGTTTGCTTGCTTATTACTAAATTTTCAGTTCTTACGCATCTGCGTAGGTCATATAGGTTGTACAAGAGAGACAGAGACAGAGACTATCAGACTGGCGCCAGCAAATTCCAGAAAAACTTATAAAATACAAAAACAAAAGCATTGTAGCATTGTGCAAGATCATTCATGAGACTTAGAGTACGAAATATGTAGAAATATAAATGAAATGACAGTTGGTTCCTAAACATCCCGTCCCCCCTGAAACTCCGTTTCTGAATCCGGTAGGGCTGCAATCTTCGTGATAGGGCGAGTGACTTCTCCTGATTTGGTGAGAATCTGTACCGCTCGAACGAGGCCATCATCTCCTGTGAACACCTGAGTTACGCCTCCTAATAGCCATGCCGATGGTGGCGCGTTAGAGTCCTTGATCAGTACAAGGTTACCGATTGCAATGTTTGGTAACTTGGTAGTCCATTTCGGGCGCTGCTGCAGCGATGTCAAATATTCTTGATGCCAACGCTTCCAAAATCCTTGAAGCATTGCTTGAGTATGCTGCCAGTAGCTCAATCGATTGGTCGGAATCTGCAAATAGCTGTCTTCAGGAACTGCTGTATAAGTTCTGCCAATTAAGAAGTGTGCCGGTGACAGGTAGGCGATCTCAGTATCCGATGTTGTGCACAATGGTCGCGAATTAACGACTGATTCTATTTGCGAGAGCAGTGTGTGCATCTGCTCAAAGGTGAGGACGGTGGGTCCTATTACTCGTCGCAAGTGCAGCTTAACCGAGCGCACTGCCGACTCCCACTTACCACCCCAGTGTGGTGAATATGGGGGAATGAAATTCCATTTAATGCCTTGATCTGCAAGGGCTTCCGAAACGACTTCATTGTGCTCGCGTGAAGCGAGAAGCTGTACCATATCATCTAGTGCGCGTTTTGCGCCAACAAAGTTGCGACCGTTGTCGCTATACATTTGGGAGCATTTCCCACGACGAGCCATAAAACGTTTTAATGCCGCCAAGAATGTGTCTGTGCTGAGATCAGTGGCTAGCTCCAGATGAAGAGCTGAAGTAACCATACAGACAAACAGGCAAATGTAGCCCTTTTCCTTCCTAGGATTTCGTCCCTTGTGAACCTTTAGCAAAATAGGCCCAGCGTAGTCGCATCCAGTATGCTCAAATGGAAAGGCTTGTCGCACTCGGACAGCCGGCAAATTGGCCATAAACTGATGTGCAGTGTGATGGCGCTGTCTAAAACAGTTTAAACATTCATGTGTGATACGTCGAATAAGATTTCGTGCGCCAATGATCCAATATTTCTGGCGAATTATCACAAACATGGCTGAAACTCCTGGATGAAGATTGACTTGATGCTCATGCTTCAGCAACAATTCCACAAGGCGATGGTGTTTCGGCAAAACTACTGGGTGCTTGGCGTCTGCAGGCAGATGTGACCTTTCTAAACGTCCACCCACACGTATAATTCCATATTCGTCTACGAATGGAGATAGTTTGCTTAAAGTTGATCGGCGCTCCAAAGGCTGCTTCCTCATGAGCAGCTGTCTATCGTCATTGAATCGATTTTGTGCCTGTCGTAGGCAGAACTTCTTTGCCTTGGTAATTTCATCAAACTTTAGAGGTCCAGAATATTTAGGCTGGCTTGATTTGATTCGATGAACAAAGCGAAATACATATGCGACCACTCGAATCAGTCTGGTCCAGGACGATATTCTTTCGAGTAGTACATCAAATGGGGAATCTTCAACATCCTTGGAAATAGTTGTCAAGATTTTGGATTTGAATTCGAGTTCTGCTGCTGGATTTAGAATTGAGCAGCAAGTTTGTGGTCTATTCATTGTCTCTGAGTATAGTGTACAGTCGTGCAGCCAAGATGGTCCCTTCCACCATAAATCAAAGTTCATTAACTCACTCCTAGCATGCCTCTTGATGCACAATCCGCAGGATTTTCCTTAGTGCTGACATGTCTCCAAGCGCTACGTGGTATGGTCTCTAGTATTTCTGCCGTTCGGTTGGCAACAAATGTTTTCAGTTTACAGGGTTGATGCGATGACAAAACGATTGTAGAATCTGTCCATGCGTATATCTTAGTATCCTTCTGGCGCAGACCAGATTTTACTGCTTGGAACAAACGAGCTAACAGCAGAGCTCCGCAAAGTTCCAATCGTGGTTTTAGCTGCAATGAGTGCCACTCCGATGCTTCCATCTATGTGTGTCACAAGGTTGTAAATGACAGCAGAGTAAGCCTTTAACGAAGCATCTGAAAATCCATGCAGTTCGATGTCATCGGGTTGATTGTCTACAAATCGTGGTATCTTCAGGTTCCTTAACGTGAAAATGTCTTGTCTGAATGGTTGCCATAAGTGCGCTTGCTTTGTTGGCAGTTCCGAGTCCCAATCCAGATTAAGCAGCCACAATTCCTGAAGCAGGATTTTAAACTTGATCACCACTGGCGCCAAAATACCGAGTGGGTCAAATATGCGTGCCGTGTCAGACAGCACTTGTCGTTTAGTACAACTAATATGTTCCGATAATGAAACCTTGTATGTTAGGACATCTTCTCCAGGACGCCAATGCAGCCCAAGCACCTTGGCTGCCATCCTTGAGAAATCAATTTCATTGCCTCGTTGTTGGCAATCCGTTTACTATTCGAGACCCATTTGCTTAGCTCCAATTGTGCCCGTGACATAAGGAGTACCAGCTCTTCCTTTATGTCGAGCAATTCATGTTCGTTCATAGCTCCTGTCAATACGTCATCGACGTAGAAATCATCCAAAAGTATTCTAGCAGCTCTTGGAAACTCGTGTTCGTGATCAGCTGCCAGTTGTTCCAGCACTCTAACTGCCAGAAACGGTGCACATGCCGTGCCATAGGTGACTGTGGTCAATTTGTAATGCTTCAATGGTGCAACAGGGTCTTCTCTCCAAAGGATTCGTTGAAAATCTTGATGTTTCGGCGCTACTGAAATCTGTCTAAACATCTTGACGATGTCCGCAGAAAACACGAATCTGTGCATTCGAAAACGCAGACAAACGTTGAACAGATTGCGTTGTATACATGGGCCAATATGAAGTGCATCGTTAAGAGATTGTCCATCCCGATCTTGAAATGAACCGTCGAACACCACCCGCAGCTTGGCACCTATGACTGTATGGTGTGGCAAATAGAATGACATCTTAGAGACGTTTTGTAGCTTCGTCTGCAGCCACTTCCTGCATGTGACCCAGCTGGATATACTCTCTCATGAACTGAGTATATTTTAACTTCAGGCTGGCATCCTTCATTAGTCAACGCTCGACTGCGAGAAAGCGCGATCTCTCTCCTTGAAATGTATCCGCAAATTGTGGGTTTTGTTCCTTGAACGGCAAATCGACAATGTATCTTCCATTCGAGTTGCGCTTGTGTGTGCACCGGAAGTGCGTCTCGACCCTTTCATCCTCTTCGTTTACAGTTGTGCGTGATGGAACTTCCTCTAGTTCCCAGAATCTTTGCAGTAGTCCATCTATATTGACCGTAGTCAGCAATGACGTAGATGGTGTTGCCAATCTTGAAGTGTACACCGATGTAATTACCCATTTAAATATGCTGTTGACTGCAATAGGGTGCCCTTGACTATCGCATAACTTCTCCCCGGTGAGAACTAACCAGATGTGATCGTTGCCCAGCAAAATGTCGATTGAAGCGTTAGTTCTGAAGTCCGGGTCAGCCATTCGGTATCCATTAAATACCGACAGTGATGAAGACTCAATATTCTCACGTGCCAATGGTGAGGTGATCTTTCCTAAAACGTGCGCCTTAATATCGATGGAATGACTCGACACACGAGACATCATCTGAAGAGTGCAGAAACCTCTAGTTATTCCCGCTTTGACGTCTGAGATGCCCGATGTGGCAACTCGAAATGGCGAACGTGCAAGCCCCAACGTCTGTATGCACCGTTCCGAAATGAAAGACAAGTTTGAGGCGCTATCCAGTAAAATACGGCACGTATGCAAGGCTCCTTGGGAATTTCGCACGTGTACCAATGCAGTTGGTAGAGTACTTCTTCTTTGCCCGTTTGGCTTACTGGGTCCGGTGACATTCATCATGGCTTCTGCCCATGCCGCTGGTGCTTCCTCAGAAGCCTGGCTTGAGTTGCCTTGGTGCTGCTCTCCGCTATTATGCTGTGTAGAATAGCCCTCAGGATGCAGCATAGAATGATGGCGGCGCTTGCAATGCTTGCAAGAAGACTTCGAGTCGCAAGCGGTTACTCCATGTCCAGTCCTCAAACAATTAAAGCTCAGATGCTTCTCCTTCGCGAAGGCGTAACGTTGCTTGACAGTCAAGCTCTGTAATTTAGGACAAGCCGACAGTGTGTGCTCAGTACTATGACATTTCATACAATTACCTGTAATGGCAAGCATGGTGCGTGCTTGCCTTTTTCCCTTTTCATCCCTCTGTTTGCTCGCTACCTGGTCGACAACTTGACTGAGCTCAAGGCGATCGCATCGTGAGTCCAAAAACTTGAGCAATTCTTCAATGGTAGGATTTTCAATGTCCTAGCTTTTGTCGATCCATTCACGTCGGGTAGCCTCATCAACCTTGTTGATGAGCAAGTATATGAGCCAACAGTCACGGCCCGTTTGTCCAGAAGCGTCTAACGCCCTAATAACATCACTGGCTCCGCACGTCAGAGCGCGTAGCGATGCTGAGTTTTGCCCAACAGCTTTAGGCAAGGCGGTGAATGTATCCATAAGCAAATTCACCAAATAACGGGGCTTTTCGTAGCGATCACTCAACGACTTCCACGCAACGTCGTAATTAGCATCTACGACAGGCAAATGCTGGATGAGTATCGCTGCTTCTCCTATGACACCTGACTTCAGGTGATGAAACTTCTGTATATTCGTTAGTGTTGCCTTTCCATGAATGGTACTCTCAAACAGGTCCTTGAAAGCATGCCATTCCTTATAATCTCCACCAAAGGGCTTGATGTGGATTTTCGGTAACTCACAATCTCTTGTTGTCGGCGTTGCAACCGACTGTGCGCCTGACGAAGACGTAGATTGCTGTGGCGAGAGCAATCTCTCAACCAATAGTTGCTGTTGTTCCATTTGACGTTGCATCTGCAGTTGTTGATGCTCCATTTGACGTTGCATCTGTTGAAGAAATTCCTGGACAAGCGAACCACCGTTGCCAGCCGCACCGTATTCTTCCAACTTGCCAGACGATGCCAAATCAGCCCGCAAACCTTAAGGCGAGCATTCGCCGTTTCATGTTTATCCTCGTATACCTCGTAATCTTCAGTAGGGTCCACGTAACCCTCCAGTTTCTCGTATTTTGCCAATTCGTCACCAGACTTGACGAACTCCTCCCACGTGTTGGACAAAGTTTTTAATTTGGTTTCAATTGTAAAGACGTCTGCATCCTGTGCTGGATCCTCTGCATATGTATATATGCGGCTAATTGTTGACTTCAATCTTCCTCTGGCCTTGATCAAAGTTTTCATTTCCTCCATGATGAAATGTCAAGAACTCCACTGCTTGTGTGGACCAAAATTTCAAGACACTTCCTTCTCCTCGAAAACGTGTTCTCTCACGATCTAGTCGATTATATCGATAACAGATTTCGATAGGCGTGTGGCGCCACCGTGTGAATCCCCGCTTTTTCCAATACGCACGCGATTGCCTATTCGATAGTAGGCCAGAACTATCGACTACTAACTTTGAGGTTAATATTTAATTGCCACCGAATTGCAACAAATTATTAACCAATGAGTAACAATCAAACAATGCCCAACGATCCGGCGTGAAGGACCAAATTATGATGATGAATAAACCACTGTGTTTAATATCTCATAAGAACTTAACTTTATTTTTACTGTAACTGTACTGAACATGTCTGCCACTGCTAGAACACGTCTTGATCGTTCGTTTGCTTGCTTATTACTAAATATAGGTTGTACAAGAGCGACAGAGACAGAGAATATCAGACTGGCGCCAGCAAATTCCAGAAAAACTTATAAAATACAAAAACAAAAGCATTGTAGCATTGTGCAAGATCATTCATGAGACTTAGAGTACGAAATATGTAGAAATATAAATGAAATGACAGTTGGTTCCTCAACAGTGGCATTGCATTAAACTTATAGTTAAGTATGTAATGTAATAGTTTGAAATACAGTATAATATTTTGTGTGTTCATTAATTATCTCATTTGTTTGGATAAAGGAAATAGGTTCTAGCCTACTGATATTGTTTGTCACATAAATGAAGAGTCAAGCAATGAATTTGTTATTGATATTTTGTTTAATTTTAAGGCAAAATCGTAAATTTTTATTATGTTATTGCCTTTTATTATTCCATGTTACAATTATGTTTGGTTCAATGTAATTAGTTAGGAATTAGGAATTATCTCAAAGATAGGGGTTTTTATTATTTCTTGTGGAATGTTTGAAATGATAAATGTCTCGTTTGACTTGGTTTAAGCCATGTGGATGTTTATGTATTTAATAGTTTTTCCGAATTAACATAACTTAAGCGATTATGTTTTTAAAAGTTTCGGGTTGAAAATTCCTAGTCTAGTAAGCTGCATGCCCATTTCTATGTCTTCAATGTATTCTGTGAAATGCTTAAAATTAAAGATTAGATCTTCTAATTTTACTGATTTTTCTTTTTTTCTTAAACCTTTATTTATAGTGTCTATTATGTAATTTATATAGTTTGTTTGAACGTTATTGCTATTAAGATTATTTATTTTTCTTCTAATTCGTCTTTATCGTCCTGATCAAGAGTACCATAAAGATATTTGTATATTGAACCAATTCCGTTAATTGGTACTCGTTTGTTACGTTTTACAATTTGTATTCCATTTATTTCCCTAGTTAGTTTTTCTGTTTAGTATTGTCATTAAATTCTTGTGCTTGTTGCATTAAGTTGTTATATGTAATATCTAAATATCTATCTTTTAAATACTGATATTTAAAGTTTGTCGGTAAGTCCATGGTTCCTGTTTTAAATAAACCCAGTAAAAGCACCGAACGGTCACTGGATTGGCTGCATTTTGATTTTAATGTTAAGAATGGCATAATGGAGAAAAAAATCATCTTGAGTTGTTGACCTGTAATTAATCAATTGTCGTATTTGGTTTTATTAACTTTCTTTTTCTTCTTGATTTTTGATTTGTAGTGTGTGACCTTTTGTCCTCTATGTATTTCTTTCTTAAAAATGTTTCTCATTTATTTCTCCTGTATTTTTGAATGGATTTGTAGTTTTAGACTTCTCTAATGGTGCTTGTTTAAATCTAGTATTGATTTCAAAGTCGCGTCTATCTTTGTTTAAATTGTTTATTTGATGTGTTTTAGTCGTTTGGGTATTATAGTCGGGCATCCTGCATAGATAAAAATGTTCGCTGGTGTTCGGTTAGTTGTTTTTTGACTCGTCTTATGGTTGTATATGTAAAGAATTTGTTCAAATTTTATTAATTTATCTTCGATGTCATTTTCACTATTTATAATTCTGAGTTTTTCATTTACTGTTTAATGGAAAATCTTTCTACGTCTGAAGTGCCGTTTTTACTTGTTGTGATTTCTAACTTTACATTTTTTTCTTGTAGCCAATTTTTTAGTGCTATACACAGAAATGCTGAATCTTTGTCTGATTTTATTTCTATTGGTTTGCCCATTTCCGTGAATACTTTCATAATTGCTCTTTTGGCTTCTAACTAATCTTTTAAGAGTTAGTTTTGTATTTCTATTTTCTCTTTTTTGCTCATTAATAATGTTTTGAATTAGGTTTTGAAAATCAGGAAAATAATATTTTTCTCTGAAAGTCCGCTAACTTAATGCTAAATTTTGAGGTTTTTGTGTTTGCGTTCGATCGTATTATTTCAATAAGGGCTTGTTGGAATATGGGAAAATCTTGTTCATTATGAAAATATAGTAAGATGTCAGTTATTTTTGAAGTCTGTTAAATGTTCACACTTATATCGAAGCCCGTATTATAAGTATCGATATGGGGCTTAAGGCCACACTGGAGTTGGCCTCCCTCTTCTTCCGGCAACAAGACAACAAGACAGACGTCTAGCTTTAATAATAAGAAAAACAAATCTGTTGCCATCATTATTAATAACTATCTTTTACAAAATATAAATACGCTATTACAAAATAGTACAGTTTTCTTACTGCAAAGATATCTTTTGTTTATATCCCTTGCGTAAGCATTGGTCGTTTCTTTGTATGTTATTTTAATATTTGATTTATAAAAGTATGTTTTCTCTGCTGTGTCTTCTAAACCTCTAATGAATTCTATTTGCCTGTTGAAATAATTAATGGGTTTTTTAACTATTGAAATGTAATTTCCATTATTCTTCGGTGCTTTCTGTTGATACTAAAAAAATTTTCATCAGTTTTAATTCTGCAAAGAGCATCTGCAGCGTGATTCTCTTTTCCTGGTATGTATTTTATTTTGTAATTGAATTCGTTCAATTTTATCCCCCACCTCCGTAATTTCATGTTAGGTTCTTTGATATTGTTCAACCAGACAAGGGGTTTATGATCACTTAGGATTTCAAAATGTCTACCGAAGAAGTATGGCCTAAAATATTTGGTTGCCCATACGATAGAAAGTGGTTCTTTTTCTATGCCTGAATAATTAAGTTCATGTTCGTTAAGTGTTCTACTAGCATAAGATGGTCCTGTGAGATGAACGCACCTCAAGCTATATTGCTAGCATCTGTGGTTAGGAAAAATGGTTTTTCGAAATCGTTCATAAGATATTTAAATTTTTTAAAGAATGAAAAATAATGTGGGTCGTTTATGTTAATTTTTGCTCCTTTTTTTATTCCAAGAGTTAATAGTTTTGCAATATGTGCAAAGTTTGTTATGAATTTATGATGATTTTATTTCTTTCTGAATCTTTGGAATTGGAAAATTTGTAATTGCTTGTATTTTATATGGATTAGGTTTTATACCTTCTGTTGTTGTTATATGACCAAGGATTTATTTTTGTTTTTTCATAAATTCCCATTTGTCGATTTGGAGTTTAGATTAGCTTCTCTTAGTTTGTTAAATACCTTTCTGAGTGAAAGTGTGGGTTGCTACAATGAAGTCAAGTACACTACAATGTCATCCAGATAAACAAGGCAATCCTTTTAAATAAGGTCTTCCAAAAGATTATTGATGCTTCTTTGCAATGTTGTCGGGGCATATTTAAGACCAAATGGTATACGTGTGTATTCGTAATGGCCATGTTTAGTTAAAAGCTGTTTTTGCAATAGATTCAGGATTCATTTGAATTTGATGAAATCCCTTAGCTAAGAATGGTGGTGAAGTATTGGCATTTTCCCAATTTGTTGATGACTAGAATTGGGAATTTGTCATTTATTGTGACTTCATTTAAATTTCGATAGTCAATGAAGCATCTCCTTTTTTTTGGAACGATCCAGTTGGGTGAACAGCAAGGTGAGTTCGAACTTCGAGTGATACCCTGTTCAATCATTTCATTTATCTGTTTGTTGATTTCTATATCAAATGTTTGGGGATATTTGTATGGACGTTTATAAATTGGGTCCTCATGTTTTGTATGAATAGAGTGCTTTATTGTACTCGTGATATTCAAATGTTCACCTTCGCGGTACTGAATATCACTGAATTCGTACAAGACTTTTTTGTGTTTCTTCGTTGTTTAAATGGTCGAGTGTATACTGATTACTTTTTATTATTTCAATTTCAATCACAAAATTTGTGGCAGGATCCCTCTCTGTAGGTAAGTCTAAACATTCTGGCCTTTGCAGGCTTTTAGGAATGTTCTGCCTATCAATATGTCGTATTTATTTGCAAATTTATGGATATAAAATTTTTGTTCTGTTGGACAAAGTTTGCTGTGTGCTAGGAAAATTATTTCTTTTAGTTCTACTGCTCCGTTAATTTTACGAAATTTTGACATTATATTTATTGAAGATCCTGAGTCGACTACTAATCTCAAAGGTTTATTGTTCAATATTATTCTAATGAAGGACCTGGCCCTATCTCGTTTTCCGATTGATACGAGGCATTCTAATGAAAATTTTCTGATATGTCCATTTTGCTAATTCCACTATTACATTTCTCTTTTCCTTTTTGTGGGCTGGTTTGCTACATTATTTTTGGATAGTTATTTTGCTGTTGATAATTCATTGGATTTTGAGCCCTGTCAATATTTTTTTTTTTTTTGTTGAATCTTTTGAAAAAGTTGTTGGTTCTGTGTTGTATCGGATTGTTTTGTTTGAAACGGAATTGTACTATTGGGTACAAATGGTCTTCCACCTTTTTGGTTTTTGATTTTGGTTTTGATTTGATTTTCTGATTTCTGTTATACTATTCTCATACAACCTTTTTCTTTGAGCTACTTGTTTTAGCTTGCTAACTGTGGTTATAACATATCTAGCTAACGTCATAAATAATCTACCGGGTATTTTTTTGTTTGTTACATCTTTTATAGTATTATTTAAAGCATTTTTATAAACAATAGTGTTATTTGCATCATTTTCCAGACTTTGTGATAATATAGAATTTGTCTTCCAATTCTGTTACAAACTTACGAAGGTTTCCTGTATAGTTGGTGTTGTAGAAGCGTCGAAGAAGTTCCTCACAGAGGGTCTGCGTTTTCAATTCATTGATGAGGAATGATCTAAGTTCCGGCCAGGTGTTGGCTTGTCCAATTTGCTAGAGCCGTTGTACCTCTCCAGGGAGCTGCATCTCGATTGCGCTGAACAATATGTTATGTTTCCATTTTTGTTTTCCAGTGGTGTTTTTTTTTTTTTTGTATTTTTTACGCTAAAGTAAATTTTTCAAGTTTTTTTTTTTTCACAATTGGAATTTATGGTTGCAACACATAGTTGATATTACCGCGCACAGTTGGCGTAAATATTTTTCACTGTTGTAGACTTTTGAGAGGTACCCGTAAGTTCTTGATGTCGAATCGGATACACGGAAAATAATTTTATGTGTCAAACGAATAGAATAACAAGTTCACTTTTACTGATCCTACCGACTGTGCCAATTAAATATCTTGTCTTTCCAAAATGAAAAAAAGGATATTGTTTTATTTGAGTTAAAAGCGGGGACGTTATTCGTTGGATGAATACTTAAAACTTAACTACAATAATTTCTTATAGTAAATTTCTTATAGTAATTTCTTATAGTAATATTTATAGGCTAAAATTGTGAGCCCTTCAGTTGCGTGATCGATATTGATGCGATTTGATTGGCCCAAATTTTAATACTGAATTATCGTTCTCACGCTTTTGATTTTTAGGGGGACAATTATTATTGGAAGTGTTCAATTGTTTATGAATAAAACGGATTTTATTGGCCTGCGTTTTAATGATGAGTTAGCGTTCACACGCTTTGATTTTGAGGGGGACAATTGTTATTGCAAGTGTCCAGAAAACGGATGTTTACTTTAAAGTTATAAATTTTATGGGTCGAAAAATTTACGTTATTTGGTATTGATGTTGGATGTATGACTATACATATCTAGGTATCCCTATGCTAGTCTGTATTTCGTTATTTAAAAGTGGTCTAATGACCCTTATTATACTTAATGTTACATATATTTATTCATTTATAATTCTTACTCAGGAATATTTTTATCTTGACACACCTAACTATAATGAAGCATGTAAGTCGTGTCGCCGACTTAGGTATACCATACACCACACAATAACAAATATTTTAAATTTATAATAATAAATAAATTCTGTTTACATGCTTTTTACAAGCATGTCTTAGTATCTCGCTCACCCAAGCATTCGAGATCCCTAGCGGCCCCACCAGCCAACGGCCAATTCCGGCCTTATGGAAAAACGTTTTTATGCATAACTTGGCTACCTTTAGTCCGATTTTGATCAAATTTGGTATTTTCCTGGATATTAGTCTCAATTTTAAGTGTGCCAAATTTGATTCACAAGATAGAACGGTAACGGTAGAATAGTAACATGAGATAATAGAGTTTTTCAAATTACTGGGGCGGAAAGGGGCATGGCCAAATCTTTACACATGAAATATCTGCGCTGAGCAAATATACTTGCCAAATTTGGTGTCTCTAGTTGGTATAGTGTTTGAGAAAATCGGTTTTGTTTAATTTGCGGGGGCGGAAAAGGGCGTACCAAATTTTTTACATATACAAAGTCTTCGCATTTACTAAGCAAATATATATACCAAATTTGGTGTTTCCAGGTAGAATAGTTTTTGGGATAAACGTTTTTTTGAATTGCCGGGGCGGAAAGGGGCGTGGCAAAAATTTGAAATAAACCTGATCATTCTACAAACTACATGAGCCTACATACCAAATTTGGTGGCTCTATCTCTTAGTCTCCGAGATCTACGCTTTCATACGGACGGACAGACGGACGGACGGACGACTGGGCTGTTGATACTGATCAAGAATATATATACTTCATTGGGTCGCAAAATCTTCCTTCTGCCTGTTACATACATTTTCGCGACTTTAATATACCATTACACCTAATGTGTTTTTGGTATAAATACGATCTAAATATACATATGTGATATTGGCTCTGGCAACTCTGCTGAGCGAGTGCAATTAAGCGAAAGACTTGGCAGTCGAACCGAAGAGACGAGCGAGAGCAGTTGCAAATAAAATAGACGAAACGATGGAAAACAGTAATTTTTAACTAAACTTAATTAAAATAATCAAATAAATAGTTCTACAACTAAAATACTTTATATATATATATATATAATAAAACAAAACGATGAAACTTCATCAGTTGAATTATGGATTGAGGATTTCGAAGACATGGTTGACTTAATGCAATGCGAAAGTTTACAAAAATTTATTTTTGCTATTATATTTGTTGAAAATGAAAGAGATGGCATCACGGCATCTTATGCAGTATGTGATTGACGGAATTTAATGACTTGAGTAGTAACAAAGCAATATTGTACAATGCTAATAACCTAAAAGAGTTTAAAGAGAAAATAAAATGTTATGAGTGTGGGGATGGTATGGTAACGCTGTAAGGCCAGACCTACTCCCGAAGCAGGTGATCGACGAGGCGGCAATGAAAGAGAAGACGTGGTGGCAAGGCGGAGTGAGGACGAAAGGAAGGAGAGTCGAGAGAAAACGACGAGCGCAAAGCAAATCGTGATTGAAATGGCTTATACCTAATTTTACTCTGTGAGCAAAACAAAGAAATAAATCTACATAATTATTCATTAGAAAAATTTTATAAAAATGTATTTGAAAGATAACTAGATGATTCGTTTGATTTGGTTGTTTTAATTATTATGTTTCATATTCTTTCATAAGAACTATATTTTAAAAAGAATATTATTGTTTATAATAGTTCATAGATATAATATAATGAGGTAGATTATATCACTAAAATCAACCTCGTAGGGTTAGTTAAATTGACTAATTCGATTCCCTACGCTTATAAATTAGTTTTGGAAAGAATATTTCCTAGACTCTTTCGATTGGATGCAATATCCAACAGTTCTTTGCTTTCCTTTATATAAAGTCAATCATAAGATTTTAATCGACAGACAAATTGTCACCCTACCCACTTAGTTAATTATTCAACTGATAATTATTTAAATAATTGGGTTAAGCAAGTAAAAATGCTATTTTAAATCTAGTATTACTAGTTTCTGTACTTGTGAGCACCTTTTGACACTTACATTCATTTGAATTTCACTTTCAATACGCTAACAACAACAGCAAAAATAAAAGTAAAAAAAAAAAAACAGAAAATTTAATTACCACTTAAAAAGAGACGAAACGACAAACTTGATTGCGAGATATTCAAGCGTTTGCAAATTGCTGACATTAGTTTTTTTTGTACTTTTCGGGTTCCTGTTTACTTTTGGCATGCTCGAACTGCACACGAAATTATAATTTTCACACGCAACTGCCTCGATGCTCTGAGACTCGAGACTGGAACGCACTTATCAATTCATTTGTGGAACAATATTTCAATTCGATTGAAGGAATTGATGGCGGGGGAGTTAAATTTTCACATAACAAGAGTAGCTCCAGTGACAACAAATGGAGATAAACTAGAGTTTTTGCTATGCCATTTCCACCATATTGCGTGCGAAACGCGTCTTCTTGTAATGAAAGGATTTTTTTTGTCTCATTACCCAATGTTGGACCGGCCATGTTGATTACTGATTTCTGCTGCTGCCTTTTGCCGTTTCTTGTGCGAATCAATTGCCAATAGTCGAGGCACATTGCATTTCATTTGCGCCCTGCCAATCAAGAAATGGCACACACATGCATCTGCTGAAGAGAAGTGTGGATGGACAGTAAACAGACAGCAACAGTTAAGATGGATGAAATGTTGCTGCCGATCATGGCAGAAGTCCTGCAGTGTTATCACGGCAGGGAAGGCAATCGTCTGTCCACTGATCGATCCAGCCATCCATCCAGCCGTCGATCGATGGATCGATCCATCCATTAGTTTGATATGATCGAACAAAACAAACTGATGCCAATATTTCTTGATATTCTTTCCACAGGGACACTTAGTCGCTGTTTTGTCGAAAATGAAAAATTTTTTGTCGAGCGAGCTATTGAAATGCGGTGTTGTACAACTTCACGTCACACACACACTACGAAGCCTGAGCATGTACCGACGAGTGTACACATACATAGACAGAACGAAATGACAAGCGACATAGAGCTGCCTGCGTCGTTCGGTAGTCTGTGGCAGACTAAATTATGTTCGATGCGTAGCGACACTGCTGCGAGCGAATGTTTTTCGCTCTCGCTGTGGCCGCTCTCTGGGGTTCTACGCTGTTCGGCTTTTGCCGAAGTTCTCTGGGGTTCCACGCTCAGGCTAGCGTTTGTAATCAAAAAATCTTAAGTTTGACGCATCCATGTATTCTATGGTTAGTGGTATGGGAGTGATTTACAAATGTTTATATTCGCAAAACGGTCATTAAAAGGATTAGCAAAGCATTTTGTTGCGAGCGAACGAGGTATTTATAACTGGTTAAAATTAAAAAAGGCGCTACTCAATGAATTTAAATCGACGACAAACAGTGCCCAATTGCATAAAATGATGGCTGATCGGAAAATTAAAAAGAACGAGAATTTACAAGAATATTTTTTGCTGATGAAAAAGTTATGTCGAAGAGTCTGCATTGATCCAGTATGTTATCGATGGTATTGACGACAGTAGTACGAACAAAAAAATCAGTGTTGTATGGAGCTAAAAACATAAAAGACTTTAAAGACAAACTGAAATGCTACGAAATAATGCGGGAGAAATCTGTGAGTGAGAATAAGAATGTACTAAGTTTTAATAAACAAATCCAGAAAAAGGTGATCGCAGTTCTCAGCCAAAGCAAGTTCGGAGTGTAAATAATGAAATCAAATGTTTCAATTGTGGTCTTAAAGGTCATACAGCCGCTGACTTTGACAAAGGCACATCAATGCTATATTTCGAGAGATGACTCGTAAAAATATGGCGATTCCACATGTAGATGACATCATTATTCCAGCTAAAGATGAAGACGAGGCTATATCAAATCTCAAAGAAGTCCTCAAACAGTGTGAAAATTACGGTCTGATGATCAACCTAAAAAAATTCAGTTTTTTAAAGAAAAGAGGGGAGATTTTAGGGCACGAAATCGAAGACCAAAAGATATGTATTTCTGAAGTTAAAACCAAAGCTGTAACTAAATTTCCCCAGCCAACAAACCAGAAGCAACTTCAAAGTTTCCACGGGGAAGGAAGAGTAATGTCAAAGTATTTAAGCACGTGCGCACAGTGGAGCAGAAGGAATCAGTGAGTATATCCTGTATATATATTGCCTACAGTGAAAGCTGCCTAAATGGCAACAGGAGGCAAAAAGCGATGCAAATATGTAGTAGAAATCAACACTTCCGCTTTATCATTTTGTCTTATTCTTAGTTAAGATCCAAATATATATTTGTGATTTTCAATAGACAAGAAATTTAAATACATTAGCTGGATAGAACTTTTAAAGACACTAGACATAAATTATTTTCATATGATTTTCCTTAACAAATACGACAATTGATAGAAGAAAAACTAGTTAGGAAATTGATTTATTAGTTGTTAGTTTTGCTTCGATTCTTCATTTTAATCCATTTTGAGAATAGTTTTAGAACTGTTAGACATTCATCTAGAGTATTCACTGCTGTGAAGCAAGTATCTTTGAGATACTTTCGGTATCTCTTTTGCTAAAATGGACTCATATTTCGCGACAGGCTGTTAGTCAGCAATTCAGTTGGTCTCGGGGTCCCAAAAGACACTGAACCTGTCATGACATTCTCCTTCATACTTCCCTCCCCTTCTCCTGCAGACAAAAAGGGTTATATACATATACAAATATAGGTATTATATGTATGTATGTGTGTAAGCAGAGTATATATGTGGGATGTGCATTTGCGAATTTGTATCAATCCCACTGTACACGAGAGACGAGACAACGATCAAGAGAGAACGTGAGCGTGTAAGAAAAGACGATCAAGAGGGATGACAAACGAATGAGAGATGACGACAGAGAGATGGTTTTTGCGCGTCAAACAAGACGGACGTGTTTTGAGGTCTTGCGTCATAGTCGGATGCAAGGTCAAGTCGAGTACCAGAGACGGGTGCTATAAGTCGTGGCGCGAAAAGTCGAAGCGTCATAGACGGGTACCAAAGTCGAGCCGAGCCAAACGTCGATTGTCCTTTCACATAGTGTAATCTCTATAAAGTCGTATTTTCATGTAAACCCCCTAGACTATAATTATATCGTTAAATAAAACTCCACAAATTTTGGGTGCTCGACCGGGAAAGATTCGAGTAAGAGTGGCGCTCATCCGGTTACAAAGAGTTTTCCCCACATATTTTGTCGTGATAGAAAGAGTGCGGGATACAAGAGAACACCCCACATACATTTTTTGTGCGTTCGTGCGGGAAAAGAGTGAAAGAAAAAAAAAAAAAAAAAAAAAAAAGAGATTTTTTTTCTTTAACAATCGTGTCGTATTAAGTCGGTCCTGCTCTGCTAGTGGTGAAATTAAAAAATTGACTATGTCGTGTCTAAATGTCAGAGCATTGCATAAATTTATCTATGAGAGCGAGGGAGATAGAAATAACCGCAAAAGAATTCGAGAATTTTCTGGTTTCGATTACGATGAAGGGAACGCAAAATACAAAAAAAAAGGGGAATATGTACATACGACGAAATTTGACGAACGGTGATCTGGTTTGCAATGATTTGCAATGTATTGGGAATCAAGTACAGTGGCGACGACCTTGCATTGCATATTTTCACGAATTTGAAGCTGAACAATTTGTTGGCATCACAAGACGAAGACGAATTAGACGACGAAGTAAATGATGAAATAGACGACGAGACAGATCATGATTCGGTAGCTACAGAGAGGAACGTAGCAACAGAGAATAATTTGAGGAACATACCGCACGAGAGAGCAAGCGAGAACAACAACGATAAGTACAGAAGAATAAACGAAGAGAGAGATAGAATGATGACGCCGCGTTTTGCCATTTGTTTTTATTTTTGACGGCACTAATACTATTGCAGTAGAAGTTTGGAATTCAACGAGCAAGCAACGTTGATGTGTTGGAACGATTTCCAGAAGTTTCTGTTCGCGAAGAAGGCGTTAAAGGGTATCGCGAAACTGTTTGTCTTGAGTGAGATAGGAATAAATTCATGGAACTCTCTCGAAAAAGCACTTTTGAGTGAATTCAAATCGTGCGTGAGTAGTAAAGACATATATGAGCAACTGATGAAAATGAAGCGTAAAAACAATGAGTGCGTTTATGAGTATTTTTACAGAATGAAAGATGTAGCTTCACGTGGACAAATTAAAGACGATTCATTAATAGAATATTTAATTGACGGCATTGATGAAAAAAGTGAGAATAAGTCGATTTTATATGGTGCGAAAAATTTGATTGATTTTAAAGAGAAATTAAAGCAGTATAAAATAATGAGTGAAAAAGAAAGTAAGAAAGGCAATGGTAAATACAAAAACGATGAGAACAGTGCAAGAGTGCAAAACAAAATGATGAAAACTAATAATAAAAACGATGTTGTGTGTTACAACTGTGGAGCTAAAGGACATTACTCAAAAGATTGTGATGATAAAGAGAAAGGTAGAAAGTGCTACAAATGTAATGAATTTGGTCATATAGCTAAAAATTGTAATAAAAGAGAAATGACCGGTAAATTTAAACCAAACACAAGAAATTTTAAGTCTGTTCACGCCACCGGGTGAACAGCAGTGAGCGGCGAAGAGCAGTGAGGAGTGAGGAGGGTTTTTCGATCCTCGGCGTCTACGGTCACACCAGGAGGGGTGACTAGCTTTTCTGATGGGGGCCGCCATTTCTCTTACGTACGAATTTTCAACCCGAACACCCGTTCTATTTGGTACTTTGGAATTCTTTAATATCTTTCGAATTGTACATTATTTTAACCCGAAACATATGTATATCGTGTGTGTCGGGCAACCTGTGAATAAGAATTAATAAAATATAAGTTGTTTTAACCGAAGTTATCGCGCGTTATTAATTCACCACTCACTCACCACCCGAAGAAATTGGCACCCGCCAACCACTTGCACTTTATCTAGGATCCTTCCGCCCCGCCACGAACATTGGTCCTTCGAGCCGGATATCCTTCCGCTCCTCCAGCTTGCATCGGCGGAATTCCTGATAAGTACAAAATTTCATTACTCATTTCATTTGCCCCTACATACTAATAAAAGTGTGAGGTTTCCCGCTCTTCCATAGCGACCTGCACACTTTTATATATATTGTATGTACATACCTGACCTATTCCAAGGGTACATGGTAGTTCCCAATCCATAACGTGTGTGTCCAACGTTCGGTTTCCATTCCACCACAGGGGTTTCTTTATGTGTTTCGTCTCAGCCGCACTTGTCCAATTTTTTCATACGTACATACATATGTAAAACTCGCGGCATTACATGTACATGTATTTTCCACAGCTGTTCGCCAAGTCCGCGTAAAAGAAAAGCAAAGAAATTATTAAAGTGTTATGAAAAAAAAAAAAAAAAGGAAATAGTAATCCAAGTGTTCACAGCGATTTCTTATGTGTTCGGATTACTTCCAGTGCCCAATTAATTTCCTCACGCGCGTATTCGCCCACCGGCATATCCACTTACATACATACATACATCGTCATCTGTTGATGTACGCGCATATGTATATATCCACGTACATATAATTCATTCGCACTTTACCACAAAACGAAACAAATTTGAAATAGCAATTAACACACGCACCGCGATTTCAAGTGTGTTTGAATCGGTTTAATTGCAAATTAATTTTCTCACGCGCGTCTCCGCAAGCCGGTACACTTGCTTACATACATACATCGTCATATATTGATGCCGCACATATGTATGTATGTACATATCCACAACACATAATCCATTTCGGTGACGCACATTGATTTAACAAATCGAAATCACAAATTACTTACGCTTTTTTGTGAACGACGCGTACCAACCTGTGTATTTATGCATGCATATGTACATACATCAAAGAATCCGTCCATATGCACTGATCGTTTACTTTGTTTTTTTTTGTTTTTTGTTTTCTTTGGCGCACAACACTCGCGGTGTGTAAAAGCGTTCGTTTGTTCTTTTTTATATTTCTTTACTTTTCGCACAACCACAAAGGAAAAAAATATATAATTAAAACAATTAATAC
This sequence comes from Drosophila equinoxialis, assembly GCA_018150345.1. Taxonomy (NCBI): domain Eukaryota; kingdom Metazoa; phylum Arthropoda; class Insecta; order Diptera; family Drosophilidae; genus Drosophila; species Drosophila equinoxialis. Next base: position 54,645 of record JAECWI010000937.1, on the reverse strand, counting down.
GACAAAACAAAAAAAAACAAATTTATAAACAGCGACCGACAGCTGTTTTCGAAGTAGTGGTGGCACGTGAGTCGAGTCGTGATATCGATAGGCGGCTCAAGCGCGCCAAATTCAAACCACATCATTTTCGACTCCCGGTTTTTTTCTTCTCGCCCATATATAGCTATATATATATATATAAATAAATTCATATATACGTTTTTCCAGCACTATCGTGCCCATATTTATATATCCACCTGTATGTGTAAATCATATATGACTTTTCCGGACAGTATTTTGCGCCCATATATAACCGCCCACATTTATAAATAAATCCATACATATATATTTTCTCCAGCACTATCGTGCCCATATTTATATATCCATCCATATTTATAAATTATACATATAATTTTTTCGGTCAGCATTTTGGCGCGCATATATATATCCGTCCATATTTATAAATACATATATGCCTTTTTCCGGCCAGTATATCGCGCCCATAAATAACCGCCCACATTTATAAATAAATCCATATATATATATTTTTCGCCAGCACTATCGTGCCCATATTTATATATCCATCCATATTTATAAATACATATATATTTTTTCCAGCACTATCGTGCCCATATTTATATATCCATCCATATTTATAAATTATATATATATTTTTTCCAGCACTATCGGGCGCATATTTATAGATCCGTCCATATTTATAAATTATATATATATTTTTTCGGCCAGTATTTTGCGCGCATATATATATCCGTCCATATTTATAAATACATATATATTTTTTCCAGCACTATCGGGCCCATATTTATAGATCCGTCCATATTTATAAATTTTATCTATAATTTTTCCGGCCGGCAATTTGCGCACATATATATATACGCTCATATTTATAAATAAATACATATATTTCTTCCAGCACTATCGGGCCCATATTTATATATCCGTCCATATTTATAAATTATATATATAATTTTTTTGTTTTTTCTTCTGGCCTGCGCATATATACATATCCCGACCCAGATTTATATAAAACCACATATTTCTTCCTTGGCCTATACATCGTTTGCGTGTTTTGTCTTACACGTACTCCCATCGTTACTTACGAATCCAGCTAAACTTGTGTTGTAATCACTCCTCTGTAGCTACGTGAGATTTTCGATCTGCATTCGTGCGTTCGTACATTTTTCCGCATATATCCCCATTAAAAGGGCTCCGTTTCCAAGCCACGCGCAAGAGAATTCTCCCGCAATCCTGCGGGCACAGTGAGAAAATTCTTGCGCCCTCATACAGTCCACTTCTCTTGTTTTTTTTCTTTTTTTCTCGGTGTCTTTTCCGAAATCAAAAAGCGCACCAGCGCGGTCTTTGTCGGTAAGGACGTCCCCTGAGTATGTCCACGGAGCCGTCCAAGACTACGCCGAAGTCTAACAGTCTTTCGTCTCCCTCTGTAACTCCGGAGAAGGCTCGGCCTCCGAAGACTCCGGTGGTCGTGAAGCGTACGGACATTCCTCGCAAGTCCACGTCTGCTCGCAGCCTGAGCGAATCCCCAAGGTCCCGTCCGTCTTCGTCCAGCCTACCTAAAGGGCGCATAGTCTCGGCTAAAGACGCCAGCGAACCTCAAAGGGCGTTCCAAGCTTTCAGTAGAGGCTCAGATTCCGCACGTTTTTGTGACGCACTGTTCTGACGTTCCTGTCACCCGATCCGTATCCCAAGAGAGTAGAGAACGATCAAGAATGTCCCTCTCCGATTTCGTTCTGGCGTGCGACGCATTGACTCTGTTTGAAGCTCGTGCGAGTGAAGCCCTAACTTCTGAAGTGCCCTTATTTTCCATTAAAATGCACTTAGAGCAGCTCAAATCCCTTTGGTCAACTGTCGAGGTGGAATACTCCCGGTGTCACAAGGCCTTGTCGACCCAACCAGACGAGGACAGCCTAGCCAATATAAGCGTCGTATGTGCAATGCGGGACGTTGTTCGGAGAGCGCATCGAGCAGCTCTCGGCAGAGATGGCGAGTTTTAGGCGTCAGCCCACCGCTCCGTCGGGACCTCCGGGTCATAGAGTTCCTCCGTGTGAGGTGGAGACATTTGATGGCGACAGCCTAGCATGGCCCACATTCCGCGATTTGTTCGCTGCCATTTACATCGCCAATCCGTATTTGTCTCAAGTGGAGAAGCACTATCACTTGAACGCCAAGACTCGTGGGGAAGCGAGAACCATCGTGGCGAAGTCCCCCTGACAAATGAAGGTTTCCAGGCTGCGTGGGAGAACCTCACCGCACGGTACGAAAATAGCCGTCTGCTTGTCAAGCCAGACAACTCCTTCAGATTCCCGCGGTGGCGCTAGAATTGGGCAAAGCATTGCGAGAACTGCAGACCGCGTTCCAAGGGGGTCTTACCGCTCTTGAGCGTTCGGGTGTTAGCACTGAGAACTAGGATGTCTTACTTATCGCCATATGCACTAGCAAATTGCCGAAGGCCACAATCCTTCTGTGGGAACAATCAGTGCCAAATAAGACTGTCGTCTCCACTTGGTGCGATTTGAACCAATTTCTCACCGATCGGTATCGTGTCCTGGATGCCACCGAAGAACATAAGTCGGTTCCGAGTGTTCAAGCCATCCCCAGTGGCCCCCGCAAATCCCCTGCGACGATGAAGGTTCAAGCGTTTAACGCGAAAGCTCAGCTCAAACCAGCGTCTTGCAAGCTTTGCCATCGGAAGAATCACCCAATATGACTCTGCCCCAGTTTTCTTGACATGCCTGTTCAGAGGCGTGTGGAAACCATTAGACAGCAGGGACTCTGTTTAAATAGTTTTGCCCGCGGTCATCAAGTGAAGGGCTGCTCCAGTGCGCATAATTGCCATACGTGCAAGGAACGTCATCACACCCTGTTGCATCCTGGTGACGCGTCGTTCGTTGGCACACCATTCGGTGCCACAGAACGTCCGCCAACGGGCAATCAGCTCACAAATGCTCAAAGCTATTTTGCATCTACCCCAGGCAGAGGGCTTTTAGGCACTGCGATTGTCACTCTGCACCATCGCGGGGTGGAACACCATATTCGGGCGTTGATCGACTCGGGAGCCGATTCAACCTTCCTATCCGAACGTGTCTTCAACATGGTCCAGCCCCCTTTTATCCAGTAGACGCCGCAGTTACTGGTATGTAGAGCTGGGAATCCATCGATGGTTGCTCCACTCGATATTTTTCCATCGATGAAAAAACCATCGATGGTTCCATCGAAATTTTAAACGTGTTATTCAACATATATATTTTGGTGTAGTTTTTTAATATTACAAAGCTTCAAATATTCAAAAAGGGTCAACCAAAAGTATCAGAACTCATGACCTTGTCTATAATCATCCATGTGATTTATCAATAATTCAACCAAAAATATATTAAAAAGATTTAAGCTTGCAATTTCTGAAATGTTTTTAAATATAAAAACAAAATTTATAGTTTCAAGTTAAACTTTAAGATAAAAAAAAATGGTGACTTCTCGTCCTTAGCAAAAAAAACGAAAACAAAAAACTCTTTAAGCACAACAAAACAAAAGGCTCTTTCCAAACTCAATGCTAATAAGAGGTTCTTATTGTACTATGCAGTGGATAGCTGCTATTCCTAAATAATAATAAACAAAGAGTGATTTCCAAACTTTGGAAACCCTCCTTTTTGGAAGCGTGGGTCAAGAAGCGTTCCCAGACCGATGGGGCCGATCTATTCCCATACGAGAATAGCCTTTTTTGAACGTTGCTCAGTAAAAACTCGCAAGTTTGGCTCCCTAAAGGTGTTAACATCTGCTCACAGAGCTCTTCCAAACTTTGCGATAAGGCGATAATAACAAAATCTCACTATATATTGCAATTTACTTACACACGTTAAGAAATTAGATATATCGACATCGAAAAATTTCCATCGATTTATCGCACTCCATTAGTTCCATCGATAATATCGATGGTGCCATCGATGGTTTTCCCAGCTCTACTGGCATGGGCCAGAGTGATGGAGGATGCGCCGACAAGGTGTGTCTGCTGATGCTGTCTCCTCCGTGTGACAGGCAGAAAAAGATTGATGTCTCCACCCTGGTCGTATCCAAATTATCGGGGGCCATTCCGACGGCTCCATTTCTTAACACGGTTCCGACGCAGTCCCTCGATCGCCCCCTTGGCTGACCCGTATTGAAACAAGCCCGCGCCTATTGACATGATTATCGGTGTAGACCTGTTTTCACACATCTTCGGAGAGCGGATCAAAAGAGATATGGGTGATTTCGTCGGACTGGAAACCATCTTTCGATGGGTTCTGTGTGGAGCGATCATGCCTGACCCTCCGGTGACTCGATTAGGTTTCGCAGCACGGACGCGAGTCAAACCGGAGCAAAACCTTGATGTACTTCTCACCAAAGTAAGCTTCTGCTCTCTGACGTGACGGTCGTGTTTTTGGCTTAGCTCCTGAGTTTTATTAATATATGGTTTTCTCTCAATTTTTAATTGTGCCTAGTTTGTTTTCGGTTTTCGCTGGTGTCGTTTGCTTGAAACCCTTGTGTTTTATTTGCATAATTCGCCAAATTAAACAGTTTGTGTTTTTTCTTTTTCGTGATTAGTGTTTGGTGCATTTAAATTGTTTTTATTTTTTCTTATTGTTCTCTCTCGTCATTGCTTCTGCAGTTGCTCCCCTCATCGCCCCCATCATACCATCTGTGCTAGTGGTTTTGTTGTTCCCTCTGCTTTGTGCTTGTGCTCAGCTTCCCTCCCGCGTAATCTCTTTTATAAAGCCGCCTCTCAAAGCTCGTCTTATAACTGTTCTTGCACTCTCTCTTGTGCTGTGTACTCCAGCTGTCTCTTTGTTTTATTTGTAATTATTGATTTTTTATCGATAATTATCTTTGTGCTGTTTATTTAAATTTTTGTATATATTTTTTTTTTTTTTTTTTTTTTTTTTTGTCTTGTTTATTTTGGCTTTTCAATGGCTTGTTGTCTACCCAATTGCAAGCATTCTGATCGTTTTGACGATCAGTATAGAGCAATATCGTGTTGGCTTTGCGATAATCTTATTCACTTAAAATGTGCTGGCCTCAACGGCCGTGATTACGACAAATTTTCTGGTTTGTCTGTGTCTAAGCCTGAGCTTGGCTTAATGCGCTGGACTTGCCCATCTTGTGCCAGCCAGCAGCTTGATTTTAGCCGAATGTATAGGGATCTTCGTTTAAAGTTTCTTTCTCTTAATAAAATGGCCAAACAGCTGTCTAATGAGTGTGACTCTAGCATACACTTATTGTCGCAATTCAAGTTTGGTTCACCTTCTAAGGAATTGCCCAAGAAATGTACCCTTGAGTTGCCTCATAAGCAGTCGCCCGCACTTTCTATTACATCTTCTCCCATTTTACTTTCGCCTACACCATCTTCTTGTCCCTCTTTATGCTCTTCTTTTCAGATTGATGTACCCACTACAAGCCCTGGTGTACCTCAATCTATCCCTCACGGGAACTCTGATCATGCTGGCTTTCAATCACTTGCGGATCCCAATGCTCCTCCGCCTCCACTAACTGTAGTGCCCCATCGTAAATAATTATTTATCTCTAGGCTTGCTCCAGATACTTCTGAATCGTCTGTGGCAGCTTACATTGGTAATATATGCCCTGCTAAGGTTTTAATTCAAAAGTTTAAGTTTTCTAGGCCTCGCGAAATCTCCTCTTTTAAAATTACTGTACCAAATGAGTATTTCTCAGCTATGGTTGACCCTAACTTTTGGCCAGAGGGCCTAGTTGTACACGAATTTGCGCCCAATAAGCGCTCCCGCCCTTTGCCTGTCCACCTTCCTAATGCATCTTCTGCTTCAAAAAACTAATAACGTCTAGTCTTTGCATTCACTATCAAAATGTAAGAGGACTTCTTACCAAGCTCTCTAAATTATTCTGTGATAGCTTAACCTTTTCGGCTGACATATTAGCTTTCTCTGAAACTTGGCTTAATTCCTCTGTTTTGGATAATGAAATTCTTTCTAATAACTTTATTTCTTATAGGCTTGATCGTGTTGGTCGACGTGGCGGTGGAGTACTCATTGCTGTCAACTCGAATCTGTGTTCAAGTGTTGTGCCGATTGATCTCCCCTTAGGTGTTGAGTTTATTTGCGTCGAAGTTACATGTTCTAACTTTAGCTTATATATCTCTTGTTCATATATTCCTCCAACTTCTGATATCATGATCTACATGCACCATGCTGATGCTTTGCGAACTATTTTTAGTCGTCTTAAAGATCGTGATTTTTTTATAGCTTTAGGTGATTTTAACTTGCCTAATGTTTCTTGGCTTGCTGATGATAATCTATCTTTCTTAATTCCCTCATCTCAACATGTTTTTCTTGACAGCCTACTTGAATGTCCGCTATATCAGTTGAATTCTTTTCTTAACTCTTCTAAAAGAATCCTCGATCTTGTTTTTGTCTCTGATCCCACTGTTAGTGCTGTATCACAAACACAGCCCCTAGTGAAGCCCGAAGATACTTATCACCCTACCATTGAAATTACTATTTCTTACAATTCCGTTAATAATTCATTCAATAACATCTCAAATTCTCGTCGTAGATGTTTTCGTAAAACAAATTTCAATCTTCTTAACAGCCTTATTTTCTCTTTTGATTGGTCATTTCTATTTGAGTGCTGTGATATAGATTGTGCAGTAAATTTTTTCTACTCTGCTCTTAATTCTCTAATTGATAAATGCGTTCCTTATGTGAATGTCTCTACCGTCTCCAGTGCGCCAGTCTGGTTCACACGTAGGCTCTCTAATCTCCGTAACATTAAATCGAGATATTTTAAAAGATTTAAAAAAACTGGTTCGCGACGTGACTATGCAAATTATTGTGTAGCCAAATCTCAATTTTGCCTTTTAAATACTCAATGCTACAATAATTATATCGTTCGCTGTAGGGTTGAATTTTTATAAGAACCCTAAAAGATTTTATAACTTTGTTAATTCCAAAAGACGTTCTAATTTACTACCTTCCACCTTCAGACTTAATGACCAGACTGCTAATAGTGATTCAGATATTGCAGATCTGTTTGCAAAATTCTTTCAGTCGACTTATTCTTCTACTGCTTCGGATCCCACACCTTATCCCTTCACAATTCCACATTTAAATTGTATGTTTTTTCCTAATATTACTGAAGACTGTATTATCTCTAGCTTGTCATCTATGACGTCTTCCTTCGTACCCGGGCCTGATAATATACCTAGTTGCATCCTTAAAATGTGTTCGATTTCCCTATCTAAGCCTTTATCTCGGTTATTTTTTATATCGAGTAAGACTTGTCGCTTCCCTGATATTTGGAAGGAGTCTTTTATTATTCCGCTTTTTAAAAAGGGTAACAAATCGGATATTTCTAACTACCGTGGCATTGCCAAACTTTCGGCAATACCTAAGCTGTTTGAGAAAATTATTACGTCTTCCCTTCAACACCTATCCAGATCCACTATTTCTCCTTGTCAGCATGGCTTCATGAAAGGTCGTTCGTCGCTTACCAACCTTTTAGAATTGACTACCCTTGTACACCATGGCTTCCGTAAAAAGTGTCAAACTGATGTTATTTATACTGACTTTAGTAAGGCCGATACGGTTGATCATTCTATGCTTCTCATGAAACTTAACATCATGGGTTTTTCCCCGAAACTATTGGCTTGGTTAAAGTCGTATCTTATTGGCAGAACCCAAAAGGTGTCTTTTCGTTCCTCGATATCTAAAACTGTTCGAGTTACGTCAGGTGTCCCCCAAGGCAGTCATCTGGGCCCACTGTTATTTACCTTGTTTATAAACGATTTGCCTTTGGCCTTGGCTCATTCTCGCGTGCTCATGTTTGCGGATGACGTCAAGATTTGTTATTCATATAATGATCCTTCTTTCCAACAGTACTTGCAATCAGATATCGATGCGTTTTGTGTTTGGTGTCACGTTAATAAATTACACCTTAATGCCTCTAAATGCTCTTTTATGACTTTCAGTCGTTTGTCGCCGTTCCTAGCTCATTACTCTATTAAGTCTGTTCTGTTAGATTGTGTACCATCATTTAAAGACTTAGGCGTTATGTTTGACCCAAAGCTTTCTTTTTAATATTCATATATCTTCAATTGTTAATAGAGCATGCAGTCTTCTTGGCTTCATTAAACGTTGGGCCAAGGAATTTGATGATCCATATGTGACAAAGGTTTTATACACTTCGTTAGTTCGCCCTACTCTAGAATATTGCTCACCAGTGTGGAACCCTCAATATGATGTTCACCAGCGTAGTATTGAATCGGTACAGAAGCAATTCCTTAAGTTTGCGTTACGCGGTCTTAATTGGGACCCGAATCTTCGCCTACCTTCTTATTCTGACAGACTTCTTCTTATTAATCTTCCTTCACTTTACAACCGTAGGCTCGTATTTGGGATTCTCTTTCTACATAAAGTAGTCAACGGCGAAGTCAGTTCTACCAATTTACTAGATACGCTATATTTTTGTGTTCCCTCACGTCGGACCAGAAACTTTTTTTCCTCTTCACCTTAGTAGATGTCTGACTAACTACTCTCTTCACGAACCTCTTCGTGTTCTTTGCCAATCTTTTAACAACCTTTCTCACCTTATTTCTCCTCATCTATCTGTCACTTCTCTTCGCGCTATACTTTTTAATTATCTACAGCGTAACCACTGAAAGTATTCTGGACTGGATATTGGATCGGCTGCAACTCATCCCTGACCACATTGGCTGTGAATCGGGGCATAGCTGGCACCTTGTTGCAAATAAAACACCTCCACCGGGTCGGGGATGTTGTGCATAAAGCTAAGCTACCTTCATGAATTAATTTTTATCTGTATTTTAGCTTAAGCTTTTTCGTCGACTGCTGACTTAGTTGACGTAAAATAAATAAATAAATAAATAAATAAGTTGTTGGGAGGTGGAAGACCTTCCCGCAAAGCCGCGGAAAGGAGGATGACGTATTCTGCGAGCAGACTTTCCAGGAGACCACCCGGAGCAGAGTGAAGGACGCCCGATCTATTGTGTCCCTCTCCAAAAGTTCCAGAATAGCTGTCGCAACTTGGGTCCATTGCCAGACCGATCGCGCCACCCTACTTACGGAATGAAGCGAGCGCCTTCTCAGACCGGTAAATCCCGTTCTAAAAACCGCAGTACGATGCCATAATTCAAGAATATGAGGAAGTGGGATATATGATTCGGGTGACGCCGCTGCAAGATGGGAAAAACTTCTCTCCCCCAGCGCGCGGTGTTTAAGCCCGACACCACCACCGCCAAGAATACGCGCGGTAGATACGGGCCCTCGACACGAGGCGACCGCCTTAACGATGTCTTGCACGCTAGGCTCAACGCTTCAGGCCGATCCTCGACGCAGCATGAGAAATGGCGGTTCTTTCAATTCGTTTTCAACGCTGACCCAACGGAGATGTATCGACAAATCCGATTCGCCCCCAAGCATACTCCTTTCACGCGGTCCTCTAGCTGGATTCGCCGACCGCATCACTTCATGGCTAAGAGCAATCAAACCGTCACGTTTCGGGTATACTGCGCACCATTCTTGGCGATCCGACAGATATTTTAGAACCTAGCGCAAGACATGCAAGCGATGTACCGTCTGGCGATCGAATGCATCGTCGAGACTGCAGACTCAGTATGATGAGTGATGTCCTCGACGGCGCATACACGAAGTCCCGGCCCTTCACCCAAATGGGCATTGACTTTAAGGTGCCGTTTGAGATCAAAAACCTCACCGGGCGCGAACTGTACCTCAATAAGGAAGGGTTATTTCAGGCGATCCCATGAGTGCTCCTGCAGCGAAGGCGACTTTCTCTCACCTGGATGACGCGAGCACTGCGACTACCATTGGGAATCCGTTCTGGCAAGCCTCCGAGGACTCTTTTTCAAAACAGTAATGGCCCAACCTTCGTAGGGGCGATCTCCAAGAGGCAGGTCCTGCAAACGAGATTTAAACTCTTCGACCCCACTGGCTGGCAAGCCCATTGGTGCAATCCGAGCGAAGGCATATACATGCAGCAAATATGGCTAACCTGGGCAGGTCATGACGCTCCGCCGACCCTCCTGCTGCCGCATATGGCACGGACTCCTGCAGGATAGCCGGGGCCTCAATCAAGCTCCACAGCCCCTTGTTGGCTAAATACAAGCGATCGCTCTTGGGAACTGTCATGGCTTCTGTGACGTATCCCAGAAAGCGTATGGAGCAGCCCTACATGTGTCGGGTTCGGTATCGCGACTAAAGTCAGCGTCCATTTATCCACGAGCTAGGACCCAGAGGATCTGCAGTCAAAACAGTCTCGCCATTTCGGCTGGAGTTGTGCGGAGCGGTTTTGCTAGCCCATCTCGGGGCGTCGATGGTTCCTGAACTCCGATCCCACCTCGCAATCTCGCAGTTTTGGCACCGACTTCACTATCGTGCTGGCGTGGCTCAATAAACCCCCGCTGTAAGAGTGAATCACCTTCAGTGGCCAATCAGCGTATCAAGCATGGCCAAAAACACCGGTCGTAGCCCAAACCTGGGGACCTCGTGATCGTCTCCGAAGACAATCCCCCCTGCAATGATCTGGCAAGCCAGTGCGAGTCTGCGCGCACTATAGCCCGATAGTTATCGGCCAGTACGGCCTCTGGTGGCATGGGCCGGACTGGTCACAACGAGCGCGTGGGTCTACTGGCGAAGACTCTCAATAATGAAGCTCCCAGAACCTGTGCAGCAACGGGTCCAGTGCCTAAACACCACCGCGACCACCATAGCCCTCGATGATCCGTTAGCGAGCGTTTCTCGTCTACGGTGCATGTTGTCCGTTCCCGTGCAGCGACTAATCGATCGCCACCCTACGTAATCTTTTTCGAGCCCTTTCAGTCGGCTTCCACCGCAAAATGACGGTTCTCTCCGCCGAGCGTCCTGATTGCACCGCCGCAGCAAGTCGTCCGGCTACATCGCGGACGATACGTGCCCCTGGTGCCGGGTCTGCCGGGGTTCATGCACGCTACGGCAGTTTCAACGGATTCCTGAACCTGAGCATGGGACACTCGGCTCCTGGGCGGTACTAATCAAGGCCACTGATTGCCCCAACGGTATGATGAACGAGCACTCTGCCGACGCCTATAAGACTCACTTCACGGCTGCTCGACGATGTCGGCAAAGGCACCATGCGCTGCTCCATATGGCCGACCAACCGCCGAGACAACGCTCTGGAGCCCAGCGGATCAAGCAGCCAGTGAAGTCCTCATCCAGACGTTCTAAACCGGCATCAGCATCCCGTTCATCGGTCCTCGTCTACGACTCAAATGCTCCGCTGATCTCCGCGAAGGCGCACCACAGATCTCCAGGCCCTTCACCCACACGGGCATTGACTTCGCAGGGCGACGACCGTCATGCCAACAGCGGTCCCGATCATCGGCAATGGCTCGAAAACTTCTCCAGAGGCCGCACCCGATATCTCTCTCCACCCTAGCTCGACGCCAGGAGCCGTATCGACTCATCTTTCCAACAGCAGTCCCTGGGGTTGACGGTGACCAAAGTCGGGGTCGACCAAGCGCACGGCCGTCCTCGAGGCGAGGACGGACCCTGACGTTCCGGCATCAATGTTATCTTTCCGGGTCCCAGAGGGCCTGGACATCCGCACTCCCAGGTCTGGGAAGTGTCGGCACCGGTCTGGGAAAAATTCGCCACCCTGATCCTGGCCGACCAACTTCCATCGGCCGGCTCGGTTCCGCAGTGCGGGCAGACCTCTATCCTGAGGTCATCCAACCAGGCTGTGTGCCCGGTCATAGCGGTACTCCCGCAGCCCAGAGCACAGTGTTCGGTTGGGTCATCTCCGGCTCCTGCGGCATCTAGGCGCTCCAGGACGATGCCGTCCCCCATCCTACATATGTCCAAGGTGCCAATTGCAACATGTTGCAAGGGGGCGGTATGTTCACGCCACCGGGTGAACAACAGTGAGCGGCGAAGAGCAGTGAGGAGTGAGGAGGGTTTTTCTGATCCTCGGCGTCTACGGTCACACCAGGAGGGGTGACTAGCTTTTCTGATGGGGGCCGCCATTTCTCTTACGTACGAATTTTCAACCCGAACACCCGTTCTATTTGGTACTTTGGAATTCTTTTAATCTCTTTCGAATTGTACATTATTTTAACCCGAAACATATGTATATCGTGTGTGTCGGGCAACCTGTGAATAAGAATTAATAAAATATAAGTTGTTTTAACCGAAGTTATCGCGCGTTATTAATTCACCACTCACTCACCACCCGAAGAAATTGGCACCCGCCAACCACTTGCACTTTATCTAGGATCCTTCCGCCCCGCCACTTACAAAGTCGAAAGAAGAAATAACCTGTAAAGTTATTAAAATTGACAATATTGAGCGTAAAGCATTGTTCGACACCGGAAGTAAATTTTGTATCATTTGCGAAGATTTGTATAAACGTTTGAAACAACCCGAGTTGAGTAGCTTTGACGGGTTTTTAATAGGATTTGGTGGCGGAGAATCAAATAAGATAAAACCAATTGGACTTTGTGAATTCCATTTTGATTGACGACCAATCGTTTGTGTTAGATTTTCATGTAGTTCCGATTAGATTGTTAGATGTCGAAATGATCATAGGCGAGGAATTATGTTTGCAAGCTGACATTATATTTAGTCGAAATGGTGTAAGAGTAGAAAAGTTTGAAATAGAAAGTGATGAAATAAAAATTCTAAAAATTGATGTCGCGATGGATGAAGATGAACTTAATATAGACGAATGTGCAAGTACAAGTGCTAAAAAAGAGGTATTCGATTTGATATCTAATTATCAACCGGTAGCAATAAAGACAACCAATGTAGAAATGCGAATAATTTTAAACGATGACAGTCCGATATTTGCGCGACCCCGTAGACTTGCATTTAAAGAAGCAGAATTCGTGAACGAGAAAGTCGAAGAATGGTTGGCTGAAGGCATAATTGAAGAGTCAACGTCCGAATACACAAGTCCGGTGGTACTTGTGAAGAAGCATGACGATACCTACCGGCTATGTGTCGATTTTCGTAAAATAACCAATGTATGTGTGCGTGACCATTATCCATTGCCGCTCATCGAGGATCAGTTGGATCGTTTGCAAGACGCTACGATTTTTAGTACGATTGATTTGAAGAACGGATTCTTTCATGTGGCATTTGCAGAATCTAGTCGAAAGTATACGTCGTTTGTGACCCACTGTGGTCAGTACCAATTCAAGAGGGTTCCGTTTGGATTTACTAATTCACCTGGAGTATTCCAAAGACATGTAAATGCAATATTTCGGCATTTATCCAAGAGAGGCAGTGCGCTGCCATACGTTGACGATGTTATCATTTTGGCCAGAGATGAAGAGGAAGCTGTTAAGAATCTAAAAGAGGTAATCGTAACCTGCGAAGAGTATGGTTTAGAGTTAAACCTGAAGAAGGGTCATTTTTCATAGAAAAGAATACAATTTTGGGGCACATGGTCGAGAATAAGAAGATATATCCATCACCAGATAAAATTGAGGCTGTTGCAAAGTTTAAAATGCCTCAAACCGTAAAGCAAGTTCAAAGTTTCTTAGGTTTGACGGGTTATTTTAGAAAGTTTATTCCAAACTATGCGTGTATAGCCAAGCCTCTGACCGAATTGACCAAGAATGCACCAAAAATTTGTCTGTGGCCCTGAAGAAGAAAATGCAGTTCAGATCTTGAAGAAGTTACTAACAGAAAATCCAGTCTTAAGTATCTACAACCAGTCGTACGAATCTGAAGTCCATACTGATGCGTCCATTGAAGGCTTTGGAGTAGTTTTACTACAAAGATGTCCAGACGACGGTGAACTCCATCCCATATACTACATGAGTCGAAAAACCACAGACGCACAGCGAAAATATAGCAGCTACGAATTAGTCATAACAGCGTTAGAAAAGTTTAGAGTTTATCTTTTGTACCAGGGGTAGCTCGTTGGGTACTTTTTCTTCAAGAATACGATTTTGACGTTTTACACCGTTCAGGTACTCGTATGAGACATGTCGACGTCCTCAGCAGATATCCAATTATGCAGATTAACGACTATGGAATCAGCGTTGGCATAAAAAGAAGGCACAGTCACAAGATGAGAAAATAAGAGCCATCATAGAAGTTCTGAAAGACAATTCGAAAGCTTATGATGATTATTTTCTGAAAGCCGATATCCTGTACAAATTAGTCAATGACGTTGAATATTGTTGTCCCAAACGCGATGCAGAAGCAGATTATTGGTCAGGCACATAACAAAGGACATTTCGGGGCAAAGAAGACGAAAGACTTGATTTGCAGAGAATACTTTATACCGCATCTCGAGGACAAAATCCAAAAATATATCGAATGCTATATTCCTTGTATTATCAGTAGCCGTCCTCTCGAGTCTACACACAAAGACTATAAGCATATTCTGGCAGTCATAGATGCATTTACGAAGTTCTGCTGGTTATACCCAACCAAATCGACGACTAGCAATGAAGTTATTACGAAGCTGACGATTCGAAGCACGATTTTTAGCAACCCTACGTTTATTATCTCAGATCGGGGTTCCGCCTTTACATCCCAAGATTTTCTGCACTTCCGAGAGTAAACGGCCAAGTCGAACGTTTAAATGCGATTATCATTCCTGTTTTGTCGAAGTTGAGCGTTGATGATCCGACGAAGTGGTATCGACACGTTAGCAAAGTTCAGCAGACTATCAATTCGACGTACACCAGAAGTATTGGCACTTCTCCATTTGAGTTACTAACCGGTTACTAATTACCGAATTTGTTTTTGGCTATTTAAGCTTATCTTCATACTTTGAAATCTTAAACCAAATACTGGTCGAAAAATAAGTTTGGATCTTATCCTCAATTTCATAATATATACGATGCAGCAATGCGGTTATCAAACATAATTATCTTACTCGTTATCTCGCGATTAGGTTACAAAACCCAAATTTAATCGAATTTACAAAAAAAGATCGAATCATATCAAACTGATGCCGGGAGAGAAAAGGATAAAAATAAAAACTAGACGGTTAAATTTTCTAATAAATTCAAGTATTGGCAATGGCACTAAAGTCCAACATATTCAAAGGCTCCAAAAACGAATAACCCGAATCGATTAATAACTTCTTTTATGGTTTGACTTACAGTTTTAGTCCAGCGGCGAAAGATCTTTCGAAGCGGAGGCTGTTCAAAAATAGATAAGATGATTTAAGGTAGTCAGAAGCCTCTGAGTTTGTTTGGGAGCACCCGTTTTCGATTAAGCACATTAACATTAACATTATTCGTATTCTCTCTCTCTCTCTCTGTGAACAAATAACTCTTATAGGTATTGGATGTCTAAGTATTACAAGAACGTCCCTAGGTCATGCCAATGTGTTGCAACTGCTTCGTTGGGTACACGTGTAGTAAGACCTGAATTCCACGGATTCAAGTTTTTTTAGGTTTTTTTTTTCTTTTGGTTAAGTACTCGCTTTAATCATTAGCAGGACCGAGAGGCTCGAATGCATAGACTCAATTAAATTTGAAGAGGCTTTTAAAGGCTTGCACCCATCCTGATTATTTTACAGCTGCACTGCACAAAACCACGTGCTCTTTTTAGAAATGAGTCCGGTCAAAAATGGACAGAAAGGCGCAGGAAAAAAACTTCCTTCGCTCAAAGTTTCGTTAATTCATTGAGACTGAGTCCTCTTTCCTCAGTTGAAAACTCAGACTTGGCGGCCTACCACTCAGGGGTAATTTGCTACGTACTTGTGGTGTCAGTCCCTAGTAGGAACAGGTTAATTAGCTACACGTCAAACAATTATATATATATTTACCCTAAGAAGAGCGACACCACAGCCACAAAAATTTTGGAATAAATTTATTCCGATTGGAGCGGCGATAGCCAAAAACGCCACAAAACAAAACGAGGTTATTGGACGCGGAAAATCACAGGCGCTCCGCGGATATTCTCTCCAATGAACTACCAGATACTACCCCAGAACCAAGTTGTGGGTTTTATTGGGCAATCCTATGAAGGATGCAATTGAAATGGTTATATTTTTTTTTCTTGCACGATACACGCGTTGGTTGCAACAAAGATTGTCGTGAAGTTGGCAGCGAGGATTGTAGCACCTCCGTCTCCTTTGGTAGTTGAGTTAAGAAAAGAACGAGGCCACGTGTATTTAATCATTTAATCTTCCTTTCGCCAATTATCTTTTCTTTTATATTCTTTAATCTAGGGCTGAGCTTTAAGCCGACATCTCACCCATCGATACGTGACGAAATATTTTCTGTTGATTTTTTAAATTTTGAACGACAAGCGCATGTTACAACTGCATGTATTTTGGTCAAAAGTGTGGAAATGTGATGCCCGTGAATTAATCAGAGAGATTATTACTGTTGAGTCTGACCAGAGAAATGATTCAACACTTTCCGATCCTAATTGGAGATCCTGTCGTACTCTATCCGTGAGTTCAGCTCCAGCCGGGGCAGTGTTTGCTTTTCAAGGGGAGCCACCCTCGACTTGGCGCACAACAATCTGGAATAATCAACAAATATGCTTTGGAATTTTCATGTGATTTAGTGCCTGTACATCCTCTCGGTAGGCTTCCCATTGCTTCTCCAAATACGGCGGCAGGTCACCATCCATCTCGATTCGTTCGGTAGCAACATGTTGAAGAAACAATTTCGCTCTTACCACTACCGGTGCAAACAGTCCTAGAGGATCGAAGATTTGACCGACTTCAGATAGTAATACTCGTCTGGTTATTCCTTTTGTATGCCTTTGACCATTTCCTCATAATTGATCTTCTTTGGGTGCCCATTAGAGCTGTGCTAAACATCGATGTAGTATCGATACATCGACGTTTCTCGTTTCGTAAAAAACATCGATTTTTTGTCTCCGATGTTCGATATTTTTGTTAGCTAGCTTTTCCATCACTGAGAAAAGATCTCATCAAATAAAGCATTTCGACTGAAATCGTACGATTGTTCAGTAAGGCTGGAATCATAGTAAGCGAGAAGAGAAGTTCGCTTAAGTTTAATGGAGAAATGATCCTTTTTTTATACATTGTCACAAGTGAATCTCTGAATAGCATTGTTTTATATTTTTAAGTTTGAAAAAGATTGAATTATTTTTTATAAATAGTATTATGTTTTATAGTATTCACACCGCTTATACTTCCACTTGCACAACTAACTTTTCTCTGCATGAACATTTTCGTATACTATGTAGTGACAGACTTTGGCACGCTATCGGTTCCGAAACATCGCTTCCGGTTATAAAAACTGCGTTCTTGTCCTTCCTCTCTCGTAATTAGTTGTAATCATCTTTATTTAAACCTATCCTGTTTTCTTTTTATATGTAACCTATTATCTTATTACATTTAATATTTCCTATTTCTTTAGTGTAATTTTATGTTTATTTATGTAATACGCCTATGCCCTTAGGTCGGAGTGGGTAAGGTTGTAACATTAACTTTACTTAGGGTCATTCGTAACAGGCCCGGGCCTGGTGTAATATGGGCCAATTGTTCGTACTGAGCGTTGTACGACTACATCTATAATAATAAAAAATATCAAAGAAGCTAACTTCGGGAATGCCAAAATTTATATAGCCTTGCAGTCTTTGGCAATAATTTTTTTACATTTTGAAATTTCTTTCCCTGCAACTGAATTTATCAATACACAAACAAAACATTCAAATTTTTCTTCTTCTTGCATTATTCCCTAAGACGTAGTAGTTTGTAGTAGACGTCGTAGTTTGATTTGATGAAGACTTATATACAGTTCTGGTAGTGCTGCGTCTGTGTGTGTGTATGCATGTGCTCTGTTTGATTTGATGAAGACGTAGTAGGCAGCAAGCAGCGCTCAACGTCATCATTTGAACCGATTTGTATTGACTGTAACTTGTGTTCGATTTATCCGATCAGATTCAAATTTTGGGATCTGGCACTTTATATCAAATACTATCATATTGGTAAATTTCATGGGGATACTCCAATTTTTGGAAAAATGTTTGATATAGTGGCCCGATCCTGACAATTTTCATACTTTATCTAACTCGGGTAATAAAAAGCCCACAAAAAATTTCATCCCAATAGCTCTTAAGATGGCTGAATAAAACGCGTACGCACAGACAGACGGGCAGATGGACATGGAGTGCGTGAACCACCCTACAAACCCGGCATCGATACGAGTTCGTCCCGTGTGTAGCAGATCGCTTGCTGCTGCGGTGGTGCGGCAGACGCGTGGGCGCCATGTCGCCATGGAGAGGCGATCTGAGGAACCTCAACGAAAGAAATTACGGAGAGGAAAGTGGATTAGACGGAAACGAACAACATGCATGTAGTCGAGGACATTCGGACAAAACATAGAGGAATTGGGAGTCACTATGGGTTTTTAGGCTCAGGACTCCTGTTGTTTTGCAACAGGATGAGCTTCGCTACGAGTCTTCGGATAGACCCATGCGCTGTTATGACATCACGATCACGAGGTCGCCGGACGAGCAGGTGATTTCCACTTATCCGTTTGTGGAGCTCCTTAAGGTATTCACTCTTCCAACGGCGGCAGAAAGCCTGCTGGATTGGCTCCAGTCGCTGCCATCGGTTGATTAGCGACTTACGCTCGACCAGAATCTCCGGTTCCGCAATGGATAAGAGCGGTCCTCCAATCAGGAAGTATCCCGGGCTCAGTGCCAGCAGATCCTCTGGGTCCTCGCTCATGGGAGAAATTGGCCTGGAGTTTAGGCACGCCTCGATTCGACACAGGAGAGTGGAAAGTTCCTCGAACGTGTACTTAACAATAGACTTGACAAAAAGGGTCTTAAAACTTTTGACCATTGCCTCCCATAGACCGCCCATATGGGGGGACGCTCGGCTGAATGAACTGCCAGGATAAAATATGCCGCGGAAATGACTTCATTATATTCAGCTTAGTGGTGTCCAGGAAGTCTTTCGTGCGCTTTGAAGGCCCCTACGAAGGTTTTTGCCATTGTCGGAGTAAATGCGCTGTGGGCATTTCCTCCGTGCGACAAACCGAGAGAAGATTGCGAGAAATCGTTCAGTGGTGAGGTCGGAGGTAGCCTCGAGATGGATTGCTTTCGTGCTGAAACACACAAAGACGCAAACATAACCCTTCGTAGTGAGACACGCACGAGATGCTGGATTCTCCATTGGCCACGAAGGTGGACCAACTACACGGGGGGTTTATTAAACCAAGCCAACACCAAAGTAGAGTCGCTTCAAAACTGGAAGATTGCAGGTGGGATTGGAAGTTTCGGAACGATCGACGCCCAGAGATCGGCTAGCAAAACCGCTCCGCACAACTCCAGCCGAGGCAGCGAGACTGTTTTGACCGATGCTACACGGGTCTTAGCCGTTAATAAATGGACGCTTACATGATCGCGATACCGAACCAGCACCCTATAGTGCTGCTCCGTACGCTTTCTGTGACTCGTCACAGAAGCCATGAAGCTCCCACGAGAGCATATCGCTGGTGTTTAGCCAAGGGGGATGCGGAGTACACTGAGGCCTGGGTAATCCTGCAGGAATTCGTGCCATTGCTGCAGCAGGAGAAAGGCGTCATCCCAGCCCAGTTCGGTTAACCAGATTTGCTGCATGAATATCTTCGCTCGGCTAACAAATGTGGCTAGCCAGCCAGCGGGGTCGAAAAGTTTGGCGATATGGGACAGAACCTGCCTCTTGGAGATCGACTCTTGCAATGGTGGGTACGCTACGGTGAAGAAAAAACGTCCTCGGCGGCTTGCCAGCGGATTCCCAAGGTTTTTGCCGTGCTCGCGTCTTCCAGCTCGAGAAAGTCCTCTCGCAGCAGATGCTCTTTCGGGATAGCTTGAAGTACTTCCTTCTTATTGGAAGTCCACTTCCGAAGCGGGAGGCCCGCAGATTGAAGGGCAGCTTGAAGCTCTCGTATGGCGAGACGGGCGTCGTCTGCAGTGTGAGCGCCGGCAAGGCTTAAACACAGCGTGATGGGGGAGATAGAAGTTTTTATCATCTTTAGGCGGCGTCACCCGACTCATATGGCCCAATTCTCGTATTCTTGAATGATGGCATCGTACTGTGTCTTTAGGTCGGGATCCTTGAGAAGGCGTGCTTCATTCCGCAGGAATTGAGCTAGCGCGATCGGTCTTGAATGCCCTAAATCGACGCTATTCGGACATTTGAACGGAAGGGATACAATATATCGGCCGTCCTTCCCTCTTCGGGTGGTCTCCTGGAAATTCCGCTCGCAGCATACATCATCCTCCTTTTCCGGCTTTGCAGGAAGGTCTTCCACCTCCCAAAACTTTGTGAGAAGTACATCAAGTTTTGCTTCTGGATTGACTCGCGTCCGTGCCGCGAAACCTAATCGAGTTACCGGAGTGTCAGGCTTAGATCGCTCCACACAGAACCCATCCAAAGATGGTTTCCAGTCCGACGAAATCACCCCTATCCTTTTTGATCCGCTCTCCGAGGATTTGTGAAAACAGGTCTACACCAATAATCATGTCAATAGGCGCGGGCTTGTTGTAATACGGGTCCGTCAGGGGCGGTCGAGGGACTGCGTTGGAACCGTGTTAAGAAACGGAGCCGTCGGGATGGCCCCCGATAATTTGGGCGGGAGACCTCAATCTTGTTCAGCCTATCACACGGAGGAGACAGCATCAGCAGACACACCTTGTCGGCGCATCCTCCATCACTCTGGCCCATGCCAGTAACTGCGGCGTCTACGGGATAAAAGGGGGCTGAACCATGTTGAAGACACGTTCGGATAGGAAGGTTGAATCGGCTCCCGAGTTGATCAACGCCCGAATATGATGTTCCACCCCGCGATGGTGTAGAGTGACAATCGCCGTGCCTAAAAGCCCTCTGCCTGGAGTAGATGCAAAATAGCTTTGAGCATTTGTGAGCTGACTGCTCGTGGACGGACGCTCTGTAGCACCGAATGGTGTGGTTTGCGCGGCGGACGGCGACACGTCACTAGGGTGCAACAGGGTGTGATGACGTTCCTTGCAGGTATGGCAATTATGCGCACTGGAGCATCCCTTCACTTGATGACCGCGGGCAAAACAATTTAAACAGAGTCCCTGCTGTATGATGGTTTCCACACGCCTCTGAACAGGCATGTCAAGGAAAGAAAGGGCAGAGTCGTATTGGGTGATTCTCCCGATGGCAAAGCTTGCAAGACGCTGGTTTGAGCTGGGCTTTCGCGGGAAACGCTTGAACCTTCATCGTCGCAGGGGACTTGCGGGTGCCACTGGGGATGGCTTGAACACTTCGGCCACCGACTTATGTTCTTCGGTGGCATCCAGGACACGATACCGATCGGTGAGAAATTGGTTCAAATCGTACCAAGTGGAGACGACAGTCTTGTTTGGCA
The DNA here is from genome assembly GCA_018150345.1 of Drosophila equinoxialis. Lineage (NCBI taxonomy): Eukaryota > Metazoa > Arthropoda > Insecta > Diptera > Drosophilidae > Drosophila > Drosophila equinoxialis. Next base: position 33,278 of record JAECWI010000937.1, on the reverse strand, counting down.
CTGATTGTTCCCACAGGAGGATTGTGAATGGCAGCGAACAAATCGCGGAATGTGGGCCATGCTAGGCTGTCGCCATCAAAGGTCTCCACCTCACACGGAGGAACTCTATACGACCGGGCACTGAGCACTGGGCTGACGTCTAAGACTCGCCATCTCTCCCCCTGCCGAGAGCTGCTCGATGCGTTCTCCGAACAACGTCCCGCATCGCACATACGCCGCGTAAGCGGATTCGTGCTTCGCTTTGATGTGGCTTATGTTGGCTAGGCTGTCCTCGTCTGGTTGGGTCGACAGGGCCTTATGACACCCGGAGTATTCCATCTCGACAGTTGCCCAAAGGGATTTAAGCTGCTCTAAGTGCATTTTAATGGAAAATAAGGGGACTTCAGAAGTTAGGGCTTCACTCTCACGAGCTTCGAACACAGTCAAAGCGTCGCATGCCAGAACGAAATCGAAGAGGAACATTCTTGATCGTTCTCTACGCTGTTGGGATACGGATCGGGTGATGGGAACGTCAGAACAGTGCGTCACAATAACGTGCGGAAGCCTCTACTGAAAGCTTGGAACGCCCTTTGAGTTCGATGGGACCTTGGGGATTCGATGAGGCTGCGAGCAGACGTGGACTTGCGGGAATGTCCTTTCGCTTCGCGGTCACCGGAGTCTTCGGAGGCCGAACCTTCTCCGGAGTTGCAGAGAGAGACGAAAGACTATTAGACGAAGTCGAGTTTGCGCGCCCTTTTCTTTTGGAAAAGCTACAAAAAAGAAGGGACTGTAGAAAACGAGAGAATGCTCTCAGTGTGAACCACAGGAATTATCTTGCAGGTGGCTGCGAAAAGGAGCCCTTTTAGTGAAGGTATATGCGGAACAATAAATGAACGCACGAATGCGGACATTGCAATATACACGTAGGCAAAATGGATTGGTTACAAAAATTTAGATAGATTTATAAGTATCGATGGGATTACGTAAAAAACAAACCATGGACAAAATATATAGTGAGACAAATATAAATTTTTATAAAAACATTGCTGGAAATATGTATGTATGGGCAACTAATGGCTGAAAAATATTATATATATATAATTTATAAATATGGTCGGATAAATATGCCGAAAAAAATTATGTATATATTTATGTAGAAGGGCTGAGTCCACTGGACCAAAAATAAAATACTCTTCACACCACTTTACTTTTATGTATCTTAGCTTATCATATTTATTTAATTATAAACAAACGAAAAAGAAACCATCTTATTGAACACTTTTAATTTAACGAGACCAACACAACCTCTTCGTCCAGCAACTCAAGCCTCTCTCCTATCTCGATTATTAACCTATCGATATCTATCAAACCAATATCGTTATCGGCATTCTGATACCATTAAGGGTTGTCACGCAATCCTACATTTATTTATAAATATGGACGGATATATATACATATATATATATAACGAAATATATACTCAGGGGACGACTTTACCAAAGAAGTCCGAGTTTGTGCGCCCTTTGGTTTTGGAAAAACAACAGAAAAAAAAAGAAGAGGACTGTATGAGGACGCAAGAATTTTTCTGAATGTGCACTGCAGGATTGCGGGAGAATTCTCTCGCGTTTGGCTCGGAAAAGGAGCCCTTTTAATGCGGAACAATATACGAACGCACGAATGCTGATCGTAGACAAAGCGGAGTAATTACAAAACAAATTTAGACGAATTTGAAAGTAACGATGGGAGTACGTATAAAACAAGACATGGATGAAATATATAAATAAAGATATATAGGGCAAAGAATATAAATTTTTATAAAAATCTGGATGGAAATGGATATATATATAGATGAGCACAATAAAGGCTGGGAAAAAATATATGTGTATGTATTTATAAATAAGTATGGGCGGATAGATATATATATATATGCAATATAATTTATAAATATGAACGGATATATATATGGGTATCACAATGCTGGAAAAAATATACATCTATTTATTTATAAATATGGGCGTATATATATATTTGAGCAAAATACTGGCCGGAAAAAATTATATGTATAATTTATAAATATGGACGGATATTATATATTATGGGCAAGATAATGGCTGGAAAAAATATATATATATTTATTTATAAATATGGACGGGTATATAATTAGGAGAAATAACGGAATCGGAAATAATGTAATTTGAATTTGGCGCACTCGAGCCGCCTATCGATATCACAACTCGACTCACGTGTCACCACTACTCCGAAAACAGCTGCCGGCCACTGTTTATATATTTGTTTATTTTTGTTTTGGTGATTAATTGTGTTATAATAATTTTTGTGGTTGTGCGGAGAGGAAAAAAAACAAAACGAACGCTTTTACACAACGCGAGTGTAGTGTGCGAAAGGAATAAAACAAACGATCAGTGCATATGGACAAATGCCTGGATATACGTACATACAGGCTTAAGTACACAGGTAAGTATGTATGCACGCGCATTGTTCACAAAAACTGTTGGTTTGTGAAAAGTGTAGAACTACAACGTTTGGTTGCTTAGATGAGAGTGAGCTCAATTTTATTATTCATAAGCTTAACAAGGGTTGCCACATGTACAGGGCTGACAGATACAGCACAGAATTGCCATATCAACACTTCCCCTCAATTCAGGGTTCTAATACCTATTTAGTCCAAGCAACGCCGTACACTTTAAATGATTAACTTTACATAGATTCTTAGTAAGAATATCTGCAATCATTTCGGTTGTTGGACAGTATTCTAGCTTAATCGAATTCTCCTTAAATGAGTTTCTTATATGGTGGTACTTTACTTCAATATGTTTGCTTCTAGCATGATATACAGGGTTTTTACAAGATTTAAAGCACCAACATTATCGCCATGTAAGGTTATACAATCAAGCTTAAAATACAATTTCATCTCATTTATCAGTTTTCTTATATAAATAGCCTCTTTTGCAGCATCGGAAAGCGCCATATATTCTGCTTCGGTACTGCTTAGAGCCACAGATTTCTGCTTCCTTGATGTGCATGAGATTAATGAGCCGCCCCACATGAATGCGTATCCAGTGTAGGACTTTCTATCGGTTGAGTCACCTGCCCAATCTGCATCTGCATAGCCTGTGATCGCAGCGCCGGTCATTGCCATATCTGCCGTCTGGTTCAGATATCTCAGCACTTGTTTCGCTGCTGCGAGATGCTCGCCATGGGGATCTTTATTCCTCTGTGATAATTTGCACACCGAGGGCAAAATGTCTGGTCGTGAGCATAGCGCAAAGAGCCTATTACGGATTGATACTCCGTAGCATCGATGCGTTTGCACGACTTGTTGTCGCACTTAACCTGGAAATTAGCTTCTAACGGGGTGGATACCGTGCGGCAAATCTCCATGCCCAGTTTCTTCATCAGGCTCCTGATATGCATACTCTGGCTGAGACGTATAGCCCCTTTGTCACCATCACGTTGGATTTCGAGACCCAGAAAGTGTGTAATCGGTCCTTTGTCGACAACCTGAAATTCAGAAGAGATAGCCCGTTTAGTAGCTAGCAAGCAGCAAGTCATCAACATATACGGCGATTACATCAATCGTCTTATCTGGTGCACATCTTGTGTATAGGCATGGCTCACTTTCACATGCCTCATATCCCAACTTTCTCAGAACAGCATCCAACGTTGTGTTCCAAACTCGGCCAGCTTGTTTTAGACCGTACAACGACTTTTTAGCTTCAGCACACCGCCAGATTTGTCATCGTAAAACTCCGGTTGCTGCATATAGACCTCTTCTCCAAGATCTCCATTCAAGTATGCCGTCGATACATCAATTTGATGAACGTGTAGTTCATATTCCGCTGCCATTGCGGAAAGGATCATCCGTATTGTAGCGTAGCGCACCACCGGTGAATACGTCTCTTTATAATCTATTCCATATTTCTGGCTGCACCCTTTCGCCACGAGCCTTGCCTTGTATCGTTCAATTTCTCCAGTTGCATTCTCTTTCAGAGTAAATATTCATTTGCATCCAATGGGTTTCACCAGCTGGTAATTTAACTTGTTCCCATGTATTGTTTCGCAGTAAGGCTTCATATTCATCTTGCATTGCTGTCTTCCATTTCTCTGCTTGTTGACCCGTTAGTGCTTGTTGCACTGTTTCTGGTACTTCTACGTTAGTTGCCAACATTACATTCAGAACATAATATTGTTTGGTTGGTCGTCCTCGTAGACCCGTTCTGACTATTCTTGGTCTGCCTGGGCCCCTTTTTGGTTCCTCATAGACCTCCACATCATTATCTGCAGGCTCATCGTCTACACAATTTGTCAGATTACCATTACCTGTATCCTCAGAACTAATGTCTTCTGTTGAAAAATCTTCCACGACATTGTTGGGTTCATCTATTACTTCATCCAGTACCATTGTAACTTCAAAGTTTTCTCTAATTCTTGTCTGACAGTTCTCAATGAAATACACATCCCTGCTTATTTTGACATCGCCAGTTTTCTTATCGTATAAACGATACGCTTTTGAAGATTCCGAATATCCGACAATGATATACTCTCTTCCCTTTTCCTGAAACTTTTTCCTTGGGCCCTTTTCTAGTGCAACTGCGACGCATCCTTTTAAGTGCTTAACCACAGGCTTGTGTCCAGTAAACACTTCAAACGGCGTTTTGCCTTCAACTGACTTTGTTGGCGATCTATTTCTTAGATATGCAGCACAAACTATTGCCTCTGCCCAGAAGCTTTATTTTAAACCTGCACTATTCAGCATTACTCTTGCCATTTCCAAGAGTGTTCGATTGCAGCGTTCTGCTACCCCATTTTGCTGTGGAGTGTAGGGGACTGTGAGCTGTCTCTTTATGCCATTGGACTTCAGATATTCATCTAACTCTTTATTGACATACTCCGTTCCATTACCACTCCTTATGGATTTCACTTTCCGGCCTGTCTGACGCTCCACCATGGTAACGTGTTCTTTAATTATTTTGGCCACCTCTGACTTATACTTCATGGGATAGACATGAATATATCGACTCAAATCATCAATCATTGTCATAAAATATTTGGCCCCACCATTGGATTCCTTGTTCATAGGCCCACATAAACAGGGTCACTTATCTCCCTGGACCTGTTGGTCGATGGAACTTTTCTAGTTCTTTTCATATCTCGCTAGCTCTTTCGCACTTTTTTGTGGAGTTCAATTGCGGCGCACTTATTGACAAAAAGAGCACGGCCATAGCTTTGTCGTTTTGACGTTTCCAAGTTTCAAACGCTTCATCAGTTTTGGGTTCCACAAGTTCTCCTGAAACCACTGACCACAAATCTTGATGTACCAACACGCTTCGTACAAGTACGCACCACGTGTCATAGTTGGCGTCGTCCAACTTTTCAATATTGTACATCGACCTCATTTTTTTCTTGCAATGTCCGTTATGCCGAGAAAAATACACGAATCTTGACCACTCAATACTTTCACACTATTTTTTAGTGAATACACTTAACACTGAGGCCCATAACCTGTTGGTTTGTGAAAAGTGTAGAACTACAACGTTTGGTTGCTTAGATAAGAGTGAGCTCAATTTTATTATTCATAAGCTTAACTAGGGTTGCCACATGTACAGGGCTGACAGATACAGTACAGAATTGCCATATCAACAAAAATGTAAGTAATTTGTTATTTTGCTAACTCGATCGGATGATAGGAAATTTAATGCGCTGTTGGGTTCCTTTCCTTTCCACCTTTTTTTTTTTTTTTAAAAAAAATGTGCGATACCGAAATGGATTATGTGTATGTCGATACGTACATACATACATATGTGCGTGCATCAACATATGACTATGTATGTATGTAAGTAAATACACCAGTTTACGGATACGCGCGTGATGAAAGTAATTTGGCAATTGAAATAATTCAAACACATAAGAAATCGTTTTTTTTCTTTTTTTTTTTATATATAATATATAATATATAATATATAATATATAATATATAATATATAATATATAATATATAATATATAATATATAATATATAATATATAATATATAATATATAATATATAATATATAATATATAATATATAATATATAATATATAATATATAATATATAATATATAATATATAATATATAATATATAATATATAATATATAATATATAATATATAATATATAATATATAATATATAATATATAATATATAATATATAATATATAATATATAATATATAATATATAATATATAATATATAATATATAATATATAATATATAATATATAATATATAATATATAATATATAATATATAATATATAATATTGTTCGATATTAGCGCCATCTGTTTGTATCAAAGTGGCAATCTGGCATCACTAGATTATTAAGGAGATCTGGCAGCGCTATCAGACCATGTGGAGTTGGCTTCGGTTCTTGGCACTGTACAGACGTGTAGTTAAGTTCTAATAAAGTTACGTACTTATGTATATTCGCAAACCGTAGTATTGCCTTTTCATTTATACATAGCTGCGCGACCAAATCACGGGGTCTCTTGGAATCATATATTTTCCAACAGGTTATGGGCCCAGACCCGTATGTGTAATTGAAAAAGACAATAAGTGAATGCAAAAGCTGTGCAAAATGGCAAGTGCACTCATAAAGATAGAACCGCTCAACGCGGAGAACTATGACACGTGGAAATTGCGAATGCGGGCCATTCTCGTGAAAAACGATCTATGGCAGTACGTGAACGGCTCCAAGGTATGCCCAGAGGCGGCAGCGGATCGAGCGGCGTGGCAAACACAAGATGAAAAAGCTCGAGCAGACATTTTGCTGTCCATCAGTACAGCAGAATTGGGTCTGATTGAAAGCTGTGGTTCAGCAAGAGATTATTGGTTGAAATTGGAGGAAACATTTCAATCCAAGGGGCCTTGTGCGAAAGGCCAGTTTACTCAAAAGAGTGGCGCTATCCCGTTTGTGTGAGGGTAGTGATGCGCGTCATCATATAAATGACTTCTTCGACGCAGTTAAAAAATTAAAGGAAATAGGGGTAACTATAGGCGACGACTTACTCGCCATTCTACCTATGAGACTTTCCGATGCGCAATAGAAACACGTGACGAATTGCCCAGTCCTGATATTTTGCGTGTAAAGATATTGGAAGAGTCAGAAGCGCGCCAAGCCAAAAAAGCGCCCGAAGAGCAGAGTGCGTTATACGTCAACCGCCGCAAAGGCAATGACAGAGAGGGAAGCACGAAAAGAGACACACGAAAATGTTTTGCGTGTGACAAGATCGGACATTTCGCTTGCAACTGCCCTACTAAAGCGAGACAGCATGCAAGGAAAGAGAGAGAAAAGTCAAAAGAGAACAAAAGACAATTGAAGAACGAAGCAATCAACATTGCAGAGTGTGCGTACAATGCGGAGAGAAAAAGTAACTTCTGGTGTCTATACAGTGGCTGTACCGCACATATGAGTTCAAACAAAAATGCATTTGATCAAGTACAAGGTATTGATAAGACATTGCATTTGGCCAACAACAACACCGAAGAGGTGAAAGGAGTCGGCGAGATTAACATTGAAGTGAAAGAGAAGCAGCATACAAATGGAATTACCTTGAAAGAAGTTTTGTATGTGTCTGACCTACGACAAAATCTGCTTTCGGTATCGCGAATTACCGACAAGGGATACGAAGTTATATTTCGTAAGGGTGAAGCAGTTATTATGAAAAATAATAAGTAAGTTTGGTTTCGAGCTCAGAGATACGGAAATCTGTATTACGTTAATGCCGAAGAACACGAATCAAATAATGTGTGTCACGAAGGAAATGAAATAGATCTATGGCATTACCGTATGGGTCATCTAAACGAGGTTGACCTGAAGTGTTTAGCCACAGCCGGAAAGGTACATGGTATGAACATAAAGGAGAACGCAAAGCTATCGCAGTGTGAGATTTGCATAAGCGAAAAGCAGGCAGCAAATGCCTACAAGAGCTCGACGGTGAAAAGGTCAAAGCAGAAATTGGAGATTGTGCACAGCGACCTGTGTGGACCGATGCGTACCGAGTCTATGAGTGGATATAAGTATTTTATTACATTCACAGATGATTTTTCCCGATATTGTTCAGTTTATTTTCTCAAGCAAAAATCGGAAGTTTTCGAAATATTCAAATCATATAAATCTTTCGTTGAGAATATTACAGGTCACACAGGTCACAGGTCACAGGTCTGTAACATCTTTAACAGACTGATAACGGAACGGAATATCGAAACAAGGTATTCGATGAGTATTTGAACAAGCATGGAATTAGCCGACGACTCACTGTGCCCCACACACCCCAGCAGAATGGTATAGCTGAAAGACAAAATCGTACACTGGTAGAAATGGCCAGGTGTATGATGAAGCAAGCGGCGCCACCACCATCATTTGGGCAGAGGCAATTAATACGGCGTGCTATATCAGGAATAGATGTCCCACAAAAGGATTATCTGGAGAGTTGCGTATTGGACTGCAAAAGTTCCGAGTGTGAGACACATGCGTACTTTTGGCACAAAAGCATATGCACTAATCAAGGGCAAAAACAAGGGCAAGTTCGAGTCACGATCGGAGGATTGTATACTATTGGGATATTCTTCAGAGTCGAAAGCCTATCGACTGTATCAACCAAAACGGCGTGAGATTATAAGAAGCAATGATATTAAATTTATGAACATTTCAGGATTCAAAGCGAATTTCAAGAATTCTATGACGAGCCAGAAAATGACGTAGACATTCCATTAGGTGTCCAAGTGGATGAGACAGAGAGAAGTTCATCAAGCGACGAGGATGATACCGAAGAGGTAAATCTACCTGAGAGACATGGTAGAGGACGACCAAAGTTGCTAAGAACTGGTCAGCGTGGAAGGCCACGGAAAATCTATCAACAAGGAAGAAATATTTCGGCAGACGAACATATTGATCAACAGGATGAACTAGACTCAGCTGAGGATACATTCGAGGAGTGCGAAATGGCATTCGCAGTAGCTACAGATGATCCAGTAACCATCAAGGGAAGCCCAAGGCAGTGGCGATGCTGAGAACTGGACAAGAGCTATGGAAGATGAGTTTATGGCTCAAATTCTCAACAAGACCTGGGAAATTGTTGAGCGGCCCAAAAGGCCGAAAGGTGATTGGAAACAAAATGGTGTTCCAAACAAAGGATAACGGCTCTCCAGCAGGACGAAAGAAGGCGCGTTTAGTTGCAAAAGGTTATGCACAAAAACCAGGAGAGTGTTGAGGATCGAGTGGATTGTGTTAAATTATAAGTAGATATCTTTATTAAGTGTCCATACACTTTCAAGGGCGGAAAAGGAAGAAGAAGCATATACAGAGTTACAAAGTATCTTATATCGATAACTTACAAGCTTAGTACAATCGATATAACCAGGGGTAACAAAACAGGGCTGCAAACAGAAACATATGGTATTTTCAACACCCTTCCTCAATATGATTCTGTGTGCCAATTACAATTTCTTTGTTAGTTTAAATTTAATAACTTGACACAATGATTATGCTTTTGCTTAGACAAATTTTTCGTTAATATATCAGCTACCATGTCCTTAGTTGATATATAGTCGAGATCAATCTCGCCTCTTGTAACCACTTCTCGAACGAAATGATGTCTGATGTCAATGTGTTTCGATCGAGCATGAAACACAGGATTCTTGGCCAGAGATTGAGCACTCAAATTGTCTCCGAACAATTTCGTAGATGTCCCAGCGTCTCCACATCCAATCTCGATCAACAATCGCCTCAAATGCAAAGCCTCTTTCGCCGCTGAAGACATAGCCATGTATTCTGCCTCTGTGCTGCTCAACGCCACACTGCATTGTTTTTCTGACTTCCAGGAAATAGGGCCACCTGCCATGAAAAACACGTACCCTGTGTACGATTTGCGGTTGCTTACATCACAGCCCCAATCTGCGTCAGCGTATCCCGTAAGAGCATCTCCACACGATCGGTAGTGCAACTTCAGATCCTTCGTTGCCGCCAAATACCTCATAACATGCTTAACTGCTGCAACATGTTCACTGTGAGGTTCCTTATTCCTTTGCGCTAATTTGATAACCGAATGATAGATATCAGGCCTTGATGTTAATGCAAGCCACATCAACTCTCCGATTGCTGACTGATACATTGTCACATCCTGTATAACGCATTTCTCGTCTCTGCACGCCACTTGGAAACCAGCATCCAATGGAGTAGCAACAGCTCGACACACTTCCATACCATGTCTTTGAAGCATGCCCTTTATGTACTGAGCCTGATTCATCACGATACTGCCTGTATCATCATTCCGGTCTACTTGCATGCCCAAAAACTCTCGTAACGGACCCTTATCGACGCATTCGAATTTCATCGCAAGCTATAAGTAAATCATCTACATATATTAGTACCAAACAAAGTCTACCTTTTATATCCTGCTGCATTCCACTCCCTTCCTGCTTGTTTCAATCCATATATAGCTTTACTCAGCCTCAACACCTGTTGTGAATTTGCCTTGTCCACATATCCCTGAGGCTGCCTCATATAGACGACTTCGTTTAGGTCACTGTTAAGATAGGCTGTGCACACATCCATTTGGTGCAGATATAGTTTCAGCTCCGCTGCTATAGCCAAAACTAGCCGTATCGTTTCGTAACGACACACTGGTGAGAAGGTTTCGGTATAATCGACACCGTATATCTGTGAGCACCCTTTAGCCACCAGCCGAGACTTATACCGCTCCACGCTTCCATCGCCACTCCGTTTGATAGTATATACCCACTTTGAACCAATCGCTTTTTGTCCCTTGGGTAAATCTACCAGCGTCCGTGTCTTATTTGCCAACAGAGCCTCATATTCCTTATCCATAGCAGTCTTCCAGAATGAAGATTGCTTACCTTTCATCGCATCATCAAATGTCTGTGGCAAATCCAGTTCCTTGACATGTAACTTGTTTACACGATTATACATCTTCTTGGGACGTCCTGGCTTGCCCGTACGAATCAAACGTGGCCTTCCAGGACCGATCTGTCCTTCCTGCCGCATCTCTTGTTCCGGCTCGTCTTCCTCCGCTTGACCAGCTTCATCATCGCTCTGCCCTAAACTCTCATTATCGAAATCGTCAGCGCTAACGAATTCCTCATTTTCCAGATCATCTTTGCTTGATTCGTCCCACCGCATTTCCAAACCTGTGACTGTTTGTGCTGGACCTGGGGATTCTAAAATCAAAACCGCATCTTTCGGATCCTTGAACATGACATCCCGTTTCTCAACGACCTCTCGCTTTTCTTTGTCATACAACCTGTATGCTTTTGATACCAGTGAATATCCTACAAGTCGATATTCTCTGCCCTTGGCCTGAAACTTGCTTCGTCGTCTCTTATCCAATGCAACTGCTATTGATCCAAAAATGCGCATACCCTGCACATTGGGTTTCTTTCCAGTCCACGCCTCATAAGGTGTCATACCAACTAAAGCTGCTGTTGGTGATCTGTTTCGAATGTAACACGCTGTCATTATTGCCTCTGCCCAGAGAAACTCCTGCATATCCGCGTGTACCAGCAAACATCTAGCCATCTCGACTAGCGTCCGGTTTGCTCGTTCAGCCACTCCATTTTGTTGAGGGCTATATGGAACCGTCAACTGACGCACAATTCCATGATTCTTTAAGTACCCATCAAAACGCCTGTTGATGAATTCTCCGCCGTTGTCACTTCTTATTGCCTTCAATTTTTGGCCAGGCTGTCTTTCAGCCATCTCTTTGAATTCGACGAATTTCTCGAACACTTCATCCTTCGATTTTAGACAATAAGCAAATATTCGTCTCGACATGTCGTCTATAAATGTCAAGAAATATGAAGAGCCGCCTAGAGAACGTTCCTTAAAAGGCCCACATACATCGGTATGTACCAATTCCAAAAGATGCTGAGCTCTATGTTCAGACGCTGACGGGAAAGGTTGAGTATGAATCTTGCTTCTCCTACAAGTCACACATGGAATCTTCTCGAAAAGTCCACATTTTCCATGCCAGTCACCATCCTGCGTTTAACAATATTCATTAGACTTGAATAATTCAAATGACCATACCTGTAGTGCCAATCTTCTGCACTTATCTGTTTCGCTCCAAAGCATCGATTGCCTTTCTCCTTAAACACAAAGAGCTTTCCTTGTCTCTCTGCTATTAATACCATCTCGCCGTCTTGGCGAACCGTCGCAGAATTTTTGTCGAAAGTCACAGTGCATCGCCTATCGACTGCTCGATCAACCGACATAAAATTCGTCTCCAACCCTGGTAAGTGCAAAACATTTTCCAGTTTCAGCTCACAAAATCCTGTTTGTACAAGCACGTCACCTCTGCCAACTGCTTTTATGACGTGGTTGTTGGCCAATACAACATCTTCCTCATGCGCAACATAATTCGCAAACATACTGCGCCTGCCACATAAATGAGCCGTTGCTCCCGAATCCACACACCAGCTCGAAGCATCTAGATTTCCTACCTGTGCCGCAGCTAGAATAGTGTACGATCGGTGTTGTGATTGCCGATTTTCCTTTGGCTTTTCTTGAAACTTTGGGCAGTCCCTCTTATAGTGACCTCTCTGCCCACAACTGTAGCACTCTATATCCACCAGAGACCTTTTCTTACGAGTTGGATTTTTTCGCACATTTGCCTGGTATGCACGTTGCTCTTCTGGGGTTGATTCTCTCTCGTTACTCCTGCGATCTCCTTCTTCCAGCAACTTAATCCTTAGACTGTCCAAAGAAGGAAGACTATCACGAGTCTCCATCGCAATAACGAAGTTTTCGTATTCCTTTGGCAAACTTGAAAGTAATATGATCACCGCTAGCTCGTCTTCTAGCTTAATATTCACTTCAGCAAGTTTGTCCTTTGTTGAGAAGAACATATTCAGATAGTCGCTCATCTTGTCCTCTCTCAGCTGCAACCCAAGCAACTTTTTATATAGCGACACCCTCCGGACGGGTCCGCTTGGCTCATACGTTTCCTTGAGCTTATCCCATGCTTCCTTTGCTGTGGCACAATTCTTGAGGTAAACCAACTGAGACGGTCTTACACTCAGCGTTATCGTCGCCAACGCTTTCTGATTCTTGTGCATCCCACGCAGCAACCGCATTCGCTTCCGTAGGCCTCGTCTTGTCTATGGAGTTCCATAATTCCGCATGGATCAACACGCTGCGCATTTGGACGGACCAGGAATCATAATTCCCCTCCTCCAACTTTTCTATTTGGTAAAAAGAACTCATATTTAACCACGCGCCTTATGCCGTGTGTCTTTCCAAACAATTACTTTTCGCCAACCGCGAAATAACTACTTAAACTTTTAACACAAATCCTCCTGCCCACACTCGCGTGTATCTGGGCCCATAACCTGTTGAGGATCGAGTGGATTGTGTTAAATTATAAGTAGATATCTTTATTAAGTGTCCATACACTTTCAAGGGCGGAAAAGGAAGAAGAAGCATATACAGAGTTACAAAGTATCTTATATCGATAACTTACAAGCTTAGTACAATCGATATAACCAGGGGTAACAAAACAGGGCTGCAAACAGAAACATATGGTATTTTCAACAGAGAGGACTTTCACGAAACGTATTCGCCTGTAGCGCGATTTACATCGGTTAGACTGCTAGCGGCCTTATCAGCTGAATATGACATGGAGATCCATCAAATGGATGTGGTCACAGCGTACCTCAACGGTGAACTGGAAGAGAAGGTATACATGGATGTTCCAGAAAAGTTTAACGAGTTTATGCAAAAGGTGTACTCTGGAGCTCCTATGGGATCGAATCAACAACGCCCCGACGCAGAGTATAAGAGGGCAGCAAATCAATGGTGCAAAGCTGTAACTAAGATGAGAGATCCCGTGTGTCTAATAAGAAGAGCTCTATATGGACTACGCCAGTCCGGACTACAATGGTATTGTAAACTGACAACGAAGCTGCAAGAAATCGGACTAGAGGCCACAGAACAGGATCCCTGCCTGTACGTGAAAATGATAAAAGGGAAAACTTTTGATCGTCACGATTTATGTTGATGATTTGCTAATAGCATCGAATCATCCGGAATGGTTGCAGCAAACGAAGGAGCATCTTAAGCAGACTTTTAAGATGAAGGATTTTGGCGCAGTGAAGACTTGTTTGGGCATAGTATTTAACCAGAATAAAGAGCAGCAGAGCGTTTTTCTATCCCAAGAGAAGTACATCGATGCCATATTGCAAAGATTTGGCATGACAGATTGCAAGCCGGCGATGACACCTATAGAGGAAAAATCAGCATTGCGGAGCCCGGCTGAACCCAATGAGGACGAGATGGGGAAGTATCCATATCAAAACTTAATAGGTTCTTTAATGTTTCTTTCAGTAACCACTCGTCCTGACATAGCGTATGCAGTGAGTTTCTTCAGTCAGTTCAACTCAAGTTACACAGCTGATCACTGGAAGGCATCGAAATGCATTTTACGTTATCTTCAAGGCACAAAGATGACCGGACTCCTGTTCAGGAAGACAGGAGATGATCTTTTTGGCGTGGTCGATGCAGATTGGGGGTGGCAATTTAACGGACCGCCGCTCCCTACCATGGCCAAGCGTTTATCTTGGCTGGTGCTGCCATAAGCTGTTGCATTGTCTAGTACGGAATCAGAATACTTGGCAATGTCTGAGGCAGTAAAGGAGGCTCTATACCTGAAGGCCCTACTAAACAGAATTGGTATAGAATGTGGATCTGTGAGTATCTTCAACGATAATCAAAGCGCACAACATCTGGTCAAAGGTTTTGGATTCCATCCTCGCACAAAACATATTGACGTGCGTCACCACTTCATTCAAGCGATGTATAAGAGTGGTGATATTTCCGTGGAATATATGCCTACGGAACTAATGGCGGCAGATGTCCTAACGAAGGGTTTAAGCGGCAAGAAACATAATGAATGTATCATTTCGTTGGGAATTAACCGTATTTAAAATTGCAACTTTGTGGGGGTGTGTTCGATATTAGTGCCATCTGTTTGTATCAAAGTGGCAATCTGGCATCACTAGATTATTAAGGAGATCTGGCAGCGCTATCAGACCATGTGGAGTTGGCTTCGGTTCTTGGCACTGTACAGACGTGTAGTTAAGTTCTAATAAAGTTACGTACTTATGTATATTCGCAAACCGTAGTATTGCCTTTTCATTTATATTTTCCAACATTTTCCAACAAATATATATATAATATATATAATATATAATAATATAATATATAATATATAATATATAATATATAATATATAATATATAATATATAATATATAATATATAATATATAATATATAATATATAATATATAATATATAATATATAATATATGTCAATTAAGTGATTAATAAGTCAAAGCCTACTAGATAGTTGACAGGCATGTCAATTGTAGCCCTGGCATTACCTTTGCAGCGGCTGCAGATTGACGTCTGGAATGTTGCTGGGAATCTTGACTTTGCAGGATGACAAGCATCTTTGCCTTAGCAACATGTTTAGAAACAAATCTGTCAATCTGTCATCAGGTCAGGTCCTATATAAAGGGGAGCCTCGGGCTAGAGAGGCCAGTGAAGAAATCCCCTGGGGAACTAACCTTACAGAAAAAGTCTAAAAGTGAAAAGTAAAAGACTAAGTGAAATAAAAGTCTAAGTGAAATAAAAGTTACTAAGTGAACGTCTCCAATAAGAACTATGAGCGAGGCGAGCAAGAACCCCGACGTCCCGACCGACGTCCCGACATCAGAAGTGGGATATAACTCAAGACCAACAATAAATAAGGAGCAGTTTCGCTCCGACGCTGCTGGAGTCGACGCCACGCAATGGTGTGCTACGGTAAACATCGTTCTAAAAGAAAAAACCATTGCAAGGTAGTGCGTTAATTTTGGCCATTGGAAGGAAGCTCTTCGCAGTGGTTATCGCAGATTTGCTACCCAGGCATCATATGGGATCAATTTAGACAGCTTTTCGAGCAAATATACGAAAACTCCGAGAGACCGGTCGCAACTATTTTGAATTTTCTGAACAGTCTTCCAAATTCTAGCGAGTCTCTTGCCGTGTGTGCGAGTCGACTAATGACGTCACTTTTAACAAAATGACGCAGCATGGACCATGAGCAAATTGCTGCGTCGGTTGTTCTTGGTCATTTAGCAAACTATGACCGCAGACTACAACGAATTGCGTTCACAGGGATTATGCGCAGCAGACGAGACTTACAGTCCGAGTTACAAGTCTTTTCGTTTGACAATAAGCGGTCCAGCTCTTCAGACGATTATTCAATTGCAAAGCGTGCTAAAACATTGCCAATCAAATGTTACTCATGTGGGAAGCTTGGAAACAGGAAGTCGGAATGCAGAGCGCAGAAACCTACATCAGCACGCTTCGTCATTGCGTGCTAAAGTCGTGACATGCTATCGATGTCAAGAGCCGGGACACATCTCTACTCAATGCCCCAAGAATTCGGATGGTGACGCAGGATCACGTGTGCATAAGAGGGTTAACCTATGTGTCAGTGATGAACCAAAAGCAATTATGTTGCACCGAGGTGAGAATTTTCCGATTACATTTGATTCAGGCGCAGAATGCTCGTTAGTCAAATAGAGCATAGCACACAAACTGTCTGGGAAAAGAACAAATAATATCATTAAGGGGAATTGGTAATGTTAGTGTAGTTTCGTCAATTCAAATCACAAGTAATGTGATGATAAATGGAAATTGTATCGAAGTAGTATTTCATGTAGTCCAAGATAATAATATGAAAAATAATATTGTAATTGGCCGCGAAATTTTAGCACAAGAATATTCTGCTATAGTATCAACAGAAGGTGTGGAAATGATTAAAGACAAAACAGTTAACGTTTGTTCTGTAAAAAGTTACGAAAATGATTTTAATAATTTAACAACTGAAGCACAGGGAGAATCAGAATAAAAATCAATTGTTAAGATTGTTAAGAAAGCATTCAAACTACTGGTGTAATGTCAATTCGATTAGTAGAACCCACCAAGACTGTGCAAAAGACGCTCTTACAGATTCAGTCCCAGTGAGAGAGAGATAGTACGCGAAAGGTTAAGAGAGTTACTTAGATGCAACATTATCCGCCCAAGTTGTTCTCCGTATGCCAGTCCTATGTTGCTTGTAAAAAAGAAAAATGGGTCCGATCGTTTATGTATTGACTACCGAGAATTAAACTCAAATACCGTTGCTGACAAATACCCCTTGCCGCTCATTAGTGATCAGATTGATAGGTTGCGCGGTTCGTATTACTTTACTTGTTTAGATATGGCTAGTGGTTTTCACCAAATTCCAATTCACCCCGATTCCGTTGAATATACTGCATTTGTGACTCCGGATGGCCAATATGAATTTCTTACAATGCCTTTCGGACTCAAAAATGCCCCTTCCGTTTTTCAAAGGACGGTTATGCAAGCTTTAGGCAATCTTGCATATTCATATGTAATTGTCTATATGGACGACATTATGATCGTGTCACCAACAATTGAGTTAGGCTTGGAAAGATTGAGAATAGTATTGAACGTTCTGACAAGGGCTGGATTCATCTTCAATAACTCGAGAATGTTCGAAAAAAAATAGTAACTGTCCTTACAAACGAACCTGTTTTGGTAATTTTTGACCCACAATACCCCATTGAGTTACACACTGACGCCAATTCATGTGGATATGGTGCAATACTCCTACACCGTATTAATGGTAATCCTCATGTGGTGGAATATTTTAGCAAAGTAACTTCGCCCTCTGAGGCTAGATATCACTCATATGAGTTGGAAACATTGGCTGTGGTTGCTTCTGTAAAACACTTTCGTCATTATCTGCTTGGGCGAAAGTTTGTGGTATATACTGATTGTAATTCGCTTAAGGCTTCACGGACAAAGATAGACTTAACACCAAGAGTTCATCGCTGGTGGGCCTATCTGCAATCCTTCGATTTTGATATCCAATATAGAGAGGGAAAACGCATGGCTCATGCAGACTTCTTTTCCAGGAATCTAGTTCCTTCAAAGCCACAACTTGTGTTAGAAAAAATCACCGAGAAGCGAATAAACTTAGCTGAGATTTCAAGCGAGTGGCTTCTTTCGGAGCAGAAACTAGATCCAGAGATTGTAGAAATAGTTCGCAAGCTCAATTCTAACGAGCAACGAGACGATTTAATTAAATCCTATGATTTAAGGAAAGGTATCTTACATCGCAAGATTCAAAGAAACAGTAGAACACGTTGTCTACCGGTGGTGCCACGAACGTTTAGATGGTCCGTGGTAAATCAAGTACACGAGTCAATTATGCACCTTGGTTGGCAGAAAACTATTGACAAGCTCTACCAATATTATTGGTTTCATAACATGAATAAATATGTTCGCAAGTTTGTAAATAATTGCATTACTTGTAGGACTTCCAAGTCGCCTTCTGTGAAAATACAAGCTGAGCTCCATCCAATCGCGAAGGTGAACATCCCTTGGCACAATGTTCACATGGACATTTCCGGAAAGTTGAGCGGTAAAAGTGACCTAAAAGAATATGTCATCGTTCAGATTGATGGCTTCACGAAATTTGTACACCTTTATCACACCCTTAAAATAGACACAGAAAGCTGCGTTAAGGCCTTAAAAGCCTCGATTGCCCTATTCGGGGTACCAAATCGTATCATAGTTGACCAGGGAAGGTGCTTTTCAAGTTCTCGATTCTCTGAATTTTGTTCCTCACAAAATATAAAACTTCATCTAATCGCAACTGGGGCAAGTCGTGCAAACGGTCAGGTTGAGCGTGTTATGAGTACACTCAAAAATTTGCTAACTGCTGTCGAGTCGAGCCAAAGATCCTGGCAGGATGCACTTGGCGAGGTTCAGCTTGCATTAAATTGCACAGTTAATCGTGCAACTGAAGCGAGCCCGTTGGAAATGTTGATAGGAAAAGAGGCTCGACCGATAGGGTTAATTCCACCAGTGGACACAGAAATTGAGATTGATTTGAACAGTGTTCGGACTCGTGCCAGTGATAAGATGAAGAGTTTGGCTGAGTATGATAAACAACGCTTTGACAAAACTAAGGCCACGGTTGTAAGGCATAATGTCGGTGACTATGTTCTGCTAAGAAACGAGGAGAGACACCAAACGAAATTAGACCCGAAATGCAAGGGCCCATTTTTGGTTACTGAAGTCCTGGAAGGGGACAGATATACGTTAAAATCGCTAACAAATAAACGGCTTTACAAATACTGTCATGAAGACACTAAAAGAATTCCAGATGGTAAAATTCCTGATGAATTGGATATTGATAATGAAAATTAGAGCTTATCAGAGAATATAATTGAGACAGAGTGTCCCGTCCAAGTGAGACGATGAATTAAATTTATTATTTTGTTTTATTTGTATTTTTTTATATATTGGACATTCATTTTCTGGCACACGTTCATTTGAAAGTTAAGCAAATACTTTGTTATTTTGTTGAGATCGCATAGTGCAAGCACAATGATTAATTGTTTTGTTAAAATTTAAGTAAAATTTTTGAATTTAAAAAAAAAAAAAAAAGAAGAAGAAGAAGAAGATACTCTGTATGGTATGGTTAAGAATAAAACTTAAGTTCAGTTTATATTATGAAACTCAAAACGTGTCTCTGAACTTGATATTTGGTCATTACACGAGGATGTGTGAATGGCAGAATGGTTATCCGTCTGGGAAAGACGATGTTTTGTTATCCGTCTAGGAGAGACGATGGTTATCCGTCTGGGAAAGACGATGGTTATCCGTCTGGGAAAGACGATGGTTATCCGTCTGGGAAAGACGATGGTTATCCGTCTGGGAAAGACGATGGTTATCCGTCTGGGAATGACGATGTTTGGTTATCCGTCTAGGAGAGACGATGGTTAGCCGTCTAGGAAAGACGATGTTTTGTTATCCGTCTAGGAAAGACGATGTTTTGTTATCCGTCTAGGAGAGACGATGTTTGGTTATCCGTCTATGAGACGATGATCGAGTTTGAAGTTAAAAATTAAAATATTACACGAGGACGTGTAAAGGTCAGGATGGCCGTGTCAATTAAGTGATTAATAAGTCAAAGCCTACTAGATAGTTGACAGGCATGTCAATTGTAGCCCTGGCATTACCTTTGCAGCGGCTGCAGATTGATGTCTGGAATGTTGCTGGGAATGTTGACTTTGCAGGATGACAAGCATCTTTGCCTTAGCAACATGTTTAGAAACAAATCTGTCAATCTGTTATCAGGTCAGGTCCTATATACAGGGGAGCCTCGGGCTAGAGAGGCCAGCGAAGAAATCCCCCTGGGGAACTAACCTTACAGAAAAAGTCTAAAAGTGAAAAGTAAAAGTCTAAAAGTGAAAAGTAAAAGACTAAGTGAAATAAAAGTCTAAGTGAAATAAAAGTTACTAAGTGAACGTCTCCAATAAGAACTATGAGCGAGGCGAGGCAAGAACCCCGAAGTCCCGACCCCGATCCCTATATATATAATATATAATATATAATATATAATATATAATATATAATATATAATATATAATATATAATATATAATATATAATATATAATATATAATATATAATATATAATATATAATATATAATATATAATATATAATATATAATATATAATATATAATATATAATATATAATATATAATATATAATATATAATATATAATATATAATATATAATATATAATATATAATATATAATATATAATATATAATATATAATAATATATAATATATAATATATAATATATAATAATATATATTATATTATAATATATATTATATAATATAATATATATAATATATAATATATAATATATATTATATATTATATATTATATATTATATATTATATATTATATATTATATATTATATATTATATATTATATATTATATATTATATATTATATATTATATATTATATATTATATATTATATATTATATATTATATATTATATATTATATATTATATATTATATATTATATATTATATATTATATATTATATATTATATATTATATATTATATATTATTTTATATTATATATTTTATATTATATATTATATATTATATATTATATATTATATATTATATATTATATATTATATATTATATATTATATATTATATATTATATATTATATATTATATATTATATATGTCGGGACGTCGGTCGGGACTTGGGGTTCTTGCTCGCCTCGCTCATAGTTCTTATTGGAGACGTTCACTTAGTAACTTTTATTTCACTTAGACTTTTATTTCATAACCGTCCTTTGAAAAACGGAAGGGGCATTTTTGAGTCCGAAAGGCATTGTAAGAAATTCATATTGGCAGTCACAAATGCAGTATATTCAACGGAATCGGGGTGAATTGGAATTTGGTGAAAACCACTAGCCATATCTAAACAAGTAAAGTAATACGAACCGCGCAACCTATCAATCTGATCACTAATGAGCGGCAAGGGGTATTTGTCAGCAACGGTATTTGAGTTTAATTCTCGGTAGTCAATACATAAACGATCGGACCCATTTTTCTTTTTTACAAGCAACATAGGACTGGCATACGGAGAACAACTTGGGCGGATAATGTTGCATCTAAGTAACTCTCTTAACCTTTCGCGTACTATCTCTCTCTCTCACTGGGACTGAATCTGTAAGAGCGTCTTTGCACAGTCTTGGTGGGTTCTACTAATCGAATTGACATTACACCAGTAGTTTGAATGCTTTCTTAACAATCTTAACAATTGATTTTTATTCTGATTCTCCCTGTGCTTCAGTTGTTAAATTATTAAAATCATTTTCGTAACTTTTTACAGAACAAACGTTAACTGTTTTGTCTTTAATCATTTCCACACCTTCTGTTGATACTATAGCAGAATATTCTTGTGCTAAAATTTCGCGGCCAATTACAATATTATTTTTCATATTATTATCTTGGACTACATGAAATACTACTTCGATACAATTTCCATTTATCATCACATTACTTGTGATTTGAATTGACGAAACTACACTAACATTACCAATTCCCCTTAATGATATTATTTGTTCTTTTCCCAGACAGTTTGTGTGCTATGCTCTATTTGACTAACGAGCATTCTGCGCCTGAATCAAATGTAATCGGAAAATTCTCACCTCGGTGCAACATAATTGCTTTTGGTTCATCACTGACACATAGGTTAACCCTCTTATGCACACGTGATCCTGCGTCACCATCCGAATTCTTGGGGCATTGAGTAGAGATGTGTCCCGGCTCTTGACATCGATAGCATGTCACGACTTTAGCACGCAATGACGAAGCGTGCTGATGTAGGTTTCTGCGCTCTGCATTCCGACTTCCTGTTTCCAAGCTTCCCACATGAGTAACATTTGATTGGCAATGTTTTAGCACGCTTTGCAATTGAATAATCGTCTGAAGAGCTGGACCGCTTATTGTCAAACGAAAAGACTTGTAACTCGGACTGTAAGTCTCGTCTGCTGCGCATAGTCCCTGTGAACGCAATTCGTTGTAGTCTGCGGTCATAGTTTGCTAAATGACCAAGAACAACCGACGCAGCAATTTGCTCATGGTCCATGCTGCGTCATTTTGTTAAAAGTGACGTCATTAGTCGACTCGCACACACGGCAAGAGACTCGCTAGAATTTGGAAGACTGTTCAGAAAATTCAAAATAGTTGCGACCGGTCTCTCGGAGTTTTCGTATATTTGCTCGAAAAGCTGTCTAAATTGATCCCATATGATGCCTGGGTAGCAAATCTGCGATAACCACTGCGAAGAGCTTCCTTCCTTCCAATGGCCAAAATTAACGCACTACCTTGTAATTTTTTTCAAACATAAATTTTGCTAGTTCCCAGAAGTTTCGATTTTGTTGTTCTAATAAAATGCGAAACTGCTCCTTATTTTGCCACTTAGTAACTTTTATTTCACTTAGACTTTTATTTCACTTAGTCTTTTACTTTTCACTTTTAGACTTTTTCTGTAAGGTTAGTTCCCCAGGGGGATTTCTTCACTGGCCTCTCTAGCCCGAGGCTCCCCTTTATATAGGACCTGACCTGATGACAGATTGACAGATTTGTTTCTAAACATGTTGCTAAGGCAAAGATGCTTGTCATCCTGCAAAGTCAACATTCCCAGCAACATTCCAGACGTCAATCTGCAGCCGCTGCAAAGGTAATGCCAGGGCTACAATTGACATGCCTGTCAACTATCTAGTAGGCTTTGACTTATTAATCACTTAATTGACACGGCCATCCTGACCTTTACACGTCCTCGTGTAATATTTTAATTTTTAACTTCAAACTCGATCATCGTCTCATAGACGGATAACCAAACATCGTCTCTCCTAGACGGATAACAAAACATCGTCTTTCCTAGACGGATAACAAAACATCGTCTTTCCTAGACGGCTAACCATCGTCTCTCCTAGACGGATAACCAAACATCGTCTTTCCCAGACGGATAACCATCGTCTTTCCCAGACGGATAACCATCGTCTTTCCCAGACGGATAACCATCGTCTTTCCCAGACGGATAACCATCGTCTTTCCCAGACGGATAACCATCGTCTTTCCCAGACGGATAACCATCGTCTCTCCTAGACGGATAACAAAACATCGTCTTTCCCAGACGGATAACCATTCTGCCATTCACACATCCTCGTGTAATGACCAAATATCAAGTTCAGAGACACGTTTTGAGTTTCATAATATAAACTGAACTTAAGTTTTATTCTTAACCATACCATACAGAGTATCTTCTTCCTCTTCTTCTTCTTTTTTTTTTTTTTTTTTTTAAATTCAAAAATTTTACTTAAATTTTAACAAAACAATTAATCATTGTGCTTGCACTATGCGATCTCAACAAAATAACAAAGTATTTGCTTAACTTTCAAATGAACGTGTGCCAGAAAATGAATGTCCAATATATAAAAAAATACAAATAAAACAAAATAATAAATTTAATTCATCGTCTCACTTGGACGGGACACTCTGTCTCAATTATATTCTCTGATAAGCTCTAATTTTCATTATCAATATCCAATTCATCAGGAATTTTACCATCTGGAATTCTTCTAGTGTCTTCATGACAGTATTTGTAAAGCCGTTTATTTGTTAGCGATTTTAACGTATATCTGTCCGCTTCCAGGACTTCAGTAACCAAAAATGGGCCCTTGAATTTCGGGTCTAATTTCGTTTGGTGTCTCTCCTCGTTTCTTAGCAGAACATAGTCACCGACATTATGCCTTACAACCGTGGCCTTAGTTTTGTCAAAGCGTTGTTTATCATACTCAGCCAAACTCTTCATCTTATCACTGGCACGAGTCCGAACACTGTTCAAATCAATCTCAATTTCTGTGTCCACTGGTGGAATTAACCCTATCGGTCGAGCCTCTTTTCCTATCAACATTTCCAACGGGCTCGCTTCAGTTGCACGATTAACTGTGCAATTTAATGCAAGCTGAACCTCGCCAAGTGCATCCTGCCAGGATCTTTGGCTCGACTCGACAGCAGTTAGCAAATTTTTGAGTGTACTCATAACACGCTCAACCTGACCGTTTGCACGACTTGCCCCAGTTGCGATTAGATGAAGTTTTATATTTTGTGAGGAACAAAATTCAGAGAATCGAGAACTTGAAAAGCACCTTCCCTGGTCAACTATGATACGATTTGGTACCCCGAATAGGGCAATCGAGGCTTTTAAGGCCTTAACGCAGCTTTCTGTGTCTATTTTAAGGGTGTGATAAAGGTGTACAAATTTCGTGAAGCCATCAATCTGAACGATGACATATTCTTTTAGGTCACTTTTACCGCTCAACTTTCCGGAAATGTCCATGTGAACATTGTGCCAAGGGATGTTCACCTTCGCGATTGGATGGAGCTCAGCTTGTATTTTCACAGAAGGCGACTTGGAAGTCCTACAAGTAATGCAATTATTTACAAACTTGCGAACATATTTATTCATGTTATGAAACCAATAATATTGGTAGAGCTTGTCAATAGTTTTCTGCCAACCAAGGTGCATAATTGACTCGTGTACTTGATTTACCACGGACCATCTAAACGTTCGTGGCACCACCGGTAGACAACGTGTTCTACTGTTTCTTTGAATCTTGCGATGTAAGATACCTTTCCTTAAATCATAGGATTTAATTAAATCGTCTTGTTGCTCGTTAGAATTGAGCTTGCGAACTATTTCTACAATCTCTGGATCTAATTTCTGCTCCGAAAGAAGCCACTCGCTTGAAATCTCAGCTAAGTTTATTCGCTTCTCGGTGATTTTTTCTAACACAAGTTGTGGCTTTGAAGGAACTAGATTCCTGGAAAAGAAGTCTGCATGAGCCATGCGTTTTCCCTCTCTATATTGGATATCAAAATCGAAGGATTGCAGATAGGCCCACCAGCGATGAACTCTTGGTGTTAAGTCTATCTTTGTCCGTGAAGCCTTAAGCGAATTACAATCAGTATATACCACAAACTTTCGCCCAAGCAGATAATGACGAAAGTGTTTTACAGAAGCAACCACAGCCAATGTTTCCAACTCGTATGAGTGATATCTAGCCTCAGAGGGCGAAGTTACTTTGCTAAAATATTCCACCACATGAGGATTACCATTAATACGGTGTAGGAGTATTGCACCATATCCACATGAACTGGCGTCAGTGTGTAACTCAATGGGGTATTGTGGGTCAAAAATTACCAAAACAGGTTCGTTTGTAAGGACAGTTACTATTTTTTTCGAACATTCTCGAGTTATTGAAGATGAATCCAGCCCTTGTCAGAACGTTCAATACTATTCTCAATCTTTCCAAGCCTAACTCAATTGTTGGTGACACGATCATAATGTCGTCCATATAGACAATTACATATGAATATGCAAGATTGCCTAAAGCTTGCATAACTGTCCTTTGAAAAACGGAAGGGGCATTTTTGAGTCCGAAAGGCATTGTAAGAAATTCATATTGGCCATCCGGAGTCACAAATGCAGTATATTCAACGGAATCGGGGTGAATTGGAATTTGGTGAAAACCACTAGCCATATCTAAACAAGTAAAGTAATACGAACCGCGCAACCTATCAATCTGATCACTAATGAGCGGCAAGGGGTATTTGTCAGCAACGGTATTTGAGTTTAATTCTCGGTAGTCAATACATAAACGATCGGACCCATTTTTCTTTTTTACAAGCAACATAGGACTGGCATACGGAGAACAACTTGGGCGGATAATGTTGCATCTAAGTAACTCTCTTAACCTTTCGCGTACTATCTCTCTCTCACTGGGACTGAATCTGTAAGAGCGTCTTTGCACAGTCTTGGTGGGTTCTACTAATCGAATTGACATTACACCAGTAGTTTGAATGCTTTCTTAACAATCTTAACAATTGATTTTTATTCTGATTCTCCCTGTGCTTCAGTTGTTAAATTATTAAAATCATTTTCGTAACTTTTTACAGAACAAACGTTAACTGTTTTGTCTTTAATCATTTCCACACCTTCTGTTGATACTATAGCAGAATATTCTTGTGCTAAAATTTCGCGGCCAATTACAATATTATTTTTCATATTATTATCTTGGACTACATGAAATACTACTTCGATACAATTTCCATTTATCATCACATTACTTGTGATTTGAATTGACGAAACTACACTAACATTACCAATTCCCCTTAATGATATTATTTGTTCTTTTCCCAGACAGTTTGTGTGCTATGCTCTATTTGACTAACGAGCATTCTGCGCCTGAATCAAATGTAATCGGAAAATTCTCACCTCGGTGCAACATAATTGCTTTTGGTTCATCACTGACACATAGGTTAACCCTCTTATGCACACGTGATCCTGCGTCACCATCCGAATTCTTGGGGCATTGAGTAGAGATGTGTCCCGGCTCTTGACATCGATAGCATGTCACGACTTTAGCACGCAATGACGAAGCGTGCTGATGTAGGTTTCTGCGCTCTGCATTCCGACTTCCTGTTTCCAAGCTTCCCACATGAGTAACATTTGATTGGCAATGTTTTAGCACGCTTTGCAATTGAATAATCGTCTGAAGAGCTGGACCGCTTATTGTCAAACGAAAAGACTTGTAACTCGGACTGTAAGTCTCGTCTGCTGCGCATAATCCCTGTGAACGCAATTCGTTGTAGTCTGCGGTCATAGTTTGCTAAATGACCAAGAACAACCGACGCAGCAATTTGCTCATGGTCCATGCTGCGTCATTTTGTTAAAAGTGACGTCATTAGTCGACTCGCACACACGGCAAGAGACTCGCTAGAATTTGGAAGACTGTTCAGAAAATTCAAAATAGTTGCGACCGGTCTCTCGGAGTTTTCGTATATTTGCTCGAAAAGCTGTCTAAATTGATCCCATATGATGCCTGGGTAGCAAATCTGCGATAACCACTGCGAAGAGCTTCCTTCCAATGGCCAAAATTAACGCACTACCTTGCAATGGTTTTTTTTTTAGAACGATGTTTACCGTAGCACACCATTGCGTGGCGTTGACTCCAGCAGCGTCGGAGCGAAACTGCTCCTTATTTATTGTTGGTCTTGAGTTATATCCCACTTCTGATGTCGGGACGTCGGTCGGGACGTCGGTCGGGACGTCGGGGTTCTTGCTCGCCTCGCTCATAGTTCTTATTGGAGACGTTCACTTAGTAACTTTTATTTCACTTAGACTTTTATTTCACTTAGTCTTTTACTTTTCACTTTTAGACTTTTTCTGTAAGGTTAGTTCCCCAGGGGGATTTCTTCACTGGCCTCTCTAGCCCGAGGCTCCCCTTTATATAGGACCTGACCTGATGACAGATTGACAGATTTGTTTCTAAACATGTTGCTAAGGCAAAGATGCTTGTCATCCTGCAAAGTCAACATTCCCAGCAACATTCCAGACGTCAATCTGCAGCCGCTGCAAAGGTAATGCCAGGGCTACAATTGACATGCCTGTCAACTATCTAGTAGGCTTTGACTTATTAATCACTTAATTGACATATATTATATATTATATATTATATATTATATATTATATATTATATATTATATATTATATATTATATATTATATATTATATATTATATATTATATATTATATATTATATATTATATATTATATATTATATATTATATATTATATATTATATATTATATATTATATATTATATATTATATATTATATATTATATATTATATATTATATATTATATATATATATTATATATTATATATACATATTATATATTATATATTATATATTATATATTATATATTATATATTATATATATTATATATATTATATATATATTTGTTGGAAAATGTTGGAAAATATAAATGAAAAGGCAATACTACGGTTTGCGAATATACATAAGTACGTAACTTTATTAGAACTTAACTACACGTCTGTACAGTGCCAAGAACCGAAGCCAACTCCACATGGTCTGATAGCGCTGCCAGATCTCCTCAATAATCTAGTGATGCCAGATTGCCACTTTGATTCAAACAGATGGCGCTAATATCGAACACACCCCCACAAAGTTGCAATTTTAAATACGGTTAATTCCCAACGAAATGATACATTCATTATGTTTCTTGCCGCTTAAACCCTTCGTTAGGACATCTGCCGCCATTAGTTCCGTAGGCATATATTCCACGGAAATATCACCACTCTTATACATCGCTTGAATGAAGTGGTGACGCACGTCAATATGTTTTGTGCGAGGATGGAATCCAAAACCTTTGACCAGATGTTGTGCGCTT
Source organism: Drosophila equinoxialis (assembly GCA_018150345.1). Taxonomy (NCBI): domain Eukaryota; kingdom Metazoa; phylum Arthropoda; class Insecta; order Diptera; family Drosophilidae; genus Drosophila; species Drosophila equinoxialis. Next base: position 4,503 of record JAECWI010000937.1, on the reverse strand, counting down.
TGATTATCGTTGAAGATACTCACAGATCCACATTCTATACCAATTCTGTTTAGTAGGGCCTTCAGGTATAGAGCCTCCTTTACTGCCTCAGACATTGCCAAGTATTCTGATTCCGTACTAGACAATGCAACAGCTTATGGCAGCACCAGCCAAGATAAACGCTTGGCCATGGTAGGAGCGGCGGTCCGTTAAATTGCCACCCCAATCTGCATCGACCACGCCAAAAAGATCATCTCCTGTCTTCCTGAACAGGAGTCCGGTCATCTTTGTGCCTTGAAGATAACGTAAAATGCATTTCGATGCCTTCCAGTGATCAGCTGTGTAACTTGAGTTGAACTGACTGAAGAAACTCACTGCATACGCTATGTCAGGACGAGTGGTTACTGAAAGAATCATTAAAGAACCTATTAAGTTTTGATATGGATACTTCCCCATCTCGTCCTCATTGGGTTCAGCCGGGCTCCGCAATGCTGATTTTTCCTCTATAGGTGTCATCGCCGGCTTGCAATCTGTCATGCCAAATCTTTGCAATATGGCATCGATGTACTTCTCTTGGGATAGAAAAACGCTCTGCTGCTCTTTTATTCTGGTTAAATACTATGCCCAAACAAGTCTTCACTGCGCCAAAGTCCTTCATCTTAAAAGTCTGCTTAAGATGCTCCTTCGTTTGCTGCAACCATTCCGGATGATTCGATGCTATTAGCAAACTCATCAACATAAATCGTGACGATCAAAAGTTTTCCTTTTTATCATTTTCACGTACAGGCAGGGATCCTGTTCTGTGGCCTCTAGTCCGATTTCTTGCAGCTTCGTTGTCAGTTTACAATACCATTGTAGTCCGGACTGGCGTAATCCATATAGAGCTCTTCTTATTAGACACACGGGATCTCTCATCTTAGTTACAGCTTTGCACCATGGGTTGGGGGCCCCTTTTACCCTCCGGGGAGGGCGTTGTTGATTCGATCCCATAGGAGCTCCAGAGTACACCTTTTGCATAAACTCGTTAAACTTTTCTGGAACATCCATGTATACCTTCTCTTCCAGTTCACCGTTGAGGTACGCTGTGACCACATCCATTTGATGGATCTCCATGTCATATTCAGCTGATAAGGCCGCTAGCAGTCTAACCGATGTAAATGGACACTTAATAAAGATAAACTTATGATATAACGCAATCCACTCGATCCTCAACAGGTTATGGGCCCACATACACGCGAGTGTGGGCAAAAAGTAATTGTGTTGTACGATTTGATGATGCGATGAAAGGTAAACAATCTTAATTCTAGAAGCCTGCTATGGATAAGGAATATGAGGCTCTGTTGGCAAATAATACATGGACGCTGGTAGATTTACCCAAGGGACAAAAAGCGATTGGTTCAAAGTGGGTATATACTATCAAACGGAGTGGCGATGGAAGCGTGGAGCGGTATAAGTCTCGGCTGGTGGCTAAAGCGTGCTCACAGATATACTGCGTCGATTATACCGAAACCTTCTCACCAGTGTGGCGTTACGAAACGATACGGCTAGTTTTGGCTATATCAGCGGAGCTAAAAACTATATCTGCACCAAATGGATGTGTACACAGGCTATCTTAACAGTGACCTAAACGAAGTAGTGTATATGAGGCAGCTTCAGGGATATGTGGACAAGGCAAATTCACAACAGGTGTTGAGGCTGAATAAAGATATATATGGATTGAAACAAGCAGGAAGGGAGTGGAAAGCAAAGTTGAATGCAGCGCTCTATGATCTTGGATTCACTTCTTGTAAGAATGAGCCGTGCCTTTATCATCAGGATATAAAAGGTAGACTTTGTTTGGTACTAATATATGTGGATGATTTACTTAAAGCTTGCCAAAAGATGGATGACATGATCGCAATTAAGACAAAGATTGGGGAGAAATTCGAATGCGTCGATAAGGGTCCGTTACGAGAGTTTTTGGGCATGCAAGTAGACCATAAAGGGCATGCTTAAAAGACATAGTATGGAAGTGTGTCGAGCTGTTGCTACTCCATTGGATGCAGGTTTCCAAATGGCGTGCAGTGACGAGAAACGCGTCATACAGGATGTGACAATGTATTAGTCAGCAATCCGAGAGTTGATGTGGCTTGCATTACGGGATTCGCTGACGCAGATTGGGGTAGTAATGTGAGCAACCGCAAATCGTACACAGTGTACGTGTTTTTTTTTTTTTTTTTTTGGCAGGTTGACCTATTTCCTGAAAGACAGAAAAACAATGCAGTGTGGCGTTGAGCAGCACAAAGGCCGAATACATGGTTATGTCTTCAGCGGCGAAATTGTTCTGGCCAAGAATCCTGTGTTTCATGCTCGATCGAAACACATTGACATCAGACATCGTTTCGTTCGAGAAGTTGTTACAAGCGGCGAGATTGATCTGGACTAAATATCAACTAAGGACATGGTAGATGATATATTAACGAAAAATCTGTCTAAGCAAAAGCACAATCATTGTGTCAAGTTATTAAATTTAAGATAACAAAGAAATTGTAATTGGCACATAGAACCATATTGAGGAAGGGTGTTGAAAATACCATATGTTTCTGTTTGCAGCCCTGTATATATTTTCGTTACCCCTGATTATATCGATTGTGCTAAGCTTGTAAGTTATCGATATAATATACTTTGTAACTCTGCATATGCTTCTTCTTCCTTTTTCCGCCCTTGAAAGTGTATGGACACTCAATAAAGATAAACTTATAATTTAACGCAATCCACTCGATCCTCAACACCTACAGTTGTCAATATACAAATTGACAAAATAATTTTTATCATCTAGTGTTACTGGTGTAATGGGGCCTCAAACATCTGTGTGAACTACAAATAAGGGTCATTTTATGTAATTTTTATCCTTAGATTCTTTAATTGGTAACCTAGCCTGCTTTCAATTTAAACAGGACTCACATATTTCATCTAATACTTTTTGAATGAACAAGAAGACTGCTGTCGTCAAATAAATTATTTTTCTTTATTGCAAGTATAATAATCTATAATTATTTTTGTTCCTCGCCTCTTCACTGTAAACTTGGAATTTTGCTGCTGGTACATTAATTAACATACCTGAATTTTTAAGGACAATCACACTATTTTTCGATACGGTGACACCAAAGCTAATAGACATCCCTGCCTGTTGTAGGCGCTTAACAGACATAAGGTTTCCTGCTGCTTCTTTGCAATAGAGCACTTCCTCCAGAGTGACATTGTGTCCATTGTGTAACCGCACTATTCCACACTTAAAACCATATATGAATTCGCCCTCTTTTGCCACAGCGATTTTTATTGGCTTCCCCAATTCCACACAATCGGCAAACATCGGGTCATAATTAATCAAGTAAGTTTGTGGAGGGGCGGAAGAATCCAATGGGAATACAACTTTTGGCGGGTGCCAATTTCTTCGTGGTATGGTGATAAAATACTTACTGATAAAATACTTAAACGCGCGGTACTTTGTTTAATTTTTTATTCACTGATACCCGACACATACGAAATGTTTTGAGTTTAAATATATATACAGGATTTTCGAATGTAAAAGAAAAAAGAACGGGTGTTCGAATCAAAGTCTCGTACCAGATTAGTGATGGCGATTTCCATCAGAAGCCAAGTCACGCTCCTTAGTATGACTGTATCCGCCGAGGATCAAAAAACCCTCCTCACTCCTCATTGCTCTTCGCAGCTCACTGCTGTTCACCCGGTGGTGTGAACATACCGCCTTGCAACATGTTGCAATTGTCATCCTAGATGGGAGGGATGGCAACGTCCGGAGACGACCCATCCGAACACGGTACTTTGGACTGCGGGAGTACCGCAGTTAGATAGTTTTCCACGGACCGACTCCGACTTTTCCCGGATCGGAGTGCGGATGAGCAAATCATCCTTTACCCAGAAAATGATGTTCCGGCGGAACGCAGGATCGGACCTCGATTCGACAACGGCCGTACACGTATGGCCGACCTTGGTCACTGTCAGCCCCAGAAACCGGGCAAACGAGGTGTTGATACGGCTCTCAGCCGCACATGCATCTAGAGAGGACGCTGGTTTTAATGGACTTCGAGCCGTTCCCCAACCGGATGACTGCCGAGGTGATTGGCTGCGACACCCTAGCCTGGCCTGGGTGGTTGGTCGACCATGTGGAGCAGTGTATGGTGGTTCTGCCCGCACCGTCGGCATTCGTGTCGACTCCGGAATGCATCGGAAAAGTGTTAGTGTGCCAAGCAATTAGGGCAGTACTTGTTGATAATAGAGAGCTGAATGAATGAGAGAAAAGTCAAAGTCAAATGAATCCATTCGAACTGAATTCAAATGAATGAGTGACAACTACACAATGAAATGAATGAGTGTGAGTTAGTACTTAGTAGGAAATGGCGAAATGAGGGCTACTCAAATAAAAATATGGATTATGGATTGGACAATTTGGGACAAATCTTGTAAAATCGAATTTTTCTAAATTAAATTCCTAGTTGCCACGAACCGAGAAAACATAAATAA